>OZ038373.1:91719187-92334603 GCA_964036015.1 Leptarthrus brevirostris | reverse complement strand
GAGTACCTTACTCTGAGTTAGGTACCTCTTTTAAAAACATTTACGGGGTAACATATAAATCTTTGTAGGTAACGGGACGTATTGTCCTGAGAGCTCCTAACGTAATGTCCTGAGGACTCCTATCTAATGCTTGTATGTATCTTTCAAAAGATACAATTTCTAATGTCGACATTTTGTTTAAATGATTTTATTTTTCTTGCTTGAGGTCCTAATGGAATAAAACGAATCCTACAACTTCCCGATATTTTGTATTTTTCAAGATATTTCCCTTTGAAATGAAAAAATTTATTTCTTTTCCAAAAATTTTAGTTTCAAAATAAATTTTTTTATAAATTATTAGCAGTAAAAAAATTACACAGTCCTTAGCACAATTGTCTTACCTGTCAACTGAGATATTAATATTGTCTCTAGCACTAAAACTTTAGAAGATATATGTTCCAATATAAGATTAGTTTATTTTCATAGTAAACCAATTTCAAACACTTATAGTTGGGAGGGGGTAGAGATAGTTTCTCACCTAGATCTACCAGATCCTTCATTTTAAACGCGCGCTGTGAAACACCCTGTATATATTAGTTAAGTATATATTTTTGAAGTCGGCGCCAAATAAACATTCAAAAGTTGAGTACTGCTTTACGTAATAATTTTATTTATTTCATAAACTTATTTAGGTAACTGCAGCTAATTTGCAATTAGGCTTGAGAAATTTCTTGCTTATTACAATGAAGTATAATTTTTCTTCATTACTTTTTGAAGCGACCAATTACTTTTTTTCAATTTTCCATAATAACGCTGAATTCAGTTACCGTACATTCCGTGTATTTATTTTGGTACAAACATATTTCTCCAGAGTCGTTTTTCCATAGGTACATAAACTGGGATTAAATACCCCCAAATAAAATGAATTAAACGCCCTTCAGTGCCTTAATTAAGCACATCTACACCGAGTGCTTTGGGGAGGATAAATACACCACTGGGTGAGCCGTTTATAAAAGTATTTAACGGCCGAAAAAGAAGCCCCTTGAAATGAAATCTACGGCCTGTTAATTAAGGACATTAAAGATGGCATCCTCGTATTTCCTTTCACGTCCCTGGCAACGTAGCTGCCCTCTTAACGGCATACAACAGTAAAACGACAGACAATTTACCGTTTTTTGTTGGGGTGTCGTCTGTGGGGATCCATAGAATTAGGAACACTCCGATGGGGTGAAAACGAGAACAATTAGGACTCGTTCGCTTTTATTTTTACCTTCTCGATCTAATTGCAAGGAAATGTTATTTATTGCCACATTGTGGCATTTGGAAAGTAAATAAGGTACACATTTTTCGAATTTGAGAACTTACGGATATCTTCGGGAGCTTTTTTTAAATGATATAATGAATTCAAGGGGGGAATCTGGTTTTGAGAGTTCAAAAGTAAGTAAGTTTCGATTGTTTTTTTTTTTAAATAACTGTGAAACTGTACTTTATATTTTAAGATAATTCTAAAGTATACTTACGTACAGTAATTGTTATAAGTAAAAAGTACTGCAACTTAATGGTTCTCGATGATAATAATTGTGAATTGCCTGGGCTTTTATGAATTGGCGAGAAAGCTGCTGCCTCAAAAAATTGTAAGAACAAACAATTAAAATGTACGTTAATTGAAATTGTATTTTGTTATCGATAAACTAAAAAACAAATTCGATTCGAAACTGGCTAGCGCCACCAGGGTTCCGTTAACAGCCTTTTATTTTTTTTAGAATTTCAATAATATTCAAACCGACGCATGCCAGAGTCATCTTACAAGATTTGGTCTAATTAGTAAGAGAGGTCTTATAAAATCTATCTATATGAGACTTACGAAAATAGCTGAAATTTTTCTGCTACTTATAACTTAATACCAACTAACCCTGACAATATCGAAATTTTTGCTTTGGAAACCTAGACGATCAGAGGGGACGTTATTTTTTCGCACATTTTGAGCTATATTTGCGAAATTTCAAATTCCTAGGTCATCTGGCTTTCGAGAAAACGTCTGTGACACATAGACGGACGGAAGAAAGAATCACTAATAACTTTTAGCGCTTGTTATCTTTTTACTAATCGAAATACTTGCTGAATTAACACACAGTTGTAGTAAATTTGAAGCTTAATAGAATGGGCCCGATATTTCGAATGCGAAATCTAAAAACCAATACCCGCCTGTACTAAATTTGATCGCGTTCATGGTTCATCATCTTCTTAATCTCGTCTAGGTATCTTCGAAACTGTATCTCCCTGTCTTACTCAATCGTCTCGCCAATTGGTTTTTTCTCCATGTTGTTCCACCGTCTCGTGTTCCTTCTTGGTCCATGCGTTAATCATAACCTTCACCCCTTCTCTGTCCATGTCCGAGTTTTCCGGGCCATGCAGCTTTAGTCCAGATTCAGGACAAGCAACCTCCTCTGGATTAACTGGTGCGTGTATCGCAGAGATAGCAAACTCGCTAGAGTCTTCCATCTCAGCCACCGTGGGAGATATTATTTTACAAATGGCACCTTCTTCAAGGACTGCTACAGCACTTTAAGTCCCAGTCGAACCTTTGGAAGGTAACACCATTCGCGAACTCAATAGCCCTTTGGTTTCGCAGTAAAACAGAGGAATCCTCTGCAGACTCCCTCTGAGATTTGGGGGGTTTTTTAAGAGGTTATCTCCTCCCGTATTAGTTACTTCGTTACGTTCTACGATGCATTGCCCGGTTGCTACCGCTTGGAGGTTTAACTAAAGCTTGAGAATGTCCAGATGCCAGATGAGAATCACCTTATCCTAGAAGGCTTCAACTCTTCCATTTATCCCCCAGCAACCTACCTACAATTCTTAAAAGTTGGGCAAGTGTGAAATTAAAGAAAGGGCAACAACTTAATGATCATAAGGAAAGGCTGCTTATGAGTATTAATTTAATTATACTTAAAGTTTTCGGAAAGAAACGTCAAAAACTCAGCAAACTCTCAAACGAACATTTACATAAGGCAGAAACTATTAATGAGATTGCTTGAAGTATGATAATTTCAATGCTCATCGCCAGTATGAATCGGTTGCATCTCGTGGTACCGCTTACTTCAAGTGATAAAAATTATGCGAGTGATTCATCGGGATATATGCATCCGTGCTTGTAGTCACATGCGAGTCTCAATGCTCCTGTGCACCGAAGCGTTGTCACGGTGGAGTGTCAGTGGAGAAGTAAATGAAGTTCTGAAGAATTCAAAGCGAACTTTAGCACAACGGCATCGCAAAAGGCTCCCCAAGCAATTAGGATACCGCTTCCATTTCTTTTTAAAAAAATGACTCATTTCGTACAGTCTTTCAATACGCGTTAAATCCATGCGTAAATTCCAAATAAATTTTTCTTTTAATCAAAAAAAATTATCTAAAAGAGAAATTTGGGTCAAAATAGTGAAAAGAATAATTTTTTATTTACTTAAAATTATGTACCTTTGTTCAGTATATACCACTGATTTCGGTATTATTTTAAACTTCTCTCTAACCGAGATTTCGAGCCGAAACGCGTTAAACCGCATGATTTCAAGGTGATTTCGGTTCTTGAAATCACAGAAAATTTGGGTAATTTCAAAGGAAATCTCATTAAAGTTCCACCTGAAGGATCTCCTGAAATCATGCGGCTTAACCTAAGAATAAAGAACGAAAGGAAGGGCCCATACGAAAATTTTCTGAAGCAAATTTTAAAGTGGTGTAGGTTTTTACTAACACAAATGGAAAACTACATTGGTGTAGTCAAAGAAAAATTTTACTGCAGAAGTTCTTTTTGACAAATTTTAAAAATGTTGGCGCGCACTTTAAATTAAATAAGCAAAATTTATCTCTGAACACTAATTTTTTAAAACACTTGCTTTTAAATTTCCACATTTGATTTAAATTAAACAAGTCAATTATTGTATACAAATTTCTTCTTTGAAATTTGTAAAATTGACTTATTTTATTAAAATCATATGTGGAAATTTAAAAGCAAGTGTTTCAAAAACTTAGTGTTCAAAGATATAATATTTTCCATCAAGTGCCAACTAAATACTTTATAAAATTCATTGTTTACGTTTAGCGATAGAGTATTCATGCTTTCACAACCGATTCTTATGATATTTTCCTTTGTATTTTACTCAATTTAAGGCACTGTATTGAATATGAAAATTTTGAAAAAAAATTTAATTATTTTAATTTACGGCCTCTCTCCTCTTCTTGCAACCGGGCTTGGGTGAAATGATTCTAGATTGATTCTGGCTTGCTTGAAATGATTCTACTACACTAAATTAGTTACTAGGATAATATTTATAATTATTAAATTCTGTACATTATCTACATATATACTCTAAAATAAACTTTTTTTATAACTATTTTTTCTAGCTCCCCCTAATATTAAAAATGTTCCATAGCACCTTAAAACAAAACAAACGAATGGCTACCAAGGATAGCTTAGGTGATCTAAAATTGGGAAGGGTGAATTTATTTCAGATTCCACGAAGCCAAACGGTCGGCAGCAGGTCTTTTGTGTTTAATGTCGGAGCGATCCTTTTAATATTACCTTTCCCAGTTGTGTTTTCAATTCTTTTTTATGTATCTTTGAGAGACTCCAATATTAGTTCAATCGGTTCAACTCTTAATATATAATATATTATTTTAGTTTCTACATTACGTTGTGCAAAATGCATTAAACCTAAAAACGCGTTATTTTTTCGAAAAAAAAATTATAGGTATAGTACTACGAGTTTAACCATTTTAGGGGATTTTAACATAAGGATTGGGGATAATCAGGTACTACCTGGAGAGGTAGATTTCGGTCCAAAGAGATTTTAGACAATCGGAGCATTCTACGATCAATGCCAGGGGTAAAAGATTCTTCGATCTCTGTGATGACACAGGATCCTTAATTCTGAACCCTAGAACTTTTGGTGACTTACAAGGTAAATTTACATATATTGGAGGTAATGGCTGTTCAGTTAACTATATCATGACAATATCATATGAATTAGCTAAATATGTAGAAAAACTTCAATTAGATGATGAAGAAGTATTCTCCGATCACCTTCCATTAAAGTTGGTCTGATAGTACAGAAAGAGGGAAACCATTAACTTTGTTATCAAAGTTGAAAAAAGCTCAAATAGTTGAGAGGTAAAGTGATAGGCTTGATGGTAAAGGCTTACGCGCGCGAAAAGTATCCTTTAAATGGTTGAACATATTTTCTTTTCAACTACAATAAGTTCTATAAAACATTGTATAAAGAAAAAACATTAGTATTATTAGTCGTTAGCTTATAAATTGGATGATATTTCTAATAGTAAAAATTAGTGAAATGCTGTTAAAGAAATACGAGGGAAATCATTTACTATTGGCTCAGGGATAAATATAAATTCCCTTGTGTTACATTTTCACTCTTTGCTAAATTTTGAGGTTAATGTCACCCAAAATTGTATGCAATACCTTATACACAAGACCAGTTTCTGTATAGCTTAATGAACTTACAAAAAAGCTAGGAAAGTTAAAAGATAATAAAGCACCAGGTGCTGATCGTGTACCCTATGACTGTTATAAGAATGCTCCGCCAATTTTCCTCGATATGCTTTTGAAATCAAAACTTTCAAAATATCCCAGAAAGCTTCACTAAATCTATAATTTTTCCAATTTTCCAATTCATAAAAAAGGCGATAGTCAGCTGGTAGAAAATTATAGGAGACTCTTCTTTATGAATACTATATCTAAAATATTTGTATCCATTTTGTACAATAGATTGTCGTTCTGGGTGAAGCAACGCAAGATACTTTCAGAAAACCGAGCGGGCTTCCGTGCTGGATACTCAACTGCAGATAATATTATTTATTTAGTTAGTATAGTAAAATTAGCGCACTCTATGAATAAGAAGAAAATATATAGCGTTTGATCCAGTTTCGCGAAACGCGCTGTTTTACAAACTGTATTATTTTGGAGTATCTAGTAAAGTTGTTTGTATGATACAGGAGCTTTATAAGAACACTCAGACACAAATTTGGGTATTGAAATAGCTGAAAGCTTTAACACCTCCTGTGGAGTAAAACAGGAATGCGTCTTAAGCCCGCTATTATTTGGTTTATTTATTAATGATCTCGAAAAGTGTCTAGATACAGAGTTGATATGGCACGATTTACAAATTAAAATATTGTTATACGCAGACGATATAGTACTAATTTCAGATGATCCTACTAAGCTCCAGACAATGATAAATATGTAGCTAAGAGAAATATTGCAAATTATGAAACTTGCTTGTTAATTTGATCAAGTGAAAAATTATGATTTTTCAAAGAAGGGGGATATCAGGAGGCAGGAGGAGAAGCGGATCTTTGAGGGTAACGCAATAGAAGTGCTGAGTAAATGCACTTACTTCAGCATTGTAATAATGCCGAAACTGGGCATGATCCAACATTTAAAATAGGGTTGCAACCAGCTAGAATAACCTTAAATTGTACTTGGCAAAGCTTTCTTAAAAGGAGGGACGTAAAGCATTCTGAGAAATTTAAAATGTTTAACGCAGTGAGTCGATCTATATTATGTTATGGTGCTCAGGTTTGGGTGGGTCGATTTATATTATGTTATGTTATGGTGCTCAGATTTGGGAATTCGCTCAGTATGAATGTTTGGACTCTCGAAAAATAATCCACCAAAGGTTTCCTAAAATTGAAATAATAAATTTCAGCACTCAAAAATATACAAATTTCTTACCTTATTGCAATGCCGACGGCATTCGCTTGAACTCCAGAAATCCATCCCATTGAGTGTCCACAGTCCCATCACTGCCCATCCTGTCCATCCGGTCCTGAAAGAAAAACAAAAACCACAAAGAATCATATTATTTTATGAAATTATTTATAAAAACTTACCTAATAAAATTTAATGTTCCCACAGCCATCCAGAAGTGATCAAAACAAATACACTTTCTGACACATCTTGACAGATGGCCAGTAACAAAAATTTATCACGGCTACACGGCTAGACGGCTTGGACCAATTATCTTTTCCACACGCAACAAAACCTTACAAATGTTATAAAATTAATTCAACTGCGCGAAAACGATGATACTAAGGAATTAAATTTTTATTTTTATGAAAATAAATAGAATTTGTTATTATATAAAGATAGATAGGAAATAAATATCACAAATTATTGTAATTTATTTGTAAAAGACATAAGCTGGTAAAAATTTCAAGAATTGGAAAGTGGTAACACTAAAGAAATTACGTCATTAATTTCAAATCATAGTGCCGCTAGCTTTTCATCTATAAAAGGACTGCGGATACCGTTGATCCTTCTCTTTTATCATTTGGCTTTCGGTGAGTAAACATTAAAAAATATATTTGCGTAGTAATATCCACTTTATTCTGGGCATTGACTAGAATAAAGATTTAACTCCACTTTATTCAGGGCATTGACTTGAATAAAGATTTTATTCCACTTTATTCTTGGTATTGACAAGAATAAAGATTTTATTCCACTTTATTCTTGGTATTGACAAGAATAAAGATTTTATTCCACTTTATTCTTGGTATTGACAAGAATAAAGATTTCCTATCACTTTATTCTGGGTTTTCGACTAGAATAAAGATTTCCTTACACTTTATTCAAGGTATTGACTTGAATAAAGAATTCCTATCACTTTATTCTGGGTCTTCGACTAGAATAAAGATTTCCTTACACTTTATTCAGGGTATTGACTTGAATAAAGATTTCCTATCACTTTATTCTGGGTCTTCGACTAGAATAAAGATTTCCTTACACTTTATTCAAGGTATTGACTTGAATAAAGATTTCCTATCACTTTATTCTGGGTTTTCGACCAGAATAAAGATTTCCTGTCCATCATTTTTAGTATACGACTTAAACGGTCAAATTGCGATATAATATTAGTTATACTACTTTATTATCTAAGCGACTATACTAACACAGTCATCGTATATTTGAACTTTTCTATTTCTTGAATTTATACTTGCTCCAGTCTTGAAATTTCTTGCACTATTTTATACTCCAGTATTTTAATGAATTTGTTTCGAGCGAATATTAGTGAATTTATCTTAGTGAATTAAAGTGATTAGATTGTAAGTTAACTGATAGTGTTATTGTAAGTGAAATCTGTGATACAATAAGGAGAATAAAAATATATATATAGAACTGTTTCCGAAATCTTCTTTTCTTTTTCACTTATTTTGCGTGTTCGTCCTGTTACGGGCAGAACATTTAATGGTCCTTCGAGCCGGATAAACAGTTCTACAACATATATTTAACTTTTCAAGATGTCACTAAGTGATAGTCTTGTCAAACAAGCCATTGCGGCTGAAATCATCTCCAAATTTATCACAAATTTCAAGAAAACTTCAGTAAACAAGCGTACAAAGGGTGTTATAACTGAACGGCAGACAGACATAAAGAAACTTTGGGCAGATTATACTAAAAATCATTATAAAATTACGCAATTGGCTCATAGTGCTAAACCTGAAGAAGTCGCGCATGAATATTTTGTGAGTGACCAATATTCGGAGATGGAGGAAAAATATTACGAATTTATCGGTTATCTAAAAGATGCATTAATTGCACTCGAACCTCCACCGTCACCTTCTTATAATCAATCTCAAATAAGCAATGAGTCAGTCTCCGAATCAACTTCTTCGTTTCTCAAGTTGCCTCGAATCACACTTCCTAAATTTTCAGGATCTTACGAATCGTGGCGATCATTCCACGATTTATTCCACTCATTAGTGCACACGAATCCCTCACTGCCTCCGGTGCAGAAACTCCATTACTTAAAAACAAGTGTTGCTGGAGAAGCAGAACACTTATTACGACAATTCCCCATAACAAATGCAAGTTATTATAATGCATGGAAACTTCTTGTTGACAGATATGACAATAAGAGAGTTTTAGTTAACGCGCAACTAAAAATTCTTTGTCATACTCAAAAACAAACCACTGAGTCAGCAAAGGGAATTAAATCATTGTTAGACAAGTCCTTAGAGTGCATATATGAGCTCGAAGCATTAGGGATTTCGACGAAAGAATGGGATCCAATTCTCATTTACATATTGGTACAATGTCTACCTTCTGAGACTCACCGAATGTGGGAACAAGAAATAAGTAGCTCTGAAGGCCTACCGACATTTGAACAATTTAAGAGTTTCTTGGGAAAAAGATTCCGTACTTTGGAGGCAATCATGGAGTCTAAAACCGGATCCACAAGTAAAGGCCTTGATCAGTACAAGATTAAGGCTGCATCACATTTTGCTTCATCAAGTCAAAAATGTTCCGTTTGTAATGATTCGCACCAACTATTCAAATGTCCAAAGTTTGCTAAATTAAGTGTCGACGAAAGATTTAAAATTGTGTCGAAAAACAGTTTATGTCTGAACTGCTTATCGAGAAATCACAAACTGCAATTCTGTACAAGCAAATTCTCTTGTCAACGTTGTGGAAGAAAGCATCATTCGCTACTTCATAGAAATAATTCAATTCAGAATTCTCGATCACGTGCATCACAAGGCATAATTCCTTGTGAAAATTCAATCTCGAAACCAACATCTTCTACATCTATTGACAATGCAGGAACACCAGTACAATCATTCTATACGAAACATGGTCAACACACCGCTCAAGCCTTATTATCAACTGCCTTGGTTAACGTCACGTCTAAATCAGGGACAGTTTACAAATTGCGAGCATTAATCGATTCTGGATCGCAAGTATCATTCATTACACAAGCTGCTGCTCGCAGGTTGCAATTAAAAACAGATAATGTTTCTGTTCAAATCACTGGATTGGGAAAGTCTAAAGCTACAAATGTACAAAGACAAACCTCAATTCAGATACTTCCTCAAACTCCGAGGTATAAGCCAACCCTTGTCACTGCATTAGTTGTACAAACTATTACAGATTTGCTACCTCCTGCAATTATTCAGGATACAAAGTGGGATCACATAAATAATCTCGAGCTTGCTGATCCCTTCTTTAACAAGCCTGGAAAAATTGATCTTTTATTAGGAGCGGATGTTTATAGTGAAATTATCCTTGAAGGATTACGCAAAGGTTCTCCAGGTACACCTACTGCTCAGAACAGCACCTTAGGCTGGATTCTGTTTGGTAATCTCTCTTCTAATGCTCCTTGTCTTAAGGCTTCTTCCCTAACAATAAGTGCGAGATTCGAACAAGATAGTTCACTTGACACCTTATTGCAAAAATTTTGGGAAAGTGAAGAAGTAGTGTATCAGGCTAAACAGCCTGCACCAGAAAAAGAGTGTGAAAATTTTTATGAAAAAACGCACACTCGGAATATAAATGGTCGATATGAAGTTCGCCTACCATTCAAGAATGGGGAGCCAGAATTGGGAGATTCGCGAAATATGGCAGTACGCAGATTCTATGCATTAGAAAGAAAGCTGAATCAAGACCCTAACCTTCGTAATGAATACAATAAATGTCTCCAAGAATATGAAACTCTTGGACACATGAGACGTACTACAAAAGATGATAATCACAAGGACAGTTATTATCTTCCACACCATGCTGTGCTTAAAGAAAGCACAACAACTAGGGTCAGGGTAGTATTTGATGCATCTGCGAAGACTACCAATGGGAAAAGCTTGAACGAACAGCTTCACGCAGGTCCAGTTCTGCAACCAGAACTTTTCACTCTGTTATTAAGATGGAGAAAATACGAGTATGCAATGTCAGCAGACATTGAAAAAATGTATCGAATGGTCAATGTACAAAATCAAGATCAGAAATATCAGAAAATAGTTTGGAGAAATAACCCGTCAGACACAATTAAAGACTATATTTTAACCACTGTAACCTTCGGAACTACTTCAGCGCCTTACTTGGCTATAAAATCATTGCATCAACTAGCCAAAGACGAAGCTAAGAAGTATCCAATTGCTGCTAAGATTGCCACCAGGGACTTTTACGTTGATGATCTGATGACAGGTGCAGACTCTATACAAGAAGCTCTGGTAATTCAAAGGGAACTTCTTCAATTATTGAATGGCGGAGGCTTCAATTTAAGGAAATGGGTTAGCAACTCATCGGATCTCCTAGAAAACATTCCAGAGGATTACAGGGAAATTCAACTTCCTTTGCGCTTCGCAAGTGATGATGCGGTTAAAACTCTGGGTATCTTTTGGTACTCAGTCGGCGACTATTTTACATTGCAACACCGACAAACAATAGATCGCATACCCACCAAGCGTTCTATTCTGTCGGAAATTGCCACATTATTTGATCCACTTGGCTGGATATCTCCAATAGTCGTAACCGGGAAAATTCTGATGCAAGCCTTATGGCTCTGCGGATGTTCCTGGGATGATCCGATTCCACCTAACATCAATAAACAATGGCAACAATTCAAAACCGAATTACAGTACATTGACCAGATTCGCATTCCAAGATGGTTGCACACCAAAAGTAATTTTCAAGGCTGTCAAATTCATGGGTTTTCAGACGCCTCAATTCATGCGTATTCTGCCGCTATTTACATTCGAGTCATTGACGACGAAAATAATATTAATGTAAACTTGCTCTTCGCAAAAAGTAAAGTAGCACCTGTGAAGCCGGTTTCCCTTCCCCGATTAGAGTTGTGTGGCGCAGTTTTATTAACTCGTCTAATTAAACGTGTAAAAACTGATCTAAATTTAAATCGAGTACCAATTTTCGCCTGGACTGATTCGTCAATTGTTTTGTCATGGATTCGCAATCACGCAAATAAATTCAAAACATATGTCGCGAATAGAATTGCAGAGATACAAGAATGCACTGAAATTGATTCTTGGCAACATGTGAAATCTGAGGATAATCCTGCAGATTGCAATTCTCGCGGTGTTAAAACGTCTGTTTTAAACGGACATAATCTTTGGTGGCATGGACCTAACTGGTTAAAGGACCACGAAGAAAATTGGCCAAAGACTAAGGTACTAGGAAATGTATCTGAAGAAATTGAAGAAAAAAGGATTACGCATGTTGCAAACGTAAAACCAGTGCAAGACGAAGTTACAATCAGATTCTCGTCATACTTTAAATTAATACGCACAGTAGCTTATTGTATAAGGTTTTCTAATAATTGTCGTAAACAAAAACATCAGCGAAAATTGGATTTTCTTTCAACAGGCGAAATACAAGACTCAAAATTGGCGTTAATAAAACTGGTCCAAAAATTCTCATTTCAATTTGAAATTGAAACCCTTCAAAAAGGCCACCAACTACCCGCTAAAAGCGCTCTTCTATCTCTCAATCCGTTTGTAGACAAAAACGGCATTTTACGTGTTGGAGGTCGTCTACAAAATGCAAATATTCCATATTCTGAAAAACACCCAGTCTTATTTCCAAAAGATAGCCACTTTACTTCCCTAATTATAAGACATTTTCACAATCAAACGCTCCACGGAGGAACCCAACTAGTGCTTACTACTTTAAGAAACGAATTTTGGATTCCTCAAGGACGAAAAACTGTTCGAAACATAATCCATAAATGCATTACTTGTTTCAAGCAATCTCCTCAAACATCAAATCAATTCATGGGAAATCTACCTTTCCATCGCGTCAACATATCTCGTCCTTTCCAACATACTGGAATTGATTATGCAGGACCGATACATTTGAGAATGTCGAAACACAGGGGTAATCGATCATATAAGGGCTATATCTGTATATTTATATGTATGGCCACCAAAGCCATTCATATAGAGCCTGTTTCCGACCTGTCCACAGCAGCCTTTATTGCGGCTTTCAGACGCTTTTGCAGCAGAAGAGGACTGTGCTCCCACATATACTCTGACTGTGGCACTAATTTCATTGGCGCTAGTAAGGTGCTGCAAACTGAATACGAAGTTGCAATAAAGGAAGCAAATAAGGCAATTGCTGAAAGTATAGCAACTGAAGGTATAGAATGGCATTTCAATCCTCCATCTACGCCTCACTTCGGCGGTTTATGGGAAGCAGGAGTGAAATCTATAAAATTTCACCTTCGAAGGGTTCTAGGCAATTCACTCTTAACATTTGAGGAATTTGCAACAGTCTTGGCTCAGATCGAAGCTTGCCTTAATTCCAGGCCATTATGTCCATCATCCGATGACCCTGATGATTTGGACGCCCTGTCACCCGGTCATTTTTTAATTGGTAATTCAATAATTACACCTCCAGAACCATCTACTGTAAAGCATACATCCCTAACATCTCGCTGGAATCACCTGCAATTGTTACAACAACAATTCTGGTCGAAATGGTCTAAGGACTACTTAAATTTGCTACAAAATCGTCCTAAGTGGAAAACACCAATTTTGAATCCCAAAATTGGAGATTTAGTCATCATTAAAGAAGATAATTTACCATCTTCTCGTTGGCTAATTGGCAGAATTACAAAAATTCATCCAGGTGCAGATAATTTAGTTAGGGTAGTAACAGTCAAGACAAAAAATTCTGAATTAAAAAGACCAATTTCCAAAATATGTCTATTTCCACAATCAAATTAATCTAGATCAAATAGTACAAAAACTTCAAACTCAAAATTCTTAAAGCAAAAATCAATTTTATCAAAAGGCTCATTTTCTAAAATTAACTAAATTAAAATTTTTCCAATGCTCAAAAATTCAAATTCCTAAATTATTCAAAATCAAAATTTTCAAAAAAACTCAAAATTGAAAATTCTTCAAATCAAATTTAACAAAGATTCCGAAATTAAACTGTATTTTCCACTTGAAAATAAATTTACAAACGAATCCGTTAAAACAAATCTCAAATCAGAGACAAATCGTCCGTTACATTTATATATATTCTGCTCGCACGACAACTAAATGTTAGTTCGATCGCTGCAAATCAGTAAACGCGTTTGAATTTGAAAATCAAAAACAAAGTGTAATTAAAAGTGAAATATGGAATCGCGAGAATTAAATTCTAAAGCGAATTCTCCTACATCACGGGAACGCGAAATTGACCAAATTATAATGGACTTAGAACGCCCTATAACACCTGGAAAGGATAAGGAAGATCATCTAAGAAATTCCGATGATGACACGCTATTAAGGGAAATACAGGAACTTCTGGATGACATCGAGCACAAAACAACGGAAGGGAATTCCTCAGGACAGCTTCCGCACTCGACGCAGCAGCCACCCAACATTGAGCATCTGAGAAGAAGATTTAATGGAATTAAATTGGAAGAAACAATTGTTGATCCAGAGGTCATTGTCATAGACGACGACGAAGGTCCACCTCCATCAACTCGCAGTCCACCGAAAATAAAAATCCTACAAAATATACTTCTCGTGCCAGCTACAAGTTCCAGTGATGACCTTTTTGTACATCTAGTAGACGAAAACATCCCGGAAAAATCAGAAACAATTCGTGTTTCTTGGGCATCATTACGTCGATCAAAAAAACGAAAGCAAAGATTTACTACCCGAGCAGGCACTCGAGTAAATGTAAAATTACTTGCGAATGGAGAAATTAAGGTTTCGCAGAAATAAAATAATATCTTGATTCTAAAATTTTTCTTGTTTTCTTTCGTTCCAATTGTTTCTAAATTTAAAATCTTTATTTCAGTTTTACAATTTCTTGCTTCTTGTTATGTTATATTTACATGGCAACTCCTCTAAAAAACAAGAAATATCTTACCTGCATAAGAATATCATCTTGATGTTTACATACAAAACTGCAAGTGTACACTCACACACAGTCGCTACAGCAAAAGGTAAACAGAAACTCAACATTATGTTACCAACATAACCAAAAGGTAAATAAGGTTCAACAGGTAGCTTTTATTCAAAATTAAAACTCACAGGTAATTATTGTCAATTCACATTTATTCAACAAATAAATTTTACACAATACAATCACAACTCAAATTAACAACATCATGATTGAAATTTTATTAACCTAATCCTAAAACTAATACAAGACCTATACATAATTCCATCTTGAAAGGCGCAACCTTCAAGGGGGGGCAGCATGTTTGGACTCTCGAAAAATAATCCACCAAAGGTTTCCTAAAATTGAAATAATAAATTTCAGCACTCAAAAATATACAAATTTCTTACCTTATTGCAATGCCGACGGCATTCGCTTGAACTCCAGAAATCCATCCCATTGAGTGTCCACAGTCCCATCACTGCCCATCCTGTCCATCCGGTCCTGAAAGAAAAACAAAAACCACAAAGAATCATATTATTTTATGAAATTATTTATAAAAACTTACCTAATAAAATTTAATGTTCCCACAGCCATCCAGAAGTGATCAAAACAAATACACTTTCTGACACATCTTGACAGATGGCCAGTAACAAAAATTTATCACGGCTACACGGCTAGACGGCTTGGACCAATTATCTTTTCCACACGCAACAAAACCTTACAAATGTTATAAAATTAATTCAACTGCGCGAAAACGATGATACTAAGGAATTAAATTTTTATTTTTATGAAAATAAATAGAATTTGTTATTATATAAAGATAGATAGGAAATAAATATCACAAATTATTGTAATTTATTTGTAAAAGACATAAGCTGGTAAAAATTTCAAGAATTGGAAAGTGGTAACACTAAAGAAATTACGTCATTAATTTCAAATCATAGTGCCGCTAGCTTTTCATCTATAAAAGGACTGCGGATACCGTTGATCCTTCTCTTTTATCATTTGGCTTTCGGTGAGTAAACATTAAAAAATATATTTGCGTAGTAATATCCACTTTATTCTGGGCATTGACTAGAATAAAGATTTAACTCCACTTTATTCAGGGCATTGACTTGAATAAAGATTTTATTCCACTTTATTCTTGGTATTGACAAGAATAAAGATTTTATTCCACTTTATTCTTGGTATTGACAAGAATAAAGATTTTATTCCACTTTATTCTTGGTATTGACAAGAATAAAGATTTCCTATCACTTTATTCTGGGTTTTCGACTAGAATAAAGATTTCCTTACACTTTATTCAAGGTATTGACTTGAATAAAGAATTCCTATCACTTTATTCTGGGTCTTCGACTAGAATAAAGATTTCCTTACACTTTATTCAGGGTATTGACTTGAATAAAGATTTCCTATCACTTTATTCTGGGTCTTCGACTAGAATAAAGATTTCCTTACACTTTATTCAAGGTATTGACTTGAATAAAGATTTCCTATCACTTTATTCTGGGTTTTCGACCAGAATAAAGATTTCCTGTCCATCATTTTTAGTATACGACTTAAACGGTCAAATTGCGATATAATATTAGTTATACTACTTTATTATCTAAGCGACTATACTAACACAGTCATCGTATATTTGAACTTTTCTATTTCTTGAATTTATACTTGCTCCAGTCTTGAAATTTCTTGCACTATTTTATACTCCAGTATTTTAATGAATTTGTTTCGAGCGAATATTAGTGAATTTATCTTAGTGAATTAAAGTGATTAGATTGTAAGTTAACTGATAGTGTTATTGTAAGTGAAATCTGTGATACAATAAGGAGAATAAAAATATATATATAGAACTGTTTCCGAAATCTTCTTTTCTTTTTCACTTATTTTGCGTGTTCGTCCTGTTACGGGCAGAACAATGAAGATGTGGAAAAGTTGCAACGCCTCTTTATTAAACATTTGCCACAATATACACCAAATTATGCATTTATGCTTTTAGATATCACTTTTTGTACGTGCACAGAGTTTTTACTATGGCAGCGAAAAACTTCCCAAGCAATTGGCAAGAGTTAAAGCAGAGAGCCCTATCGTAAATTGCAGAAAAGCATGACATCATCATTAATATTTTGGAAAAGTCATTTGATAGTGCAGAAAAGAAATTGCTAGATGTAGTTGAAACAGAAGATACGTGGCACAAGCGTAAAGCCTTCGAATGAGCCCGACATGGGTTATATGACAAGTTCGAATACTGTATGACTCAGAATTATTTTAAAAATGATTCCTTAAAAAAAGTAAGTTTAGTTATGATGACGACTTGCTGCACTTTCTTGGCATATGTCCAATTAAGACAAAATTCCACGTACTGGGTAAAAAACTCTTAGTGAAGCTGACGTTATTGGGATTTTAAATGGTAGCGATGATTACAACAACCTGATTTGTTATGTTACGAAAGCCTGGAAATACAGACTTTTTTAATTACTGAATATAATTATTTAATACGCTCTTCTTCACTTAAGTTGGTTGTTTAGTTTTTCTCTCTTTTTGTTGTGAAGTTTTTTCCTGAATTAGAGAATCTTTTATTTGAAAAATCTTTTCAATTTTATGATTACTTAGAATTATACTTTGATTTGAAGATATTCGTGTTTGGATTTTGAAAGGATTTTTTTTGGTTATTATTTATATTCATTTAGTAATTTATAGGTTTATTTATTATTTGCTAACCTCGACAGACGGTATATATGTCAATGTTGCGGTTTATAGTTGCTAATTAATTCTTTTGAATTTTTATTTGGGTTTTGTCATTATTTTTCAGAGTGTTTATACGTTCTGTTGAATTCATTAAAACAAAGAAATCAAGTTTGTAATTTAATATTGTTTAAAATAAGCCATTTTTTTATTATTATTATGACTAATTTATAAAAAAGCTTTGTTTAATATTTTTCAACCTCAAGTCTACACCAACAGAACGGAAATTTTAAAGGAATTCGATCCCGCGCCATGTACTTTACAAATAAAAATATTATTATTTTTATACTATTTTGTTTTCTTAAGGACAATTTTTCTATATATAAAAAAAATCAATAGCTATTGTGCTTATATAAAAAAAAATACAAAAATACCTATTTTCCAGTTCCTTACAATAGAATACTTCGAAGGGAAATGTTTAAAGAATCGAATTCTTTTCGCTTAAATTATTGTTTAGACTTTTAAAAATAAAGCATAGTTGGTGCAATTAAAGATATAGAAAGAAGTATATATGATCCTAATCTGTATAATAAGGATCACGTGCTAGATGAACATTAACGTCACTTAAAACTTTAAACGCGTTTTCTCGAAACAGATGCTTTAGAAGAAATTTCTTTTTCAATTATCTAATAATTATATAGGGATTTTGTAACAAGAATTACATTAGTTATAATATTTTTTATATAAATTTCTTGAGGGCGAAAGTGCGACTTTTATTGGGTGCCTCATAACTATTCGAAATTTTGAAATTTGCAAAGATATTTCTTCGGCCTCTGTAAAAAATTTCGCCTACAAGAATCCCGTTAAACGGTGCAATTTTATTAAAACACATAATTTATTTTAGATACTTGAATAGATATATGTTTAATAAATGCCCCTTAATTTAATTACATGAATGTTCGTCATTTCCTAAAAAATCCCTAAAATCCACCTCCTTTACATAAACTCCATGTGATGTATCTTACTTAACAACATAAATTGGTGCCAGATTTTCAACTTTTTCTACATCATTTCATTCTAGCTTAACAGTTGAATCAATCCAGTGGTAAATATAGACATATCATCGCCATTCTCAACCCAGTAATGAAACTGATACGATTCGTTTAAATATACACCACCAGTTTAAGTGAGCCTATAATTACTGCAGCAAGTAACATAAGACAAACCTGATGCATCCCACCGCATAGTGACATCGATGAACTGACTGCCAACCAAAATCTAATTAATTGCTACTTCTCTCACACACTCGAGCGCAAGGCATGTATCCTCGGCAATTAGATGAAGATAAACTGGCAAGGACCAACAATCAAGCTCCTTATTGATTTTCGCACACCACTATCTGTCCAGATCCTGATGAAATGAACGAGACATAGATGGACTTGACACTGTCTGCAGATATGTTTTCATATACAGTAGATATAACGTAGGTACGTTAACAGGCTTTGTTTGCGCAACACATTCGAAGTTGCACATGGTGGAAACAAAGTCCTCACAATATTATGTACATGTGTATATACCATGCGGTACAAGCATGCCAGGGAAGACGTCAACATCATATATATTCGCAACATTGTATGTTCCAAATGAGCAAATCATATACACAAGCACACCCGAAACAAGGACAATAGCTAGGGCCATTTCTCAGCGATGATGAGCGCTTTCCTCCATTCATAATGAAAGAATGAGCTTAAATGCTGCTAATTGACTCAATTAGAGCTGCTTGTTTTCCGTTAATTAAATTAGAGATGTATTTATTCAGATGAAATGATTTCCAGACGAAATTACCCGGCGCCTTTGCCCTTGCTGAAGCCTTGGAGTACAGATTAGCACGGGAATTTTGATTTTTATAAATTTCGTTGTTACTTGAGTCTGCATATACATAGTTAGTTACTAATATAATAATTAAAACTCAAATTTATCAGGGCGGTGATTGTGTTGTTTTAATTTAGCATTAAAAATTTCAAATTCAACATTTACACTTGCGACTTTGTTAGTCAACTGAAGTAAAGTTAATGTAAATTTTGAATGACAGAAATAACAGTGCAATATTTTTAAACACCGTATTTTGATCTGTTTTAAAAACCAACCCCAATTATAAAGTTCCGTTGGACGTAAATACAACTGAACAATACCACTGCTTCGGAGGATGATCTATACTACTACTACTACTTTAATATCCTACTACTACTTTAAACCTATAATCTGCTTTCTTTTATAACTAATTTTCTCATATGTTTATGTTTATGTGTAATTGACTAACAAGAGAATCAAACGTATTTACCCTTATCTATGCCGTGGGTTGCCTTAAAACAGCAATATTTGAATAGCGTTGCAAATAAACTTTCTTTAACTCTAGATAAATCAGGCTGTAGTAAAAGTTTAACCTACTGAAAAGAAAAAGTGACGAACAAGGAAAAGTTAAGTGAATAAACCGCGCAACTGTGACGCCTATCCTTCTTCTCTGAGGCACCGTGATTCGGAGAGTGACGATCCTTTCACTATTGGGAACTTCTTCACGGAGTTCTTTCGAACTGCCTTCTGTAATTCTATCTGTGAGATCTCCTATTTTGAGATTACCCACCTGGTGGTGGGCTTCCGCCTACCCATAAATCCCTTTAATCTAGTGACTCTCGTTGCTGAACATTTGTCTAATTTGTCGGACGGCCTTTCTGGTGGTCCTGACGGCATTCCTGCCTCCTTCTTGAAGAAATGCCATTTGTTTCTTGCTTATGTTCTCTGTTATTTGTTCAATATGTCCTTATGTTCCGGCCGCTTTTCTGAGCAGTGGAAGACTTCTGTAATAATTCCTTTCCATAAGAAAGGCAATTAGTCTGATATTTCCAATTACCGGCCAATTGCTAACCTGTGCTACATATGTCGCGAAGGTTTTCGAGGCCCTTGTTAGCAATGTACTTCGTTTCCACTGTAGGCCTTTCGTGGCTTCTTTAAAACATGGCTTCCTTATGGGTAAGTCGACGCCTACTAACCTTCTTAAGCTCCTTATTTATTCACTCCCGAAGATTGAATCGGGCACACTTCGATAAGATCGGCTATGGAATCCTGGTCTCTCCTGTCTCTTCTTGGTTTTTCTGCTTGTTTTTTTAATTGGCTGTCCTATGTGTCGGGTTGTACACAGCATGCTATCTTTGTGACATCAGGTGTGTCCCAGGGCAGCATCCTTGGCCCGCTTATTTTCATTCCGTACATTAATGATGTATAGCTTCTTCTGCCTAGCGCTAACATTCTGTGTTACGCGGATGATGCTAACATATTATGACTCTGATTATAGTCTCCTGAACTCCGATTTGATTGAAGCTCTTGCAATCGCCTCCCCTTAAATGCCGGCAAGTGCTCGGCCATGATTTTCTCCTGTAAAAAGACGTCCCATCCACTTCGACTACTCCGTCGATGGTACTACGTTGAGTGGAGTTGTCACAGTTAAAGATCTGGGTGTGGTTCTCATCTCTCGCCTTTCTTTTGAGGACCATGTAAATTCAATCGTTGGTAGGGCTAATTCGATGTTGGGCTTCCTCAAGAGATGATCCAACGCACTTGGCGATCCTTACCTGACTGAGTTCCTTTGCTGCACCTTCGTCAGACCAAATTCTGGAATACGCTAGTCCTGTTTGGACTTCCTACTTCACTGTTCACATCAACCGCATCGAGGCAATACAGCGCAGATTTCTTCGGTTTGCACTGCGTAGACTTGAACTTGAAAGGAGGCGCAATGTATCAAGAATATTATTTATCTTTGATTTATTGCAGGGAGCGATAAACTCACCAGAATTGTTCGGGACTGTGAAGATCTCTGTCCTGCCGCGCTCTCTGAGGAGTCATAATTTTCTGCACATCTCCGGTCACCGAACTCTGTATGGTTTTCAGAAGCCCATTACAGCGATGTACCGCCTATTTAATGGACACCCCTATGAGGCATGGAGCAGGAAAAGCACTTAATCCGATTCGAGACAACGATTGCAAGTGGACCTATAACTTAACGTGAATCCCGAACCACTGTCATTTACTCTGCAAACCCATGGCCTTTTTATCGTAATCTGTTGTCAGCAGGAAACAACCATGGGTCGCCCTTGGTGGTATTCGATCCAGGTATCTCCGGAATAGTAGGTCGACGCTTTGTCACTTTCTCCATCGACGACTCAAGGTTACTGGAGCCTTTAACGATCTTAATTTGCTTAAAACATCATATATAAAGGAAAGCTCACACGGAGCAGCAAAACACCTAAAGATATATTACAGACTTAAATTAATTAATTAATTAAGAATCAAGTTACATAGAATGCAAGGTATTCTAAATCAATGCCTACTCTAGACACAAGCACGAAAGATATGACAGTCGCAGCCATTTTACCTTAAGCATTTTGTCACTATTTAATTGTTTTTTGTACCACAGATTAACCAATTGCGCACAAATAAAATTGCACATTCTCCTAACCAAAACCTAAGAGAAATGCTGATTTCGTTGACGCATTTCAAGCTCGTTTCGGTTTTTTATACCTCCAATAAACAGCTGCTCGCATTTCCTTCGAAGCTTGTATCTCGAATAGGTTGTGGGTAAAGAAAACTTATTTGATATTTGACGTCATTAGCAACGAAATTTTAACTGGAAAATATGAGTTTTGTTTTCATGACAGAAAATTAAGATGAAGTAAGTTAATAAATATATCCAAATAAGTGAAATATATTGTTCTTTCCCTTGCAATTTTTAGAGATTATCAAAATTTATTTCATATAAAGGTGTTAATTACTGAAAGAATCGTATAAAATTACAAGAGCAAATGATGAAAGGTACTCTGCAAAACATTAACACAAATAATTACAGCGATTTCGACATTATAGCGAGATATAATAAATAAATATGTAAGTGCTCTAAACCATTGCTGTGATAAGAACCATACTTTCAAATTTATATTTTATAGACTGACGTACATAATGACGGAACTTTATAAAAATGTATTTAAGAGAATATACTAAGAGGTGGAATTGAAAAAATATACAGGAATCACGGATAAAGGAGAATTGTGGTTTTTGTAAAAGATCCAGACGGTTCGGTAGCTGTTTTCAGTAATTTTCGCTTACTTCTAGTTGTTTAACTTCCAATACTATTTAGTTGCCCTATTCTAAAATAGAACCTGTATTTAAAAAATAATTTTCGGATCTATTCAGAAATCTAATTTATACTACCTGGTTGTAGAATGATGTCGCATTTACTTGGTACATCATCTTCTTTTAAATGATTTGTATTTTCTATTACATTTAAAAGCACACCTTTTAAATTCGAATCGCCTGATGTAAAATATAAACATTTATTTTAACATTTTCACCACAAGCGCTTTTCCACTTCACCATCTTTTTGCGTCCTTCGGAAATCGAAAAAATCTTAGTGTCCGATCACTAACTTTACTTCTATCAAAACTTTTAAAGCCAAAAATCTCAAACTTTATAATTTGCCGGAAATTTAACAACACACTTTATTCATAAAAGGAAAGAAAATCGCTTTGAAAATATAAACATAAAATTCTTAACCCCTTGTCAAAATTTTCCATGGAGGATCTAGTTCTTTCGTGACCAATCCTGCAAGCTGTGTCTGGAAAAATTTCGAAAATTACGTAGAAAATTGTGCTTCAAAAGACGAAGGATTAAAGAGTGGCTGAAGGAGAAACATTTAAGGTACCTCCAACAATTTAGCAAATAAAGATTCAATTCCATTTCATTCAATGAATTGTTTAGGATGTCAGCTCAATTTATTGATGAGTTAATTAATTGAATCAGTCCTACAATTCAGAGGCAATCTATTTGTAATCAGATAGGTAAAAATGCCATAAGCTACCAAACTTGTTCTACGTTGGCAAACTACTAATCAGTTTTTGACACTGATTTTGTGACGTGCTAACCCAAATGCGTTGTATATGTATAAAGCTTCTGTTGTAGGACGCTCTCTGCGGAGTGTTTTTGATTCCCCAGAAATTCTCGATTGAATAGAGATTGGGACTCGAAGGTGGAAGGTGGGACTGAAGGTTTGTACTCCTTGAAGTATGACAGCTAGCTCCATCTTATTGGAACTTAATACTGTCATACGAAGTGCGTAGTGTAATTTTAAAAAGCCGGCAGTAGCTAAACGAAAACTTCTGCAAAAAAAAACAGAATTCTTTGAAGAATAATTGAATCTGCAAGGCGTGGAGCAACTGAACAAGTAGGTAGAACAACAGGTAGAGTGGAATAACAGTGCAACATCTGTCAATGATGACATATTAAACATACTAGGCTACGGTTGAGGAATATTCAGTAAAGGGCTCTTGAAAAAGAAACAATTCCTGGCGAGGGCTGAAAAGATGAAACGCTTGACGTGGGCTAAGGAACACATTAACTGAATTCTAGATCAATGTAATTTAATACTTTTTAGTGATGAACGGGAAATAGTTATTCGCTTCGCAGAAAATCGAAGGTATTTAGACCTGTTTGCCTGAGGCGGACTATTAAGATTCTTAGTGCAATGTGCAATGATTTTGAGATGCACATATGTCCTCCAAAAGAGTGGACGTCTTATGTTTCTTTAATAGGATAGTTAATTCCGCGAAATATCAACATATTTTAGGAAATTAATTGCTATCATCAATGGTACAACTACCTCCGAATGACAATGTTAGATTCCAACAAGATGGAGCTATCTCTCATACTTCAAGGAGTACTAAAAATGGTTTACGGACAACTCAATTACTGTTATGCAATAGCCATCCTCGAGTCCCGATCTCAGTACGGTCGAGAATTTGAGGGAAATTATAAAAATAGCTCCACAGATAAAGTTCAAAAACAAAAGGTTTATTTAAAAAACTCAAAAGAAACATTGTTAAGCAATGATTAGGACCTACAAGCACAAGCCTTTATAAACAGTTGGTTTCCATTACATCCTTACAGTAGCTTTTAAAAGGAGACATCCCTATTTTATCTTTACCATAGAAATTTCTTTGTTCCGGGGTAGTATAATATGCTTTGAGACCGGCTGAGCTTCCACGTCATATTTTCTTGTCACGGTTGCATCATGACACCACTGAGGATGATATCGTCAATTTCGCTTCATCGCGTACCGGGACTGATCGGAGCTTAATTGTCTGCAGAAGAATTGATGCACAGCGGGGTCGTTCCTTCTCTGCTTCATTTAAGCTTCTTGTACCAGGTGCTGTTTTACACTCGGTACTTCGCCCCGACATCTGGCCGCTTAATTCTATCGTCCGTGAATTCATTCCAAGGACTCGTTCTAACGCAACTGCAGCCTGTAATATATCATCAAAAAACGCATTAGTGAGTTCTCCCTTTACTACGCCAACGTAACCGGACTACGATCGAAGACGACTCGACTTTTCATTGGCTCGACGAATAAATGTTTCGGCGTAGTCTGCCTGACCGAGACTTGGCTTTGTGGAAGAATTGCAGACGCTGAGCTCTTTGGCTCCGAGTACTTGGTTTTCCGCCGTGACCACCATCTTTCCGCTGATGATGCTCCGGTAGGAGGTGGTGTACTCTGCGCTGTTCGCCATGACATTCCTTGTATGGTCGTTGATGTTGCGGGGTCTGACTCCCTAGAATTCATTTGCGTGGTTCTCAAGCTTCCACACAAAAATGTTTACATTGCCACGGTTTATATTCCGCCTGTATCGCCCTCTGATTGCTATGAGTCGATGTCTACTTGTGTTGAAGGATTGGCCGATCTGCTGCTTCCGTCGGATGACCTTTTACTCCTCGGAGATTTCAATACGCCTTGGGTCAGCTGGGAGCGCTCCTTGGATAAGGATTGCTTACTACCTTCTTTTCCCGCTGCCCCACAGTATGTTCCGGCGTTCCTGGACTCCATTGCCTCTTGCGGCTTATCACAGGCCTGTGATGTGATGAATGACTCGGTCAGGTTCTTGGATTTGGTGTTCTCATCTGACTGCTCGAGTACTGTCGTGAAGCACTGTCTATCTCCCCTGGTTCCTGAATCTCGTCACCATCCTGCACTGCACATCATTTTTGGTTTTGATCCTGTACTGACGGCGTCTTCGGACTCAAGTAATTTTTGTTATAACTTTAGCAAAGCTGATTATTCTAAACTTAATGATTGGCTCTTTGCCTGCGATTGGACGATTGTTCTGAATGAATGCGATATTGATAATGCTGTAATGTTATTTTATGATTCTCTTTCTGTTTGTTTTGCTAATTGTGTTCCTGTTTCAAGGTCTCGTGGTTCGCGTTCATATCAGCCTTGGCTTAATAGTTCTGTGAAGCACTTAAAGAATCTGAAGAACAAAGCTTGGAAGCGGTTTTGTTCCTCAAGGAGTGACGCTGACTACTTCACTTACTCCATGTTACGCAACCAATTTTGCTCTGCACTTGATATTTCTTATTCTGACTATTTAGCGAGAGTTAAATCGACTTTGCGTGCTGAGCCTAAACAGTTCTGGAGGTTCGTAAATTCTAAGCGCAATTGTGATGGCTACCCTTCCGTGTTAAGCTTTGGTGATGTCGAGAGCGACGACCCCCTGACGACTGCCAACCTTTTTGGCGAATTCTTTGGCACTGCATTTTTGACTACAGACTGTGATATTAGCGATAAGGATTTTACTCATATGACGAGGTTTGCTCCGACTACTCTTGAAACCAAAGACCTTGTGTTTGACGAGGATGCTGTGCTGAAGCATATTTCTGGTTTGGCTGATAGTTTCTCGTGCGGTCCTGATGGTATCCCTGCTTGCTTTGTAAAAAACTGTCGCTTGTCCCTGGTTTCTGTTCTTTGTCACTTATTTAACTTATCTATTCGTTGTGGTGTTTTTCCGAAATCTTGGAAAGCATCTGTCATCATTCCCCTACATAAGAAAGGTAGTAAAAAGGACATATCAAACTACCGTCCCATTGCCAATTTATGTTGTATTGATAAAATGTTTGAGGCTTTGGTGTGCAATGCTCTTAACTTCCACTGCAAACCTTTTCTAGGTTCCTTTCAGAATGGCTTCATGAAGGGTAGATCTACTGTGACTAACCTGCTGGAATTCTCTAATTGCTGTATTTCTGCCATTGAAGCGGGTAAGCAGGTGGACTGCATTTTTACTGATTTTAGCAAGGCTTTTGACAGAATTAACCATAGTATTCTTGTTCGTAAATTGTCTTTTCTAGGGTTTCCACTTTTTGTTAATTGGATTCGTTCCTATCTGTCTGATCGCACGCAACGTGTGCTATTTCGAGGTTCACTTTCGAATGATATTTATGTTACCTCCGGTGTTCCTCAAGGAAGTCATTTGGGACCATTGCTCTCTGAACAAACTTGACAAGACCAAGGATTTAGTAGTAGTGCTAAATACGACCTTTTCATTTGATGACCATATCAACACTATCATAAACAAAGCTAATTCTGCTCTGGGCTTCGTCAAGCGATGGTCTAAGGAGTTTGATGACCCATATGTAACTAAACTCCTTTATTTTACGTTCGTGAGACCTGTTTTGGAGTATGCTAGTCCTGTGTGGTCTTCTTTTTATACGATACATATTAATCGCATTGAGGCTGTGCAGCGTAGATTCGTTAAGTTTGCCCTTCGCGGCCTTCCTTGGACCGATCCTCTTCGGCTGCCTCCCTACGCTAACCGTTTAAAGCTTATTTCATTGGAGTCCCTTGAAAGCAGACGTGACAACTCCAGAGTTGTTCTTGCCTTTGATTGCTTGCGGGGCGCGGTTGATTCCCCGGGACTGCTGGGAGCTCTAGGTTTATCGATTCCTGCTCGTCCCTTGAGGAACCAATGCTTTCTCCATATTCCCCACCACCGCACTAATTATGGTATGCATGAGCCTATTACATCTATGTGTCGTCTTTCTAATAATAATTTTGAGCTTATTGATTTTCACTTATCTAGATCTCATCTGAAGAATCAGCTTTGTTAGGGTTACGTTTTCTCTTTCTTTGCGATTATATTGTTATTTTTTTTTTTTTTGTAACTGTCAGTATTTGAGTATTTGAGTATCTGAGGAATCGTAATAGTTAATCACTTTGATTTTGTAATTTACTTTATATTTCATTATTTGATTTGTAGTAGTCAGTATTTCGCGAATTTGTAAATAAATAAATAAATAAATAAAGCATAAAGCAGAACAGTATGCAATTAGCTTTGCTGATAGTGATCAATTTTATTTATTGATGACTAATAACATTCAATTGAATCTTCAGTTTCGCAGTGATATGATGTTTTCGAACGAGTCAGTACAAAGCAAATTTTGGGTCAACGTAAGGCACAAGAGTGATTTCATAATAGTTTCGTTTTTCTTTTGATGTACAGAGCAATAAAAATAAGGCAAGCCATTACAAGAATGAGAGTGAAAAATTAAGGGAACCATTTGAAAATTTCAACCAGCAAAGAAGAATCAAACAAAAAATTAGATCATTATAGCACATAGTATTAGGAAAAATATAAAAACTGATACAGTTCATCAGTACTTGAGCAATTAGTAACGTTGGTCAATAATAATGAAATACCCTACACCCATAAAATCCTAATTTAATTATTAATAGAAATTATTAATTAAGGAGCTGTGTGCCACATATTAATCATAATCAGAGCCGCCTAATGACCTTAAAAAATATCATTTATGATTTGCACTAATGATCTAGTTTTCTTGATCATTAACGCTTAAGGAGGATAAAATGGCCTAGATTTCAACAAGTTCGGTAATTATCATTAGTCCAGAAGATCAATTGTGCCGTATTTCACTCGAGAGAGCAAGAAACAAAAGCAAACGTTTTGTTTTATTTTCTTCCTTTAAAATATATGTCCAGACCGGAGTTTGATAATTTTTACTGCTTACAAGAATCGTTATAAACTAATCCTTAATTAAACCGATTAAACATGGAAAGACCCGTATGGGAAAAATTACGGCAAAAAACAGTAAAAATTACTACACTGAACCGGAGCAATGAAGGGAGTCAAAGGTAGACTTATTTCGAGGAATCAACCCGTACCTTTTACAGTACAGTTAAGTATTAACTTGATTCACGAACAAAATTCCTTAGTTATTCCACAAAAAGTAAAAACTCTCATTATAAGATATACATAAATATATACTTTTCTAAATAATAAAGTATTGTCGTAATTATATTATATTATATTTAGATATTAATTCTTATCTAAACTGATCATATATTTCCAGTCGCTTGGCTTGGGTTTTCTTCAGAGATGTAAGAAATACTCCTTTTGACTTGGCGCTGATCTACAAGTCTCACGTCAGGCCTAGACTGGAAAATAATTACCATATTTAGGCAGATTGCGGGTATACCGCATTGTCCGCGTTGAATAAAATTCAAGGAAATGATGTAAAACTTATTGGTGACTTCACTATCTCTGGAGCATCGACGGAATGTCGGTTGTATTTCACTTTTCTAGCGCTATTTCCAAGGACATTGTTCTAACGAAAGAGGTAACTAATTCCTTGTAGGCACATTACAATAACCGGTAGAAGAGTTTCAAGTTTCTTCCACCCCTGTTCTGTAAAGGTAAAGTTTACTATCTTTTATTTTTCTCCTGTCTTGTGAATTCAAAAATTTCGAATGCGGGATACATCGTCACCTCCTCCATTCAAAACCTATAAGCCCATTTTCATTTTCCTTAATTCTTTGGCATTATGTAAAATAATCTTAATAGAATATTATATAAAACTTCTATTAGTAATATAATTTAAAATATTGGTTAAGATCATGTTGGACACGCACATGATAGGGTTCCGTAGAGTTATTTCTAAATTTTTTATAAACTATTTTTGCTACAGTGTTCGTTATAGTTTTCATTGAAAGTACTAAAATAGAAGAAAGAAGAATTTTTGGAGATTTTTTGCGTGAATAGTTTAAAAATTAGAGTAGAAAAGGGAAACGTTTTGCACACGACTTTGCAAGCAATTATCTCGTTATTAAAAGATTAAAATCAAAAATCCTAAGACATTTTAGGAGACCTAACTAAGTAAAGAAATTTTTTTAGCACACTTTTGACTCTATGAGAGAGAGCTCCAGAAATCTCATCAAATCTGTTTTAGATAACGTCCGAATACCAAATTTCATCTTAAAAGATTTATAAATGGGAGGATGGAAGACTGTCACATACGGAAAAACGGACGGACAGACCAACACCATAATGGTTCCTAGTTGCAATGAAACCGTAAAACACAAACTTCACCTACATAAGCGCACGGATAATGTCTTTCGGCTTTGTTAAGTAATAAATTTAAATTCTCTTTCTTTCTCTCTCTCTCGCTGAACCATTATGAGGTATGCGCGGTAGAAGAACTTCATCCGATTCCAGAGATTGGAAGTTGACCTACAATTTAATGTGAAAATAAAGTACTGGCATTTTCTCTGCAACCCCAACAGAAAACAACCATGGCTTGCCGGTGGGATTCGAACCAGGTAACTCCGAGTTGGTTGGCCGAAACGCTATCACTCACTCCACTGACGGCTAAAATTTAAATTATGCAGGCGAAAAATAGAAATGAACACTTAAGTGTGATAGAAATATTCGTATTTTACTGAATGTAGTAATGTAACCTAAATTCGCACCTTGCACACACAAATTACAAAATCAACCAAATCAAATAATTGCAGATTGCGCTGAAATTATTGATTCGTGGTAGACTAGGTAAAATTTTCCCATTTCAGTACCACGAATATGTGGGAATACCATGTCGTTTTAAATGGTATTGCCATGGTATGGGCATATATATATATATTGTATTGCTATACCATGGTATCGATACTACTATAAATGTCTGTCATAAGCATTACATAGTATCTTCAATTGTGGTTTGGTAATTATTTTGTTTGTTTAATTTCCAACGACTTCAAAATGTCGTAATAGATATAAAATTAAATATTATTTCATGCTTTTAAGCGCTTTTTGTGAAGTGGGTTCAACTTTTTTTAAAAAACTATTTTATTTTTCACTTTTTGGTGTCTTCCAATAGGCTACTCGAAAAATGCTGCTCGTATAACAAAGCAATTTCAATAGTTGCATAGGTACTGCACTCTATGGAAAAGAAACAGAATCATCAAATCCGGCAACATGTTCCGAAGTTACATAATCGTACCCACACGTAAGATACAAAATTCTTGCAATGGCGCTAATACACCAACGTACTCTATACAGGAAGAGAGAATCGTCAAAATTGACATTAATAAGTAAGTAATTTACTAATGAGAAGACGCAATCTGTACAACCGGATGAAAAACATCAAAACCGGTGTACGCTTTAGGAGTCTAGGTGATGCCCCACCTCCCTCTCTTACCTAAAGCACAATTTCTATCATTATACAAATGGAGTAAGATACAATATTCAGCAATAAGGGAATAATAGCGAAATCAATTTCCGCTCCCATATTGATAGCATAATTAACAGAGCTAACTCTGCGCTACGGTTTGTGAAGCGCTGATCTAGAGAATTCTCCAATCCTTATGTTTCCAAATCTCTCTATATCTAATTTGTTAGACCTCTTCTTGAATATGCCAGCCAGGTATGGTCACCTACGCAAACAACCCACATTAACAGAATTGAATCTGTCTAGCGTAGGTTCATACGCTTTGCTCTATGTGATCTTCCGTGGGTAGACAGATTTAATCTTCCACCTTATGAAGACCGTCTGAAACTGATTGACTTACAACCCCTAAGTGAACGTCGTGATGTTTCCGACGTTCTCTTCATTCATCAGCTATTAGCTGATGCCATAGACTGCCGTTCAATCCTGCAAACTTTACCCATCTATACCAATCATCGCAACCTTAGGTCCACTCCCCTTTTCCGACTCGACCGCCATCGCACGAACTCAACCACCTTTCCTCCTTTGAATTCCATCTGAGTAAATCATCCCGTCACAAAGCCTTATATCTTGATCCCGCCCATCTTGATCGCCTTTCTTAATTCTTCTTACTCTCAGTTTATATTTACCATAATCATAGAATATGTAGCTTGTTATGACTCAGTATTTATTATAGCTTGTAGTATAAGTATTATGTTATAGCTTGTATTATTTTTTTTTCGTATTTTGTATAATTATGTTATAGCTTGTATTAAGCTTAAATAAATAAATAAATCCAAATAGATCCACGCGAGGCGAAATGAGTCTCCATTCCTCCACCTTTCCCACCTTATAAATTTTTTTCGTGCAGAGGAACTGGAACTGGCAGGAACTCTTTCTACAACATAAACGTGTAAAGAAATATTTTAGATAATAGCATTTATTTGGGATTGACAGTTTTCACTTTTCAAAAACAACTCGACTCGACCGCCATCGCACGAACTACGGTCAACGCGAACCAATTACCAGGATGCTACGAAAAGTCAACGACCTTTCCACCTTTGAATTCCATCTGAGTAAATCATCCCTTCACAAAGCCTTATATCTTGATCCCGCCCATCTTGATCGCCTTTCTTAATTCTTCTTCCTCCCAGTTTGTATTTACTATAATCATAGCTCATATTGTAGCTTGTTATGACTTAGTATTTATTATAGCTTGTAGTATTAGTATTATCTTAAAGCTTGTATTATTTATTTATTTTTTTTGGATTTTGTATAATTATGTTATAGCTTGTATTAAGCTTAAATAAATAAATAAATCCAAATAGATCCACGCGAGACGAAATGAGTCTCCATTCCTCCACATTTCCGACCTTATAAATTTATGTCGTGGTAGGTACCATGGGGTAACATACTCTATACATCACAACAAATATTATCCAAATCGGTCCACATCTTGGGTCAAATTTTCCTGTTGTAATTATATTATTACATATTTACATATAATTCTTAGCTGAACTGATCATATATTTGCAGTCGCTAAAATACGATAAAATGCTTGGGTTTTTTTCAGATAAGGTAAGAAGTACTTCACTCCATCGGACTTGGCATCGACCTAACAGTCCCACATAGGGCCTAGACTGGAATATAAAGCGTGTTCTAGAAATAATAATGGACCAGAATTATTTCAAATTTGATAATAAATACTATAGACTGGAAGAGGGATTAGTAATGGGATCACCATCATCACCTCTTTTGTCTGAAACAAACATATATGAACGATTTTGAAAAGATTATTTTCAGTATTGATTGTCCATTCCAATCTAAGGTAAAATTGTGGTATAGCTATATGGATGATATTTTGGCATTGTGGCTAGGTACAGATACAGAGTTAAACGATTTCTTAAATCGGCTTAAGGAATGTAACAACAGAATGCCATGTTGCACCTTTTTGGAAAGGTAATAAGATGGGCAATCCAATAAAAATAAAAAAGAAGTGTACTAATTTCATTTTTTTCACTTTTGGAAGTGACTGTACCTGCAATGGTAGGAGTTAGATCAACATTGTTGACAATTTTGGGAAGGTCATTGGGATAGTAGTTTTTTAGCGTTTGTTTGATATCGCTGTGTTGGGTAAATCAAAAGATAAAATGAAATAATGAAATTTTTGAATCATCCTGTAACTCCCAAACGGTTCAGATTGCCCCAAAGGTTCATTAAATTTTCTAGATGTTAATATTAAAAAAGTTGACAATAAATTCATTTTTAATAGCTTTAGAAGGGCGTCATTCTCAGATTCAATTATACCAAAACATTCTAATCACTCATTTAACATAAAAATGCCAGTTTCCACGCTATGATCTATAGATTGTTTAGTGTACCACTTTCCGGATTAGCATTTAACAAAGAAGTTAGAGTGATCAAAAAAATAACCAACAACAATGGATATTCTTTAAAACTAATTAATTAGATTAATAAAACAGAAGAAACAGAAATTAGTTGCGTAAAAATTGTGTACACTAATACCCGCGAATATTAATACTAACAATTATATATGGCTACCATTTATAGGGAAAGTAAGTTATACTGTAGCAAATATATTAAAGAAAATTTGCAATGCAATTTTTTATAATAAAAACATAATGAGAAATATGCTACTAAACTATAAAGAGAAAAAGGATATATGAAGGAACTCAGGTGTATATCAGATCAAATGTGATTGTTGTGAGAGCGTTCACATGGTCAAACGGGACGTGAAATTAAAATAAGATTTCAAGAACATATGTCAGCCTTTAAACATAATGAAGATGATTCAGCTGTAGCTAAACACTTAAGAGAACATAATCATTATTGTAGTATCGGTAACGTTAATTCAAAAAAGGAAAAAGTTTAAATCTATTGTAAAATGTAGAAATAGAAAGTACAAAAGAGAAAAATAATTAAAACGTACTAAATGATCAACTACAGTTTGCGTTATTCCCATATAATGCAAATGTGTTAACCCGTGAAAATATATCTCACAGTAATAATTCAGTAGCTTTGTAACACTCTATGAAAATGGTCGAACAGATCGAAAGAATTGGCAGTTTATTTAATTAAATAAGTAAACTCGAAGTTTAGAAAATATGGAATATAATTCTCATATTTGAACACGGGTCGGGCATACCGCATTGTCCGTATTAGATGAAGTTTGGAAGAAAGTCTATAAAGATTATTGACGCCTTCACAATCTTGAGAGGAGTCACTCAATTGAGCATCTAGAGGTTGTGTTTCAGTTTTCTACCTCACTTTCGACGGCCATTGTTCTAACGAAATTGTTAGACTGATTCCTCGTAAACGCATTACAACGTGCCATAGAAGAGCTTCAAATCGCTCCCATTTCTATATTCTCCGGGTCAAATTAGGTAGTATTATCAAATTTCGGGAATCTTTCTTAAACAGAACAACACGAGTTCAGAACAGTTTACCATCTTCTGTTATTCTCCCGTCTTATGAGCCCGAAACTTTCGTACATGCTCGCTTCCTTCACTCAAAACCTATATAGGTTGCTACTTAAGTTTTGAGATATGGCAACACCAGTGTGAGTATGTCAAAACTGACATTTTCAACCTAAAGTTTGACATTTTCAATGGTAACTCAGAACATTTTGTCATACGAGTGCTATTTGTATTGTTTACTTGAAACATTCTTCTTGGTAAAAAAATGAAATTAAATCGTAAACATTTTCGTGCGATGATTTTCTATGACTTTCGAAGGGATTAAACCAAGAACAGTGTACCGATCAACTCGCTTCGACTTTTGATAATGAAGCAAAATCTCGAGCCACTGTGTTTTGCTGGTTTTCCGAATTTAATCGAGGTCGCACTTCGCTACAATATTGCATGAACATTTGGTCGTCAAATAGAATTTTTCGCGCTGGATACGGCATAATTTGACAATCGCTCAAAAAAAGATCGTGTCGATTGGAATAAAAAAAGATCGTGTCGATTGGCATCAGATATCGGCTCAAAGAAGTTAATTTTTGAGCATTCAAAAGATCGAATTGTGGGTCGTCCGCCGTACAGTCCTAATTTGGCATCCAATGATTTCTTCTTATTCCCGCAGATCAAAAATAAAATGCGAGTTCAACGTTTTTCGACACCTGAAGAAGCGGCTGATGCGTTAAAATCACATGTTATATATGTACCTCAATCGGAGTGGAAAAAGTGCTTCGAAAATTTCTTCAAACGCATGCAAAAGTGTTCTTCATGGAGAATATTTTGAAAAAGAATAAAGCCAATTTCGATGTGAAGGTTTATTTTTGCTTGTGTATCTCAAAAGTTAAGTAACAACCCTCGTATCAACCTATTTCCCTTTCCTTTCACTTCCCTTCCCCTGCCTTTCCTTATTTAACATTTTTATTAAAAATGTAATGAAACATTGTTCAAGAGCATGTTGGACATGAAGCGGTTCTGTAGAGTTATGTCTTAATTTTTCACAAACTCTTTTTGCTAGAGTGCTCGTTATAGTTTTCATTGAAAGTACTAACATTACATTCAGGAATTTTTTTCGGATAACTAACTATCGATGGTATAGAAGTGAAAGTTGAGAGGCGCTTTGGTAAATAGCTTGCAAGTATCTGGTGATTAAAGGTCCTAAAATATTTTAGAAGTCCTACTTAAAGTCACCCCACTCACTAAGTAACAGAAAAGTAAAAAAAATTTTGTCAATACACTTTTCACTCTATGCATAAAGTTATTTGCCCAACATTTTCATCAACTCTGTTATTGGAATATCAAATAATGTCGCTAAATAAGCGCACAGATGAAGAGCAAGTTGAAATGACATCACTTCAGCGAGTACAGGAGTTTCGAGCATGGTCCCAAAATAAGCAGGTCGAAGCAAATCAGAGTGTAAGACAGCTTATGAGCGTGCCTTAGTTGAGCCAATGGCAATTTAGAAAATCTTAGTTTCCAACGAAGATATGATAGTTGATCTGAAGTCTATCATCCAGATCGTAAATACGAGGCTCGTTGCAATGTAGCAGGAAAATATTTTGACAGGATCTTTAATCGAGTTTGGTCACAATAAAATTATAGGGACGTTACTTTGAAAAATAAATAAAACAACATACATATATTACATTGTAAGTCGTCTTTAATTTCAAACTATCTTCGGCGTATTTCCATAGTTTGACGAAGACGGTTTCACACAAAAGTCCACGGCACGATCACTGACTGTGCCCCCACCAATCCCTTTTAGCTTAGTGATGAGGCTCATTTCTGCTTGAATGGATTTATCTCTCTCTCTACTAATCCTTCATGAGATTTCATTATATCCAGATAAATGTTCAATGGTAATTCCATGTAAGTGTGTAAAATCGTAAAATAATATTCGTTTAACAAAAATTGTGGTAATTATACACTTTCGCGGTCACCTAGTTTTTTGGCGATAAAGAATCCAAAACTAAATCGATCTTCATGATTTTTTTTTAAATGTTCATTTTTACCGCGGGTTTACGTTAAAAATCTCAGAAATTAAAAAAAAATTTATGTTTCTTAAGCAGCGTTTATTCGCATCGCGGAATATACGGAGTACACGGATCCGTGTACTCAACACGTTCTGTAAATTTTTTATTACACTTTCTGGGAGGAAGAGGTGTATTAATCAGGCTTTTAGTTGCTTTATTAACTGAGGGGTATTGGGACTGCCGCACCCTCCCCCCGCCAGGTTTGAATGCTTTAAAAGATCTACTTCTTGCAAATAATCGTTAAAAAAAATCTAATCGTTTTGTCGATTAAAACTGTAAGAAGTTGATGAGATGTCATAAAAAAATTATACAGACTTATTTGTAAAAAGTCGTTTTTTTTAGACATTTAAAGCTCTGAAACTATTAGAAAAATTGAATTGAGAACATTTTCGTATTTTATATAGTTAATCCGCCGTAAAAACAAACATTTAAAAAAAATCATGAAGATCGGTATAGTTTTGGATTTTTTATCGCCAAAAAGGAATTATTACCAAAATTGTCCAGACAGATGGAGCCGCAGGAACTCTTTCTACAACAAAAACGTGTAAACAAATATTTCAGATAATAGCATTTATTTGGGATTGACAGTTTTCACTTTTCAAAAACAATTTTTTTCACAAGCTATACCAACAAAAATCCGATTTTTGGTAAGCTTTTTTTTGTGGTATCCAATGCACAATTTTTTTTTTCAAACCTAGATATCCCTCCCGTGACTGTTGTATTCTATGCAACTGTGCAATAAATAAGAAAAATCCCACGCACTTAATTTTCGGAATTTCAATATAAAACTTCGTGGACATATGTTTGAACGCGTGTAGAATTGACGGAAATGATAAAATAAAAAACGCATTTTTGAAAAATTTACACGTACATATTTCCCCCTTTAATGCGTGACAAGTTTAAAACCAATTATTTTCAGAATTGATCCTATTCATTTACGTCCATGATGATGGGATTTGACGCCATTGCATTATTATTTCCTTTAGTCCGTCGTCTATGGTAACAAATTAAGAACTCTTGAAGCATTGTAAGTCAACTCAACACGCACCATTTCGGAAGTAACGGAAAGGGCACCTTTGTCGGATGATATTTTCCAAAAATAAATTTATATTTCATTCTTTAGAACATAATAAAAAAATGCATTCCAAAAATATTTGCTTTGTTTTATTTCAATTTAAAGTTGTACCCCGCTTAGCAAACCAACCTTTATAAGGGTATTTAAATTTGCACATATTTGAATAATTTCATAATATCATAATTTTATCATATTCTTCTTGCTTATCTCTTAAAATATAAGTACTTGAAAAAGGTCAGAAAATTTCCTGAAGTTCTCCCGAATTTTCTGGGTTCTTTGAGAAAGCACTGCCTTCCCCACAAATACCAAATTCAAGTACCAAATTCAGCTTAGTTAAATTAATTGTTCTGTCACTTCTAAAATTTAGTAAATAAGGAAAAATACAATAAGTATGAATTTTTAAGGTATGATTTTTTTGAAAGGTGAGGAGCTCTGAAAGAATTAATCGTTGAGCAGTATAATCAGTTACTACCTATAGATATGTATGCATAATCAAAAAAATCTTTATAAAAGTGTTTGATTTTTAAATATCTATAAGTACGTAAGCAAGAGCTGTGAAATTGAAAACTTATATTATAAAGACATATTATTATATCTTTATATTGGGTGGAATATTGAACTTTACTTGTGCATAATTCAAGTGAGTTAGAAATATTAAACATCACTTCTGTAATTGTAAAGTTTGAACAACATGTACCTACTTTAGCGACAACTTTTAGCGTCCTGAAGCAATTAAAATCACAAAATAACCTACCTAAATTGTTAGGACTGTTTGTCCTAGCAAACAAATTTAATTCTGACGAAAATTTGATAAAATTTTTGAATCACAGCGTAACACGTCCATGCTTTGAAGCTAATTTCCAGCTTTCAACATGTCCCAACGAGCATTCACTCATTCCAATGGCGCCAACCCGACCCCCATAATGTCCTTTCAGCAGCTCGGCTAGCAGCGAATCTTGCATCAGCCCCCTCCCCTGGGATATCTGTTAATTAGTCTCACTTAGAAAATAAACTGCAGTAATTAAACGTATCATCCGAAGGGAACATAAAAACGGGAATGGCTCCTCTGGAATTCTAATTACGAAACAACCGGCTGCCACTTCCTCCACTCACAGTTCTACCGGGATTGGTAGGCCTCTTCCCTTTTCCCACAATTTTCTCCATATTTCATCGTCACTCTAAGCGATCCACATTTTCTCTAATTGCTTCAATTATCGTTCCCCTTATAAAGTACACCCGGAACCTTGGCTCCTCCTCTTCCGCAAACAGTGACACCCACAATTTGTGGATGGTTTCCTTGGTTCGGTTGGCTGATGCGCCGGCGCCCGGAATCACTGGACCATAAATGCTGGTGGGAGCACCGATTTTTATTGGACTTGCTTTATCGAGCTTGAGCTTGTTATTTTGCTAATGCTCTCGAGAAGCGCCTGTGTCCTGTACGCGAAGAGGGGGGTTGCTAAAGTGCTAAGAGCTATGAAAGCGGCTAAATGGAGCCCCAGATGAGGATTAAATTGATTAGTAATGAAATTTCCCACTTTTCCAGACACATTTCATATGGCATGACACTCATCTCGACGATAACAACTCTTCTGTGTTTGCCACCGGTAAAAGCTTTTTTCTGAATTTATGAGCTCTACCCCTCCTCTACGTCTTAATGGATGACTAAAGTGAGGGCAGTCAATTTTACAGGGTGATTTTGGAAAAACTTCTTAACTTGATTATCATTGAATTTGTAACGATATTATAATTCCAGGGCGCATTTAGTTTTTCCATGAGGTCATGATTTGAAGAGAGCTTGTAAAATGTGATCAAACAAAAGTTGACGTCAAAGATAAATTGCTTTAGAATATAGATTATAACGTTTGTTTTGAAAGTGTTTATTTTTCGTTTGTTAATTCGATGAATAAAAGAGTTAAATTTTACGAGTCTGAAATATCGCGATTCTTAAAAATGAGGGTATGTTGACCCTATGCAAAAAGAAAAGGTGCTGGTTGAAATGATAACACCAACAGTATTTTTCAAGAGAAGAATTCAAAAAAAATTCTTATTAAACAAAAATAGAATTTCAAATAAAGTAAATAAAAAAATTACCCAACAAATAAAACTACAAATTTAACAAATGTCCCCACCGAAAAGAAGGGATGATTTATTGCAAAACTTAGCAGAAAATAGCTTAAATAAATAATTGTTTAAATGAGCATTTTAATTGTTAAATTTGTGAGTAAGATTTGGTAATCATGAGCAGGTTAGAGAGAACATTAATACGCGTATGTTAAGAAATACTTTGTCGTCTACACGGTGTTTCAGATCTGACGTGTCAAAATGAGTAAGGTGATAGATCTCACCTAGACAAAAAAAATTGTGTGGAAGGGGGGGGGGGGGGCAATCTCAACCGTTTGGGAGTTATAGGGTGATTCATAAATTTCAGTTTTTCATAGTATGCACATTACTCTTTTATTTTTATCTTTTGATCTACTCAACATAGCGACATAAAACAAACGCTGACCACTGACCTTTCCAAAAATGTCAACAATGTTAATCTCACTACCACCACTGCAGGTACAGTCACGGCCAAAACTGAAAAAAAATTTATGTAATTAGTATACCTCCTTTTTTTTATTGAATTGCCCGTCTTATTATCTTTCCAAAAAGCTACAACATGTCCACGTAGGGTAAGTATTTAGAAATTTATACGTACAAATCCTATCGGAGAATATTATAAAAATCACTTTGGATGCATGCCAACAATCTCCTTCTAAGTCCCTGTTTAAGGTGTATTGAAGCCAACATCTCCCGTATTTTAGTCTCTGCATTCCCAATCCTGCTAACTAAATCCTCCCTAGTGTTAACAGGGCTTGAATAAACTTCATCCTTCAGGCCAAGGAATCGGTGCACCTCATCCAATCCAGCGGTTTTCAAATTTTTGACTTAGTATTGTCTACTACACAATGTTAGCCGTATACGCTGGTACTCCATCGTGTTGGTGTAAAATTCCCCTAAGATTATCCATAGGGTTCTCCTCAATTAGATCTATCAGTGTATTGTCCAAAAAGTCCGCATAAATTTCACTACTAAGCACTTGCTGCAAAATGAATGGTCCTACCAAATGGTTGCCGATGTTACCAGCCCATAAAATGACACTGAATCTCTGCTAGAATCAGGTCACCTTTGCCCTGTGTGGGTTATTTTCTGACCAGGTATGGAGTTTACGGAAGTTCGTGATACCATCCCTGGTGAATTGAAATCCACCCGTCCACAGAATTCGGTCCATAAACGCCATGTTGTCAATGTCGCGTTCCAGAAGCCAAGTGCTAAATTAAAGTCTTCTCTCGGAATCTCCTTCTAGTAGTCCTTAGACTAGGTTATGGTGATATGGACGTAATCTCTCTCGATGAATAACTCTCCAAACCTTAGATGAAGGCACCCCTAATCGCATTGCGACTCGTCTCGTGCTTGTTTCAGGGTGATGGTGATTTTTTGCTGCACGACCTCGGCAGAAGTTCCCAAAGTCTCGGGTCGTGTCCAAAGTCTCGGTCGGGTCCTGTTTCTCTTAACCTTTAGAAAGCCCTTGTAAATAGTCCTCTTTGGGGTGCTCGCCGATTAGGGAATCTCCTTTGATATTCCAGTACAGCCGCTTGGGAAAATGCAGAAATGTTGGTAATTTAACAATTTTTTTTTCAGTTTTGGCCGTGACTGTACCTGCAGTGGTAGTAGTGAGATTAACATTATTGACATTTTTGGAAAGGTCATTGGGGTAGTAGTTTTCTAGCGTTTGTTTGATGTCGCTATGTTGATTAGATCAAAAGATAAAAATAAAAGAGTAATGTGCATACCATGAAAAACTGAAATTTATGAATCACACTGTAAGTCCCAAACGGTTGAGATTGCCCGCCCCCCTCCCCCCCCCCCTGCTATAAAATTTTTTTTCTAGGTGAGATCTATCACCCTACTCATTTTGGCACGTCAGATCTCAAACACCCTGTATACGACAAAGTATTTCTTAACATACGCGTATTAATTATGTCCTCTCTAACCGGCTCATGATTACCCAATCTTGTTTTTATATTCTTTGAAACATTTCCGGTAGAACATGGTGGGGGGCACTGCTACTTGAAGGCGTAATAGATGGGAGAGACATGAAATCTCAAAAACCAAATCCACAAGTACAAAAACCCCAAGGTTATGAAAAATCCTCAAATTCAATGCCTCCAAATATAAAAACCCCATGCACAAAATCCCCAAGCACAAAATCCCCAAATTCAAAATTCTCAAAGCTTACGTGTACACACATTTTAAGAGCGGATTTAAACTATAGGAGATTGGCATCGTAGCCTTAAAGTTGTTGTCGGGAAAAAATTGTGGCCTATAAATATGGTAAAATGATGGTTAAAGTATAATATTTGAAATCAATTGCATACAACATTTCGCTTTGTAATTAATGAATTTAATTTTTTTTTAGAAATATGGATTTAACTTTTATTTCTGTAATTCTGTTAACCAAAATAAAGAAATTAAAGAAAAAAAACAAAAAAAATGTAAAGAAAAAATTTTAATGAAGACCTAAAATAGTGAGGAAGTTCTTTTTAGCAATACAAATGTAGCACTAAAATTTTTATCACATTTGTTAGAATCACAAATTTAATTAAAAAATTGTTAAAATTCACTTGTTTTTAATGATTCTAATAACAAGAAAAACTCAAATTTTCCAGGTTGTGACCTGAACCACAGACATCAGACAGATGTATGTGTGATTATATATTACATTTCAAGGAAGCTAAAACTGTATTGAAAGTCCAACTTCCTTGGTCAGTTTGAAATTATATCCACCAATTTTTTTAAATTTTTTTAATATACTCGTATATAATCAGTGCTGAAATAATTTTGTTAAATAAGCTTGGGTTGCGTTGAAAATCGCCGCTGTTTTTAACGTAACCCAAGTTTATTTAAAAAAAATTTGGGGATTTTGTGCTTGGGGATTATGAATTTGGGGACTATGGATTTGGGGATTATGAATTTGGGGATTGTAAATGTGGGGATTTTGATTTGGGGATTTTGTTTTGGGGATTTTGTTTTTGGGGATTTCAAGCCCCGTAATAGATACCATCAGCGAAGTCTGATTATGCAGAGTGGTCACGGGCTTCTTTTTAGAATCCTACGTGTCTTCTGATTCCAGAACTCTGTCCTGACTGAAAATTAAAGTAGAACAATTAAAAGACTTGATTGATGAGGGGGTGAAAATTCCTTCCTTTTGTCGAATAATTAAAGCATACTGTTTTTATACTTAATACGCTATAATGTTTGGAATTAAGTTGAAATGTTGGTAGTGAACTGAACTACTACCCTTTGTATGCTCCTTTTTATACCCAAAATCTGAGTCGAAGGATACTCTGTTTTTGTAACCGAGAAAATATGTTAAGTGTATTTAGAAATTAACTGTTGCTAACTGCATATCGATAAAAACTTTAAAGCAGAGTGCTGGATGTCGCCTTCATTTCCCAGTCAGAAATAATACATTAAATAGATTGAGACTGATGTATATGTCAAATGTAAATATCAAATGTTGACAACAATTACATAAACAATCACAAATGAAAATAAACAAATTTTTCAGCTTTTATCCTCACTGAATTTTTTCAAGATTATCTCATAGTTAACACCAGCCTCTATTTCCGCTTCAATTGACAGAACTGATAACGCAGATAGTCTCACTTGGCACTTGGCTCGTGCTTCTCAAGTAGGTCTTAATCAATTTTAACTTTGCTAATCGTCTCTCAGCAGAAGCTATACTGACTGGAACTGTTAGCATTAGCAGAAATATATATGAATAACTAAACTTTTAATAACATTGTTAAACTTTTTTGCGAGGCCCCCTCAGGCGCAAGGCCGTCGGCATTCCTCGATGTCGCTGACGCCTAGCGCCGCAACTGCCGAAGGGTTAGCGTCAGTTAATCCGGAGGAGGTTACTTGTCCTGGCTTTGGACTAAAACTTCCGTAGTCGGAGGAGGAGACTGGGAGAGAATGAAAAGGAATCCGTTCCTATGTGGTTTAGTTCGGCTAATCCCTGGAGTGGTGTTTTTAGTGAGTAAGAATCTCACTCTACCGGAGGGCACGGGCTTTCCGGTGTCTTTTGGAAGATTTTCACCTCTCCCGATAAAAAAAATTTTCCTTTGCTTAATTTAATAATAATGTAAAACATTAAATACAATAGAAATTTTGACTGTTTTGATGTACTAAGATGTAAGATGTAAATTTGCAGCTATTTGAATATAAGTAGCACAACCTATTTGTAAAACTAAATTGTATATCCTTTAGTCTAATAAAGGTAAGTCTAATAAATTCTTAATTATACTAAAAAGTGCTGATTGGTTTCTAAGCTAAAGTCGAAAAGCAAATAACAGAATTGTGCTCCGAGCCGAAGCCTTAACCCGAATATCGGTATAGATACAGTTATTCCAATGGATTTATACTACTCCTGAAACTCTTGTAACCGCTAATATTGCCGATGCTGTTTCACGGTGATAAGCATTAATAGCGGCGACTATGCCACCGTTGTTAAGTGAACTTCAGATCGCAAACACTATTCGGAGGACCTTGCAATAAAGAGCAAGGATTATTAATTTTTACACCATAATGTGCAGAAACCTCTAGCTTTACTAATAATGTCTTACAACTAGGGTTTCACTGTTCCTTACTCACAAGTTCAAACTTACAACTACGTATTGTCACAGTATCACTGATTTTACTACCAATTTACGGTCGTCATGATGCTTTAAGCGTATTCTTCTTGACGGTTATCGGCGCTTCTTGCTGGTGATATTTTTGGTGCCGCTCTGTCTGATGATTATGTTGGACAAGTCGGAGTACTGGTTGCCTTGTTTCCGAGTGGAATCCCCTACTACTGGGACGAGTGTTTTCCTCTGAGGGAAGGACGGGGACAGATAAGTCCGAACGAGTGAACAAGGCCTATGTTATGGTAACAACGATACTAGACAATCACTGACAGAAAGGAGAGATGTGTCTTATACTAGGAAGGCACGCTAGTACAAGAGATAGAACTAGTGTCCGCTACCTGGAAAGTACGCTAGTGACGAAGAGGTAGGAGTGTGTTAGTAGAACACGAAGGCACGTTTATAAATTATCAGTAAAAAGCTTACTAAAATGGATTTTAAAACTAATATGGTACAACAGGCTCTCATTATTAATATTTGTGGTTCAGAACTTTATAAAATGCCGCACAAGACATTTTTCTCACGTTTGTTTAATAAGCAAACCCAAAAAAAATGACAGATTATACTTCTACCAGTATTAAAAAAAATTAATTCCTGTTTTCAAAAATATTAACAAAACTTTTTTTCAATATAAAGCATAAGGTGTGGCGCAAAAAACATCTATAGTTGCCCAATCAAACCATTTCGCCGATTTTCCGTAATTAAGCATTCATAAAAACCTACTGTTACCCACTTGCGTTAAAGAATTTGTTTCAATAAATGCATTAAGCACTTGCACAAAATTTACTTAACCCATTCATAAGTATATAGCACTATATTTCGATAACTAGGGAAGTAAAACCCTTGTTTACACCCATATGTCACTAATTTTTCAATGAACGTTTGTCCATTACAAGCCAATAATCCAAATTGGTTTCCTTCACAGTAGTCTGTGATATGCGAATTTGTACCCTCCGCGGACAATTACATATATTGCGGGAAGTCACCCTTAAATCCCTTCAAGATATCATCGATATCCATTAGCCTGCATTTTTAGACTTTCACTTGTCACTAATTTTCTATGGGGTGCAATAGATTGTTCGCTTATCCCCTTCGAGCAAATTTGATTTATGGGTACATTTTCAGCTTACTGAAATTATAAATACTCGTATCCGTCCCCATCGACCGATATGCAAAAAGTACTCGATTACAACTTTTTGGTGAATAATTGGTGACATTTATTTGGGTACAAGATTTGCAATGTTACGGTTGGCATACCATCTGTCCGCCATAGCTACGCATTCCTTACTGGGACGCATTAACTAAATGCTTCCATTTAAAAAAAAAATAATTTTAAAAGAACCCCCTCATCTAGGGACATTAAAAATGTGAGATTAGTAACAGACCATTTATGCAAATAACTTCCCCAAATAACCCACCTCGCTTATCTGTCTTCCTAGCGCTTTTCCGTCCCATTTTCCTTCGTTACGATGAAAAGTTGCTGCAACGTTGGATCCAATTACGGCAACGACACCCTGTCATTAATTTCTTCCATTCCCAACGGAAAGTTTAAAAATTATTTTGAAACAACAATGAAGCGCCATAAAAAAGTTTTAAGTGGACAAAAACTTCCATCAGCAGCAAGCATTACACAAATAGTAGCAACAGTAAAACGAGATGAAACATGGAGAAACATTAAAAAGTCAAACAGAATCATCCAATTTGGTTTCACCAAAGGAGGAAGGGCGTTAAAATTCTTTCATAGGCTGATTCTAAGAACGAATTGGCGGTTGGGGGGATGAGCGCTATACAATGAATAGAACGCCAGCATTCTTTTTTAAAGCTCTTACTTTTCAGGATTTAAACACCTTTGATTCCTAAGAGATAAAATGCATTATTTGCTAGCAATCGATTCCCCATTTATTAGTCCGTAAGCCCACGATATTACGACGTTACGTGACGAAGCCTTAAAACAATTTTAGAGCAGTAGCTGATTTAATGCCAAACAAGCACTTATTTGTTCTGATAAGTGAATTTCTTGTGTGCTCTACCCTACCCCTCCCTTACAACCCGCACTCAACCGGGTAATTTAACTAATTTTGCTTGATAGTTGTTCATTACGCTCCATTAGGTTTGAAGTGGGTTGTTACTTCCAAATCAATCCCAAAGTAAACAAAAATTTCCATGAACCATTAAGAGGACTGACTAGCTTTCAAATTAAAACACTTTTAGCATAAAGGTTTTCGATACTGATAATCAAATCGATATAAAATATGTATAGGTTGTATAGGTACATGTGTACTTACAAAGTCGAGTTGAAGTAATGTGTGAAATAGAATTTTGTATACTAGTTTATTCCATATTCCCTAAAAAAGTCGGCGAAAAACAACTTAGTTAAATCTTCTGAGAACGGGTACTTTCAATAATCTTCAATAATCAGTTTCCGTTTCCATCTTAAGGGGAGTACTCTATGAAACGCTAAAAAAAATTGTCAATTTTCTTTATTTTATTGTACAGAAACAGAAAAAGACAGGAAAATTCAGTTTGAAACATCTGTAGATATTAGTTTAAGGTTAAAAACAAAAATTTTTTATGAATAAAAAAAAATCAAAACGGCGGACATATTGAGCATCTTCCGAGGCTGGTTTTAAAAAAGACGTCTTCCCGTTCACACGATGCCGTCAGAAGTCTGAAACTTACAAATGATATATCAAATTAATCAGCAGGCTTGTCTCAAATGCGTGAACCTCAAAAACTATATAAATTTTCAAAATTTAGCAACAAAACCATATAAACCATTATTAAAACAACAGTTAAAAAAATTTTTTTTAATACATTTTCGAGGTTCATGCACTTCTGTGTTCAATATCCTACAAAATGAGTATACATTCGTGTAGATGGGTTTAATATTTTTTTTAATAGTGTGAACGGACTCTAAAAACGTGGTTTTGAGAAAACGCCTTCAAAGTTTAGGTTCGGAAAGTAAATTCAGGTTCGCGATTAAATTCAAAGAACTGTTACTCCGAAAGTATTCGGAGTTCGACTTTGAAACTTTGCAATAATTTTCTCAGATAATATATCTATCGATTAAAGCAAAAAAAATCGATTTTTTGAAACCATTTCATAGAGTGCCCCCCTTAATATATAAAAATCACGTGTCACTCACTAATCTCCGAAGCCACTCAACCGATTTCAATTAAAATTTTGTGAATGTGTATGATTGGTTCCAGCTTGAAAGAAAGGTGGCGCTGTTGTCGAGATCTAAATTTTTTTTTAATTTTTTCAACGAAAATTTAAATTTCTTATTTTTTCAGATTTCTCATCCAAAAATACATTCAACCACAAATTTTAACTTCCGTAAAACCCCAACCCTAGGACCAAGACCAGAAAACTCTTCAATAAGGCCAAGCAAGCCAGAGCAGAAGAAGACTGAAAATTATATCGCTCCAGCTTCAATGAATTCAAAAAGAAAACAAGAATTGCAAAAAGAACATCCTGAACTAACTACTGTTCGAACATAGAGTTAACGACAGAAGCGGTTAGACTCCGCAGGATCCTAGCCAAAGCCCCTACAACCCTGGGGCACATCTGTAAACACGATGGCTCCTGGACAGAGGACAGTCAGGAAATTCTTATACAGCTCGTCTCCACCAATTTCCCTGGGTGCACGGACGGAAGTTTGGAAGGTCAACAACAAAGTGTTTCGGCAATTCCACTTCCCATAGAAAACTTGGCAGACATCGGGGGCTGCATAAGCGAGGACAAGGTAGTGGTGGGCGGTGAAATCCTTCCAACCCTACAAATCTGCAGGGCCGGATGAAATCATTCCCGCTATGCTACAAAATACTGTAAAGAGTATCACTCCCTGGCTTAAAGCAGTCTTTGAAGCATGCCTTATCACCGGATACGTACCGGAAAGATGGAGAGAGGTTATTTCCAAAGCAGGAAAACCAAGCCACACAACAGCCAAAAATTATAGACCGTTTCTATTGAAAACACTAGAGAGGCTACTAGATCTACATCTCAGGTAACATCTCTAGTCAACCAAGTATCTATGCAATACACAACACACGTACATTAAAGGCAAAGTGTGGACACAGCATGAGGTTACGACAACGATTGAGAAATCTCTCCATGACAAAGAATACACCCTCGCTGCCTTCTTTGATATTGAAGGAGCCTTCAACAACCTAAAAACAGGATCCATTACTTCCTCTTTAGGGAAATCTGGCAATGAGATATTTCTGGCAAACTGGATACAAACAATGCTAAACAGCAGGGTCATCAATGCCAGTTTAGGGGACTTTTCCATTAGGAGAAAAGTTCACAGAGATACACCACAGGGGGGAGTATTGTCACCCCTGCTTTGGAGCATCTCTCTAAACAAAATCCTCAAATCTCTCGTCAGCAAAGGTATTAAAACGGTAGCATACGCAGACGACATAGTCTTGCTGATAAAAGCAAAGTTCCTACAAACGATCAGTGACGTTATGAGCTCTGCTTTGACAGATATATCAAGATAGGCAGAGGACAACGGTCTTACGATAAGCCCCCGAAAGACAGAATTGGTCCTGTTCACTAGGAAATACAAACTACCTATCTCCAAACCACCAAAACTTAAAGATAGTGTCCCCAAACTCTCCTCGGAAGCCAAGTTTCTGGGCTTCATATTCGATTTCAAATTGAATTGGAGACGGAATATGGAAGAGAGGATGAAGAAAGGACTCAATGCATTCTATGCATGCAAGAAAACCTTTGGTAAGAAATGGGGCATAAAACCGCATATTGTACACTGGATTTACACAGCGATCGTCAGGCCTATTCTTACCCACGGGTCAATTGTGCTGATTTGGAAGACATTTTACACCTTCAACCCATAGAACTTCCCACGAAAAAAATGGCAACCTTGGCAGCTCTCAGAAAACAGCCAATGGACACCAGAGAATTTTGGACATGCAGTCATACGGAAATACTTTAATCAAAATGGGTTTCACCCCTCAACGGCTTATATGAAGCCACAATATGACTTTAGAAAACCCTTTTCCGTTATCATACCTAATAGAGAAGATTGGAAGCACCCTGAAAACATAATTAAAGGAACTGCCATCTTCACAGATGGATCGAAAACAGATAAGGGGATTGGAGCTGGAGTTTTCTTGGAAGGGCTGCAAATAAGTAAGTCGTATAGACTCACCAACGAATGCAGCATCTTCCAAGCGGAAACTGCACTTACTGCCCAAGAAAAACAGATGTCAGCAACTGCGATCACTATTTGTGTGGACAGTCAAGCAGCACTCAAGGCGCTGAACTCCAACGTGATAAAGTCAGAATGTGTGAAAGACTGTATCAGAGCCCTAAGAAATAGTTCATACCATACGCTTAGGCTGTGCTGGGTTCCAGGACATGTCGGTATATAGGGTAACGAAGAAGCCGACGAACTGGCCAAAAATGCTTCAAGTACAGACATAGACATGCCGGTGGAAAGGGTACACCCTCCCCTTAACACGGCGAAAAGACAAATTGGTAGACATTACTCCAACATGACTTCGGAACGGTGGAACAATATCAGTTACTGCTTCGAAGTATCTGGCCGGAGTTGAATCATAGCAGAACTTCAAATCTCTTATCCTTAATCTGCTCTGCGAATGTCCGGCTCTAAAAGAACGACGACTCGCCTGTTTGGGAGCAAGAATCTTTGACAATTTGGACGATCTAGCTGAGATAGCACTGGTGGACCTGAATAGATTCATACAGAGATCTGGGTGGTTTTAAGTTCTGACCATGCTTCTTATTTTTAAGGGCATTCACAATGGGCCTTCATGGCTTCCGAGTGAACTTGGTGCTTCTTAGCAACAAACAGCCCGACTAACCAAACAACCAATATTTTTTAATGCGGTTTCAAGGATTTTTTAAAGGTAAAAAGGGTTATAATTCATTTTGTTTAAGTTGCGTAATTCAAGTTGTTTAAGCTTTCAAGAAATGGCAGTGTAAAAAAATCTATTGACATCTGTATTACGCATCTAGATAAAATACTACACTTAAACATTGCTTCATTTTCTGTGCTAATTTAAACGTTTCCTGATGCTTTATGTTAACGAAATTAACTTTCAGATACAATAGTCGTTGCCATGTGAACTGATGTCTTTCAAATCAATCGGCACTGTCATTGATGAAAACGAAGCAGTAAATTATCCAACTGAATTTTTAAATTCACTAGATATGCCAGGAATTCCACTACATAATCTGCGATTAAAGATTAGTTCGCCGATAATTCTGCTTCGTAATTTAAACCCACCAAGATTATGCAACGGCACACGTTTGGTCATCAAACGGATGTTATTATAGTATTTTGAACAGAAAGGTTTAGGGAGAAATGGAAAGGGAGAAAGATACCGTCGGAGACTACAATAGCATTCAAACGGCTTCAATTTCCAATTCGTTTTGCATTTGCAATGACCATCAACAAATCACAAGAGCAGACAATGTCCATTTGTGGCCTAGGCTTAGAAAATCTCCAATGGCCAATTATACGTTGTATGCTCACGTGTGGGAAACCATCTAATCTATTCATATTGGCAAAAGACGGATTGACAAAAAATATTATTCACTAAATCGCACTTCTTTAAATTTAAATTCATTACTATAATTTAAAACAAGAACATTGTTTAAACTTAAGAATCAACCTATATTTACCTCTAATCTATGTCAAAATATTATAAGAGACGATTCTGCATATATTTTGATGAAGGAATATTATTTATAACAATTTAATTTGTTATAAGCAATTGATAACCCCTTTAACAGATACAATCGAAGATTTCCTACTAGGTTTTTTTAACATTGCCAAGATATGATTGTAGAAGAACTAGTGGAAATTTCTTCCATTGGGTCAATCGAAGCTGTTTATAACAAACTAAATTGTTATAAACAATATTCCTTAGTCAAAATATATGCAGAATCGTCTCTTATATTATTTTGATAATGTATTCTAACTTTTTAACGCATGTACCGATCACATATGAGAGGATTCTGGTAACGGGGAAAGGTTTCAGGTTTTGCCCCTTTTTTTATCCCCATATTTCTAACGTCGGCCCTCGAATAATTTTTCTGAAGGGCAGCACAATCTTTAGATTAAATTAGATATTTGAACAGATTTTTTTTAATGTTATTTAATTTTATATAATAATAAAGCGAAGTTATATTTCCTATTATAATAGGTTTATAATTATTAATAAGATAATGATCCATATTAAATTAATATAATTTATAATTATTTAAAAGACCCCTTACCCCCTCCAAAAAAATCTGAAATTTGCCTACTGTCAGGGACTAAAACAATAAAAACTCACTCCTACAGAAAGAGAAATGCCGACTTTTTTAGTTTTATGTTCGAAGAGTTTAATTTTATATTCTAAAATTTGACAGTTCAACTTCATATTCCTCCCTTTCTTCACCTTCCCATCGAGCAAGTTGGCTGGCCTCACATACACGGCTCATGCACGTAATTGCTTATCCTGTATATTCTATAATCTAAGGTTCTAAGGTACCAGTGATAAGACACAGAAGTAAGAAATTCACATTGGGCACTTTTCTGGACATACAGGGCGCTTTTAATAATGTGAAAACTGAGGCTATCAGCGATGCAATAAGATCCCACGGAGTAAACCTATACGTCTGTTAATGGATCGGGATAATGCTGAGTAGCCGACAGATACATGGGAAACTGGAAAACTATAAGACTACAAGGGCAGTCTGTAGAGGTACCCCACAGGGCGGAATTCTACCCATTTTGCTCTGACTGTTAATTGTTGATAAATTTATAAGGTTTCTAGAGAGCACAGGAATAAACGTGGAGGCTTAAGCAGACGACCTGGTCGTATTGGTATCGGGGAAGTAACGGAGAGAGTTCTGGGCATTATACATCGTCCGTGGGCAAATGACTGCGGTTTAACAACCAACCAGAAGACTGAAATGGTGCTATCTACAAGGAGAAGACGAATCTAAACCTTTGAACCACCCAAAATTGGGGGCAACACCTTAACGGTAAAGACCCAAGTGCAATATTTGGCTATCATTATTGATTCCAAATTAAACTGAGCCATCAACATTGAGGAGCGCGTAAAAAAGACCGATAGCGTTTTATGCATAAAAGAAAAAGCTTGGGAAGAAATGGGAAATTTATCCCCGTATAGTTCACTTGATCTATGAATCTATAGTGAGACCAATTCCTACTTACGGAATCTTGGTTTGGTGCGGTGAACATGAAAGGAATTGCAGCCTTAAGAAACTCACCAAAATTCAAATAACTGCCTGCTTGGGCATTTCAAGGGGGGTAAGTTTACAGCCAACTGATGCATTAGAGACAATACACCATCTCCTCCACTACACATCCACCGTAAAGCGACTCGTAATTCCATCGGACTAAAAGTATCTTAAAATTAGAAGACTACCGACACGGTATTATACTAATGGCCTACCCGAGAGATCATCTGCAGGAGACCACTGACTACAATAAGCTTTTCTCTGCTAGAATACTTAGTGCGGAGGATGGGAAGGTTGTCAGTGGCTGCCAATGCCAGGTATGCCGATCTTCATAATTGGTTCAAAAGTGGGATACAGGGTTTTCTCCGACCGCCTCAGCATACAAAACTCGTATCGACTGTCAGACCACTGTGCACTGCAGTGCGTTTCAAGCAGAAGTTGTGGCCATTGAAAATACTGTCGCATAAGGATCTACGTAGCCGTAGTAAAATATGTGCGGCTCAAACACGATTAAATCACTGCTTGTGAGCAGATGCCAGACCGGTCTCCAAACCATGGGGCTTTACACAGAGTGATTCTCCGGTACTCCTGGATGAGGAAGAAGTTGAAAGCATTTATCATTTACTTTGCGAATGCTCGGGACTAACCAGGAGAAGGTTTCGGACCATTGGCAAGCACTTCCTTAATGGACTGGAAGAGTTCACCAGCGTGGAGCTAAAGGACCTAACCAGGTTCGCGAATAGCTGCGGCTGATTCAATTAATCACTGCATAGCAGTGCCAACTCAAAACAATTGAGGTTCCCCCGAAGCAGTATCGCAACGAACCATATTAAGGTCTATGTGGGCCGACTAATCTAACCTAACCTAACATAATTCTCTACAAAATTATATACTATATTTATATGAAACTGCTTTTTTACGGATTTAAATTTATGTGTGTAGACTTTTCGGAAACCACTTGGTGAAATATATTTCTGTTCGTGTCTGTTCTGGTCTTGAAGGATATTAAATATAGTTGTTTTTAAGTTTCACAATTTTCTGCAATATCGATTTCAAAATATCGATAGTTGAAAATTTATCGAGAGCTAACGCGTTTCGTCTTTCTAAGAAATCATTCCGATAAATTTTTAATTATCGATTATATAAATAAAATTGTGAAACTTAAAAACAAGGATTTAAATTATTTCCTAAAAACTAATCTAATGATTTCGATTAAACCACAGCAATTATTTATGATCTGACGACCCTGCAATGTTTCCGACTTTCTCTCTCTGTCAATTTGAGTTTCCTCTCCTGAGTACCGGACTTATGTTTGTAATTTAAATTATTCATTATATAAGCCTAGCAAGCAAATTTAAGTTATAATGGCCTATGGTGATACCACATTGTGACAAGATTTTCAACCCTATCAAATATCTCAAAACCATTTGAAGCTCCTGATGAACCGAACTAGGTCCCTGACATGATCAGATCCTTATTCGGCTAACTCCTTAAGAAAAGGGAAGCATAAATACCCGGCCGGGCAGTTACAGAGGAAATGAGGGATGGTTTCCTCTTCTTCCTCATCTCAGCAATTCCTACAGAAGTCACTCGAGGACGCGCCGAGTCTGTCAGCATGTCTCCATATGAGGCAATGACCCGAAATGACAGCAACGACAACGCTAATAATATTTCCTTTTAGCGAAATTAACTCTCTTGACCGCTTTAGGTCAAATGCTTGTTTACTTTCCAGCTTGTATGTAGCTAGTGACTTACTAAGCTGGTTAGTTATGTCTGAGTCTAGCAGTGCCGATTCTCGCTATCGAATCGGCTTTACAGTTATATATTCGTTTTAGTTATGTTGTTTGTTTAAGGCACTCAGCCGTGTCATTGGAGTTAAGAAATTTAATAGCAGCCTGTGAAGATACAGATGTCATTTGAAGACATTGTACTTTAGATAATCTAATGCTACCTTTATAGCTATGATTGTGCTTGAAAAACGCTACAGTAATCTGGCAAACGAAACAAAATGCTTAGGTCCAAATGTCCTCCTATTTATGACTGGTAGAAATAGAGGAGTCGAATTTGGCATTGAAAGAAGGCTTGGGTTTGATGTAGGCAATATTATTTCTTATACTACCGTCCAGAATTTTGGAATGTTCGTAGACGGTACGCGGTAATGGAGAGGATGTAGATCCGAGGGCACCTGTAATCAATAGTTCTGCCATCATCTGAATTTCCTCAAGTACTTTCTGCTGGATCACTTTATCCAGCGCAGGCCATTGGCGACCACCACGAATGTAAGAATAAGCCTTATAATGCCAACATAGACGCTTTACTTACTCTTTTTTTTCGTCTTTTTCCAGCTAAGTTTCCTATCCAGAACAAGTCCTAGATATTTAACTTGGTCAGTTAGTTTCAGTCTGAACCCTTTAAGTTTTAGGCAGTTGATAGAAGGAGAAAATATCAACTCTGTTTTGTCTGGATTTATATCTAGGAAGAAAGTTTCAAGAGAGCATGTTGCTTCACCTCAGCTAAGATATTAGAGTGTTTGTCCGAGATTACCATGGCAATATCATCTACGTAGACGATAACCTTATACCCGGAACGTTCTAGATCTAGAAGTAACTCATTCAAAGCCAGATTCGCGATGGGAGGATCCCTCCTTGATGTATGGCTCTTGTAGATCAATAAGCTCACTGAGAGAATTATCCAGATCCAGCCTGGCAAGGATGCCGTCATCGCCCCTGGTTTGATATTAGTAAAAGCTTCCTCAATGTCAAGGAAAGCAACAAGATTAAATTCCTTATACGAGGTTGATCGCTCAATATTAACGATCTAAGGTAAAGTTCATATCTATGACGAGACAGGCTGTGGCTCCATAATCTTCCTTGATTAGTTGCAAGTTATCATATCACTCCATCTGCGCTAGGCGAGCTGAACAGCTTTCAAGTCGATATCTCTTTTTACTGATATTAGAGGCCGTCCGATTTGTCGGTCTATTTGCGAAGCGTTCAGCTGCGAATCTTCTTTTGCCCATGATATCGCTCGTCTCATTACCCAACACATCGCTATGACCAGGTATCCAGCAGACAATCACCTTGTGTAAAGTCCCCAAGCTTTGGAGACCGGTCTGGCATCTGCTTACCAGCAGTGATTTATGGGCGGAATCCAGTTTAGGAATACATTTTGTTAGTGACAAACTTTGGAAATATTTTATACATACTTTCAAACAAATATTTTAAAGGATCAAAGCAGAAGAGGAGCTTTTTATGGCCTTGGTACCAGTCAGTGTCTCTGCAAGAGGGAGTGGGTCCAGGGTCCCATCTTTATAGACCTTTAGAAATGTGATTTCTACAAAATTTCTTTTGCTCAATGAGATGGTTACCAACGTTGTTTCGGTCTATGACTGCCTGGTGAAGTTGCCTTTCGCGACATCACTAAAAGATTTATACCTTTGTCGTTTTAGAAAATGGCCATTGAGATCGCTGTAGTGGACTTAGATGATCTAAGAGACGTACTAGTGGCGGTTTGGTGGGTAAAACACACTACAGTGCGCAAGTTTCACGGACATGGGAGGAGTTTGGTGGCCTTAGACGTACCATTTTCCTCCCTCCAAGCAGGGATCCCAGTGCCGGCCAGAGGACCTTAGAGCTGGTGGTTCCCGCAGAAAGTTTCCCATTTACACCGTGGAAAGTCCAGATTACTCCTTGAGGTGCACAGGTATCAAGGAGGCCCCGTTAGAATACAGCCGGTTACCCCCGGAAATAACCATCCAATAGGCACGTATAAGACCCTGGATTAGGAGGGTTTGATTTAAGAGAGGTACTGTCTCTACGCCCGATAACAATTAGCCAGCACCAATAAAGGTCGGAACTTCAGGAGCCTGTTACCAACCGTCCCATTCGGAGGGTGCAGGCAGACTTTCTATAGTACTCAAACATCCGCCACGCACATTAGCTGTTACATGTAAGTGCTCCTGTGAGCCTGAAGGCACACGACCTAGTTGAAAACATACTTAATAATTTATGCCTTCCGATACTTAAATAATCAAATACACCTCTGCAAAAAATTCGCAAAAATTGCCAATTGTTTTGTTCTAAAGAACTAATAACTAAGGAATGGCTACAGCATGATTTGCCGTGAAGCATCTCACATACACCGACTAAACTACTGAATCAATGTAAAATTATGAAAAATTTTTGGAGAAGAATTAAATAAACAACTAAATTTAATATGATTTGAGAAAGTGTATATGTTATAGATTCCCAAAGAATTTAATTAATTTTAAATTAAAATTTTTACAAATTTTTACGCCTACATTGATCATTTTCTTTGCAGAAGTGTAGTTTAGTCGGTGTATGTGAGATGCTTTACGGAAAATCACGTTGTAGCCATTCCTTAGTTATTAGTTCTTTGATTACTCTGTACAATAAAAATTTATTGGATAATTTACAAATATTTATAATGTATAATGTTATGTTTGAAAACCCAAATTACCCTACTAATTTAAACTTAGGCATTCTATAATAACTACTTAATTAAAGTATGACTTAAAAGTAAAACATAATTTCTTCGCCAAATAATAACAAATTACAGTAAGTTGAAAATTACAGTAATTGAAAAGCATGTTATAAAATTATAATCTCTATCAAAATCTCATTACCAAATGGGCATTTTCAATTGAACAATTTAACAATTGAATGTATCGTAGGGCCTGAAATGAAATGTGCGCTGTTATAAAGCCAGAAATATTGAACGAGAACCTTTTACGAAACCCTAGGCCTTAATTTGACACCTTCTTTTAAAGGGTTAAATTTAATGCTTTTTTTTTCTTTTATTATTTTATTCTAAAAATCAATAGTTCTTACTATTTTTTTTTATTTTCGGTCTTATTATTATAAGTTCAAAGTTATACTACTAATCCTAATATCCCGAAATTCTTTAGTATACCCAAAAATTAAATACATTAAATTCTAAGATTGAAATAATGCTTTGTTCATTACAGTATAATGTAAATACCTATGCTTGATAGCTTTTTGTGCTTTCAAAGTTAATTAATATAATATGTGTTATTTAAAGCCTGGTTCACATATTTAAAGTAGTTAATTAAATAAAAATATTTTTTTTTAATAAATTAATAAAATAATTTTGCAGCAACTGCTACAAAATCAATAATTTAATCGGTAGGGTTCACATAGGATTTTACAGAATTTTAACTGAATTAAATAAATAAGAGAAATTCACAAGGATCCAGAAGAATAAATAAATTTTATTTAAAAGATAAACGAAACAAAAGAGTCTTCAACTAAACATCCAACTATGAAGAATATGACATTTTATTTGCTATAACTAAAAAATTAATTATTAGTTTAATTTTATCTTAAATAAGTATCACACACCTGCTATCGCATAATTATCAATAATGAATTACTTTGCGAAATATAATTATGATATGGATAAATTTAAAAAGCGCTTGAATTTTACATTTCAGAATACTAATTTCATAACAAAATTTTAACTTATCTAAATTCCACAAACCTAATACATATATAGTATTGCGTGAAAAGCGGTGAGCTTGCAACTTTGTCATTTGCCCAATATGGCAATCTCTTTTATCCTTCTGCGTCGTAGCGAAAGATTGCTTTTGGGAAATGAACTTTTTTAATTACGGCGCCTTCGTTATAGAATTAATCAATTCATTATTATTATTTGAGCCGTTAACGCGACATAAGCCCCTTTTCCAAGTACTTTTACTTTTATGTTTCAATTTATTTAAAAATATTAATAAGCTTGAAATATTTTTAATGATAATAAACTTAAATCTGAAGTCTCAGATTCAGCGGATTTTACAAGGTGACTTCAAAATAAATGGATCATTTCATTCTTCGTATTCTTATGTAAATTTTACTCACTGTATAATTATAATTCTTTTAACAAATAATTTGACATGGGGATGTAGCTCAGATGGTAGAGCGCTCGCTTAGCATGTGAGAGGTACCGGGATCGATGCCCGGCATCTCCAACTTTGTTTTTCTTTTAAAGTTTTTTTTACCAGTTTTTATTTATTTAGCTGAAAATAACTTCGGCATCGTCGAATTTTCTAAAACATAAAAGGCAAATTTGATAGTTGATATGTTGATGAATTTTTAGATGTATTTATGTGTAAATTTCTTATCTATTTTACAGCTGAAGAAGGTAAATTATTTATATAAAACTTTTTATATGTGTACTAAAAACGGAAATGAAACAGTTAAATGACGTATACGCAACTTTCTCTTTAGTCTAGTAGATTTAATACGAACGGTAAATTCGAGGAAAGACTTTTGGTATTTCAGTACATACAAAATTGTTTAAACAAAATTATCTTAACACTTTCTGTTTCCCAAAGCTGATACACAAGAAACTTGAATTAATTGTTTGTTTGTTGGTACTCAGATTGAACTTTCATGCTAAGTTTTAATCTAGAATTATTTAATTTTCTTCATAACATTTAAGTATCAATTTTATTCAACCTTCACTCTGAATAATTTAACGCGTCACACCTTGTGTAAAATATTAAAAATTTAGTTACAAATATTCACTTCTTACTAACGTTGCGAATTTTTTACGATTTAGAAAGTTTATTGGCCAAATTTTTAACAATTAATTAACAAATTTAAATAAATTAACAGAACTTATATGCTATCAACAAACAACTAGCTTAAATTAACATATACATAAAACTTACTGACTATAATTTAGTATAATGGTATTCCGGACATGGACAAGTCGGACCTTTTATTAACGAATTTTCACTTTCTGAGGCTCTTACAAAATGATTTAGAATTTGCTTTATAATAAAGATCAATTCTATTAATTTTGGCCGCATCGAATGATTTTTTGTTCGACATGTAGTGTAAATTGTCCAAATTTAAATTTCTATATAAACTTAGACACGCCCTTAAGCAATGTCTCTCGAAAACTCGATTTTTTTCGATGTATCCCGGACTAATATTAAACCAAACGGACAACTGTATAATAAAAGTGGTCTTACTAAAGTTTTAAAGGAAATAATTTTGACTTTTTTATTTAAATGTTTCGAAAAATAACCGTTTAATTTGTTGAATGAATTTTTCGCTTTTTCTAATTGTGTTCTAATATGTTCGAGAATAATTCCTTAATATTTTACTGATAATTTTTGTTGAATGTGTTCACCTATTGAATTTTGAACAATTTGTACATTTTCCAATCTTTCTTTGTTTCGATAGACTTTGCTTAAAGGCGGCCAGAATAATATTAGGTCGCATTTGTTTACATTAATTTTGAGTTTCCAATCGCTACAATTATTTTGAATTTTGTCGAAGTCATTTTGTAAGAGCCTCTGAATTTGCTCAATTTTGTTCCCGAATTATAAATTTTTAAATCGTCCGCATATGATATTGAATTTTCCAAACCCGTAGCCAAATCACTTGTAAAAATATTAAATAGTATAGGCGAGTTTACCATACCTTGTTGGCGCTAATTCCAGAATTGAAATTGCAATTTTGATATATTTGTCCCGTCCGTTACTATAAATTTTTTGACCGATATCATGTCCGAAATTATTCTAATTATATGTTTTGGTAACCGTTAATTTATTAATTTGTAAATTAGCCCGTCAGTATCAAAAGCTTTCTCGAAATCTATCAACAACGCGCCCGTGCAATAATTTTTATTAAAATCCCAATAATTATCCGAAACTAAGGCTTACTTGTCGAGTGTTGACGTTTAAATCCAAATTGATTTTCCGGAATAATATCGTTTTCATCGCAGAATAACTTCATGGTCGAGGGATAAATTTGGATAACGTACCGAGTTAACAGTATAAATTTGTTCAAACGCGCGCCGATTGTGTCTAATTTATTTTCTACGTCATCAATTACATAACAATTTTGTTCATTTACTATCAAATTGTTCGGATTAATTTGTGCTCGCTCGATAATACTAATGTTCTCCCTACTCAAAACAGAAAACGAAGGAGCTGCTCTCACTTAACAGACCAGATTTAAGGCTGATAACTGGACTTCTAACTGGTCACTGTCACCTGGGCTACCACCTACGAGGAAGAAACTAAAAGGAGAGGTCCATGAGCTTAGATTGCGTGGTAATTTTAAAGTGGTGTGGAATTTACACGCACACTACAATAAACGTGCATTGCAGGCGTCTAGAAAAGAATTTTAGCGGAGGAGGCTTTGGCGCGTATTTTAAAATAAAACATTGAACTATCAATTTTATTTAAAATGCTAAATGTTATTGTGCAATAACATACATATTATATTGTTATAATATGATTCCTCTGATTTTATAAATTTTACAAATAAATTTTTTGTTAAATTATTTGCAAAAATAAAAGTTCAGGGTTACCTACCCCTATAGATAAAAATTTGGTTAACCACGGCACTGTCCATTCCTACAAACAAAAAATATGGCGACCAAACTTTGAAAACAAATTGTTAGTTTTGCTTAGAAATGAATTGCTGTTGCTCTTGGTGTGAATTAAATTATAAAGTCTACTATATATAAGAGTTTATTAGAAGCTTACGTGTAAAAGAATATTCCCGGAGGACGGTGACGCATCCTTTTTTCACAATTCATAGCAGCGCACTTCATCACGAACTTTAGTGTTTAAAAACAATTCTTGAATACTTATTGCACTAAGTACTTAATATAATTAAATGTTTTGTATGTCCTCGAAAAATTTCACCACGAAACACTTTTAATTGTAATTAGAATTTGAAATTTTCCACTAACCAAAATTTAATAATGTCATCAAACTACATCCAGATGCCAATTTTGACAATCAACCTACAAGTTTTCTATGCAGCTTTTGCCTCATTCACACACACATACTTTACACATTCTGTCCTCTCCTTTTAGTTTCTTCCTCGTAGGCTACCACCTAAAAAAGTTGGGACTGGCTGATGATGACACCTGTCGATTCTGTCTAGAAGAGGAAGAGACAGCGGAACATATCCTCTGTCACTGTGAGGCCCTCGGCCGTATCAGGCTTAGACACCTTGGTGGGGCTTTCCCATCAACATCAGATATAGCCAAGGCAGCCCCCAGAAAAATTTTAGGTCTGATAAGGGAACTAAAGATTGACGGGGCTTCCTAATACTAAACTTGGATCAGGTCACAAAAGAATTGGTCGCAGTGACTAAAGGATGCGGTAAGTCCTTGATCCAATCCATAATAATAATAATAATGTTCTCCCTCGAAATTTTAATTGTATCAATTTTAAGTTTTTCTTTAGTCCTAAAAATTTTGTTTATTATTAAAAACATATTTGACTTATTGGATATTACACCTCTAATTTTGTTTTTCCAATATTTATTTATCGAAACCCGAAAATTTTCCTTAATTAGTTGATTAATATTGTTCAAAATTGATTTTAACCGAACTATATATTGATTATTATAATTTTGGAACCGCCGATAAATAGTCTTAATTTGAGTTAAAATTTTGCTCCTCAATACTTGTAATTTTTCTATCGTTTTATTTAAATAACATTCAACCGAATTTTTACTTGTAATTTTTGGAACCGTTTTATCAACCGAGTTTAAAATTGCTTCGTCCAAATGAGTCAAATATGTTTCTATTTCCCAATTTGTTAAATTCCGATTGTTTGCAACCGAAAGACAATTACTATTTTCTCTAAAATATTTTTCGATTTCCATCTTGAATTTTGACCAATCCGTACAACGATAATTTAATTTTGGGATGTCTTCCTTTGTTATAAGCCGAAAGGGTGTGTCATCTAAACTAGCTCTAACGATAACAGCATAGTGATCACTGTCATATGGTTACTAACGTTGCTTTTATATTGACATACTACCTATATACTTCACTCTACTAAATTTCTGCTATAATATTTTTATGAATGTATAAGCCAAACGCCAATAGGTTTATTTCCAATATAGTGATTTACAAAAGAAGAAGAAATTACAAAAAAAAATTATAAAATAACCTAAATAATAAGCAAAAAATATAGAGTACACTATTTTAATCGCTTTTGTTAGCTTCACTTCTAATTATGTAAACTACTCTAACAAATTGATATTAACCCAGTTCTAATTATTGTGTTGACTAGAAACTTTGCAAAGATACGCAATATTCTGGTGGCCATACAATATTCTGTTATTGAACTTTGAGGACATTTTATAAACTATAAATATTTTTACTATAGCGGTTGAATCTTTATAACTCTCTTCTGCATAGGGTCCGGTATTGTGTTCACTTAGCGCCTAAATTTTCTATGGAAATTTAGCGACAAAATTTAGTTGCTTAATATTTAGTCATAACGCGGTATAGTGATTCAGCAGCTAAAGGTTGTTTACTTTTGACATGTAAATGGCAGTAGTTTCCCAAATCATTAGGCTTCTGATTTATCTGACCAGTACCTTTTTGCACGTTAAAATTTTGACATTTGAAGTTCTCATCAGAAATTCTCTTTAAATTTTAAATTGAAATGAGTAAAAAATTTAATTTTATTGATTCTCTGTTAAAGAAGATTAAAATATAAATCTCAAAGGACAAAATAAAATCTAAAATGCATGAGCAGCCATCTATAGCTCAAAAGCATATAACTTTCTTGTTAAAATTTTAGACGCTAAATGAGCACAATACCGGGTTTTACCTTTGAACGCAGCTCATGAAGAAGAAATAAATTTTTATACAAATTCCTCTTTAATGTGTTCATTTAGCGGCTAAATTTTGTATGGAAGTTTAGCAGCGAAATTTCGTCGCTAAATATTTAGTAAATTTGTGTTTTTACAAGCCAAAAGTGTGTTTAGTTTTCATATGTAGATGGCGGTTGCTTCCCAAGTCAGCTTCAGATTTATCTGACCAGGACCATATCTTCGCCCACACATTTCGGTAAACAAATTTATTTCACTAAACTGCAAAACACAAAATATACACATAAATGTATAGCAGATGGTTGTCCTATAGTTCAAAACAAATAACTTTGCTGTCAAAAATTTAGCGTGAAGGTACGCTGCTAAAAATTTAGCCGCTAGATCAACACAGCAGCACCGGGCTTAAATCTTAAATCAAATGGTCTATTGTAAGGTAGTGACGTCTACTTGTGAAATCTATGCACCTAACGCAAAATTGCTTAAGTGATCTATGTTACTGTGAATATTTTGACATTTCGGTGTCATTCGATAAATTGATTACATTTGTCATCGCGTCAGGAAAATTTTGTAAGGTCGTCAAAATTTCACAACAAATAGAAGAAATACCTACTACGTACTCAATAAAACCTAAAAGATTGAAATTAAAAAGGAAATATAGTATTCTATAATGAATTGGTTCCCTGGAACAATTGCGGAAGCAGTATCCTTGTCCAAGGAAAAGAATGCTGTGTTCGTTGTATATGTGGAAGGTGTATTTTAATGCAAAAACACGTCATTTTTTATAACTATTTTTTTCAGGAAATGATGAACTTTCTCAAAAACTTAGGGAATTTATAAATGAAGGCAAAATAAAACAGAAATTGGAAAGTGATTACTTTGTTGCAGTCCGCATTGAAAGTGGCAGTGAAGCATACATGCAATTTGCACAGATTTGTAAGTAATTTGATTTTTAAATTAATGACATGGGAAAAATTAAAAATATAAAAATTTGCTTTTAAAAGCACAAATAGCAAAAATTTTAATTTCCACATTAATAAAAATTCGCTTAGTTATATTTTTTAAGATAGTTGTCATTCTTAAATTTCGCTCTCGTGACCAATTTTCTGGCCTCTGTGCTGTGTTTATATGATGTTAAAGCTTCAAGTTTTTTCATTTAGCTCTAAAATACTTGGAAACACATTTAGGATGGTATGCCATTCAACGCCACGCAAAAATATACCATTCAATTTTCTAACTATACAACGTTTTTAATCAAGAGGTAATTGTTAAATTCACTCTGTGTCACTGTGTTCACGCCAGATTGATTAATAATTTCCTTAACAAAGTAAATTACGCCCCTTGTTAGTATTCTTAAATATTCTGTTGTTAAATTCTGTGTATTCTCTTTTCCACAAAATTTATTCATTATCAATCATTAAAATAAACACATTCAGAAAAACTCTCTGTCAAACTAACATCCACCTCAATTAACCTTAGCCCAAAGAATGTATGCAATAACTTAAAATAGTCCTCAAAACCCTACTTTGTAGTCTCTGCAAAGGCTAAACCATTTCATTCGTCTTCAAGAAAATCTAAACAGAATAACATTATAGCAGTTCCCGTAACTTGTTGCGGTCCTTAACCAGACCATTGTAGTGCTTGGGATTGTTCATATTTTGTTTTTGTTTACTAATATTTTATTGCATGGGTTGTGGGAGCCTCATTCATCTCAATATTTGTTATATTCTGGTGAATAGGTCAATTGATTCCAGGCCTCTGCCTGTGAAGTGCGCCTTCTGAGTTAGAAGGGTTAATTCTATTAATTGGAGAAGTGGTTACTAATAAAAAAAATTTGAAAAGATCTTCCAAGGATAGGGACGAAATTAGTGCTATATTAGTAGAATAACATATTGAAGGTATTATAAATAGCTTATTAACAATTCCCTATGACGTAAAAACTTTAAAAGTAATACCTATACATAAGGGTGGAGGTGCACGTACAAACCGATATGTATTTCGTAAAGTTTCTAGAACTAAAGAAGGTATATAGAGAAAGTACCGCCAATATGGCCCAGGTTCGTAAAACTGCACGAAGAATCTTCCCTCATCCGGTTTATTTAAAGTTGGCTGCTCTACCCCTAAATTAAGTATGGCGCAGTGCTGTGGTACAACATTTACGCGAAAGCACGAAAAACTCAACTAATTACATGGTAAATGTCACTATGACGGTTCTAAATCACCTAAAATTAATAAAATCTAAATCAAAATTAATAAACTTACACTTATTGCACGATAATTCTTCGATATAATCGATTCAGTCTTTTCAATGTAATTCGCGCGCGCACTTTACCGAGAGGAAAATAAACTTTCGCGCCATTTGTCATTTGACAGCAAATTTGTAAATGTACATGGTGCGCGAAAGGGCACGAAAAATAGCGGAAATAGTGACCATATGGGAGGGAAGAAGTTTTTGTTTTATTAATTTGGTATATCGAATTGGCAGTACTTTCTCTATATACCTTCTTTATCTAGAACTATATGATTTAGTTTCCCAGGCCAAGAGGGAGATTGAAATAAGGTCTAGATAAGTTATCAAAATTTTCTGGTTATTTTAAAAGTTTATATTAAACAAATAATTTACTATACAGGGTGTTTAAGATCTGACGTGCCAAAATGAGTAGGCTGATAGATCTCAACTAGAGAAACAAAAAATTGTATGGCATCAAACAAACGCTAAAAAACTACTATCCCAATGAGCTTTCCAAAATTGTCAACAATGTTTACCTAATTTCTACCATTGCAGGTAGTCACTTCCAAAAATGAAAAAAATGGTTTGCGATTACCTAAAGTTCAGTACACTCCTTTTTTATTTTTATTAGATTGCCCATCTTATTACCTCTCCAGAGATTGAGATTGCCCTACCCCCCCCCCCCCCCCCCGTGCTATTTTTTGTTTGTCTAGGGTGTTTTCGATTTTGCTTCTGGGTTAACCCTTGTCCCTTGAAGAAGCAAATGCGTGTTCGAGATTGCGGTGGCATGACCCGAGTTATGCTTCGGATTGTTCGTTTTTGGCACATTTCAACCTTGGTGCTAACACCGATTGCCCCTGGTTTGGACCAGGAACAGCTGTGACACTACTAACACAAATGAAGTAGATGAGTAAAGTAAACTGGTATTGTGCTTGCGTGCTGCGAGTTTTTATATTTAATTATTTATTTTTACTGTTCTGTTATAATAAGAATGAAAATAAACCGAAAAATCTTTGCAGCTTCCATTCTTTTTATTTTAAAGAGGAAAATTGTACTTTCGGATTCGTCATGTAGCCTTTCTTCTTCTTCAAAATACTCATTTTCATTAAATTAATGCTGCAGTAAACCAATAATTGCTGAAATTGCTGCTTTTTTATTAATCGCCATAATTTTCAGTTGGATTTGACAGCGGGTGACAATAATAAACTCGAACACAGGGTTTAACACTTGGAAGCAGATGACACTTCGGTGCAGGGTCACAGTAACTCCAGTTGTCCCCGGTGTTATGGCTCGGTGGCAAAATCGAAAACACTCCTAGTTGAAATCTATCACCCCACTTATTTTGGCACGTCAGATCTGAAACACCCTGTGTAGTATGTCTCCGACATGAAAAGCAAATCAGCGCTGTATTGTTTCACTTATTAAGTTGTGATTGAGTTGTTTTAGTCAACGATTTTATTATACATTTTAAAAATAGTTTATAAGGTTTTTCTTGATTCTGTACTCTTGGGAATTTATGCGTCGTGGACATTTGAACTCCTCATTTCTTGATTTTAGTTAACAGAAGTGAAAATGGAAGTATTCTGAAAATCCATCAATAGAAATATATTTTCTCTAGTATTTATACTACAGCGTGTAATTTGTTTTTACTAAATTTCAGATCAGCTAGTTCCTTTACCATCGTTATTCTTTATTGGAAAGAACGGGGCTCCAATCGAAATAGCCACAGGAGTAATTTGTTCTGCAGATGAGCTGGAACATAAAATAAATCGTGTTCTGAATGTAGTTGGTGTTAAAATAGATGAAAAAGAAAATGAACTTCTGAGGACTACAGATAAGCCTGCAACTACATCCTCTGCAGCAGCTTCTGCTAATTTAATTTCTAGTAAGTAATCTATCTATTAATAATTAAAGTTAAACGTGATTTGCTCAATTTAATTTAGACGAACAAACAGCCTCTAACAATTCAGAGGTTGTGTGTGAAGGGGAAGTTTGTTATCGAAAACCAAAAACAGATACAGGCAATGTCACAACTCCGGAATCGAAAGAACCTGATACAACTGAATTACTTAAGCATGCTTCAGAAAGTAGCCAATCCAAAGAAGAAACAACAGAAAAAATTGAGCTTGCGAAAAAACTGCTAGAAGAAAAACGAAAAGAGAATGAGGCTGAAGAAGCCAGATTGGAACGAGAACAGGAAATAAAAAGACGTAAGGAAGGCCAGGAGGTTCAAAGTTTGAAGAAATGGAAGCACGAGCATGAACTGAAAGAACTCAAAGTACTTTTATTATTATTTTTCATTAAACTCTCACGACTTTAAATCTCCTCTAGGATAGTATCCGTAAAGATAAATTGGAAGATCAGGCAGCACGTCAAAGAATTTTAGAAAAAATTGCCAGTGACAAAGCAGAGCGAGCTCAGAAGTTTGGTCAGATTTCTGCTCCCAAACCAGAATCACCAGCAACAAAACCTGAATCTGTTTCGAAATTAAGCCATGATAATACAGGGTTTTCACGTATACAATTTAAAAAGCCTGATGGAGATTCTGAAATGCAGACTTTTAAAAGCTCTGATCAGTTCCATTTAGTGAGAGATTATGTTAAAGAAACTATTCTTCGAGGCACTGGTATTCGAGAATTTTCTTTAGCAACATCTTTCCCGCGTAAGGAATTTACCGCTACTGATGATAACTTATCACTGATCGAACTAGGGCTATGTCCGACTGCGGTATTACTTGTGATAACACGCCATCACTCAGGACCTGCTGCGGTAGTAGCTAGATCCGGAGGTTTCATTAACATATTTAACACAGTCTTTTGGGGAATCTTGTCACCGTTCTTAGCTGTCTTTGGATACATTAAGGGTATTTTTACTGGACGTGAACCCAAATCAGCTCCTACAACGGGTGCCCAAAAACGAGCAAGCGAAAATACTCCAGATAAACACGATTTGTAATTTCAAATTTTTCAATCGCAGAAAACTTCTAAACTTTTTATTTTAGAGCAAAGAAACGAAATTTGGATCGGTTTACGAATAATGGAGTAATTAACGATTTTCCATCTACATCTGCTGACGCTAAACTAGGTGGCAAAGCTATTCCTTATCGAAGAGTTGGAAACTCAAACATTCATAGGCTTAGAGATCAGCACGATTCCGATGATGAGAACAATACTTGGAATGGAAACTCTACGCAACAGCAATAAAGCTAAAAATGAAATGAAACCGTTCTACACATCTCGGTTAAATCTAAATTTAATTTTGTTGTTTTCGTCATTCAAAATTTTGCTAATGCGAAGAATTTATTTTTTATTTAATTTTTGTTAATACTATATATTATCGATTGTTATCAGGAATAAAATGTCGCTAAGAGATAATCAATTGATCTGAATACTTTGAGATCAAATATTTATTATTTCCCTCATTAAAACAAATATCTGGGCAACCGTTTGGACTATGCTATCTTCATTTATTTTCCCTATCTCTCGACTATGATCTCAAGGCGGCATAAACAAGATTTCATAAAGCGGCAAAAATTTAAAAACAACTAGCAATCCAATTGGACAGATTTGTCCAATTTGACAATCGGGGCGAAACTTCACTTAACCCTCTCGCCTTTCGTCTCGTTCTTTATTCTAAGTGTGATAAGTATTTTGCTTCTAGGCAAAGTCGCGAGGGGGGGACAAATCTGTCCAATCCTTAGTGCCGTACCACACTTGTCCTGCTTCATCGCAGTTTGAAGTGTCATAAGCTGAGAAAACTTCGGCATATCTCTTTAAGTAGTGGAAAGGCCTTTTCATGTGTAAGTGCATCATGGAAGTAGTAAAATTGTGGAATTTCTGTGGAGGCGTTCGAAAGAAATTTAAATAAAAAAGCACCGCCATTGAACAGTTGACAAATGAAAATTTCCGAACGTAAACAAACTGGAAATGGTAATAAAAACTTCGTAAAATTACCATTTCCTTTCCAGTATTTACACTTTTGTGAATAAATATAGACAATAAACAGTCATAAGAAGTTACTTATTAACTAAAACTTACCTGAAAAATGATAATCCTCGCGAATTGCAGCGATTATTATCACAGCACAAAATTGCACAATTCATTGCGAAATTAACTTAATTTGAGCACTTTAACTGCTCACAGAGTTTTTTAAAACACTATTTAAACTGTTCTTTGTCTATTTAGTAACACAAAACTACTAATTCACTTATAACTTTTTAATAAATTCAAAAGAACTTTTCTGATAAACGCTTTAACAGAAATCACCGAAATTAAAAGTTGACAGTTCAACTTAGTGAACTTCGTTTCCTTCCCCGTCTTCACCTTTTAAACGAGCAAAGTGGCTGGTCTCACGTACACGATTCATATACGTAATGGCCTATCCTGTTTATTATTTTATCTAAGGTCCAATCGCATTGCTAAAATTGTTTTTAAATTTTTTTCAGGGACCGAAAATAATCATTATTTTAGCATTTTCACCTGAAAAAATCGCATGCTTCTCGTTATTGAAATTAAAAATCGTTTGTCACGTGTACGTATCTTTTAAAGGCCATTCTACATCCAAAAGTTCGGCTTGGTCGTCGGCGTGGTCGTGGGCTTCACAGCTCAATTCAACGCTCATATTTCTACATTGGAAAAGTTCAGCGTGATTTTTGACAGGAAACATATGATTGGAACGTCATTTAAAGTCACTTCATTTTGTGTTTGAAATTCGTTTATTTGTGAAAGTATAGTAATAATATGGAAAATATAGACATAATTCTCAATTTTTACTTTTTTTTACATGAAATACTTGTCAAAACAATTTTCAAGTGAAGGAATTGGTAACATTGATTTGGGTCATTAAGTTGGCTCGCCTGCTTTTTCGGCGTCGGCTTTGAAATTTCTCAAAGCTGGAACTGACGACCACGCCGACGCCCACGACCAAGCCGGGATGTAGAAGAACAATTCATTTAACACGTACTCAAAGCCCACGACCAAGCCGAACTTTTGGATGTAGAATGGCCTTAATGTAGTTTCATAATGTGAAAAGATTTTAAAAATTTTGAGTGATAAAATAATGATCTGTTGATAAAAGTTATTGCTGATTTTTATTTTTTCGCTCGAGTAATAAATATTATCAGTTGAGTTTTATTTTTTTGTTCACAAATAAAGCTCAATACTGAAAAACAATAGTGAAAAACTAAAAATCACAAGTTGAGTTTTATTTCTGAGGGAAAAAATAAAACTTAACTCATAACAATTATCACTCGAGCGAAAAAATAAAACTCAACTGGCAACAATTGTTCATGATTTAAAAAATAAGACTTAGAAATTAATGATTATCAGATGATTTTAATTTTTCGCTCGTAATGATTACGGTCTCTGATTTTTTCGCTTTATGAAATCTTGTTTATGTCGCTTTAACATCATATATCACGGTTACATGTCGCATTGAGGACTTGACTTAAGATTGAACTAATTAACAGTTCAATCTGCGGTGACAGCTTACCTACTTGAGAGCTTGTGTTTACTTACATTGCTTTCGTTCAAGTCGATCCGATCAATCCCTCTAAGCATTTTGGCGAATTCGCTCTAGGCGAAACGTAAACGTAATGTTTACGAGTCGCTCTGACACCAACACTAATGTATCGAAGCGTGCCAAATAAAAATAAATCTGTCATGTTTACTCACAGTTTGTGGCCAACTCGAGTTGTGTTCAAAGTGTTTAGGAAAATTTTGCAGTGTTATTTTAATTATAAAGTGATTAAAATAGTTTTAATTAATTGTGATAGTTTATGTTGATATAAGACAATTAGTGTTTTGTGATAAGTGGACAATATAGACAATAGAGAATTAGGTTAAAATTGTCACAAATAAATGTAAAATTAATGAAAATATTTTAAATATACAAATAAATGAATGACTGAATTAGCTTTCTTTTCTCCTCTCCAAATTTTTCAAGAGCGATTTACATTATTAATTTATTTTACAGTTACAGTTCGCTATGGGACCCTTCACTGTTAGAGCTTTTGCGCCGAAGAAGAAGAGGAGTTTAACCGCTAAACTTCAATATATGTACATCTCGTGCAAAAACTTTTACAGTGAAAATTCTCAAAGTGAACTTTATGAAAATAATTTATCAGCGGCTAAAACTATTTCGTTAACGTCACGCTGAAAGCATTTCGTTAAAGACACGTTCAGGCATTTCGTAAACGACACACTAAAGTATTACGTAAACGGTACGCCTCCGGCGTACAGTTAGCGAAGTACCACCACATAAACAACTCTTCGCCGTTTTGTTTCACTTCTCTTTGGTCAAGTGAAACGTTAACGACTCGTTTCTGTTACGCCGGCGGCGTAACGTTGGCGAAGAGTTCTATGACAATTAGACTTCGCCGGCGTTACGTTTACGACTCGTCATGTTTAGAGGGATTTTTCGAATCGACTTGAGTCAAGCCGACTTGAAGTCGATCCGAGGTTACATAACTTTCAAGTCGACTTGAAGCCGGCTTCAAATCTGCATGTGACCGTGGAAAAGTCGTCTCCGTTGTATTGAAATATTTCGGGGCAGAAGCAACGTAATTAATAAAATAGGGCAGGACAAAGTTATATTATATTAGAATGAATTTGTAAAACACCAAATGCGAAGTATAATATATATATATATATATATGAGTTAGCACTTCTTTTAGGGCTTGTTCATAAGCGCGATGCGATTCCGTGCGATTTTTTCGTTCATCTCATTTTTTGAATACTTTTGTTTCAGTCTGCGATTATTTTTCATCGTATGCCCGTTCACAAGGTTGACGAACGAAAATTTGTTGTTTATATTTGAATTTGCACATAATTAGTGCTTTTATGTAATATATATCATTCCAAATATAAATATTAACAGTGAATCGGGAACGCGAATTTAAGTTAATGTTGTTAATAATTTTTTTAAAGAGAAAAAGGGAATATTTGTTTTATTGCTTTTTCCTCATTTGCTGTAAAATAATAATAATTAATTTTTATATCTAATAACAAATATTAAATACATATTATATTTATTCAAGTCGTTTTTCATTCAACAAGCACTTTTCAAAAAGGTAAACAAACCAATTATGTATGGTTATGTTCAACAATCGCACCAAATCAAGAGCATTGCTGCGATTATTTTGTGTTCGAAGCGCACGCATGAGGCTCTAGAAGAAAAAAATAGATTGTATGATGTCCTTTCCTCTAGTTCTTTATTGTCAGTTATGAACTCTCCGAATCTGACGAACTATAGAATAAAAATAATCAGTCAGTATCTTCGTCGCTGTTATGGGTTAGTTAATAATAATTCGGACCTATCAGTGTTACCAATATTTAAAATTAACATTTTAGATTACCTAGTTTGTTTGGTTTTTTAATAGATATTTTGATCCTTTGGTGCCGTACCACACTTGTCCTGCTTCATCGCAGTTTGTGGGAGAGAGGGCGTGCGGGGGTGTATAGGGAAATCCGCACGGAACTTACCTATTTATCGTCGCATCGGCACGCATACATTCAAAGCAAGGTTTATTTGGGTTCGGAATCTGCTTTAATGTTACCACTACATACAATAAATTGCGTGTGTTCTACACAAAACCCGACACGACAAGTGTGGGCACTCGTGCGGACTTCATCGCGCGGAAGCTGGACAAGTGTGGTACGGCACTTGCAAGAAAACGCAGCTAATAAACGAATCATCGAAATCGAAACGCGTAGGCGTTAAAGCCAACAACCATTGAAAACCGAAACATGTTGGCCAACTTTGTCGGCGAGAAATATTGGAATCATAATACAATGACGCCGTCAGTCATTTCTTGTTTGACAGCAAATTCAAATAGAAATAAAAATAAGAAACGTTTGAACCAAATTATATATAGGCCTCTTAAAGAAGTTTTATTCAAAATCCGAAAATTTATTAAAAGTGCAGATACAACATTTGTCGCGCGGTGGAACAGATTGAAATCGCGATGCGACGAGATACTTGACGGCTCGAATAGCATGAAAATTTAATCAAAATATAAATTTCATTGTTGGCAGTTCGACAGATTGTACAAAAGTTTCGTCGCATTGCTGTCTCTCACTGGCTAGAAATAATTGAACGAATTATAATTCGTAATTATATAATTATAAATAAAATTATTAAGTAGTCTATTAAGGGTGTTTTGTTTATATGTTGTAGAAATCACAATATTTTATTGTATACCTATTATATTTCTTTTTTACTCTACCTTTTTACAAAATTCCTTCAAAATTAACTCTTGCGCAAAAGTAAAAAAAAAGGTTTCCCTAATTGTAAGTATATCCGTCAAAATTAAAATTTGAATCCGCGCCAATAATTTTTTCCAATTCGAAAGCACTATAAATAGCTTAGGGCAAAAATCTTGGCGAAATTTTCTTACGCCATATTGGACTTTAAAAAAGATGGCGAGTTGTTGACATTTTGGTTTTCTTGTGTTTTTAAAAGTCTGATTACAGAATTTGGAGTTTTTTGGACTTTTAAACAATAAAAAATATATACGATTTTGGTTTAAGATATTTCCTCTGTAATATTTCCTATATATGAGACATGACAACATATTTAACCGATAGCGAAGGTAACTTTTGAGGTTAATGAACATTTTTATTGGGGCTGTTTGGAAATTCTAGTGTGATTAAGCAGATTTAATTTTAGGGAAATTTATTCCGGCATCTCAACGTCCAGATGGTACTTGGCGTAAGGCTCGTCGGGTAAAAGATGGTTATGTACCGCAAGAAGAAGTACCTTTATATGAGAGTAAGGGAAAACAATTTGCTAAGAAGCCACATTTGCCTGTTGGAATGTGTCCCCTCGTGGCTCAGGCAGCCCGAGAAAAAAGAGACAAGCAGAAGAAAAATAAATCAAATCCAACACCAGGAGTAATTGTCCTGCCAAATAATAAAGCTATTCTAAGTGATAAAACTATTAAAGAGAAAAGCCCCTCCAAAACGCCTGTACCAAACGATGAAATTAATATTGCTACAGACGCTCTTGAAGATTTTGATATTGACGAAAAACAGGAAATCATAAAGAAATTAAAAAAACTGAAAAAGAAAATACGTGAAATTGAGTCAATAGAAACTAAAATAAAATCTGGTGAACTCAAAAAACCTGAAAAAGATCAACTTGATAAAGTAAAAAGAAAACAACAAATAATAAAAGAAATTAAGGACCTTGAGAGCCAAAAATAGGTATCCGGTGCCATTTTACACCTGCAAAATCCTACTAGAAGGAGAGAGGAATCTGTTTAAGCTCGCCTGCAATATTTTCTTAATGCATTTTAAGAAAAGCAATTTTTTAAAATTTTACCATGATCTCCATTTCACACGTAGGTCGGAAAGTGATTCTCTTTTCCAAAGTCTCCATCGAAAATGTTTCTAATCGTAAGAGATAATTTTTATTTATATAAGTTACGGAAGATAGTTTAAAACATTTTATTAAATATTTAGTGTAGAGATTGTATCATTTTATCATAAATAAATGTTTATGTGTGTACAAAGCCATCGGTGCAGTCTTTAGAACATGAAGCTGGATAAAAGCGGGTTCGGTTAATTACAGTCCAACTGTATTTACTAAGGGTTTCCTCAATTTTTAACAAATAACAGTGTTTATTCGAATTTTTCGAAAAACCCTTGAGTACAAAAGAACTTTTTGTGCAGAAATTTCAATATATAATGGGTTACAAATGCCAGGAGTAAAAGACTAAACAAAACGTTCGCTAGCGACATGTGAGTATTCTGTTAACGATAACGTTTAATATATTTTCGGTTTTACTAGATCGTCGATCTAGAATTGTAGAATTTGATGCAAATAATACCTATTTCGTATTACTAATTGACTTTTTTGTTAGTAACAAGTGCCCGTGAATTATTCTATTAATCTAAAGTAATAACCTTCGAATATTTCTCGCTCTAGTTAATGTAACATTGTGGTTTATGTGCAAGGAGAAGTACTTTTACAATTTAGGATGGATTCCGAACCCCCGACCTTGCAACTTAGAATGGCTTTTTATCTGGATCTGCCGACGATTTTTTAGTTTAGTAATAAGAGGTGCGAACTCCAATTTGAACTGCATAATGCAGCAATTAATTACGCGAGCTTTTATCAAAGACAGAGATTAAAATAAAGTTATAAGTAAGCCTCTACGTCAGCGGTGTTCAAACCAATGCTCGCGGGCAAGTGAGCTTTTGCAATTTTTAATTCATATAAAAAGTTGTTTGGCTGTATTCAGTTTCAAACCAGTACGAAATGTTTCTGAGGCTTTTAAGGATTTCTCACATTAAGTAGTGTGTCGGGCCTTCACTGCTCTACGTTATCATTAAAAGCGAATTGATTTCGAGTATTTACTCTTTATGTTTTTAGTTCTTATTCTAAGAACCAGAGGCGCTATATTTCACATAATTTCGGGTAGTATATGCTTTTTGATGTCATACATTCCTTGGATATACAAATCTATTTAGTTGCTTGTTGACCAATATCAACGACTGAATTAACGTGGTTGTGCTGTGCACGAGTAGCACATATCGACTGCACTTTTGGACCAATCGTCAGCATATTTACGCACAATCTTCCTTGTACTCACTCGCAGTCTTCCATCTATTCACTTCTGCTAAGTCTTCGCAGAAGTACGTTCTCAAGATTCTTCATTTTTTTTGCGTTAAGCTAGGCAGGAGGGAATACCTAGGCATAACCCTATACTAACAACTATTCTGAAGACCTCAGCTGGAAGCTGTCCTAAAAAAAGGCACAGCAGCCTTATGGACATGCCGACGGTTATTGGGAAAGACTTGGGCACTCAAGTCTGGATGAGCCTATCAAGTAATTATAAGGCCTCTGCTCACATACGCAGCGCTGGTATGCTGGTCAAAAATCAAAAAATACAGACGAAATGTCTGCAGAGACTTGCCTGTCTAGAAGTAAGTGCTATTAGGCTACACAGGAAAGATCTCCAAAAAACTAATAACCCAATAATGCCGGAAGAGTATAACTTTGAGGTACCATTTAGGGTAGCCATAAAGGCCAGAGAGCCTATGACTATGGTGTGTTCCTGGATCACCGCATTTCGAGAAGTAAGTTGTGAGGTTTTCCTCCACCTTGGAGTTTACAGTTTGGCAATTCCAATAATTTTTTTCATCGATCAGTGTTTTAATCGCATATCCGTTGAAGATTTGGGCCATATTTTCATATCGGATTCATATTCTGCTTCCTTTCAACAGTTTATTCATACGTAAACGTGCGGCCGAGTTAAGTGTCGTCCGTTTGACATGGAAGTGGTTGGCATTGGTCCATAATCTTCCTCTTAATTAGTTCAATTTGATGTCAACGTTTATTTTTAAAATAGCGATGTCTATTTGCATCGGCCGCGTCCGTATACAGAACTTTTCCACGGATTCGTGTACTCCGTGAAATTTTTATTAGACTTTCTGGGAGGAAGAGGTGTGTTAATAAGGCTTTTAGTTGCCTTATTAACTTGCGGTCTAGAATAGGCTGTGAAAAACTATTACCAGTAAATTGAGCTTTCAGAAAGAAACAATATTTTCGTTATATATGGCATTACGAATCAATCTAATTTCCATTAATCAGGCAACACTCAAACAAAGTCTGCAAGCATCGAAACTGTCAAACATGCGAATTTGATTTACTTTACGAGGAGGAATTTACTTTTGCAATATTTTCTCTGGCAGCGATATATAGATGATTATTTTTTATATTAGTATATAAGACCAATGGAGCAAAATAATAACGATGTGAGTATTTAATCAAAAAATGTTTCCATAAATATATGTTTCTTGTTATAGGTGCTTGCGGTTCTTGATGTCTGTAACCGAAGTTTTAATTTAAAAATTGGAAATTACACAATAGGTCGGGATTCAAAAGATTTTAAACATGATATTTGCATCGATAATGAGGTAATATAATTTTTCCCTATTTAATTGTAATCTTTAATCAAAAAACTAATTGGCGCGTAGTAAAGCGTCATTAGGTTTGTGGTGTAGGCTTAGTTCAAATTTTTATATTCGCTTCAATATCACAGTTTGACAAACAAAATCTATAATATAAAAAAAATATAATACTGTTTTCAAAATGCGCAGAACTAGATCTGATCGCTTGTGATAAAATTTTTGTTTTCCCTCGAAATGTAGCTAGCTAGCTGGTGCCCGTTCTTGCTTAGTTTAATTAAATGTCATTTCTAGCAGATTGTTTTCAACATATTTCTCTTTAACCTTCCGCCACGAGTTTAGATTTTTCTAGCATTTTCGCTATCAAAAATTGTTCTTTACCGTTGAGGTTTGACTTCTGTAAAGGGTTCACGGATTTACCGTACGAGCCCTAGATTTGAAATTTCACAAGCGCATATTAAAGCCTCTGATTGGTTAAAATGAATTTGCGGATACCAGCATAGCCAGGTAAACCGCATAAGCCGCAACTAAGAATGAATCTCTCGAAATATGCCTGGGGTATCACACATCACCAATCACCATAGGCTTATTCTCTTCACTGAACAATTAGGCCCTCAACGACCTCCGCTTGTTTCATATATTTTCGTAAAATTTGCTCTATGAGGATACTTTTACTAGCCTTGTTGCTTTTTTGGACGATCTAAGGTCATTATTGCATTTAGACCAATTCGTTTGATCTTTTCTTTGTTTCTATCTGCATTTGAGGGTTAAGCATAAGCTCACACTTTCATGAAATAAATTTAAATAAAACCATGACAAAATTTGAAAAACACTTGCTTTTAATTCTACTTTATTTTACACTACTTAGCACTAACAAAATGCCTGCGCGCTTCCTTCTATTTGAATATCAGGGGCAACTGGCTACTAAAGCAAACCCTTCAAATTTAACTCTACAATCGCACAATTTGCGAACGGCCCTATATTCTACCTCATTTTAGATTATGTAATAATTCTCCCGAGGTTGGTTTATTCAACATTGCAAAGTAGATATGTCCGTTTAGCCTAATTCTTAAGGAAATTTTAGTTTTCCTTTTGCTTGACAATCGGAACACTTTTGTACAGATCGCTTTTTTCAACATCGTCAATTTTAGGCTTAATTTTGTTATTGAATAAAAAATATTTAAACTGTATCTGTTGAAAAAAAGGGTGGCCACTCTCTGGACAACCGAGAAAAAAGAAAAGTCTGGGCATTTAAGTAGTCAGGGAATTTTGGGAATTTTCACTGAAGTCGGGGAATCTTTTATCCATAAATTCAAATCATTTTTTGATGAAGGTCCATGCTGTAACAATAAGTGGACCTACATTTTTCTCTAAGCGTTCAATACCTATTTATAGCTTTCTCTGTTAGTAGAAACATAAGATTGTCGCAGACGCAGATAAACAGGGTTCAACTTTTCCTACTCTTTACGGCTGCTTCTCCATCAGCTCGGTTCCTTTTTAAGAGGCTCAGAAATACTTCAACTACCAGGTGGAGCTTACCCTCTATTAAACCTTATAACGCATACCATGGCATCATCGTGAGGATCAGGTTTTGGCTCTTGTGCATCTATTACCTCCGATTTTTCATTATGATCGCCAGGGTTTTGGATTTAAAATAGCTCCTGTATATCTTCTCGTTTAGGATGAGTAGTCGCCCCTCGGTCTGTCTGGGATCTTATGTAATGGGACGCTCGTTTTTGCTGCTTCCTTTGGTGTCTTCATTATCGTGATGACTTTGGCGATGTCCTGTATTGTATGTTTTTTTACACTAGTATTCTTACATCATGCACCCTTGGGCTTTTGAAACCCGGTGTCTTCCATTCAGCTGACGTTTTCTACTGCTTTTTCGAAAAGTGTCTGCTCTGATTTGCCCTATACATCAGATTCAGCCTATCCAACCCATCTCGCTGAAAGGTCTCTTGGTCACATTGTCACACGTTGGTTTCAGGCCTTGACTCCTTCTTCTGAACCTAGTTTGCTGGAGTCTGGTTTTTGGGGTCTAGTCTTCGGTAATCTTCCTCCAGGTAACTTTATTTTTTATCCCGCTGTCTGCCTCCACATCAGTTCCAGCAAGCAGATGATTCTCTGTATCCGTCTTCAATGACTCCAGCAATTTCTCTTTGATAATCAACCGTGTCAAACCTAGCGAAGAGTAGGAAAAATTTTGCATTACGATGAAGTTTCGCCTTCTAACATCTTAATATTACCCACCACTGGGATGACAGTATAGTGAAATTCATTAATAACAGAGAAGATATCTATCTGACGTCACTAAAAGCGATTTCTTTCAAGCGTGCTCTAAAGTGCACCACTCATCTCTTAATATCAGAATTACTAATCATAGCAATGTTTATTATGTTCCACACTTATAGAAACAATAGTCACAGTAATAAAACTGAAACGAAAGCGATAAGATCAAGATAAACATTTTTTTGATCCTTTGTACTTTCACCATCTGTGAGGTAATAACATTATTTTACTATCAGGCTACCTTATCGTTAGTGTAAAAATTGAATGTTTACAAATTTTCTGAATAAGTATGTTACGTAAAGTTTAAAGGTAATATTAAATGTTCTATCTGTAGAGTTGAGTTACTTTTGATGAAATTAACCATTCTTAAATTTTAATGCATATTTTCTAGTTTTACAGTGTTAGTGCTATAGACGTTATTAATAGATCAGTTGACAGGTAACGTACTTTTTTATTGCTAATTGCTTACAAAAAATTGATTTTAAAAGATAAATTTTCTGAAAATCAAATCAATTTTTTCATTTCAAACGGAAATATTTTGAAAATTTGCTCTTTAATTTTCTATTTTCGGGTTTAAAATAGTGGCCGATGTATACTCTTTAAAAAGCAATTTAAAGCACACAGAAATCTTTTACCGTTCTCAAGTTCGAATTTAAACTTTTAATTTCCCCTCTTAATAATAATAATAATATTATTTTTAGGTAATAAAGTTGGTTTCAAAAATTGTGTTGGTTTTTTTCTACCATATTAGAGTTTTCTTTATTGACCATTATTTGATAATTATCAAATAATGACAATATCAAATAATGGTCAATAAAAAAATCTGATGTACTATACTATTTTTGAAATCAGCCGACTTTATTACCTAAAAAACACATTATTATTAAAAGGGGAAATTAAAAGTTTAAATTCGCAGGCCTGTGTAATTAGGTTTTTGTTAGCCCCCGCTGAATCTGTTGTTTAGTTTTTGCTCTTGACTGCGCCTGGATAATCAAACGTCAAAATGTTTTCTCCGTTATGCTTGTTCATGTGGGCTCAATCTTATTTACCATTTTTTCGACTATACCATGTTTTTATTAGTTTCAAATATCGTTTGCTTACGAGTTATCTAATACAAGTCTAAAGTTAATATAGTTTGTAATGTGTGCGCGTGAATGCAACAGGAGGACGATGTTTCATTATGCAGTAGGGATGCCAGATCCAAACAAAGTGAGGGTTTTAATCAAGAAAGGAGCAGATATAAATGTGGCAGATGTAGGACAATATAGACCACTGCAATTAGCAGTAATAAGGCAACGTACAGAAAATACAAAAGAGTTGATAAAGGCAGGAGTAGAGGTAAACGTAGTTTAACGAAGTAGCAAATTTGCCGCGTTACATCCCGCGGGATGTTCAAATGGCACGCCTGGCTGGCAGCACGTGCATGGCTCGTCGGTCTGGGGTGAGGGTCCTTGAACATCCAAGTCACACACTCATAACTGAGTTTCGCGTGCCTTTGGCGAAAGAGGGTTGTGGAGTCGCTCTTTTAGGTCTGCCACCAAGGAAAAAAAAACAAGAAGAGACAGGATGGAAGAGAGAGCAACGGTTCTGTTGTCGCATGTTACTCCCAGCCGCACTGAACTATCATGGAAAAGCAACAAAGAAAATCTACCCCCTTATGCGATAGTTCAGGTCACTAACCCACACCTACCCTACATCTGGCTAGGGGGTAGGCCCAACCAATAAGGAATGCTGAAATAAAAATAAAACAAAATTAAATTAGCATATAAGCTAATTGTTAGCGCGTAACAAAAAAAACATACAGTCAAATTGAGAACCTCCTCTTTTTTTGAAATCGGTTAAAAATTAGGAAACTAGCTAGGATGGGAAGTTTTCCCACGTGCTTCATATGCACCAGACCTTGCTCTTTGTGATTATCATAAGGGTCAGAATACGTGAAATTTTCACATAAAAAATCCGTTATTTTATTTGTCGAATTTTTTTTTTATTTTAACCAAAGTTATTGCAAAATGAAGTTTTTGGGCACCAATGTCAACGAAACTTGAGAATCAATGACAATAGAACAAACTTCAGTAAATTAAAAGAAAATAGGTGACATAAAATTTGTATTATAATTATTTTACCAATTTGTTTATAACCACAAATGACCTCACACGGGAAAGATCCTTGTGACGGAGTGGGGGTTACCGTGAAAAATTACCATCCCGTGCAAGTTTGCAACGGCCTGATGACCATCAAATTACTACGCCTCTTGAGTTGTTTCAGTGGGCTGAAAAAAGTTTTGAAAATTTTTTTTTTGAATTTTGTTCAAAAAGCGAATATAAAAGGAGGAATCAGTATTAAAAAAACGTTTTAACCAGGGACCGAAAGTAACTGTTATTTTTGAATTTTTGAACGACAAAGTTCCAAGGAAATTGGAGTCGCCAAATGAAATGAAATATATCTAGGTGATTCTCATTGAGTCCTCCATTGATTTCCGACAGAACTTTTAAAATTTCATTTGTATCCATTTCTATACCATAAAACAGTTATTTTTGGACACTTCGAATTTTCACTAGAAAAAAAAACAATTATTTTGGACTATTTATTTTTCCAGTGCAAAGTAACAGTTCCATTTGAACTTTTATTTTTTCAGTTTGTTAAAAACTGTTAAAAAACTCTTTTATTTTTTGTGGTACAAGTCTTTTGTTGTTTACTTGTTTAGGTAGTTACAAATAATAATATTTTTATAGCTATCAGGAAAAAATTAAATAGTTTTCAACTCAAAGAAAGAAAAAACGGTCAAATGGAACTTTTATTTTTGCCAGAAAAAAATAAAAGTTCTTAACAGTTTTCGTCAGACTGAAAAAATAAAAGTTCAAATGGACCAGTTATTTTCGTCAGAAAAAAATAAAAGGTCTTTTTAACAGTTTTCATCAAACAGAAAAAATAAAAGTTCAAATGAAACTTTTACTTTGCACTGGAAAGATAAATAGTCCAAAATAACTATTAGTTTTAATCATGAATTATGAGTGTCCAGAAATACCAGTTAAAATATCACTTTTTCAGATAAAAGAGAAAACAGGTACGGCCCTGGTTTTAACAAAGCTGTGACAGTTAAAGGGACGCGACAGTATCATTCTTTTATACATTTCATGTTTATCGGATTTCGATGTTCATTCATTGGTGTAACTTATACTGGCAACGCGGTACTTACCAATTACTACGTAAAGCGTACGCTAATTATAAATTAACTTCTGTGTAATTGGAAAAACAATGAAATATGCTATTAATAAACACTTTCTGAACTGTGTAAAGTAATGCATTTTTAATTTTAAAATTTAAATATTTAGAGTAAAATATGGTCCCACTGTAAAAGCGTTTCTAGTTAGAGTTTAGATGTATAGTGATATTCTTTTCAGATTTTTAATAGCCCCAGAACAAACAAAAAAATCATTTGTTTATAAACAATTGGTTAAATAATTATTCATTTTGCAATAACTTTGGTTAAAAAAAAAAATTTTTTTTGGTAGTATCATGGAATAAAAGCAATTTTTATGAGGGGTCAAAAATGTAATCGGTAAAGTTTTTTGAATCCACAACTACCGAATTTTTTAAACCTGGAATAGAAAAGCTGATAACCAGATGGGAGAAGGGTGTAGAAAGCTATGGTGACTACATAATTGATTAAGTGCCACTTTTTCAAAGAAAAATCTGATTATATACTCTAACAGGAAAAACAACTTTACTTATGGGTACCACTAATAGTTATTAATAAGAGCATAGTAACAAGTTAAGTGAAAATGTATATTTATTGCTTGAAATAAACTATAATCAAAACAAAATTTAAATTACTCTATTATACTGTGTCAATCACGTAATCTTCAACATCGTTAATCATAAGTACTTTCAACTCTTTTTCAGAGCCACTATTATTTGGCATGACGATGTCTTTATATTTGGGTACCCTGGAAAAATATATTTGCAATATGATATTAAAAATTGATTTTATGATGTAATATACTTATGACTTACCCAGTTTTAACAAAAGACTCGTACAAATCAGCTAAATTTCTACTCATATGATGCTCCTTCTCGGTAAACTTTGATTCAGATACAAAAGGATTTTGGTATATAAGATGGACGTCATCACCATGTGTGGTACCTAATATATGAAATTATATTAAAATTTAATTAATATCTAGTATAATCAGAAAATTTCGACGATAAATTGTAACAGTAATTGGACTGACTATATGTGGCAAACTAAGGATTATGATTAAGCCTATCCAATTCTTGCTTCCATATTTGCCTCTATGTCTGTGTTTAAATTTAAATACTATTGTCTTTTCTAGTTTAAACTTATCAAAAAAGCCAATTGAGGTATTTAGAAAAATAAAATAAAACTTTATTAAATAAATCTCCTTGGACTTAGATTTTTTGTATTCCAATGGAAATATTCAATTAAAAGAAACGCATATTGTAAACTTAATTTGTTGCTTACCGAAGTCAATATCAGTTCTATTTGTTAGCATTTCCCCAGCTCCACCGGGCAGGGGTCTGTTATATTGATAAATATAGACCGGAGAATCAGTGAAAGCAGTATGTGATCTAATTGATTTCCTGATTCCAATTAAAAAAATCTGATCTGTAAACATTTTCTGTACTTGACGATAAGTTTTTGCTGACATTGGATTATCTTGTAGATAACGCTTTTTTAATTCATCAGCATATGAAGAATGTTTATCGACCGGAACCGTTTCATTATAAAACATCATTAATGGTGCTAATTCAGGCCACTTTGCATCAAAACTTTCAATTATATCATTTCCGTTTGAATCTTTGTTCATCAAAGTCGCAGCATTATATCCACCTTCATCTTTTGTGTAAGATACAATCCATGGAACTTTAGCCGATCTACCCTCTTTAATTATTGTTTCGATCTCTTCAGTGATAAAACCGTTTTTATTTGTTGTATCTTCGATGACGGGGCCAAATACAACAACAGGATTATACATATAAGGTTGAAAATATTTAACAGCTCGAACAATATCTTTAGCATCTTTTTGTTGAAGGCAGTTCTTCATTATTTTTGTGTCATCTGTTGGGCAATTAAGATGTGCCGCTAACTTTTTCGCCCTTTCTAAGGGGTTTCTAATGAAGGCCCACGAACAGTGTGCAGTTCCGCTATGTGAAATTGCTGCACCAAATAAACCTTGTGATTGCTTAGATAACATGTGCAAGTGCACACTAGCTCCACCTGCTGAAAATCCTGTTAATGTAATATTCTGAGGATTTCCTTTAAAAGTACGTATATTTTCGTTGACCCATTTAATTGCCTGCAGTTGATCTTTTAAGCCCACATTTCCAGAAATTACATCATCAGCAGTACTCAAGAACCCTAAAGGTCCAAGGCGATAATTGAAATTTACGATCACAAATTTGTGTTCTTTTAGGAGTTTTTCTGGACCGTACATATCGCCAGTACCAAACATATAAGCACCTCCATGAATGTGTACTATAACAGGATACAAATCATCACCATCTATGGTAGGAGTAAAAACGTTTAGATACAGACAGTCCTCTTCTCCATGAAGTAGATCTTCTCCTAAATGATGTGGATCCCATTGCATGCAAGCGTTTGCCTCTACAGAACCATCCCGGATGCCTTGCCATCTTGAATTATATGGATAAGCAGGTTCAAATCTTTTTTCTCCTATCGGTGGCTCAGCATATGGAATGGATCTAAACTCGTAGAAATTTTCTCGAAACCTTCCCCTTATTTTACCACCTGGTACTTCAACAATCGGTCCATCTTCAACTTGACCATAACTCACAGCACTTAAGAATAAAACAAAAATAAAACACTGAAACATCTTGGTTCTACGTTTAACACTATACTGTATTGCCTCTTTGTGAACTCTTGATTTTTAAAGAGAATATTCTTATATATTATTATATTAAGATAATTTTGAATAAATTTGATAACATTTGACATTACATAATTTGTTGTAACTGATAAATTTCTTGAGAAAAAAAACTATTTATTAATGAATTTTAAATGTGTGTATGGTTAAGCAAAGTAAAAAAACATGCCCCTAAGATTTGTATTATACTAAATATTTAGTGTGCACTTGAATGTTTGCTTCATACATATTAACGAGGTTTAAGTATCAGTTGAGAGGTTTTCGCTAGCATGGCAACAAGAAATATTGCAATTATTTCCATCGAGAACTGTGTTCAACACGCTAGTCGCAGCGCCCAACGATAGTCTTGTCTTGCAACTTGACCCAATGGGGTCATTTTCAAATATTTCAACCGACTAACTGTGCATGCATTCTTGTTGATAAGGAAGTCGGAAACCATTTGCTCATGGTTCTTCGTGTTATTGAACTTCTGGTCAGTATAGTAGATACGTTTAATTTTTCCAAAAGATGTACTTGGTTGAGTCGAGAATTTGATTAAAATCGACAACCATAGCTTCATTATTACTTTATCGGAACGTAAAAATTTTTAATACCTTTAGCACGCCTTAGTTAATATACAGGGTGTTTCAGTTTGAGAGATCATTAATGAAGTTGGTACTAATATTCATCGAGACAATAAAAAATTATACACGGAGGAGTGCCAATTTGATATTCAATATTTGAGGTTGCGTGAACCAGTTTAGTTATTTAATGGAAGGTGACAGAACTCCTTTACAATGCAGCTGCAAAAGGTTTCCTACCTGCTTAGTTCTTGATACAGTAGCATTCGAGAGTTCAAAATTTTTAAATACAATTTCAATAAAATTGGTTTTTTAGTAAGCTTTTTCTTATAAATTTAATGTTATTAGTGTACACTTTATCTTTGCCAATTCTCGCACCTTTTCCAAAGACGTAGAACTTATTATTCTAGTTCAAGGAATTTAAAGAAATTGATTCAAACTGCTTGTGCTGGTGATAAGGGATGGCAATTGACTTGTGTCAGTCTTGCAAGGGTAAAGTTATAGGTTGGTCTCGTATAAAAAAGAAATCTATAGGTAAACAATAAGACCAAAACACTTGTGAATAAATAAGAAGTAAACTTGACTTCAGCACCGCAGGAGTAGTGGGAAGTATGAAAAGTTCTTTAAAGGCAGAAAAAGGACGCGGAACCTAACCTTGTAACGCGTGGAGCGGTAAGAATTGTGCATCTAATGTGAGGTAATGATAAATAATAAAGTTAAAAAAAGTTGAATCGTCTTCACAGAAAGCGATAAAAAATCTAAAATAATATTTCGTTTTATATCTCTTATGACATTTTGAAGTCGGTGCAAATTAAACAAAGAAAACAACTACCCAACCACAATCGAAGATAATATAGAAAACTACCTAAACATTTCATCTCACGGGATCATAAGGAAGGAGGATAAAATTGTTTAGTTGCAGTTATTTTGTTTGTTTAATTTACACCGACTTGCGTTTTAGCGCTTTTGTGAAGTCTTTATTTTTATTGGAGAGGCACCCTATAAAAACGAAACAGAATTATCCAAATCCGGCAACATATTACGAAATTAGTCATGGTCACCCTTTCATACCCTCACCTTAGATACAAAATTCTTACCGTTGCCCTAGTGTGTCATCGTACTTATAGTCAGAGAATCACCGTAGTACTCTAGGTACAACAGTTTTATCATTTACCAATCCGGAAACGTATTCCGTACAACAGAATTAAAATCACCAAAATCGGTCTACGCCTTATGAAGCTAGACGACGCTCATCCGCCAACTCTCAGCACAAACCACAATTTTTGTCAGAATACAAATAGATACTCTATGCATTCAGAATCTTCTAAATCAGTCCACACGTTAAAAAATTAGACTATCCCTTCTCCCACTACAACCCTAGGTCAAATTTTTTTCGTATAGTAGCAAGGGGATTATACTGCATGCAACAAAAAAGAATCATCCAAACAGGTCTATGCGTTAAGAATTTGGGTAGCGCCTCCTCCGCAACCCACGCCACCCCATAAATTTTTATCGTGGTACCAGTGCGGCAACATATTGTAACGTAAATGAGGCTCTCCGGACTCGATGGATTAATTAAGACACTTATTTACATAAAAATGAAGAGTAAAAACACTTGTTTTACTTCCACAAATAGGAGTGAACATTTTTTCTTTGGAATGGTGATCGCTGAAAAATATCAGCGCTCAAAGAAAAATGATGGATGTTTCGACCAAAAGTGCAAGCTGGTCATCATCAGCGTGGTACTTGCACTTTTCATCACGGACATCCATGACGAAAGGTCAAAAACACAACTCCTATCCATCATTTTTCTTTGAGCGCTGATATTTATCAGCGATCACCATCCCAAAGAAAAAATTTTCACTCCTATTTGTGGAAGTAAAACAAGTGTTTTTACTTTTCATTTTTAAATAAATGACTTCCACCAAGTATTGCTGAAAGGAAACTTTCTGATTAAACTTATTTACAGTCACAGATGTTCACAATTTTTATTCACTTCACTGATTAATTCGTTGCACAATTTTCTTCACAATTTATCTCCAGAATATAACGTTTCACTTTAATAATTAGCACTTATCACTTCATTGGTTAAAATACAACTGATTATTCGCAGTATCACATGTACTCTTCGCAATCTAAATGACGACTAAACTAACCAGGTTTATAAGTTTATAAGTTATTTATTTGGCGACTTTGTACAATTTTTTAACAATTTTCCTATTTCTAATTACATCTAAATTATCTCTACCTACGAGCTAGTTACAATTTGGCCCTGAGTTCTAACATTAACTTAACTGTAGTTAATTATTCTAACATCCATTGTCTACTTAATATTATATTTGCATAAAACATTAACATTTTTATTATTTACGTCGTGCGCCTAGACTAACACTGAATTTTAAAGTAATACTAAATTAGTTTATTTTAAATACTATGACTTAATATGTTGAATCTAAATTTTGATGTTTCCTTATTTAACTTAACCTCTATAACAATTTGCTGTTGTTGTGTGGAAAAATCGAACGTTGTCTTCCTCGTTGAATAGGTCTGCTTCGCTGTTTATTTTAAAAAGGTCCCAGTATTCGTTGGCTGCATCCAGTCCTCTGCTGTCTCGTACCATTTCTGCCGTCAGTTGGTTTGGATGTCCCTCCTGTCTCCTTAAAAACCCTCTTGCCAGTCTGATGAGGTGTTTGTCCAATGGCTCTAGTTTTCCTAGCGATGATGCCGTCCTGTAGACTTCCTTATTGCTGTAGTACCTGAGGGGAGATTTTAAATATCTAGCAGTACAAGCCCTTAATATTTTTCGTTCAAATTTCAATAATTCCTGGTAGGTTGTTTTACTGATGGTAAACCAGATCGGATACGCATATGTTAGTATTGGTCGGATTAACTGTTTATAAAGCAGGAGTTTTACTTTTGGCGATAGACTCGAGTTCTTTCGCAATAGTGGACTTAGTATTCCATACACCATATTAGCATTCCTGATAGTGTGTGTTGCATGCTTATTAAATCGCATAAGGTTATTAAAGTGGGCTCCTAGGTATTTAACCGAATCCTTAGGGGTAACTTCAACCCCGTTTAGGGAAAGTTTCACATTTTTAGCTTGGCGCGATACTCTGGCGCCCCTAGAATTTAAACTAACCAGGCTGCTACTCAGCCCTATTTATACTAGCTAGCTTAGTTCTAGAAACTTCTGCCACTTCGTTCTAGATGTTTCCGTTACACACTTTTACCTCACATCTTCTTTTTACATCTTTATCTACACAACGCAGAGACATCAAGCAAACGCCAGCAGTTCGTCCGAATGACCTTTCCAAAATTGTAAACAATGTTGATGTTACTCCTACCATTAGGAACAGTTACTTCCAAAAGCGAAAAAAATGTTTTGCGAATACTAAAAATTCAGAATTTTCCCAAATTTTCTCCGAAATTCATGTAATTAATACACCTGTTTTTTATTTTTACTAAATTGCCGATCTTGTTAGCTTTCCAAAAAGGTATAACAAGTCCAGTTAGAGAAAGGATTTAGAAATTTACACTTAGAAAACCTTTTAAGGAATATTATAAACATCTGTTATTAAAAGAAATTAAACTAAAATTTATCCTAAAATGTTTTTTATTGAATTCCAAACTTTTTACGAATAATCCTAGTATGTTACAAAAGCGGTTCCAAATGTACTCCAATTCATGACATTAACCCCCACCGACGACTTTTGTACTTTCTTGTTTAAGATGTATTGTAGCCAGTCTCTTCCGTATTTTCATCACTAGTCCCAATTGTGAGTAAACTTCATTATTACCCAAGGCCAAGGATTCTGTGCACCTCATCGTGTTGTTGAAACATTGCTATAAGATTGGCCATAGGGATGTCCTCTAAAAGATCTAGTAGGTCTGGCAGTGTATTTTCCAAAAAGTCCACATAAATTTGGCTATTAAGCACTTGCCGCAAAATGAATGGTCCTACTAAATGGGTGTCGATGATACCACCCGAAACATTGATCCAGAATGTGGTCCCCTTGTCCTATGTGGCTTAGTATCCGACCAGGTATAGAGGTTGTGGAAGTTTCTGATACCATCCCCGGTGAACAACAAATCATCCGTCCGTTCATTATCAACAATGGGGTATCATACCCTATACGATAAAAATAGAATCATCCAAATCGCATTACAAACAACAACGAATTACCCCCTCCCCCTGATCTAAAAAAGGTCCGTTGTGTTACCACATTCGCGGAACCGCAACTGAATGTTTAGGGTTTATTTAGGACCAGACACAACTGTTAATAAACCTAAGAAGCTGTTTCAGCCCTATGTTAGCTACATCGTCCAGTCCTATGAAGAAATAGGCGCCTACAGTTTTGTACCTTCTCCTGGCTCCATCTTTCCTTAGTACGCTGAATAACCTTAAGGTCAACTTCTATTTTTGCTGCCAGCCTTTCGACCTGTCTATACAGGAAGTGTTTAGTTGAGAACCTTCCTTTGCCAGCGTGGCCAAGATCTCTGTTTGAAACACACAGCAGTAGCAATTGATACTGACTACGTATGTTTAGGCAATCTGAGTACACTCCAGCTCCCAACCCGTCCTCCATTTTCGATCGATCAATGAAGATATATCCGTCATGGTGATACCACGATTCTCAGCTCAGTGTAGGAGTAGTGTAGTTGGTGTTCTCCTGCAGACAGCCTTCAGGATAGATCCTTATTATACTGCTATGGCCGTGGTCCGAATTTGTTCAACATTTAGATTTTTTCAGTCTTATGGCGCTGTGCAGCTATACTTTTACAGTAGACGTCAAGTGGTAAAAGGTGGAGCATGAATTTTGATCTTAAGATTATTCTGCATTCCTGTAGCAGTCCACCAGACATTGGTTTCACAATGGAAATGTACATCCAGTGTACAATACGAGGGCTTAAGCCTGATTTTTTACCAAACATTTTCATGCAATTTAGTATATGGCCTGATTGGTTAGTGCGCCAACATACTCCCGCCTCATTTTGGAGGTTGGAAAGATTCGCTAACTCTCTTCCTTGTGAAAAGGACTGCTTCTGTCTTTTGATTGCCGATAGGCCGCAGTTGATTGCCGTCCTATAGATTACACCAGAGCTCTTTCCATTAGTTCGTTGATGCTGCTTAAAAACTTTCCTGAGGAGACCAATAGGGCCAGATCGTCTGCATAAGTCACTATATTTAACCCCTCATCGTCAAGTTAGACAAGGATCTTCTTAACTACCTCCTTGCGGATTTTCCCTGCATACGACTTTGAGAGTCTAGTAGTTGCCTAATTTTGTTGGATGTGACTACTTCCAAGCATTGTTTTAATTCAGTGGCAAACGAGGGTATCGGTGCCGTGGGATTTCTGAGCGTCGTAGCAATACACTACTACAGTCTTGACATTATTGAATGCCCCTTCAATGTCGATGAATATACCTAAGGTAAATTCTTTGTAATTAAGCGATTTCGCGACTTTTTTTATGTGCGTGCTGGGCACTGCTTACCCTTGTAGCAGTTTATGGTCGCGTAGGTACACGTCAAGGAGTCTCTACAGCGTTTTTAAGAGAAACGAAGAAAGGGTAATAGGTCTGAAGTCGCCAGCGGTTATGCGTCCATTTTGGCCTGCCTTGGGGATAAAGATCACCTTGACCTGTCTCCAAGCAAGAGGGACATAAGAGTGGAGTAGGCAGCTTCTATATCACCATGAGTCAAGGGATAACGAATCCCAGAGCTTCCTGCAGCATGACGGGTAAGATTCCATCTATTCCTGATGACTTGTATGATTCAAAGGAACTGATGGCGCATTTAACCCTGTCGTGAGTGACAAAAGAACTGAAACGCTGCAAATTTGGAAGTGCCTGCCAATCCATTGCCATTGTTGCTACCATCCTATTGGAGGACAGTTAAGTTGTCGGTACTGTAAGTGGACAATAAAAATAACTGAATGTTTTTCTTGGTTAATATGCAAGTCCTCGGCTTACCTACACCCTTTGTATTAATGAGGGTATACGATTTGTGGTTTAGTCCGAGTATGGCGCCATTTTTGACCCAAGGGTATTGGATTAAAGCAATATCAATGTTATCCTCCTTTAGAAAGACAAGTAAGCTCTTTGGTCCAAGTTTGCTGTGATGTAGATTTGTCTGACCACCCGCATCCGCAGTGTTCACCTCCTTCCGATCAGGACTAACTAGCTCTGCACCGCAGTACCAATTTCCACCACAGGCGCGTTTGCACTTACTTCCTTGCCTATTCGTCTAGCTTCTGTCTTTGCTCCTAGTGCCCCAGGTTCACCGTCGGCTTCTGCTACCTCCATCGGCTCGGAATTATCTGAGTGTATTTGTTTTGTGCTCCGAAAGACATTCACCTCCACTTGGAGCTTTGCTTTCTCCCATAATCCTTTCAACTTCGACACGCTGTCCTACAGGAAGCCCAGTGAAAACATATCCTTACAGCAGAATAATTTCACTCTCCTCAATCAGCCAGATATGTCATACTGACGGATTTGTCCCCCCGCTTTGACGCTATATTCCTCAGTAGGGTAGCCTTTAGCTTCCTTTCTACCAGGAGCATGCGTTCTGCAGTTAGCCTCCATTCCTTGTTGCCAGTGTCTATCACTGCAACCACCAGGTGGCTTCGGGCGGCCTTCGCCGTGTTGTCTCCCTTTTGTCGTGAGGTTGATGGCCTTTGTGGCGCCTTGCTAACCAACTCTCCCTGTGTGTGTAGGAATTATAATTCCTAGAAAGTCATGTCTGTGCGTTAAAAATTGGTATACTCATATTCAGTGACTGAGCGTCTTAAGTATTGTTTTTAAAGCGCTCAGCCACTAAAATTCTTAAATAATATTCAATATATATTAATTATAAAAAATTATTTAACGTGTGCACATATACCTGCTAATGTTATTATATCAGACTAATCAGTTTATGGGGAGCGATTAAGTTCTACTCATGGCAGTCCAAACATCAAAAGCACAGTAATTTAAGTTACGTATATACTTACAAAATTTGTTTTTTTATGTCGACGCTTAAAATTAATACGCAAATGTACAAGTCGCAAAAGAAAATTAAAAAACATTTTATCATTTTAGGAGAAATTTTCTCATTCGAATTATTCCACTCAGCCCTTGTCATATAAAAGCTGACAAAATGGGTTCTGACTCTGTAGTGCATTCAAATTTCAATTCCAACCTATCACACATAGTTACTCACAAAACTGATTACGCTTTATTATAAACTAATAGGCGTAGTTTAGTTGAAATATATGACAATATTCTCGTTAATTGTTAACTTTTAGAATCTTACAGTAAAGGACTACCGGTGAACAAAATGTCGCTTTTCAGGTTTTTTTCGATTCTCTTTTGTTCTGTTAATTGTTATGAGTAGTTAGCGTGAGCAGAAATGCTAATTAAGTGAAACAGTGTGCTTTTATTACCAAAATAATTAATTTAAAGTTAATTTTTTTTAGAGTAAACTAATAAACTAATATAAATGTCATCGACACAGCATGCATATATAATTTAAACAAATTATTTATGTTCCAACTAAAAGCCTTTGGTAAAAAAGTAGAAGGGAGTTTCGCACCGTCAAATTTCAAGTTAAACGGGCTTCGTTGTATACATGGTCTTTCACATCTGACGTGCCAAAATAAATCTGGTGATAGATCTCACATAGCCAAACAATAAGGGAGTTACAGGATGATTCATATGTTTCAGTTTTTCATAGTATACACATCTTATTTTTATCTTTTCATCTACCCAACGCAGCGGCATCAAACAAATGCCAAAAAACTACTATCCCAATGATCTTATGAATAAAAAAATAACAACACCGTGATCAGTTTAGTGGGTCACTGGATTTAATACTATCAGCATAATAAATAAATTCAATGAAGATGTATATTTGTTCTTCAAAATAAAACTATAATTAAAACAAAATTGAAATTACTAAAATTCTACTGTTTCAACCACATAATCTTCAACATCATTAATCATAAGTACTTTCAACTCCGTTTCAAATCCACTATTGTTCGGCATGACAATGTCTTTATATTTCGGTACCCTGGAAAAATATATTTAAATATAAAATTGAACAATGATGAATGATTTTTTAATTTAATGCACTTATAGCTTACCTAGTTTTAACGAAAGACTCGTACAAATCAGCTAAATTTTTACTCATATGATGCTCCTTCTCGGTAAACTTTGATTCAGATACAAAAGGATTTTGGTATATAAGATGGACGTCATCACCATGTACGGTACCTAATATAAAAAGTTATATTAAAATTTAATTAATAACCAACCAGCATAATAAAAGGTATTGGTGAAAATCAGAAAACAATTTCTTTTCTGATTGTATTATTACTAAACTTATCTAAAAAGCCAATTGAGTTGTTTAAAGAAATAAAATAAAATTTTATTAAATAAATATTGCTTGGCTTTTTGGGTTCCTGAAAATATTCAATTCAAATAAATACGTCCTGTGTACGGTTAAGTATGTTATTTAGTATTTATGGAAATAATATTTATTACGAGTGCTATTGTAATTGTAAACTTAATTTGTTGCTTACCGAAGTCAATATCAGTTCTATTTGCTAGCATTTCCCCAGGTCCACCGGGCAGGGGTCTGTTATATTGATAAATATAGACTGGAGAATCAGTGAAAGCAGTATGTGATCTAATTGATTTCCTGATTCCAATTAAAAAAATCTGATCTGTAAACATTTTCTGTACTTGACGATAAGTTTTTGCTGACATTGGATTATCTTGTAGATAACGCTTTTTTAATTCATCAGCATATGAAGAATGTTTATCGACCGGAACCGTTTCATTATAAAACATCATTAATGGTGCTAATTCAGGCCACTTTGCATCAAAACTGTCAATTATATCATTTCCGTTTGAATCTTTGTTCATCAAAGTCGCTGCATTATATCCACCTTCATCTTTTGTGTAAGATACAATCCATGGAACTTTAGCTGATCTACCCTCTTTAATTATTGTTTCGATGTCTTCAGTGATAAAACCGTTTTTATTTGTGGTATCTTCGATGACAGGGGCAAATACAACAACAGGGTTATACATAAAAGGTTGAAAATATTTAACAGCTCGAACAATATCTTTAGCATCTTTTTGTTGAAGGCAGTTCTTCATTATTTTTGTGTCATCTGTTGGGCAATTAAGATGTGCCGCTAACTTTTTCGCCCTTTCTAAGGGGTTTCTAATGAAGGCCCACGAACAGTGTGCAGTTCCGCTATGTGAAATTGCTGCACCAAATAAACCTTGTGATTGCTTAGATAATATGTGTAAGTGCACACTAGTTCCACCTGCTGAAAATCCTGTTAATGTAATATTCTGAGGATTTCCTTTAAATGTACGTATATTCTCGTTGACCCATTTAATTGCCTGAAGTTGATCTTTTAAGCCCATATTTCCAGAAATTACATCATCAGCAGTACTCAAGAACCCTAAAGGTCCAAGGCGATAATTGAAATTTACTATCACAAATTTGTGTTCTTTCAAGAGTTTTTCTGGACCGTACATATCGCCAGTACCAAACATAAAAGCACCTCCATGAATGTGGACTATAACAGGATATAAATCATCACCTTCTGTGGCCGGAGTAAAAACGTTTAGATATAGACAGTCCTCTTCTCCATGAAGTAAATCTTCTCCTAAATGATGTGGATCCCATTGCATGCAAGCGTTTGCCTCTACAGAACCATCTCGGATGCCTGCCCATCTTGAGTTATATGGATAAGCAGGTTCAAATCTTTTTTCTCCTATCGGTGGCTCAGCATATGGAATGGATCTAAACTCGTAGAAATTTTCTCGAAACCTTCCCCTTATTTTACCACCTGGTACTTCAACAATCGGTCCATCTTCATCTTGACCATAACTCACAACACTGAAGAATAAAACCAAAATAAAACACTGAAACATCTTGGTTCTACGTTTAACACTATACTGCATTGCCTCTTTGTGAATTGACTACTTTTAAAAGGAATATTAATATGTCATTCATTATCTTAAAATTAATTTGATAACATTTGACATAACTGATAACTGCGATGTTGAAGGAAATTCATATTAATTATGCAATCATTGTGTTGTAATTGATAAATTTCTTTAAAAAAAACCATTTATCATCATTGTGTTGTAATTGATAAATTTCTTCTAGAAATTAAAAAAATTGTAACATTTTTATTATTTTTAATATTTAGCGAAGCTTAAATATTTGATTCATCCATGTTAACAAGATTTTAGCTATCAGTTAAGGGGGGTTACCTCCTGTAAAGCCCGAAAAAAGGTGGTTTTTCTGAATTTTTTTTATGGGAAGGAAATTGCATAAATAATTAATTTTAGAGGTATCTTTGAGACAACTTTTGAACAGTGTTTTAGAAAAAAAAACCCGAAAATGTTTAAAAATGGCGGAGTAAACCATGATACAGTGAAACGTGTCGCCGCTGAAGTCGTCCGATTGTGTACTTGATAGCGTCCGTAATTGTCAACTGGAAAAAACATTATTTTGATTTAGGTTATTCATATAGTTTTTTACTCCAGATGCATCACACTAACATCATAAAAACTGAAAATTAATATTTTTTTTGAGTTTGAAACCGAAGATCAATTTTTGAGCAAAAATTTGTTTATAAAACTCACTGATAACTTTTCTTCATATTGAACAGTTTTTATACTCTATAAAATTTTTTCGTAACCGTGTACACAAGTTGCAAAAACATGGTTTCGTAAAAAAAGCTTAAAAATCAAAGCATCAAAGCAGCACTAAAAACCGAACTCCAGTTCCTGCCTCCTGGACGACCAAATGGACACATTCAAAAAGACCCATAAAATAATGAAAGAACAAAAGAATAAGATAAGATACTATGATAAGGCCCTACTGGGCAGCATCCAGCGCGCGAAATGTATCCCACCCAAAGTCGACACGCCCGTGAATTCTGGACAATATCTTCTAAAATACTTGGGATTCAGAGCTGAAATTTTTTAAAGATGTTCACAGAGTTTTTTAATCGATTGAGCAAAAAAAAAACCATTTTTTTTGGAGTAACAGGAGGTAACCCTTAAGAGACTGTCGCTTGTTTAGCAAAAAAAAAACTAAGAAATATATTTTTACTATTCCCATTGAGAGCTGGGTGCATGCACTCTTGGGTTGAACGGTTTGCCAATGGTTCTTCATGCTTTTGAACTTTTGCTCAGTAAATAGACTCGTTCGTTTTTCCCAAAACATGCTCTTTGTTGAGTCGAGATTTGATTAGCATACCTTAATTGATGTGAATTTTGGTACAGTTGGAGAGGCAAACAAAAAATTGTACACGGAGGAGAGCAATGTTAATGATTTGGGAGTTACGGGGTAGTTATCAACTTTTAACCTTTTTCCTGGAGCAACCTGAAAACGTTAAATTTGGTGCCTAATGGAAGCTGACAAAATTCCATTTGAAATAAAGTCGTTAAAAGCTTCTTACCTGCTTACTCTTGGTTCAGTATCATTCAAAAATTTAAGATAAAATTTCCAAAATGAAAATTCTTACCCTTTTTCCATCGGTGTATAATTTGTTGTTCAGTACGAGTTTGGAAGAAATTGATCGAAGCCGAGACCGAACTAAAACTCTTAAAAGGCCGAGCTAGATCTCTGTCATCAGTAGCAACTAGTTCTCGGGGGCTATGACTTGTGTTAGTCTTGCGAAGACAAAATCGTAGGTTGGTGTAATGTAAAAAAATACGTAGGAGAAAATTGCTTTTCTAAACAGGATAACAAAATTAATTTGCTCATGGGAACATTTTTAAATATTTAATTTACTTATCAGTTATCACTTAAAGTGATATTAGATCAATACGTATGTAATAAAATTTTCTGATATCATATGTTCATAGCAATGTAATTATGAAGCACATTTGGGTATTCAGGCAACCTTAAGGCAAAATAAAATCTCATACTTCTTCTTAATTTTATCCATATTATGCATTTGGATGAAAATTTTTTTATATACCATAAAAAAATTGCACATACAAAATCCCACATAAAAGCATTGCAAGGAAAGTTTGGGTGTAGGTACTGATAAATAGTTAATTGCATAATTTTTGTAAATTTGACATACTTTTATTAAATGCATTAACGTTGAGACTGTAATATGATTGCATAAATAAAGCAATTTTTAGGTTTGTTTGTTTTGCTGTATCAAAGGGAAGAAGTAATATAGAGTGTATGGGAGTCGTAGGTAGAGTAAGTGATAACGTGTTGGCCTACCACTTCGAAGGTCCCCGGTGCGAATCCCACCCATGGCTGTTTTCTGCTCACAACAGATTACGATATAAAGGCCATGGGGGTTGTAGAGAAAATGCCAGCGGTTCGGAATCCACTTTAAATTGTAGATCCACTTGTAATCATTGTCTCGAATCGGGTGAAGTTCTTCTCCCGCCCCATGCCCCACTAGCGGTTACGGGAACTAGAGAGAGAGTATAGAGTGTAATCGATGTAATTTCAGCAAGACAAACATTTTAAGTGTCAATTATATTTAACAGAAAAGTATAAAAAAATGTTCATCCAAATACATTATATGAATAATTAGATAGTTTTTTTTTAAAAAAGTTCAGAAAAAGCGTTAAAAAGCATAAAATAATTTTTAATTTTATATCTATTGCGACATTTTGAAGTAGCTTCAAATTAAACAAACAAAACAACTGGAATAAAAAAAGTATTTAATCATCCTTTCTTATGATCAGGTGTATGTTTTTTTGTATGTTTGTTACGCGATCATTCCGCCAATTATGAACTGATTTTGATGATTTTCAGAGGTGGTCTCATCTCCAAAAATTTTTTGGTAGGGTGGGGGTGAAACCTAACTTTGTAACGCGTGGACCAATTTGGATGGTTCTTTTTTTTGTTGTACAGAGGATGATCCCCCATTGCTAATAGGAGAAAAAAATTTGGCCTAGAGTGGGGGGGGGGGTAGTCTAATTTCGTAACGCGTGGTTCGATTTGAATGGTTCCTTTGCTGTTATATAGAGTATGATCTCCCATTGCTTATAGGAGGATAATTTGGTTCTATGGTGGGGAAGGGGGGGGGGGGGGGTAGTCTAATTTCGTAACGCTTGGATCAATTTCGATGATTCTTTGTCTGGGTAGAGTATGTGCCACGATTGATACCGCGAGAAAAAAAATTTAAAAATTTGAGTGGGATGGGATGGGAGGGGGGGGGGGGGGTTGAACCTAACTTTTTAACGAGTGGGCCGATTTAGATGGTTCTTGTTTTGTTGTGCAGAGTAGAAGACACTAAAAAGTGAAAAATAAAATAGTTTTTACAAAAAAAATTGAACCGACTTCACAAAAGTACTAAAAAGCATACAATAATTTTTAATTTTATATCTATTACGACATTTTTAAGTCGGCGCAAATTAAAGAAACAAAACAACTACCCAACCATAATCGAAGATACTATATAAATTTACCTAAACGTTTCTGCTTAAGGGATCATAAAAAAGGACGATTAAATACTTTTGTTGTAGTTTGGTTTGTTTCTTTAATTTGCACCGACTTCAAAATGTCGTAATATGTTAGATATAAAATTAAAAATTATTTTATGCTTTTTAGTACTTTTTGTGAAGTCGGTTAAATTTTTTTTAAAAAACTATTTTATATATATAATCTTCGATTGTGGTTGAATATTTGTTTTGCTTGTTACGGCTCGAAAAATGCTGCGTGTACTAACAAAGCAATTTTAAAAGTTTCAGAGCTAGTGCACTCTATAAAAAAGAAACAGAAATCCGGCAACAAATTATGAAATGAAATTAGTCATAGGCTCACCTTAGATACAAACTTCTCACCATGGCCCTAGGGCTCTATACAGCAAGAGAGATTCATCATAATCAGAGAATCATCTCTAGGTACAACATTTTTATCATTTACCAATCAGGAAACGTATTGTGTACAACATAATTAGTCTACGCCTTAATAAGCTAGGCGCCGCATCTCTCAACTCTTACCATAAGCAACAAGTTTTGTCATAATACAAATAAATACTCTATGCATGCAGAATCATCTAAATCAGTTCATGTGTTACAATTTTAGAAACCCCCCCCCCCCCCGCCCCCCCCACCTCAACCCTAGATAACAATTTTTCCTTATAGTGGCCATGGTGGATCATACTCTATACAAAAAACATACAAGTAAGTCTATGCGTTAAAAACTTGGGTAATGCACCCCACGCCACCCCATACATTTTTTTCGTGGTAAAAGTGGGGCAACATATTCTACATTTCAAAAGAAGAATCATCCAAATCGGTCCACACGTTACGAAGATAGCCTACCCCCCACCCCTCCCCCATCACTACCCTAGAGCAAAATTTATCCTCATTAGCAATGGAGATTGTAATCTATATAACAAAAAAAGAAAAATCATATTCTATACAACAAAAAAGAGCCATCCAAATCTGTCCACGCATTACACAGTTAGCCCCCCTCCCCCGCCCCTATCCCATCTGCAAGATTTTTAAACATGGTGCCAATCGGGTAACGGATAATTTTTTTAAATTGTTAATCCCAGTATTTTCAATTGCGGAGTTCTTTTAAAGAAACAAGTAATAAATAATGCATTATTTTATTATTATGAAATCCACAACTTTGCTTGCTCGCTAAAATGATTATATTTCGCTTTTTGTTATATGAAATGACAATAACGTTACAATTCGTAAAATTAAAACAGATTTTCATTCTTCTCTATAGTCTGTTGATGTCAAGCACTCTGTTATAGAGATGAGATTATATGGAGCAAAAATTGTAGACTTATTTTCTAAATTTGGGACTTTCGTGGACGAAGAAGATATTGGAAAGTTTAATTTTTTCGATATATATAAATCAGTGGCACTCCGTTTTGGAGAGGTTGGTGCACAGTTCCGGTTAATAACAGAGGTTTGACTATATATAACATATATTTTTAATTTTAAGCATTACATTTAATTGTCTTTAGTCTGATAGTGGCTTTCTTGGGTTCAATAATTCAAAAGATGTTTCGGATATTATACCTCAGAGTCCTCAGGATTGTACTGTAGAACGTCAAAATTCACAAATTAGTGGCCGTTCCAGGCTTCGAATAGTATCGCGAAAATCAGTTTCGTCAAATGAAGTCGGTAGTACTACAACACATACTTCACTTTCCAAGGAGGAGCGAATGTCAATTATGACAATTGTTCCATCTACCCAAATTGAAGGAAATGTGGATATCTTTGCAAATGTAACAGATGAAAATATAAGAAAAAATATTGAGAAAATGGAAGAAGAGGATGATTTTTATGTACCTGAAACACAAGAAATTTTCCAGAAGCCAAATGAGTTATCAGTAAATAGTCAAGCAATTATTCGCTTGTGTACTCAAGAACTGGAAGATATTGATGACAAAAGTAACGACTCAGATAACCTTCTAGGGAATTTTAACTCTTCACTTATTGTTCCTCACATTAAGCACTCTCCTGTTGTCATAACAGAAATTAAGGATGAATTGAATGCAGGTATTGAAAAAGCAAGTAATAACAATATCAAAAATTTAACATCGAACATTGCAGAGAATCCTTTAATAGTGGATAATTTCGATGCTGATGTTGAAACCGATGCTGAAGAAGAAATGTCAGCATTAAATTGGAGTGAGAAAACATTTAACCAAACTAAAAGAAAATCAATAGAGGCGAAAAGTGCTTCGGTTACTCCAGATTTGGATCTAAATTTAGTTCCTCTAGAAAAGGAGGCATCCGTCACACCCGATTTAGAATTTAAAGAAAATAAAAGTGGCTCAGTAACTCCGGACTTGGATTTGCCGGCAACAAGAGAACGAGAATATCAGCAAGATTATAATAATATCACACCAACCCAACAATTTATACCGAATAAAGAACCTTTATTTTCTGCGCATTCAGACCAAAAAAAGAGCTCCACCATAAATATATCTCCATCCAACAAAGAAAACCTAGATGAAACTCAATTGTTTGTTTTAGACAAGAGCACAGATAAGAGCAGAGGTAGCATAAATTCTTCTCATGATGATAGCGTGTTTCTAAAGCCTGGTTTTCCAAAAGCAGCAAATGCAATAAGTACCCCTAGAAGTGGCACATCTTGTGAAGACGATATTTATCTTGGTCCGACACAACCTTTTCCTGGAAGAGAAATTATATTAAACAACAAAGAGAAGAATGAAAATGAAGACTTTAATTATCTTGAGGCAACTCAACCTTTTTATTTCAAAAAGCCTGATCAAGATTGTAACCAAGAAATAGAACCAAGTATATCGCCATGCATACTTGAATCTGATGAAGAAGAAAATAATTCTGAATTTTGCTTCAGAGAAACCTTGATTGTGGGGAAAGAACAAGACAAAAACGAACCAGCCAAACAGAACACAGATGACCTTCAAGACAAAAGACAAAAAAGAAATAAGCTTCTTAGTTCATCTGAAGATGAGGAAGCTTCTTTGAAAAAACAGAGTACTAAACTTAAGCAAAAATCAAAATTGATGCATTCAAGATCGAGCAGCAAATCGAGATCAAGAAACAATTCGCGGTCCGCAATAGAGGATACATCATTCGACATACAACAAACGCCAGATGTGGATTTTCTTCATTTGCCAAATACGAATGAAATAAAGGAAGCCGGAAAAGTCTTCAGCGAAATGTCAAGAGGTGTAAAGCGAACTAAAGTGTTGCTTGAAGAGAGTTCTAGTAATGACAGTACCTCAGATGATGAAATCAACAGCAAAAATACTAGTATTTTAAAAAAACAACATACTGCAAAACCTCCAAACTTAAGAATAAGAACCCCAGAAAAAAATGTTAAAAAGCCTGTTGTTAGGTTAAGAAGAAAGGAAATTGAAGAAAAAAAAGCTGAGAATGAGGCACGAAAAGAAATCACAGACAATAATGCACCACATTCACGCCCAAAACGGCAATTGAGCAAATTAAAGGATGAAAAGCTTATAACTAAAAAATCGGTAGAAGGAAATAATAAAAAAGAAAAGCATTCCAAATCGAACTTGAGAAAGATAATGCCCTCAACATCAACAAGTAAGGATGATGACATCAGAGAAAACTTGATAGAACCTTCTGAGTCTACAAGATCGAATTTACGGAACGCTAAGTCCACTTCAAAATCATCTGAAAATATAAATGAGAATTCTAAAAAAGAACACGAAAATATAAATGTACAAAGTTTTACAAAAGATCAGAGAGCTATAAAATCTATAAAATCCAAAAAGGGTGTTTATGATGACTCTGCAGACTTGCGAACTAAATCTTCTAGGTCAAAAAAAGGTTTGGAAATTCATGAGACAAACAGTGAGAATGGTGATAATTTGCCCACTGTATCTAAATTAGCTTGTAGAACTAGCAGTAGACTAAAGTCTGTCCCAGCTTATATTGCGGACTACGTCATTTCGCCACCTAAATCAGTTGAAATTGATAAATCGTCAAGACAGGACCGAAAGCATCCAAATCAGATACAATCATCTGATTCAGAGAAATCAGCAGAAAAAAAACGTTCTAAGGAAAACAAATCTAAAGAGTCAAGGGGCATAAAAGGCGCTGATAGTAATTTGTCCGGAAGACCGGCTGGTAGAACTAGTAGTAGACTAAAGTCTGTCCCAGCTTATATTGCGGATTACGTCACTTCGCCACCTAAAACAGTTGAAATTGATAAATCGCCAAGACGGAACCGAAGGCGTCCAAATCAGATACAATCATCTGATTCAGAGACATCAACAGAAAATAAACGTTCTAAGGCTAACAAATCTAAAGAGTCAAGTGATATAAAAGGCGCTGACGGTAAGTTGCGCGGAAGAAGTACTCGGAAAAAAATTGCATCATTAAAATTAGCTGAGACGGAGGAGGTATCGAAAGCCTCTATACGAATCATTGAAAGAACTACGACAAAAAATCAAGAAGAAATGATTAAGTCTTCAGCAAATCCAAAAAAGAGAAGCAGTGAAGTGAAAACTGATGATATCAAAGCTAATAAAAAGACTAAATCGAATGTAAGTAATCATTCGTTATATCTATGTTTCTTTTTAATGCTTTTGTAGTCTCATAGTTTATCTTCTGAAAACGAACCATCAACCAGCGTACAAGGTACTCGAAAATCAGCTCGACAAGCGAAGCATCGAATCGCTTTCACTAGAGTAGATAGTACACCTTTCCAATCTACTATTCAAAAAATCGGTAAGTTGTAGGTATTTTACAAATCAATTGTTCCTTAATATTCACATAGATATTATCTTACTAAAACTATTTTAAATTTTAATTACTTGGATTTTGTTATTATACATGTTTTTGCAAACTATATTAATACGTTTTTGTAGAATTAAAATTTTTTTTTTATTAAAATATGGTTTCATTCTTAGTTTCATAATTCTTTGCTAATATCATGATCCATATCAAAACTGATCAAGACCAATATTTTACACATTGAATCCTTTCTCAATATTAAATACAATAATGTGAGCTTTGGCATTATAATATCAAAAATTAATTAGAATCAGCTCCTTAAATTCTCGTTACATTGCTTGTTCTATAAGATGTTGTTTTACGCAGCAATGATTGGCAATGCTTTGTTTTTTACTGTGATCTTTTCTATTATATTTTTTGCTACCATATAATTAACGTACGTTCGTGTTTTTAAAATGTGAATTTGATAAATAATCAATATTTTTAAATCTGTGTAGCTTATTGCAGACCCTTAACGAAAGGCCCTATTCAATTCAATTTATTCTCTTGTTAAATTTCTAAATGGTGCTTTAACGATCGAGGCAGGACTGCGGAAATGGTAAAAAACATTTCACTTTAACTACTGCTCCTGATAATTTAGCTTCGGGAACAAACGAGACTCCGGCAAAATTAATAAAATTTCGTGTTTCGACTGCTACACGTCAATGCATTATGTGCAAATTTTAATGAATGCGCCCTAACACACTATCTAAATTATGTGCATCAAATTAAAAGAATGCCCGAAGATTTGCTACAGAGTAAACATGGTGATGTAAGACATATCGCAGCTAGACACTGTCTCTTCGGTAAACACACCGGACGCATGTATATTTCTCACAATGAGTTTTGCAGAAATTATGTGGGTGAAGATGAGGTCGGGAGCGTTCAGCATCATTTGTTCTGTGAATGCCCTGGCTTGGCTCTGTTACTATTAAAAGAATACATAAATAAGAAAATTAATAAAAATATTTTTTTCGGAAATTATAAGGTCGGTTTCACAGTTGGAGCTTAAGCTCAGGATAAGTTAAACTTAGGCTGTCATTTATGCTGAAATAAAGCGAAACTGGAGCTTAAAATGTACTTGTTAATATGGTAGCATTTTGTGCACGATTTTTTGTGCAAATTTTCAACGGCAAATGCAATATAAATACTAAAACAATGAGTAAAGACTCTCATTGTATTATTAACCTAATTATTTTCTCAAACCAAACTATTTCAGCAATTTTCAAATCGGAAAAGATATTTGAGTGACATTTAATTCAACTGAGCTTAAGCTATCAATCTTGGAGGCTTAAGCTAAGATTACGCTAGCAGTGAAACGGTGTAAAAGAGCTAACCGAGTTAAAGCTGCGTCTTGAGTTTAAGCATGAACTGTGAAACCGGCCCTTAGTAGTCTGAGAACTATGTTTGATCGAATTTGATTCAGATCATATTATTGATTCCGTTCATGACTGGGGCCTTATTACTGAATACGATTCCATTGCAATCGATTATAAATATAGACAATTTTGAATTGAATGGGCCTAAAGCTAGCAACTCACACAAGTAAAATATCTCTATTTACGATCGATTGCAATTGAATCGTTTTCGGTAATAAGACTGCTTGTCAGAATCATTTGAGTGATGATATTAGTCATGAGTTGATTGGCGAAATTGATTTCGCCTTTGGACTACTGCAGTGTGTTTCGAGCAGAGATCTTGGCCATAGAAAAAGTGGCAAGGATGTTACTATTACGCTCAGATGTACATAGTGGTAGCGGCGTAGAAATTTATATAGACAGTCAAGCGGCAATGAGGGCTTTGGACTCAAAAGTTCACAGCTGGTACGCAGGTATCAAAATAGTCTCCAGAACTTAGGATCAATACACAAGGTAACTTTCTGCTGGGTCCCTGATCATAGTAGGATACAGAGGAATGATGCTACTGAAAGGCTTGCAAAGGAAGGTTCTCAACTGAACGCCTCCTACATATATAGACAGGTCGATCCGCCGTTCTCTAAAGTCAGTTAAAAGAGAAGCTGATCTTAAAGCTATTCAGTTTGCTAAGGAAATATGGAGCAATCTGACAACACGCGATATATCATGGCCTACTTGGGTCATTAATAAAGGTTTAACTGTGTTGAGATTACAGGGAAACTGTAGCGATTATGAAATTTCATAAAAATTAATCTTACTTCGCTTGCTCGGTCTCCGTGCAGTATGAGCCGCCGTATTCTGCTCAGATTTGTTTGTCGCTATCGTATTTTATATGAAATCGTTAATAACGCGGTTTTGGAGCCTTCTCCTTGCAGTTAATTTAAGGTTCAAAATTGATTAGACCTGTCAGGCCAGCGAGGTCGCCTGATTAAGATTTTTTTTTGTCTTATATGAATTTATTTATTTATTCACAACCACTCACTTCTTTAGGAAAAGTAAAATAGTGTCAACATGAGATCTTATAAAGATTAACAATTACTTGGAAAGCCCCAACCGCTGCTCTCTAATTTAAAGGGTGCGGGAAACACTACTGTGAAATGTCACCAATTTTCCATTTTCTCAAAGTATACATAATCAATAAATAACGGCGGATTTATTGGAAAAAGTAGAGCACATTTGTCGGATGTATTTTCATTCTGAACACAATAATAATAAAACAGCAACATTTGATTGTTATATTCCGTTTAAAAAAATACCATTTAAATTAGAAAAGATTAGAACAACTGACCCAAAAACATCAATATCTAGTCACAAAAGAAAACTTGATTTTTACATAATTATTTTGTTAACTAATTTATTATTTTGTTTTCTAAATAAAGATTAACAAAAATGGAGTTTCCTTTACGAAAAATAAAAATACGGTAGAACTCTTTTTAGTGTTATTAAGACGCTCAGCTCTCTTTTTTGTGCATATTTAAATATAAAACGGAAACATAAAACAATTAAAAAAAATTAAAATTTCTCAAAGTCAATATTGAAGTTGTATTTGCTGATTGCCGCAACTGCAGTTATTGTGGCAGCTTCAGTGCAACCAAATAAGATAGCATGTGAAGTTAATGAGTACAAAGTTAAAGTTAGTGCGATGAATGTGTTTCAGCCTTCAGTCTCTCCGGGCTATCAAGTCCGAAAGGCTCTCTTATAGAAACTCCAAATCATTTAGGGCCTATTCATAAACACATGTTTGCACTGCAGGTACACAATTCAGCTAAACAGAGCGTATTGCTGGATTATGCAGCTGCAGTGCCAACTTGCGTTTATGGGTAATAATAACAATAATAATAAAAGAGAATTATTATTATTGTATCTTATTTTTATCTTAAAGTTAATAATAAAAAATAATATAAGGTTAATTGAAAGTATATTAGACTAATGAGGGCACGTTAAGTGATCCCGTTAAATATTAATGTTAAAGAAATTTGCCCAAACATCCTTTTTTCGTATATTTCTTTGAGTGAACGTTCTGAGTTCGACTTTTTTTGATCTTGATTATAACGCAGTGCATGTGTGGCTTTCTTTTATGTGATTTAATTTTCCTCAATCGCAACAAAATCATCCGTCATCTAAACTAACTATTCAATATCCAAATCCTCATCGAATAGACGACATCGGTTACATCCTAAGGTTAAAATGTTACCTTGCTCTGAGAATTTTTTAAAGTATGTGTGTACGTAGAAAAGATTTAAAGTGTCTTTAAAGTGGTAAAAACTTTTGCACTTTTCACGGTCTTAGCTTAGAGTGTAAAATCACAAACTAGCTAAAATTTCACTCATAAAAAATGATTAAAAGTTTACATTCTACGCTTCTTGCTTATTAATTACATACAAATATTATTTTATATCCCTTTGAAAGCAGATTTAATTTGCTTTTTTTACTTTCATTATTGTTAGGTGAGTTTTTATTTATTTATTATAATAATGTACAAATTCAAACCTTTTCTATTTTTAGGGGCTGAAATAGTAGACAATCCTCGGGAGTGCACAGTACTTGTAGCGGAAAAGGTAATTCGGACATGGAAATTTCTTGCTGCAGTGGCAAGAGGTGTTCCAATTGTGTCTCCAAAGTGGTTTGAAAACTTAGATACAAACGAGGATCATTCATCATTATTCGACGATTGTATAATAAGGGACGTTGCAGCTGAAAAGCATTACAAATTCAGTTTAAAAAAATCCCTTCATTTGGCACGAAAAAAACCAATTTTTCGAGATTTTGAATTCTTTTTGACTCGAGGTATAAAGCCTACTCCACCAGAATTACTGCGTAAGTCAATTAAATCGTTTATTTTTTAATATCTCAGTGTTATTCTTTTCATTTAGAAATTATTGAATGTGGCGAAGGAAAAGTACTAAATAAGCTTCCACAGGAAAACGTCGATATCACTCATTTTTACATTGTTTCGGATAAAGAGGACATCGCTCTTTGGCCAAAATTTAGACGCGCAATACCAGGAGTGCAAATAGTGTGCACTGAAGCGATTATGTTAGCAGTAATTCAACAATGCATTAATTTTAGGAGCTTTTTATTGTCGTAAGCCTTTTGATTTTAATTTAATTTACATCACTGTAGTTGTTTTTTAGTGTGTATATTTTTATAATCTGAATAATAATTGTTGATTTATTGACAATTTTTAATAAAAGCTAATTATCGTCCCTGTAATTTATTTTGTGTAATAAAATAATTATATTTAATTGGTTATGATAATAGAATTTTTCTTTCAATATTCTGGTTCAAATGTTTACTGCTATTGCGCGATTCAGTATCTCACTCAGGTTCTGACAAGTCAGATAAGAAAAGGTCTGTCTGGAGATTCTTTAAATAAAAGTGTCTGAGAACTTTGTTGTCTAATCGTCGAGGGAGTAAGTGATAACGCGTGGGCCTTCCAATCCGGACGTTACAGATTCAAATCACACCGGCGGCGACCCATGGTTGTTTTCTGCTGACCACATAGCGATAGAAAGACCATTGGGGATTCCAGAATAATGTTGGTGGTTCGGAATCCGTTTTAAATTGCTGGACCACTTGCAATCGCTGTCTCGAATTGGATGAAGTTCTTCTTCCGCATCATGCACAACAAGGGGTTACGGGAACTAGAGAGAGAAGAAAGGTAATGTCACATATGTACGTATGTCAGAATTGCCAGGTCTTGAGGTATGTAAATGTAGTGTTAATAGTTTTTTTAAATTTATATATGTTAAGGGGACATTTACATCAGTTGGACCAAAATTTCATGATTTTTTGAGACCGTATATCTCGTGAATGAACAATGCTAATCAATTGAACTTTTTTTTATTATTTTTGTACATTTTTTAAGTAACATTTGCTACGTCGCCGATTCATCCCCCCCAAGTCCAACCCCCCCTCCGCGCCGTCAAAGATTGCCGTTCTCGGCGGACACGTCGTGTTCTCGGCAGATTTCCTGGGTACACACGTGACCTAAAAACAAAAAAGTCAACATTTTTTTAAAGTTTATACCATAATGCGTGGTATAGACGTTTGGCAAGCCAAAATTCCAATAAAAAACAAAATGGCGGCCATTTGAAAAAAACCTCGTTTTTTTGGTCATTTTTTTGGTACTATTTTTTTATTAACTTTTGAAAAAAACAATCAAAATAAAAAATTGAGGTCTATACCACAATGACATATGAAATGAATAATTAGAACGCTTTTATGAAAAATCGCAGTAGCCGTTTGCTCAGAAACGCTGCCGAGAGGAAAAACTGTGACAAGCTGAGATATTTGGCCTTAAACATTTCAGTCGACTGCTTAGAAAGCGACGGGAGGCAAGCCTCTTTAATGACCTGTAACTCGGAAACTACTCAAGATATCAATTTGGAATTTCGGCACATTATTTTTGATCGATATATCCATCGATTAAGCCAAATGAATTTGTTGGTCCCAACTGATGTAAATGTCCCCTTAAATGAAATTTTTTCTTCAATTCACGTACAAGTAGTTGTAGTTGGTATACTACCCAGCCACAAAAGTATTGGGACACTTGCATTTTTTTACATTTTCAACTTTGTAGTATATAAAAAAGTGTTTAATTATAAAAGTAAATTTCGTTATGGTAATAATTTCTTTATTTGTTTTGTTCGAAATTCTTTTCACAGTACAAAAAATTTAAATAAATAACAAAAAAACTACGAAAACAAAAAGACAACCGTAGTCATGTTATATAGAAAAAGTCCGAAGTATATCTAACAGAACGCTTGAAGCACCCTGTCAAATTTCCTACTTCTGTAGTGGTTTATGGCTGCATGTGCGGATATGGAGTTGGGTCCCTCCACTTTATTGACGGTGCAGTTAACTCCGAAAAATACCAAAATGTGCTGCCATCAATGCCTCTCCTTCAGTCGCCTGAAGGGAGTTCGTGTTTCAACAGGATGGAGCACCAAGCCATATTTCAAAACCCAGTAAAGCCTGGTTGCAGGTCAATGGAGTACCAACAATGGAGTGGCCCGCTAATAGTCCAGATCTTTCCATAATAGAGAATTTATGGGGAGTTATCAAGAAAAGACTTGGGGCGGATCCATCCAGGAGGACTAAAACTAATCTTCGTGAAAAAATAAAGGAAATTTGGAATTCTTTTACCGCTGAGGATTGTGAAAGACTTGTTAAATCAATGCCACTCCGTATTAAAGAGGTTGTAAAACAAAAACGTAATACATCGAAATACTGAACATAAAGAAATCTACAGAAAATTTAATTTATTTTTTCCTATTTTTTCAATATGTATTATTTTCGTTATTTTATTGTTATATATTTGAATTTTTTGTAACTGTGAAAAGAATTTTCAACAAAACAAATAAAATAATTATTGCTACAACGAAATTTTCTTTTATAAATATTATACAATATTTCATATACCTACAAAGTTGAAAATGTGAAAAAAATGCAAGTGTCCCAATACTTTTGTGGTTGGGTAGTAGTTTTGCACTGCAGTTGACGAGTGTGAGTTTCTAATTCATCCTAACTGATCATGACACTATTTCTAATTTGCAATTAAAATTTCGTTTTCTTTTTCCTAATTAGCTTTTTTTATGCAGATTTAACAAATAAATAGTATAACATTCTTTTACGTACAATTCAATGATTACATTATTTGGATTTAAATTACAGTTCGACGTCATTTGCAACGATGTTAAAAGGAAAGGCTTAAAATACGCTCAAAAATCGAAATAAAACGTTCAACGTTGAGTTAAAATTAGAACATAAAGCATCCGAAGCTAGCCGGAACATTAACAAAGCTTTTAAAAAGGGACTGTAAACAACTAAACTCGGTGTTTAAGAAAATTCTTACAAATCAAAAATCAAAAATTGTGCTGCATTGAATTTTTTTTTATCGCTTATATCCGTATTAGATATATAGAAGCTAATTCGTATTCCCGCAAGCTATGTAAGACCAAGAAAGAAGCATATTACGAGTAATGTGCAGCCACGCTCTCTGAAGTAAGAAGTTTCGTGAAATCAATGGTGGTCAATGGCAAAAAAACTTCAAGAGAAAAAGTTTGTTAAAGGCACAACAATCACCATCCAGCAGCATAGGCATTATTTCGAGGTTTTGCTCAGCTCCGAAATGAGGGCAAGCCCAATTCAATACTCGGCTCCGTATATTAGGGACAACTTTGTGGACAAACCTATAGAGCTAGATGAGTTGCTGCATACACTCCATAGGGCAAAAAATGATAATGCTCCTGGTCTACACGGACTACCTTATGAATTCATCAAAGGTGCTATTGAAAATTTCCTATGTAGAATGGTTAATGTTTTTAATAATATAATGGATAAAGGGGAAGTACCAACTAGTTTTACCCAGTCCGTTGTATTTCCTATACTGAAAAGGGAGACGCAAACATGGTTGAGAACTACAGGGGCTTATCATTTATGGATGTAGATCTTAAGTTATTTGCAGGTATTATACTTAACAGACTAACAAAGTGGGAAAACTCAAAACAGACATTGACCGAAAGCCAATCAGGATTTAGAACGGGATACTCCAGCATTAAATCAAATTAATACAAGGAAGAAAGAAAGTTTATGCTCTATTCGTGGACTTCCGTGCTCCTCTCGATACAATTGATAGAAATTCTTTGTTGTTGAAGTTGTGTAATTGTGTTCTCTTTTTTCATAAATGATCTGGAAGAAGAATTGGAGACGAGTATGAGATGTGGTGCGCTCAATATCAAATGTTTAATGTACGCTGACGATATTGTGATTCTAGCGAGTAATCCTGAAGTACTTCAGAGAATGATTAGCTCCTTAGATAATTATTGCCAAAAATGGAATCCTCAGGTAAATCTCGATAAGACTAAGGTTTTGATTTTTCAGAAGAGTGCAGAAAGGAAGAGTCGGGAAGAAAAATGGGTATTTCAGGGTTCGGAAATTGAAATTGTTAATAGGTACACGTGCAGGAGACTCTCGATAATTTGCCGCTCGATTATTGGCGGCGCCGGATAATCGGCGGCATCTCCTCGGTCATCTCGATCATTTATTTCTTCTCCGAAATAAAAATATTCTCTCCTGAAATTCTCGTTCTCATTGTGAAGTTGCAAATTCAAGTCAATGGTGGTTGCTTTTTGCTTTTAGTCCGTTGTTAGTTTGTCGGTTGTGTTTTCGTTTCTCAGTTGCTTAATTTATTGTACAATCTTAAACTTTACTGTTTTAAATCTCTGAATTTTCGGGCGATGAGTGAAAACAGAAGGAAACATAATTTTTTCGGTGTAAATGATTTTATTGTTTTTTCATTTATTCATTAATTTTTTTAAATTTTACTGGCCATCGGATAATTTGCCAAACTCGCTAAATGGCGGCATCCCCGGTCCCGAGGAACGTCAATTATCGATAGTCTACTGTATTTAGGAATCACACTCACGCCAAAATTGTCGGTAGTAGAACATCTGACAGCTAAAATCAAAACTGCGAAAAATGCCATCAACAGCACTTGGAGATCTTTTGTGTTAAACAAAAATATGTCACTCAGGGAAATTCAAACTGTTTAATGCAGTATCCGAGGTAATCATGTGTTATGCCTCACGGGTTTGGGGATTTGAAAGATACGATGAAGTGGAGCAACTTTTACATTTTTCCCTTAAGCGGTTATTTTTATTGCCGCAACAGACACCCAACTATGCCTTGACGCTAGAAACAGGACTGCCAAGTATGTTTTCTCACACTCTGAAACATCACTACGATTATTTGCTAGGAGTGATGTTTGATTATGAAGATAGAAGGTTACCTAAACGTCTGGCGCGGGAAGTTGTAATGAAAAAAACCTACTGGTATGAAGAGATGTTTACGTTTTCAGAAAAACACGATATTAACACCGAAAGCAACTTTAACTCCAGGGAAAACCTGAAGGACAAATTATATTTAATTATAAATAAGGAACAACAGTGGAAGCGTAAGAAAGCGGTTAAAAGAGCTGAACAAACGGAGAGACATGGGTTGTATAATGACCTTAACTATAATCTTAATAATTTGAACTATTTTATAGACGATTTCAGTGTTAAAAAATCAACTTGATTCTTCGGTACAGATGCGGGTTAGTGCCACTAAATGCAAGCCCGTGGAGGAGAGAGGACAGTAGTATTTGCGTATTATGCAATTTAGAGGAATATGAGGATATTGTTCACTTTTTAGGTAATTGTCCGATGCTGGTTGAGATTCGGATTCCAATTTTTAGCAAACGAAACCTGATGGTACCACAGATTATAGAATTGCTTAATGGCTCAGATTATGATCCACTATTTAATTATGTACAAAATGCATGGAATTATCGCAGGCTTATCCCAGAGGAGTTTTCCTGAAATGAAGTATTCGGTACAGTTTTAGTTTTACAATTAGTCCTATTGTAATATAATGAAATTTAAATGTATTGTTTTAACTACAAATTGTTTAATTTGCCAATCTCGACAGACGACGCAAGTCATAGTCGTAGTTTATTTAATTTAATTTACTTTGTTTCGTTTACTTTGAAATTAATACTTATTTTTTATATAATATATTTTATACTGTTCTACAACTATAGATCTATAAGAGTTATCATTTGACTTTGCAAGTTTAAGCTCCCTCTGGGAACACTCAGCCAATCATGTTCTAGTATGATTTTTCGGTTTCGGTTCATTTTGTTCGTTCGTTTTAGGTTTAGCTCTAGGTTTTGTTTCGGATTTTTTTCAAAATTTTTGGGAACTGTTCTTAGAGCTGGCACTCGCTTGGAAGCATTTCAAAATTTCTTTGTATTTTCTTTTTTGCAGGAGTTCGTTTTATGTCGTATTTAAATATTATTAAAAAATTGAGGAAGTTTAAACTTTTATTATTTCCAACAAATAAACCTTTTTTTAACGTAATTATCATATCGCGGTCAATCAGTATTCCGCTGGTACCGCTGTAGGGATCGATTTTAGGTTTTTATAGCTTAGACATGATATAATTAAAAAAAAACTAATCGTTATGAAATCTTACAAACTTAAGTGTCGCCAGCTCCCGGACTATTAGTATATTAAGCATGCATCGTCTCGTAGCAAAGCGTTGACCTAGTGCCCTGAGTAGTGCACTAACATGTAACGTCTTGTATCGGCTCTATTGTTACAATATATTCATTGCATAGCATTTTTTTCGCATTCCGTGGGGGTTCAAGTCGTGTAGGCGTGCAGAGAGTAAATCAATGCATAATCAACTTTAACGTGAAAATAACGGTTAGGGATCAAATTACATGATTCGGCCAGTAAAATTCTTCGCGGTGAAATTATGTCTTTTAAAATTGAAGTGGTCACAGTCTATGATATTGCCCGAGTCAAAAAAGCAGTCAGTGTACGCTAGTCTACTTAACATTTATAGAATGATGATGAAGCACAGTCAGCTTTGAAATGGCTGTTCGTAATTAGTACATGACAAATTTGTTTATTTATTTAATTGTCTAAGTCCGGTCTTTTTGTGTATAGTCAGTTAATGGTGTTTTAATCAAGTGATCCGTTATATATATAATTTCTAATTTCCACTTATTCACTATTTTGAAAAACCTTTTCCAATTTCTTAAGGGGGCAAACTAGTGTAGCAACCAAAAACAAAGGTCATCCTTTGGGAATTTTTGCTGCGTAATAAAAAGTCCGATTAACCTAATTCTTTTTTTACTACTATTTTTAAACATCAAATGTTTATTGGCCGGGACATCACCTTACGGTGTACAATATTCAGCTCTTCTCAGTAGTCTAAATTCAAAATTTGAACTTTTATTTCATTCTATATAAATTTTTGCAGAACGTGGCATTCGAAAAAAAGTTCTATGTCAAAAATTGTGCAAATGGCGCAACTTCAAACTCAAACTAGCGATTTTCAACACAATTAAATTTGAAAAGAAAATTCGACGTCACGTCCTGCGTTGTCCTTTATTAGCAGTTTAATTCGAGTCAATCTGTCAAGTAGTTTACGCGCAATCCTGTACACCAATTTCGAGAAAACGCATTTAAAGTAGACCGAGAACGTACAACGCGATAAGTCGGCACGAAGTTTGACTGCTGATATCTTCTATTGTTCTACCTATTCATCCGATCGTCTAAAAAATTTTGTACGCGTACTTCTAGGCCTATTCTAAACAATTTAAGATGAAAACAAAAATACAATTTTTTTTGATTCGCTACAGTAGTTTGCTCCCTTAATGTGTCATTAATCCTCATGAAAAAAATTATAGAAGAGTAAACATTTGTTTTGTTCTTATTGGTGCTTACAATTTCGTTTTTCATTCGTTCTGTTACCCTTATTTAGTTGATTTGTTCGCTCCTGCGCTCGATTAAGTGATAAAATGCCACATATAAACCCATGTCGGAAGACATCGGAAAATTAATTGTTGTGTATTATAATAACGGAAGTTCCATTTATGTAAGTTCAACATCACATTCAATAACACATTTTGCTAATAAACGTATTCTTTCTTTATTCATAGATATTTTCAAAACGCAAGTTTTACAACTAAATGAAAATTTATAACAAATTCAATAAAAAACTAAAAAATAAATGGAGTAAAAGATAACAACTCAATAATGACCTGTGAGAAAGTTTTTGAAATTTATACACTTTAAGGCTCAATATTATAATAAGTGTGACTAATACTTAGTATGAAGTCCTTTGCTTTTTATAACAGCTGCAAGCCTCTTAGGCATCGAATCGACAAACTTGTTGGTGATGTTAGAATTGATTTTGGAACATTCTGCGAGTAAAGCTTCTTCCAGGTTTGAGATATTTGAAATCCGATGTGACTTTCTGATTTCGTTCTCCATATTAGGCCAAAGATGCTCGATAGGGTTAAAATCTAGGCTTTGTGGAGATGTTGCAATCACTTTTCGACAATTATATAGCAACCAAGTACGTACATCCAGAGCCTTATGCTTTGGATCGTTGTCCTGGTAGAAATTCAAATCGCTACTGATTCCTAGTTTTTGGGCTGATTAACGCAAGGTACATTTCTTTGTTCACTGTACCATCAATAAATATAAGATTACCCACTCCATTGTATCCCATTGCTGCCCATACCATAACACTTTTGCTACCATGTTTTACAGTACTGCTTATATTCTTTTGTAAAAGCCCCGTATTGGGCCTTCTCCACACACGTTGCTGTTTTGTGTCACTCCAAAATAAGTTAAACTTACTTTCGTCTACAAAAAGAACCTTTTTCCAGAAGTCAACACTGTGATTTTTAAATTTTTTTGCGAAGGAGAGTCGTTTCTCAATATTAATTTTACTAAGCAACGGCTTTTTTCTTGCAATGCGTGAGCTCAAGCCATTTTCCTTCAATTTATTTCTTATGGTGGAAGAATCAACCCGCGTTCCACTGAATTCAACTAACTTAGATCTTAATTCAATTGTTTAGGATTTTTCTTTATTTCCCTCAAAATGAATTTCTCATCACTATCTGTTACTTTCTTTGGGCGTCTAGACCGAGGTTTATCCTCAATAACATTTTCCGTAAAATAACGTTTACAAATATAATGCACTGTTGACACGTTTAATGAGAGGATTTCTGCGATTTCCTTCAAAGTTTTCCCTTTTTCGCGATGGTAAATAATTAACGAACGAATGTTTACGTCGGTATTTATCCTTGTTTTAACCATTTTTACTAATTTCAACACGATTTTTTTTATTTAACCCACACTGATTTCAATAACTAACTAAAAGTCCGAATACTAGTGCCGACTCTTGCAACTGCAAAAAGTACTATTATGCACTTGTATGCGAATGAATTACGTCACATTAAGCCATAAAATGTACGAATTTCAAAAACTTTTTCACAGGTCATTATTGAGTTGCTATCTTTTACTCCATTTATTTTTTAGTTTTTTATTGAATTCGTTATAAATTTTCATTTAGTTGTAAAACTTGCGTTTTGAAAATATCTATGAATAAAGAAAGAATACATTTATTAGCAAAATGTTTTATGTTTTGTTCACTGCAATAGATATAAACGAGAATTTCAAAAACTTTTTTCACATCACTGTACCTAAAAAGAGTCGTTCGTACCAAAAGCGAAGCTGACTGTTTGAACCGAACAATCAAATTTCCGGACTCGATGGTGTCTGGCGAGTTTGTTTTATAATTAGCAGCGTGTACGCTGTAAATTCGGACTCCATTCTTTCATCAACTTTGTGAAGTTATAAAAACTATAGGTGATGTAACCAAGGACGTAATCGAGAATTCAATCGGAGCAAATGGTAAGCTCTAAGTTCATTCAAGATATATACGTTATAGACTTAGCGCCAAAACACATTCAGGAACGCATGCACCATGCATTTGATACCGACCAATGATACCAAAGCAAGCCACGTTCAAAGTACCATATAGAAGTAACAACTTAAAATGTTAACATTTCTAAAGTGAAATTTGATAAAAATGTTATAATCCGTAAATCTGTTTTTCCACTTAAAATTTTCAAAATCCTCACTCCGTTCACAGCTACCAAAATTTCCTCTGTTGGCACTGCTACCAAAATTTAATATTTTCCAAACATGGGTATAGTAAGCATAATTTAATACTGGTACCAAATGATACTAGCTACCGCGAATTTGTCGCTCTCATAAATTTTTGTTTCTTAAACATTTGATACTTGTGTCTCTGAATGTGTTTCAGCCCTTATTCGCAATTCTTTCTCTGTCTGTAATACAAGAGACACACCTTTTTGAAATAATGCAAATAATATATTTAAAGCTGCATATGTTCATATATCGTCGGCTTAAGTGTGAGAGAACGTATCTGAAAAAACACAACTTTGGAGGAGACGCAAAAAACAGTATAATTTCTAAAAACATATTTATTTTTCTCAGCAGAAAAGGGTAACAGAAAAGTAAAAAATAAATCGGTTTTTACAAAATTTTAACTGTAACAAAAGTTATGGTATTTCGTATACTGAGCTCAAGTGGCTTTTTTGGTAGATACGTTCTATCACACTTAAGCCGACGATATTTAGATTGCAGTTTTCTGCAGCCGACTAAATTCTCGAATACGCCCGTAGTATTAGGTGTGGATGCGTGACTAAATTCAACATGTTGAGTACCACTGTTAACAAAGTTACTTCAAATGTGTCTTTATTTACCATTTTTAAACCTGGTGCTTGTGTTGAAACCAAGTTAGCCGGTGCTCTCAACATGTTGAATTTAGCCATGCACCCTGTACTATTTTGCACTGTTTTAGAGGTGCTGTTTTGAGTTTGGGTTCTAGCAAAATAAATGGAGTGAAATAGATTTAAATTATTTTTGAATATTACTTACTACATATATTATTATAGAAATAACATGGCGTAAGCAATAATAGAACCGATTGCTTATTGTTCAACCGGCCAGCACAAACTTTGTGCAGTTTGGATCGAGTACTGTTCTACAGTGGATTTCTTTGAAGACTCATTTGAATCTTTAAAAAATTTGCGAGTCTTAACTGGAATTTGAAACTGTCATTTGTTCTTCTCAAATGCAATGACCCGATTAACAGATCGATTTCCGCTGAATATTCCTATAAGTATAGAAACTCGCCGTTGCTTTGAGTACCTCAATATTCAATTTTTAAGACTCCTGAGCTTAGTGTGGGATATACAAGTTAGATAATTGTAAACGCCTTGAGAGGTAGGCGCAGAGATTTGTATGGAAATTGCTAGTATTCATTATATAATATAGTTGTAGGTACAAATCAGATTTATTGTAGGTAAATACAGTTCCGATCCTATTGGCTTGGTGAGTATACTTTAAATTATCGGATTTTCACCCCAGTTAATCAGTAACTAAATTTATTTCTAACAAAATAAACGATTACCACGGCTTCTAGCAATTTATTCTGTTACGTAACCCAAACCCAATCTTTTTATCTAATTAACTTCGTATATCGCCCACAATTTTCCAGAGCATAAACCATCCACAGTACACTACCACCGCATTGTCCATCGTTTTAATCTTTAGCATATAAAATTTAAACGAGAAAGGCTTTTAAAAGAAATTCAAATATACATAACTAGTAATTTATTTCCTAAGCGCTGTAATTTCTATAAACATTTCGACGGACAATCACCTTATGTTGCTCTGCCAAAGGTTATGTAATGATTAATTCCGAGCACCTCTTAAAATGCGCTATTAAACTTGTCAATTTTTTTTTTTAATGAAATCCTGTCTCTAAATGAACGCTATGAAAATTTGCATTACTGGCGTACTAAACTTCTTAAAAGGATAATGAAATTAATTTATTATCGAGTCATCGGTGGTAAAGCTGGCGATCCTCCTGTCGTATTAATCGCCGAGCCTGGACCCAGCAAGACTTGTTTTTGTTGTGATCGTTGTATTTCTTCGACTTGAGCGCGCTCTGTTTCAAAGATGACTGGGGCAAATAGGATCATTGAACTTGTGAAAAATATCCAGGATGCATTACATGAAAATTGGTAAAAAGTCTTTACTCCCGAGACTGTGTAATCTGCAACTGTTCCGCAAAACTCTCTTACAGGTTCGGGAAACATTTCTGTAAGTCCCCATAATCTCTCTCCGAAAGTCTCATCGGGTTCCTAAAACAAAAGTCCCAATAAATACAAGTTTATAACGTTTACTTAATTTTAGACAAATTTTTCATACAAAACAAACACATTTTGTACATTTCTGCATGTGACATTTAAGGTTATGTTTTTTCATGTAAAAATTTCAAATAATTACTTACATCGTCGTAATTATCTTGTTTGTTCTCTACTTCCTTAATCTCATCGTCATGAGTTCTCTGGAAAAAAAAACGAAAAGGACAGCATAAAATTCAATTTGAAGAAAAAGCTCTATTAAGGCGGAGTTATTTAAATTGATTTTTCCCTGTAACGAAATTAAAAATAATGAATAAAAATTACTTCCACCCGACGTTCAGGAGTTTCGTCCTTGCTTCCACCCAACGACGACATGCCACTGTCCTTCTCAACGATCTCAATATCGGGATCAGAATCCATCAAAGTTTCGTCTACCTGTGGGGGATCCACTTTTTCTTTTTTTGCTTAACACCTCACAGAAAACTATTTTACTGGCCGAATTGGCATGTAAGACCGTGGGCACTAAATATTTACAAGGCTGATTGCCTGAAAGTTAAGAGTGGATTATAAATTATTGCCTCGAATATTCAGAACATACTTTAATCGCGCTGATCCGCTTATCACACTATCGGCTTTTTTGACAGTTGCTGTCAAAGCGTTTTCAGTAATAATAATAGATGGAGCATCTGAATTATGGTAAGCGTGAAATAGTCTTTAATTTTAAGTATTTTTAATTACGATTTTTTTTATAGAACATGAAAATTCCAAGTCTGAATAAAAAATTAAATTTTTAAATTCTAATTCGCTTGCCTTCTTCGCCTCTTTCGTATTCACAAACCAAAATCGTCCCTCTAGTTGTTCTAAGAAGAAACTAACTACGTTTGAAGTTTGGAACGCTTTTCTAATTTTAGTACAAAAAATGCTTTTTTAATTTCGACTCATAGAAATCCGTTGGTAGTTAATTGACCTAATTTTTTCAAATTGCTTTTATTTCACCGATTATATATATAAAAAAATAATATTTAGTAATTATCTAAAGTAAAGAAGGTATATAGAGAAAGTACCGCCAATATGGCCCAGGTTCGTTAAACTGCACGAAGAGTCTTCCCTCATCCGGTTTTTTTAAAGTTGGCTGCTCTACCCTTAAATTAAGTATGGCGCAGTGCTGTGGTACAACATTTACGCGAAAGCACGAAAAACTCACCTAATTACATGGTAAATGTCACTATGACGGTTCGAAATCACCTAAAATTAATAAAATCTGAATCAAAATTAATAAACTTACACTTATTGCACGATAATTCTTCGATGTAATCGATTCAGTCTTTTCGATGTAATTCGCGCGCGCACTTTACCGAGAGGAAAATAAACTTTCACGCCATTTGTCATTTGATAGCAAATTTGTAAATGTACATGGTGCGCGAAAGGGCACGAAAAATAGCGGAAATAGTGACCATATGAGAGGGAAGAAGTTTTTGTTTTCTTAATTTGGTATATCGAATTGGCAGTACTTTCTCTATATACCTTCTTTAATCTAAAGCTTATATAAATAAAGGAAGGTACTAACCAAAGGATGGATAATTTGTTGTTCATAATAATTATTTACACTGGCGACGGAACAAAATTTAATACTCTGAGCGCTGGCAACGTTTTTTATCATATGATTTCAGTAAGGCTCATTTTGATATATCCCCTTCCTTGTAATATAAAAAATGATTTTTAAGTTAAGCAAAGCTGTTTAAGTATGTTATTCTTTTGCTACTAATAATTATTCATATAATTAATTTGCCAGACCAAAATTTTATTGTTAAACAAATGCCATACGGGTGTAAGTTGGTATCAATTCTCAATTATAAATTTATTTTAGTTTAAATTGGTGGTGTATTTCTTACTGCAAGTGGTTAAAAATTTCTATTTTTAATAAATTATTTTTCAAAGAGTAAAAGATTACAACTAACAATAACATTAAGCGAGGAACAGGTAAATGAACTTACTTATCTTATTACCTTTGCATAGATAAATAAAATGATTGAAATTAAGATAAAGAATTAAACTAAAAGTGGACAATTGATAGAAACGTGAGATACTCATTTATACATAAATAAAGCTGTAGATTTTTAAATTTTGCTTTAATCCTTTTTTTTACAAATATATCCTGTAATAAACCTTTACCATCTAAAATCCCTTTTAGAAAATATGTAATGACTAATTTCATACAATTGTGCAGACCTTAAAGAATCCTCTTACTAATTTTACCTGTTATTAATACCTTTCTGGGGTTTATTTATATAAAATATTATACTAGTATAATAGTATAAAGTAGTATACTTCGAGATTCTGAAGAACTTTCATCATCAATCTCAATGGATGCATCAACTGGAAGATCATTATTATCGACTGAAAGAGCAACTGCATCAGGAGTTGATGACGATGAAGGTGATGACTTTGTTTTGATATCATCGCGATATTTATTCATCACTGCTGTAAAATTAGCATTACACTCAATGATACCTATCATAAGAATTGACACTATTGGGTAATTTTTACCTGTTCTATCGCTACAAAAAACACGCTTTTTTTCATAATCAGCCATCGCAACAAAATTTATTGCAAAAATACAAAGAATAAATATCACAAAAATAACTCCTCATCTTTACTTTTAATTTTCTATTAGAAATTAAACATTTCGTACTCGAGATACACTGTTACTCGCACAGGTAATCTTAGAGAAAAGACGTTATTTTCGGAAAATTTTCTTTATTTATATTATTTAAATTAAATAGGAAGATGTAGTTGTCCTGTGACGAAGAATATTGACAAATAAATGATAGATAGGACTAAAAGGATTTTTTAACAGGTGAAACCCTAATAAACAAATGCAAACATTTTTCAAGGTCTAGGTAAATACATTAAAATAGTTACTTCATATTATCTATAAAATATCTAAAATTGTAAAGATTTATTACGGACTGTTTATGTATAAAAAATAGATTATAACCAAATTTACAAAAATGCATCTTTACTTATATACGAGTGCCGTAAATAAGGGAAGTCCGTCAATTGGACACACTTAATACAATATTTTAAATAACTAAACCCCAGAAAGGTTTTAATAACAGGAGAAATTAGTAAGATACTTGTATTATAAGAGGTCTGCATGATTGTATGAAAATATTCATTACATATTTAGTCCAGGGAAGTAAGACTTTTGACTTGACACTCATTCATCCAGCAAACCGACACGGTTTTCATGTAATATAAGCCTATAGAAATAACCCTTACATAAATTCTACAGAAAATTCTTTGCGGTGTTCGAGTTATAAACAATTCAGGGTAGGTTCTAGTCGAGCGGCCTGAAAAATGGCTGAAGTTTATGCATTTTTTTCTCACAGAAGAAGGTAAGTAATTATATAATTCGACTTTTTCAGCTATTAGTACATTTACTTAAGTTCAAAAAGAAATGTTTTTTAATTCTTTAAAATGTAAAATTTTCGAGAAATCTACGCGCTTCTGGAGCCGTGTAGCGCGTGCAGGATTCCGCCTTTCTCTTTTATCTGAAACACAGAAATCAAAGTTATTTGCAAAGTAGAATAAATTTGCGGGACCATAGACCATTTTGAGAAAAATTTAGTGATTTTTGATAAAAGGGCGACCGTTTGAAGAAAGAAGCCGATATTAATATTTTTTGTTGAAAATGGTCCGTGGCCCCCTAAATTCAATAATCTTTATTTAATATAAGAAGTCAATCGGTTGAACGGTTCGACTGCAACTCTGCACGGCGTGTCTAAAAACATGATTTTGAGAAAAACGCGTTTAAAGTTTGACAAAGAAAAAAAGTTGTAAAAAATATAATTTTTATTTCGTACAGCTAGTCAGCTGTTCCTGCACATTAGAGCAATCCTTCCACTTCCTTGTGAAACTGATTTGGACTATTACATTCAAGGAACATTATTTTGTCCAAACAGGGTAGCCATCTGGGGCCGCTGTTGTTTATTTTTGCCGTTGACGATAATATCTCTCTGATTAAGCACTGCAGTCTTAATCTACGCAGACGATATGAAGATTTTCTCATGCGTTAGAAACAGTTATGATTCTTCCTGCATTCAGGATGATTTAAATACCTCCAACGGTTGGTGTGGATCAAATGGCCTGCAACTTAACCTGTATAAATGTGAAGTTATGTCATTCTCTAGGAACCTCAGTCCGCTAGTCTTTGATTATACCTTTGTGGATACTACTATCCGTCGCGTGCAGTCCGTTACTGATATTGGTGTGAAGCTAGACAAAAAGCTCGATTTCACTCTGCACATTAACTATATTGTATCTCAGAGTAATTCAGTTCTGGGTTATGTAAAGCGGTGGTCAAGGGAGTTTTCTGATCGGATGACCTTAATTCACTTATTCTTTTCTTTGGTTAGGCCAATTCTCGGGTATGCTGTTCATTCTAGACATTGAGTCGGTGCAGCGAAACTTTGTTAGATTCGCGCTAAGAGACCATCCGTGGTATGATCCACTGAGGCTTCCTTCTTATGTGGATCGCCTCCAGTAGCTTAATATGCACTCGTTGGAAGAACGACTTAGAGTTGCTGACCTAGTCTGTATTCACCAGCTTTTGAACTCGAACATAGATTCTTGCACTCTTGCAATTATGGTTTCTTATGCATACCCCGTATAACTTAAGGAGATTGCCTTTACTGCATGTTGTTCACTGCTGTCATTTTTTCTCAAATTTAAAAAACAAAAAACATCCTAAGTGCTTCCTGAACGAAGTTAACGTTTTTTCGTTCCTTAATTGTAATAAACAAAGCAGCAGTGAATTTTTGAAGAAAAAACGTTAGCTTCGTTCAGGAAGCACCTAGGATGTTTTTTTTGTTAAATTTGTAAGAAAATACCAGCTTTTTAAAAATTAAAACGAAATATATAAAAAAGCCCTAGCAACGGAGTTATTCCATTTGTTTATAAGGTAAAAAAAATAACACTTTTGTAACGTCATTTTGAAATAGTCAACATGTTTTTTTAAATATTCTAATTAATTGTATTCGTAGAGCAACTCCTCCTCTTCAATATGAGATGCGCAAAACCATTTTCTGTTCCAAATTGTGCGTACTACGTTATTGCAAAATTAGCTTCTCTGGGATAAACAAATTGAATTATGCAAAAACTATTCAACGAATCGATGTATCACTTATTGAACACTATTAAACCTACCTTTCTACAAAATATGAAGTTTATTCGTTGAATTTTATAATAGTTATTGTTAATTGAAAGTTTCTAATATTTTAATGGTTTTTTTCGATTTTCTAAGCAACAAATTAACATTTTTACAATTTTCAAACGGTAGTAGGTTTTTCTATTCCTTACAAAGTGATTACTATCACTTTCACTTTCAAGTAATTCGTTTATCAACAAAATTCAAAAATACGCCAAAATTTGCAATTTTTTGACTGTAATTGTTTATAACTCGAACACCGCAAAGAATTTTCTGTAGAATTTATATAAGGGTTATTTCTATAGGCTTATATTACATGAAAACCGTGTCGGTTTGCTGGATGAGTGAGTGTCAAGAACAAGGTATTTTTTTCGCTTATTTGCCTGAACTAATTTTCTAAAAAGGATTTTAGATAGTAAAGATTTATGACAGGATATAAGGATTAAAGCAAAATTTAGAAAGCTACATATTTATTTATGTACTAACGCTATACATAAAAAATGAGTATCTCACATCTCTATCAATTGTCCACTTTTAGTTTAATATTTTATCTTAATTTCAATCATTTTATTTATCTATGAAAAGGTAATAAGATAAGTAAGTTCATTTACCTGTTCCTCGCTTAATGTTGTTGTTAGTTGTAATCTTTTACTCTTTGAAAAATAATTTATTTAGAATAGACAATTTTTAACCACTGGCAGTAAGAAGTAGCGCACCAATTTAAACTAAAATAAATTTATAATTGAGAATTGATAACAACTCACATTGAGTAATAATTATTTGTATTGCTTTGCTTTGAATAATTTTCTTATTTTCTCCGAGGTTTAAACTGGTCTGGCATTTGTTTAACAATGGAATTTTCGTCTGGCAAATTAATAATAATTCATATGGTAGTCAAAGATTAACATACCTAAATTTCAGCTTTGCTAAAATAACTTAAGAATCAATTTTTTTTTATATTAAAAAATTAGAGTCTGGCAAGGTGTTAACAACAATGAAACCGTCTGGCAATAACGAATAAATATTATAGTTTCATAGTAGTAGCAGGTAAGCGCAGTGTATTAGGCTAGCCAGTCCCCACCACTGACATGTATTAAACTGGACTGACTTATAAGCTATCTCATATGGGTACAATTTTACTTTCAGTGGAGGAAAACAATTTTTAATCTCCAACGTTTACTGTGGATTTGCAGCCATTCAGAGTAGAATATAATAACCAAATATATACGAAGAGACATATTTAATTTTAATCTTCTATATTGTTGTAAGGAAAATGTAAAAATCATTGGAATTACTGGAATACAAATTATAAATAAAAGGTTGTTTTAGTCTGGATAATGCTTACCCAGAAAGAGATGTAAGATGATTCTGAATATTGTTATCTATTTCTAACGCCAGCATTTAATAGGCGACATGACGTACGCAATTAAGAAAACCATGTTGAAAAAAAAGATGCTTACCCAGAAAGGGACAACTAGCTAAAGTGATACCATTTTCTTCAGAAAGGGACAACTAGCTAAAGTGATACCATTTTCTTGAAGCAATTTCATGGCACCAGTCACTCCAGTATTATATATCTCAGTGGTCCCCACGCTTACTTTTTATGGTTCAACAAGGGAGGGGATATATCAAAAATATCAAAATCAGCCTTACTGAAGTTACGTGTCTTAGCCGTTGCTAGCTCTTAGACTACAAAGGCTGAAACATATTGCACACGACAGTGCGACAAGACGATATGCAATTGAATGGCTCTGTCATGCTGTGAAACAGATTGGATTCGCATGAATGGACATGCGGGAAGACACTAGAGCAGAATAACATCCCAGCTGAAAATCAGCAACCGTGGTAAGTCGTTGGAAAGTTTATCCTTATTTTTCCTTTACGTCACAAACATTTTAATTCAAGTCAATGCTTTATAAATTTTCGTCACATTGCAATGTCGCACTGTCGTATGCGATCTGTTTCAGCGTGCCGTTAACGAAATGCTTTTAGCGGCACTTAGGACTGACTGCCTTGTAATTATTACCAAATATGAAATTAACTTAAAAATAATTAACCAAAAGAACTAAAAAATGTTTATTGAAATAAAATTTTTATTGTATAACATTTATGGCGTCAATCGAAATAAATTGATTAAGCTTCTTTTTTAATAATTAACACAACAAAGTAGGTACATAAACTTTAAAAAATCTCGGCATAGTCAAAACTTAAGATGACAAAAAGCAAACTGCGAGTAAAGTTTGTAAGCATTTTGTATTACGTTTGCATTTTACGCTTTAACACGATGCCATGGGGGTCACCGATGACCGTAAGTTTGTGCCATACCACACCTGTCCTTCTTCCGCTCAGTATCCTGGCGGGAGATGTCGGGGGTGAACAGAAAAATCAACCCTGGACTGTTCTATATATCGTTGGAATGTCACACATACACAAAGTCGATTTGAGTGGGCTTTGAGAAAATTTTTGAATTTCACAGCAATAATTCGCTAAGTAGCCAGCAAAGAGCGGGTTTCGAATATACATAGTGCACTTGCACATAATGAAATAATAATTATATTGGTATTTTCCATTTTTCTATATTAGGAATTGTGAGAATGCTTGATGAAAGGACTATAATGCATTTTAGAATATGAACAAAACATGAAACCAATGTAACAAAAAAGAGGGGAAAATAAGAACAACAGTAACCTGACAATGATTTTCTTTCTTTTACAATTTCCTTTTATTTTTATATCTCAAGGCCGATATCATAGAATAGATACTAAATAGAAGAACAGCTCCCTAAATCTCTCTGGTCAAACGTGAACGAAATACTCTGGCAATTTTTAATGGAAAAGTTAATTCTAACTGTCAAAAGTAAATACTATCTATCAAAAATCAGTGAGCGAGAATCAATTTTGTAATTCTCTGAAGAGGAATTTCCCTTTTCGTCGATTAATTCGTATAAGCAGCCATACAGGACGTACCAAAATTAGTGGGGTGATAGATCTCCATAGTCTCCAAAATCTTGTACGACAGGGAGGGGAGCAATTTCAACCGTTTGGGAGTTACAGGGTAATTCATAAAGTTTTTCATCGTATGTACATTACTATTTTATTTTTATCTTTTGATCTACCCAACGCTGAAAAACTACTATCCCAATGACCTTTCCAAGATTGTCAACAATGTTGATCTAACTACTACCGTTGCAGGTCTAGTCACAAAAGTGAGGAAAATGGTTTGCGATTACTTAAAATTAAGAATTTTGCCAAATTTTCACCGAAATTCATGTAATTAGTACACCCCTTTTTTATTTTGATTGGATTACCTATCTTATTACCTTACCAAAAATATACAACATACCCAGGTAGAGAAAGGGTGTAGAAATTTATAAGTATAAAACTTATCGGGAAATATTTGAAAATCTGCAATTTAAAGAGACTAAGCTCATATTAACCCTAAAATCCTTTTTATTGAATTTAAAACGTATTACAATTAATCTTAGTGAATTAAAAAAGCTGTTTAAAATATCCACTGCCACATTGGATCCATGCCAATAACCTTCTTCTAAGTCCCTGTTTAAGGCGTATTGCAGCCAGGCTCTTCCGTATATTAGTCCGATAGGATAAGGTCTGGAGATGTAGCAGGCCAAGGAATCGGTGCACCTCGTCCAATCCAGCGGTTAGGAAATTTTTAACTTACTATTCACAATGTTAGCAGTATGCGCTGGTGCTGCATCGTGTTGGTAGAACATATCCGTTCCGTTCGATTATGCACAGGGATATCCTCTAATATATCTGGTAGTATATTCTCCAGTCCACATACATTTGACTGTTGAGCACTTGCGGCAAAATGAATGGTCCACCAAACATTGACACTGAATATCTGCTGCAATGAAGCCACCTTTGTTCTGTGTGGGTTAGTTTCCGACCAGGTATGGAGGTTATGGAAGTTCGTGATACCATCCCTGGTGAGTTGAGATTCATCCGTCTACAGAATTCGGCCCAGAAACGCCCTGTCGTCAATGTCGCGTTCCAAAAGCTAAGTGCTAAATTCCAGTCTTCTTTCGGAATCTCCTTCCTTGTAGTCCTTGGACTAGGTGATGGTGATATGGACGTAATCCCTTTCGATCAATAACTCTCCAAACCTTAGATGAAGACACTCCTAATTGTCTTGCGACTCGTCTCGTGCTCGTCTCAGGGTCTTGCCTGACGATGGTGATTATTTGCTGCTCGACGTCGGCAGAAGTTCCCGAAGTTTCGGGTCGCGTCTCCCTGTCGTATGAAAATACACTTGCCGTTTCTCTTAACCTTCGGAAAGTCCATGTAAGTACCCCTCTTTGGGGTGCTCGCCGATTAGGGAATTTCCTTTGATATTCCAGTACAATGTAAATAATATCCGTGTATCCGTCAAAAGTAAATTCTACCATTTTTTAATATTTTTCGCTTAAAAACACCCGTACTTATTTATTTGTTTTTCAACTATGATAGGTATTCTTGCTGACTGACCTTTTTTATAGCAACATTTCCATCAGGTACGAGTAACAGAACGCCAGGATATAAGGGTGTGAATTCTGACTAACACAAGCTAATATCGGCAATAAAACAAAGTTGCATTAACATTTTTATAACTTTTTTGAAGTAATAATTAAAACTAATTACCTGTTAACCTAAAACAAACATACTCGACCCTTTATCTTAAAAATTTTGTTTATTTAAACAATTTCCTACCTAAAGTGAAATAAAATAATTAGGTAGATAGGGATTTCTTAAGGATGCGGTTTTTCTAATCCTTTGTCTACCTTGCCAAGTTGCACCTTTTCAGAAAGGTAATAAGATGAGCAATCCAATAAAAATAAAAAATGAATTTCGGAGAAAACTTTTAATATGCTGAATTTTAGGTCATTGCGAAATTTTTTTTTCACTTTTGGAAGTGACTGTACCTGTAATGATAGGATTTAGATCAACATTATTGACAATTTGGGATGTGTCATTTGGATAGTAGTTTTTTAGCGTTTATTTGATGTCGCTGTGATGGGTAGATAAAAAAAAAAAGAGTAATGTATAAACCATGAAAAACTGAAATTTATGAATCACGCTGTAACTCTCAAACGGTTGGGATTGCCCCCCTCCCTGCGATACAATTTTTTTTTGTCTAGGTGAGATCTATCACCCCACTCATTTTGGAAAGATAGATCTGAAACACCCTGTATGTAAATCTTTTTCAATTCTTTTATTAAGTGTTATCTTCTTTCGCTAGATTCCGAAATCTCTTAGTTTATATCTGAATAAGACAGGTTCATTGTGATCTTTGTCACTTGGTCTTAATCATTGAATAAAAACGTTTACCTGCAAATTTAATGCATAACCAAACTTTTTACTCGGACGAAATGACATTTACAACTTTATACAAGATCACTGACAGATTTTCCATTTGGGTACTCCTCTCTCAGCGACATTGCCATTTAAAATTTAAAGGAAGTGTCTATTTACCGCTCTCAAATTTCCGTGTAATTTCCGTGTTCACGGTGCGGTAGCCCCCCGCTAACAGTTAATAAAGTAACTAAAAGCCAGATTAATACACCTCTTCCTCCCAGAAAGTCTAATAAAAATTTTACGTACTTGCTGCGTATTTCCGGGAGTTTCCGTGAACACGGAAATTACACGGCAATTTGAGGGTGGTAAATAGACTTCCAAATTTAAATAAAAAATTAAATTAAGTGACGGGAAATTTTTGCAATTTTATTCGAAGCTGGTCGACTATTTGTATTTATACTATGCCTATATTATATTCTTTACTCGTGGTTTTTAGGATACACTTCATATTTTACGTAAGGATGCTTTTTTGGTTATTTATAATTTATCAGTTATACATATTTTGGGCCCTTTCTGAATCACAACCATGAGAGGAATTCATATTCGAAACAACTTCTTATAAACAGAGTGTAACTTAGTAACGAGTGGTCCGATATCGATCACGAGAAAAAAAATTTGGGGGGGGGGGGGGTGGGGGAGGCGGAACCTATCTTTGTAACGCGTGGACCGATTTGGATAGTTCTTTCTTCGTTGTATAGAGTAAAAGACACTAAAAAGTGAAAAATAAAATAGTTTTCAAAAAAAAGGTGAACCGACTTCACAAAAAGTGCTAAAAAGCATAACATAATTTTCAGTTTTATATCTATTACGACATTTTGAAGTCGGTGCAAATTAAACAAATAAAACAACTACAGAATCACAATTGAAAATAATACATAATACTACCTGAACGTTTCAGTTTACAGGATCATAAGAAATGACGATTAAATATTTTTGTTGTAGTTGTTTGGTTTGTTTGATTTGCACCGACTTCAAAATGTCGTAATAGATATAAAATTAAAAATTATTTTATGCCTTTTAGCGCTTTTTGTGAAGTCGGTTCAAGTTTTTTTAAAAACTATTTTATTTTAGTTCATCGACTCAGCCTTCAAATGGTGTATTATTATCTCTGGTACATACTATCAACCCTTCGACGCACATGAAAAAACATTTTTCTTAAACAGATTTTTTTTGTGGGCTTGGTTACCTAGAAGATCTTTGGTTTTAGCATTTTTGCACTTTTTCTGAAAAAATATCGAAATTCCCAAGAAGAACTGATCATTGGATCAACTACAAATAACACAGGATAAATATTTTGAGCGAGTAAGGCTTTGTAACACCGGTGTGTAACATGCAACAAAGGGTTAAGCTGATTTTAAAAGTCAAGTGTGTTCAAAAAGGTATTATAATACGTACTTAAATTAGATAAGCCTAATAATTTTATAATTTTTACTTTATCTAAAATTTCGCTCTTATTCATGTCCCCTGCCATGGAGTAGAGTAAGTAAGTGCATAAAATGTAATTAAGATTTTGTATAAACTAAAATCGTATAGTATCTCGTAATAATGGCTTGAATAATTGAATGGCTTGAATAATTGAATGGCTTGAATAATTGAATGGCTTGAAGTAAGTGGTACCACTATTACGCAAAAGACTCGTACTAGCGATGAGTGTTGAACTTATCAAATTTTCTTTCGCTGACCAAGTAATCACATTAACGTCTTTGGTATTTCAGGAGGCAGATGCTTCTTTTTAAACCATATTTGTCATAACTTAAAACAGCAAAAAGCCACTTATTGAGAGGTTTTAAGCACAAGAACCCTAGTGGAAGAAGTAGGCGTAATGACTCTTGTAAACTATACCCACGGTATACAATATAAACTAAGAGATTTCGTGGTCTCGCGAAAGAAAAAAACACTTTATGTCCGCTTATATTTTCGATCACTGATTTTTGACAGATAGTATTTACTGCTTGACAGTTAGAATTTACTTTTCCATACAAAATTGGTAGAACATTGCCAGACTATTTCGTTTATGTTTGACCAGAGAAATTTAAAGCTGTTCGTCTATTTAGTATCTATTCTATGCCTTTGATTACATAGATCACAAGTTGGTCATCTGTTAGGGTTCATTCCCCTTTCATTCAATGGATATCTTCCTACCTTCCTGACCGAACACAACGTGTTCTATTTCGGCCAGCTTCTTTTAATTATTTTTATGAATGACATGTGTTCGATCTTGGCTACGCTGACTATATAACGATTTTTCGTGTAATCTCTGAACTCAGATCTACAATCTTTTTAATATTGGTGTATTGCGAACAATGTGGTACTGAACGCAGATAACTGTACGATTGTCTAGTACTCTAGCAGTGATGGCCAAACTCACACTACTTAACGTGAGGAATGCTTAAAAGCTTTAGAAGCATTGCGTACTGTTTGTTTAATTTAGAACCTTAAAATGTTGGCAAAAGGTTGTATATCTTAAGATATTGTACAATTGCTTACAAAACTACTTAAATATGAAGATTTTTTTAAACTTTTGTATGCTTCAACAATTAAAAAATGCAAAAACAGGAAACCGAATACAGCCAAACAAGTGCATATACGAATATAAAAGCTAAAAAGCTCACTTGCCCGCGGGCATAGGTTTGAACACATCACTGCTCTAGTGCCATGAGTAAAAATTTTGTAAAACGGTTGGCAATTCTCCTTCAACCGTTGGACACAATACATGCTAAATAAAACACCTACAAATTTATATTTTTTTACGTACTTACAATGCAACCTGGTTGTCGAGAACTCCAGTTTTGCGAGAATTCCTATCCAGGGATTCAGAGAGAATTTACTCAAAATTATAGAAGACAGAAATCACATTGCAGATCAGGTATATGACGCTGACGAAACTGTGTTGAAGTGGAAGAAAATGCCTGAACATACATCTAGAAAAATGGAAATTCTGCTACAGGATTTAAGGTTTCCAAGGATAGCATCACTTTACTTAATGTTTATCCACGTTAACAGCCGTTCATTAAGCCTATTGTTTTTAAATCCATTAGCAGTAACAAACAAAAACTTATACAGTCCTTAACACAATTGTGTTTCCTCTCAACTGAGATATTAATAACGTTTATAACATTAAAACTGTAGAAAATACGCGTTAAAATGTAAAACTGGTTAATTTAATCGTAAAAGGATTTCAAACTCCGATAATTTGGAGGGGGATAGAGTGATAAAGTGTCGGTCAGTCGGTGTCAGTGGTTCAGAATCTACTTTAAATTGTAAATTTTGTTTTTTTTGTACGATGTGGCCAAATCCTAGGGGACAACTCTTTAATGCGTTAGCATGGTTTTGGTCTGAAGGGAATTCGGGCAAGGGAAGTAAGGAAACTTGATAGTCTTGTTTTTACATTGCATCGAGCTAGACAACCGAACCCGGGACCCATGGCATGGTGGTCGTGCGGCTCAACGTATTGATCCAACTCCATCTCGAATCGGGTGAAGTTGTTCTCCATTCCGCATACCTCACAAGAGGGTTACAATCTTTACACTACAAGTAAAATCGACCCTATGACTTCATTAGTAGACTTCCCATGTACGAGGCACCGATTTATTCTTCTGTAATTCGACAAAAGTCATTTGAAGAATTGAAGTGAGACAAGCGTCCTTGAAAACTCAAGCACGGAAAAAGGTATGCATTGGTGCTGTAGTGATATATATATATATATATATATATATATTTATTACTTCTTTATATAGCAGAAATATATTTAGTTTTGCTCGAAAAGTTTCCTTTTTAAATTGTCAAATACTTTACAACAGTTGAAACTTGAACTGTCCGGTTTTTTTGCATTACGCTTTATTTTACGGACTTGAGCTTTTCTGAATCAGAAACGCCGATCGTGCTAAAAAATTGGAATATTTCTTATTCGGCTAAAAACGATAGCCGTAAAAAGACTGAAAAGAAATTTAAAGTAGATCAGCTCCATTAAACGCCTGTGGAAAAAAGTGTCAAAGTGAAGCAATTTCGAAAAGAACCTAAATCCTACTACTCGAGTGAAAATAAAATTTAGATAAATTTTGATATTTCAGAAAATTAATTATTTCAATCAAAAAAATTTCTCAAAAAATATTTATTTCACGTCACATATCTAACAAATTCACTTTGTCCTATTAAACCTTGGAATATGAAACTACAGAAAGTGCCTTTATGTATGTTAACCCCATAGGTGTAATAATCATTTTTCTCGTTTGACAGATGTGTCTCCTTAGATATCCTTAGGTGTTCATCAATGTGATTACTTTCAATTAGTATAATAATAGAATTACTCCAATTTGGGTTGCTATTTATTTCGAATAAAATGTTATTTTGATAGAATCAAGAATAGGCATAACATTGTAGCAATATCTCACCCGTTCTTGCAAAAGTCTAATTTTTGCTAAGTACTTATTATTATTATTAACTTTACCTTTCACTAAAAAAATTATTTTAAGGGTTTTTTATCTGATGTAAAATACCACTACGGACGTTTACTTACTACTGATTTGCTTTACTTCTGTTAATTATTTTGAACTTCATACATGGTAACTTAAGAAATATTTTGTAAAGAAGTTTAAACTTACTATTGACCGCGTTTTTCCTGATGGAACTTGTAGATACTGCTTGCTTTGTAAGATTTCCGATGTTGAGGTAGGACTTCCTCTGTTGCTTTGTGATTTTGGAGATTCAGTGTCTTCTGGAGGTGAAACCACAATTTCTGGCGGATTCATTTTTATAAAAAATACTCACGCCGTTGTAAAGATATGATTTACTTTTACGCTAGCAATTTTCTCAAACAAATTAGCTTTAGAAAGCTGACAGTAAAATAAATATGTGAATAAATTAAGGCTCAGCCTGCTATACTCTTTTATAATTTTTAAAATTTGAAAAATATAGACTTTACTAAAATGTGTATTCTAAAATTATAAAGCGCTAGATTTACGTGCCAAATTAATTAAGGGGTTAAAGCCATTCTGAAATTTTTGTACTTGGTTCTATGGCTTTTTTTATATATTTAAAAAAAAATGGTTTTTGTTTTAAGTTGAAAACTACAGGAGATATTTTTCAGGCCGCGCAAATGCTTTGCTATGTCGGCGACATTTTCAATGGAAAAATTAAAAATCAATTTTTTGTACTCTTAAAACTACGCATAATAGTTTTTAAATTCGATTTTTACTTCTTTCACTGGACTTTTTAAAAAAAATCTCAAAATTAGCCTTTGTCTTAGATGCTGGATAAGATTGACACCTTATAAGCAGAGATTACCGACAACAAATTGTCATAAAATTAGAAGGTACTTAATTTTAAGAATCTGTAGATATTCTATAAGGCAATTTATCTGCCTCTGGAATACATCTTTTATACAGTAACATATTTATTCATTAAGGGGGACAACACACTGACGGGTTGTAGATAACTAAATTTAAATTAGTGTTACTTTGTCAATTGGACTCAGGCTACGAATTAAAACCAAGCATATTTTTATATTTTCTTTATTTATTTCAAAAAAAATTGCGTATCATTTTCATTTCGCAAAACTGGTATGATTCGGTAGTCTACTAGACGAATGTTTAGTTATCAGTTCGCAGCTGCAGAACGAGTCAACGAACAATATTTCTAGCTTTAAGAGCCATAATATGTTATATGCCTACAAGGGAAGAATGAGCTAAGATACATTTAGATATTTTCGAGATAAACCCATTTGAGCCATTGAAGATTTGCAGCGAAATGAGGGTCGGATATATGTTATTGAATCCTAGCAAATTTTTAATAAATATCAAGAAACATAGGCAACAATTTTACAAATTCAAACGCAAGATTAATAATTCTTAGTGTGTTTGAAAAAAAAAGAAATTTATTCTACTATAATTTTTTTTTTATATATGATGTTGCCAAAGCTTAGGGGATGCCCTATGATGCTAAAGCACAGCCTTGGCAGGAAAGGAATTAAGGTTGGGGAAAATGGGTTAGTTTCAGGCTCATAAGACGAGGGAAAAACAGAAGGTGGTAAACTGTTCCACATTCGTGTTGTTCTGCTAAGAAAAGATTCCCGAAATTTGACGGTACGTCCAAATTTGACCCGGAGAGTATAGGGGTGGGAGCGACTTGTAGATCTTGTATCGCGCGTTGTAATGAGTCTACAAGGAATCAGGCTAGCAATTTCATTAGAACAATGGCCATGGAAATAGCGATAAAAAAGTGAGAGACAACCGACATTCCGTCGATGCTCCAGAGAGTCAAGGCCCTCAGAGATTGAGGAATCGCCAATAAGTTTAACAGCCTTACGCTGAACTTTGTCTAACACGGACAACGCGGTGTGTCCTGCCCCTGCCCAAATATGGGAATTATATTCAAGTCTAGGCCTAATGTGGGACTTGTAGATCAACGCTAAGTCGGGTGGGGTGAAATATTTCTTACATCTCTGTAGAAAACCCAAACATTTCATCGCACTTTTAGCGATTGCAAATATATGATCCGTCCAGCTAAGATTGCTGGATATCTCAATACCTAAGATCTTTAGGGAGGGTGAATTGGGTATATTCACTCCGTCGACTGAAATGGGTTGGGGGTGAACTGGGCGTTTTTTAAGGGACATTAAACAGCATTGAGTTTTGGATGCATTAAACGTAACATGATTTGCTCTGCCCCAAGCGAGGACCATAGAAATGTCTTTGTTTAATGATCTAAACATGCGTTCCCGATTGACTTCTGTAGCATTTCCACGTGAATTCATTACAGAATCAAATGAGTACGCGATATTTGTCTTAAAAAAAGAACTTCGATCGTTTTTTCTGTGTACCGTTCATATAATTTTTGTAGTTAAAGAAAGCTTTATACCATTTTTAGATCGTTCCTGGGCACGTCGAGCCCGAACAGATGGAAGTAAAAAGAGACCTGATTTACTAAGCATCGACTTTGGTATAGACAGTGAAAGACAAATTCTCCATCACCGATAGCTGAGAGAAAAGGAATTTCTACAGAGGAGTCTAAACCTAGGCAATATTATTACGTTACTAACATAATCCATCTTAACTCAATAATAATACTGAACGAACGTAAAGTCTAAATCATATAACTAATCACTTAATTAAAACATAATTAACTTACCTTACTCCAAAAAGACCGGACTTAGATAAATAAATAAATAAACAAATTTGTCACGTACCGATCACAAATAGCCGTTTCCAGCTGTAGTTCCTTTGTCAATATTATTAAAATTAAAAACTGCGTTAGTCTAGTGGTTAGAAGTTGTCGAAGATCTCAAAGAGATAAGAGTCAATGTTTCCGTTGTCGGCATTAATAGCAGTCTCTCGGTTTATGTAAATATAAACACTCTCATAGGCATCTAGTTGAGCCTCGTCTTGGGTGCGTTTTAATAGATTTAATGCAGTCCCTGGGATATTTAAATAGTTATTCCCTAAAACATGCTCACCAAAACCCGACTTTTTGGGCTGATTCTGTCTTACACTACGCATGTGTTCCTTGAATCTGTCTTCTATTGATCTTCTAGACTGTCCCTAATACTTCATGTTGCAGTCCCCACAATATATTTCATAAATTCTCCACTTCCACTTATCGGAATGTTGTCTTTAGTATTCCCTAATAATGGTTTTAATTTATTTTGATTTGAAAGCACTAGCTGTATGTTATTCGCTTTAAAGTGGTGATGGCCAAACTCACACTACTTAATGTGAGAAATGCTTAAAAGCTGTAGGAGCATTTCGCACTGTTTGCATAATTTAGAACCTTAAAATGTTTGCTAAAGGTTGTATTTTTTAAGATATTGTATAATTGCTTACAAAACTATTTAAATATGACGATTTTTTAACTTTTGTATGCTTTAACGATTAAAAAACGCAAAAACAGGAAACCGAATACAGCCAAACAAGTGCATATACGAATTTAAAAGCTTAAAAGCTCACTTGTCCGCGGGCATAGGTTTGGACATCACTGCTTTAAAGACTTGTTTCAATTTATTTGTTATAGATTGTGCGAAATTAATTTTACCTCTGTTTAAGCCACCTTATTTTTATTTTTAACCGACTTTCCAAAAACAAAGAGGTTGTAACTTCGCCGTGTATTTTTTTTATGTCTGACCGGGCATAACGCATTGACCGATTTTGATGATTCTTTTTTTTTGTGTAGAGTAGTTATGTTCACCGATTGGTACTCTGTCTGTTTTTGGTTGAGTGTGAAACCTAACTTTGTAACGCGTGGACCGATTTGGGTGGTTATTTTTTGTTGTACAGAGTATGATCCCTATTTGGCCTGGAGTGGAGTAGTCTAACTTCGTAACGCGTGGACCTATTTGGATAATTCTTTTTCTGTTGGGTTGAGTATGTTCCCTGGTTGATATGTCCAGAAAACAAATGTTTTTTGGGTGGGGGGGGGGCCTTACTTTGTAACGCGTGGACCGATTTGGATGGTTCTTTTGCTGTTGTATAGAGTGTGATCCCCCATGGCTAATAGGAGAATAATTTGTCCTAAGGCGGGGTGTTGAAGGGGGAGGGTAGTCTAACTTCGTAACGTGTAGACTGATTTCGATGATTCTTCTTTTTATGTGTAGAATATGTTCCCCACTGATATGACGACAAAAATTTATAAGTTGGGTGGTGTGTGGAGGGGGCGTTACCTAATTTTTTTTATTCACACACCTATTTGGAAGATTCCTTTTTGTTGTGTATGATATGATCCCCCATTGCCACTCCATGGAAAAATGTTGACGTAGGCTGGGGTAAGGGGAAGGGAAACCTAACTTTGTAACGCGTGGATTGATTTAGATTTTTTGAATGCATAGAGTATCTATTTGTATTCTGACAAATGTTGTGGCTTAGGTGAGAGTTGGAGGATGGGCGGCGCCTAGCTTCATAAGACATAGACCGATTTTGGTTCCGTTGTGCAGAATACGTTTCCTGATTGATAAATGATAACAATTTTGTACCTAGAGTGACTACGATGATTCTCTGACTACGATAATTCTCTCTTGCTGTATAGAGAAAAGTGGCGCATGGCGGGTCATGTTAAAAATTTTCTAAGGTGAGGGTACTAAAGGGCGACCTTGACTAATTTCGTAATCAGTTGGTTTTGGATAATTTTGTAAGTGCACTACCTCTGCATCTTTTGAAATTGCTTTGTTCGTACGGGCAGCATTCTTCGAGTCGTATATACGAAGACACTAAAAAGTAAAAAAAAAAAAGTTTAAAAAAAATCTGAACGGGCTTCACAAAAGTCGCTAAAAAGCATTTTTCATTTTATATCTATTACGACATTTTGAAGTCGGGGCAAATTAACCAAACAAAACAACTATCCAACCACAATTGAGCATAATATATAAAGCTACCTGAACATGCCAGTTCACGGAACCATAAGGAAGGACGATTAAATACTTTTGTTGTAGTTGTTTTGTTTGCTTAATTTGTACCGACTTCAAAATGTTGTAATAGATATAAAATGAAAAATTAATTAATTAATTATTTTATACTTTTTAGCGATTTTTGTGAAGTCGGTTAAAATTTGTGTTTTTAAAAACTATTTCATTGGTATACAGGGTGTAACATTTCTAGAGGTCAATACGAGTTTAAATGATAGTTCTCACCTAGTCAAACAAAAAATTGGATGCCAGGGGGGGGGGGGGGTGGAGGCAATCCCATCCGTTGGGGAGTTACAGGGTGATTCATAAATTTCAGTTTTTTGGTATGCACATTAGTCTTTTATTTTATCTTCTGATCTACCCAACACAGCGACATCAAACAAACGCTTAAAAACCACTATCTCAATGATCTTTTCAAAATTGTGAACAACAGCATTTTCCAAAAATTTTTCCGAAATTCATGTAATTAGTACACCTCTTTTTTTATATATATAGAATTATATTAATATATATATATATATATATATATATATTATATATTAAATTGAAAACTTATCGAGAAAAATATTTGAAAATCTGCAATTTAAAGAAACTTAACTCATATTAATTCTAAAATCCTTTTTATTGTATTCAAAACGTATTAAAATTAATGTCAATAAATTACAAAAGCTATTCAAAATGTCCACCGCCACTTTGGATGCATGCCAGCAATCTCCTTCTAAGTCCCTGTTTAATTAGAATTAATTAGAATTAATCCTTCTAACTCAGAAGACGCACTTTATAGGCAGAAGCCTAGAATCATTTGACCTATTCGCCAACATATAACAATATATTGAGGCGAATGAGGCTCCCACACCAACATGGAAAAAAAAAACATTAGTAGCCAACATACTAAAAAACGCCCACACACAACAATCAGAGGTGCATAGACAACAGAGATCGTTAAAGCAAATCCTTGGTGAGAGTCAGGTCAAGAAGAGCACACATATTCACGACTCTATACATGCGGTTTATAATATAATAGTGTTTCCATTGAAATACAAAAGAATCAAAATGCAAAACAAACAACAACGAGAAATTAAAACAAAAACCAGTGCGAGCAAAAGACTGAATTACAAATAGTAGATACTCCTTTTAAGTGTCACTTTGTCCACATTAGTATCAAAAACGTCTCCAATATCATTAGCAGACCTACACATGCGGTTAATGGGCTCGAACATGCGGTAATTAGTGCGCCAAAAAGCAATCTGTAAAAGTGATCGATTGCGCAGGGAACAGGACAGTACACTAGGCAATAATTTGGAAGCTAGTTCAACACTGTCTAGCTTTCCCTACAGAAGCTGATGCAAAAATATCAATCTGCAATCCAACTTCGCTTCTCGAGTGTAACAAGCTGCAGTAACCCTAAGCGCTCCTCATAAGGTGGTAGAATAAGAGGGTCATTCCAAAGCAAAGAACGCAGGGCCGATCGCACAAATCTACGCTGGACGGACTCGATACGTTTAATGTGGGAACCGTAAAACGGAGACCAAACCTGACTAGCATATTCAAGCAGGGGTCTAACCAGTGACGTATAAAGATCGGAGATGAAGTTCAATGTAACATCAAGATACACTCCCAAGTACCTCACCCCTTCCACCTGTTTTATACCAGTACTCTCAAACATGTACTGAAAAGTATGGAAGCTGGGAGACCTCGAAAAGGACATAACCTGACATTTCTCAAGTTCAGCTTAAGATTGTTGTTGCAGCACCACTCATAGAAAATGTGCAACTCTGATTGAAAAATCTCACAATCAGCATTAGATTAGATTGGGAGAAAAATCTTAATATCGTCAGCATATATAAGAATTTTACATCTTTGAAGCAAATACGAAATATCATCAATAGACAATATGAATATCAATGGACCCAGATGGCAGCCCTGGGGAACGACAGAATGAGCCACAAAATCATCAGAGAGTGCACTACGAAAACGTACTCTATAAGTCCTCTAGATAAATACGACTTAATACAAACAATAAGCGAGGGAGGAAGACCCAACTTAGCCAATTTAAAAGATTTAAGCCTTTACACACTTCGGATAATTGGGAATGTATTAACAAATCGAAGAGCTAAGGGATACAGGACAATTTATCGGCCTGTAATTGGAAATGGCTCTTCTATTGCCACTCTTAAAAAAAGGAATTAAAATGGTATCTTCCAGAGTGCTGGGAAATGGCTCCGCGAGCAAAGGCCATAATAACACCGAAGAACATTTATTTATGACTGCAGCAGGAACCCCGTCAGGACTACTAGAAAAGTCAGTTAGAAGCGCAGTAATATGCTTCAACAAGATCTCCTCCGTGATAGATGGAACTAATACCATGGGTAAAATTTGACTATTTATGTGCGAAAAGTTTTCACTATCCGGGATGAAATCAGATGATTCAAATGCACCCTTAAAAGATTCAGCAAATAATTTACAGATAATATTAGAAATATTACTAGAAATCCCCCCAAACTCCATAGCCGATGGATAGTTATCGATCTTTTTCTTCACGTTGACATATTCAAAAAATGCACGGGGTCAAAGAATAATCTGTTCTTTAAACTTTGAAGGTATTCTTCATAGAGAGAGCGAGAACGGCTTATAAAATGTTCATGGCAAATACTGAATTCTTGCCAGGAGTCAACACAGCCAACATGAAGGTACCTTTTACAAAGTCTGTTCTTCTTATACCTAAGAGACTTCAATTCTCTGTCAAACCAGGGAGGAGCGGAGTCTCTACACCTAACCCGAACTAAGGGAACAAACCTCCCAAAAACTTCATACAAAACGTCGTAGAGACCTGATACGTTACTGTTGATATCGTCACCAGATAAGCAAGTCTAGAAGTTTATCTCATCAAGATAATCGTAAATGCCTCAAAATCGGCCGCTCTAAAGTGAAACACGTCAGGATTTGTCAAGGCAAGGAGGCTGGGTTCAACAAAAGTGAGCGTGGAGTTCGTAGAGAACACCAGATCAAGCTGTCTTCCCATATTATTACTCACATTACTCATTTGACATAGCCCCAAGCCAGCCAAGGTTTCAAGGAATAACGATTGTCCTTCTGTCAAGTCATGGGGAAGAAAGCTAAAGTCATCATCATCCACTACCCATCGTACATTGGGTAAGTTGAAGTCCCCCACTAGAATAATTTCATCCTAAGAATCCAATCGATCATAGATGTAGTTAATATGCTTAATGAGAATATCATACTGACCCTGACCATTACTACCAACGACATTAAACGCATCTAGAGGTATATAACAACAAATCAAGAAGAGGTTCCTCGAATCAAATGAAATCTTTACTGAAACTTGTTCCAGCTCCAGTAGGTCAGAAAATGAGAAAGTATCAAAATGATTAGTATTAAGAAAATTCCTGCAAGCTATGAGAACCCCACCACCGTGTGCAGTCGAGGCAGCATGCCTACCCCTACGGAAAACCTGATAAGAGCCATTAAACAGTTCCACGTCCGAAATACCCTGGTGTAACCACGTCTCAGATAAAGCTATCACATCAAAATCGCAGTTGGTAGATGAGAAATAAAAATTATTTGTTTTGGTCCTCAGTCCTCTCACATTCTGGTAGTAAAGAGAGAGTGTTGCCGTTGGTAGGCAGTTGGGTTAGTTCCCTGTATATTAAGGTAGATTGAATTCTAAAGAAATTGAGCTTACCACTGGTGGGGGCTCAATCTGTTGTTAGTATTTTTTCTTTGAGCTTACCGCTGGTGGGGGCTCAAAGGGTAATTAATTGAAAGAACTGGTAGGTAATTAAGTGAAAGAACTGGTAGGTATGAACACTTTAATCGAACTCTGCTTTTGTCTTACAATTGCCTATTTTTATACACTAAATTTGATGATTAAGTACAAATATAATTAGGTTGGTAATTGATTGCAATATTTCTTCTTATTGCTTAATAATTGTCGCGTGCATTGCACTCTAAATAAAGTGCATTATTTACAATTCTATTTACGGTTTAATGACTTTGAACTGAATAGAATGTTACTTAGCTAGTAATATTGTGAAATTGATAAAGCAGAATTTTATGTTCAATTCTGAACAGAGAGCTTGTCCCGTTTTTTGAACTAGGAGACTGAGCCGCTCCTGATCTGCCACTTATTTTCCTACAGAATACTTTAGACGTGTCAACACTCATATACCGAAGGAAACGCAATATTTGGTCACAAGAGGTTCCAGGTGTTAGGCGAGAGATATAAATAGACCTTGGACGAGGAACGGCGGAGAGTCCAACATCATCAACACTAGACTCGCCAATGTTTGAGGGCATGATGGTAGGAATCACATCATTACTACCGCTCAGATCCCCCTCACTACCCCCATTGATGTTACTAGACCCGCCAGCAGTGACAACCGGACCAGGAAGACCAGAATCCGCCAGAGCACTCCACTAGGCGACCACGCCTTACCTTAGGTTTAGGTTTCGATCTCGAGTTGTTAACCCCACCACTAACCTTACCTTCCGTCTCGGATGCAGGCTGAACGTCGGCAAAGGGTACAACAGAGGGTGGCGGCTTGAAAGCAACATCAAAGCGCGAAGAGAGGGCTTTTAAGTCGGATGCCACAGAGCCCAGCAGCTCAGAGTTGGCAGAGACAGCGGCAGACCAGATACCAAGGTCGCCTTTCACCTGCTTGACGCCGCGATGGATGTCCTTAACTATGGGGATGGCAGGTGAAGGACCCGCAGGAAGAAGCGGATTAGAATTGAAAGCAGAGAACGTTCTCGAGTGAACCGGACAACGCTAGAATGCGGGAGGACATCTCGTGCGACCTTTCCAAAAGGACACGTGAATTAGATTCGAGCCTGTCAACGACACCCGACAGCCTGTCCATCTTGGTTGTTAGGGACCCAGTGTCGTCCGACATAAGTAGAAGATCGGCCCAACGAGCCGAGAAAGAGCCGACCTTGTCCGCGATAAGAGCAAGATCGCCGGACAGCGCCTCCAAAATGCTCCTCACAAGCCTCAGGACATGGCAAGGCTTTATGTCTAAGCACTGCCCACACGTCGAGGTGTTGGAGAATCCAGAACCACGCCTCAGACAATCAGCATGAAACTGAAGCCCACAGACGCCATCGCAGGTAATCTTATCTCGGAAAATCACCCTTGCACAAGAGCCACAGCAGGCCATAACAGATTAAAATGAGTGGGCGAAGTTAAGGGGAAACAACAAAATAAATAGATAAAATAAGAAAAACAAGGCGTATTGCAGCCACCCTCTCCCGTATTTTCGTCGCTGAATTCCCAATTCTGCTAACTGAATCCTCCCTAGTGTTAACAGGGCTCGAATAAACTTCAAACCTCATTTTTCCCCATAAGAAAAAGTCCAATGGCGTCAGTTCTAGAGGTCTAGAAGGCCAAGGAATCGGTGCACATCGTCCAATCCATCGGTTAGAAAATTTTTCACTTAGTATTGCCTTCAAAATGTTAGCAGTATGAGCTGTTGCTCCATCGTGTTGATAAAGCAGGTCCGTTGGACTATGCAGAGGGCTCTCCTCTATTATATTCGGCAGTGTATTCTCCAAAAAGTCCGCATAAATTGGAGTGTTGAGCATTTTGGTAAAATAAATGGTCCTACCGAAGGGTTGCCGATGATACTGGCCCAAACATTGACACTGAATCTCTGCTGGAATGAGGTCACCTTTATCCTGTGTGGGTTAGTTTCCGACCAGGTATGGAGGTTATGGAAGTTCGTGATACCATCCCTGGTGGATTGAGATTCATCCGTCCACAGAATTCGGCCCAGAAACGCCCTGTCGTCAATGTCGCGTTCCAAAAGCCAAGTGCTAAATTCCAGTCTTCTTCTGGAATCTCCTTCCTTGTAGTCCTTGGACTGGGTGATGGTGATATGGACGTAATCCCTTTCGATCAATTACCCTCCAAACCTTAGATGAAGACACTCCGCATTGTCTTGCGACTCGTCTCGTGCTCGTCTCAGGGTCTTGCTTCACGATGGTGATTATTTGCTGCTCGACGTTGGCAGAAGTTCCCGAAGTTTCGGGTTGCGTCTCCCTGTCGAATGAAGTTACACTTCCTGTTTCTCTCCCTCTTTAGGGTGCTCGCCGATTAGGAACCTCCTTTGATATTCCAGTACAATGTAAATAATATCCGTGTATCCGTCAAAAGTAAATTCTACCATTTTTTAATAATTTTCGCTTAAAAACACCCGTACTTATTGATTTGTTTTTTTAAATATGATAGGTATTCTTGCTGACTGACCTTTTTTATAGCAAAATTTCCATCAGGTACGAGTAACAGAACGCCAGGATATAAGGGTGTGAATTCTGACTAACACAAGCTAATATCGGCAATAAAACAAAGTTACATTAATATTTTTATAACTTTTTTGAAGCAATAATTAAAACTAATTACCTGTTAACCTAAAACAAACATTTTCGACACTTTTTCTTCCAAATTTTGTTTATTTAAAGAATTTCCTACCTAAAGTGCAAAAAAATAATTAGGTAGACAGGGATTTCTAAGGATGCGGTTTTTCTAATCGTTTGTCTACCTTGCTATGTTGTACCTTTTTAGAAATGTAATAAGATGAGCAATACAATAAAAATAAAAAAGAGGTGGACTTATTACATGAATTTCGGAGAAAATTTGAGAAAATGCGCAAACCAATTTTTTTCACTTTTGGAAGTGACTGTACCTGCAATGGTAGGAGTTTGATGAACGTTGTTCACAATTTTGGATAGTAGTGTTTTAGAGTTTGTTCGATGTCGCTGTGTTGGGTAGATCAAAAGATAAAAATAAAAAATTAATGTGCATACCATGAAAAAATGAAATTTATGGTCATAAAATTTTGGGTTGCCTAGGTGAGAGCTACCATTTAAGCCCGTATTGACCTCTAGAAATGTTACAACCTGTATAGAGTTGTGAAAACACAATTTTTTCTGGACTGCTTTTTAATTATTTTATCAATAACTGAATCTTTGTAGCCATTAGTCTTCGCGATAGTTTTAATATAGTCATATTCTTTCTTAAAATTATTGAGGGAGGTGGAAGTTTGCATAAACGGTATGCCATTGATTGAAACGCTGCGAGTTTATGCTGTATGGCACAATGGGAATTACTGATGATATATCTTTCCGTTTGTGTAGGTTTTCTGAACACATCTATATCAATTCTATTTCCCATTCTAGTCAATTGTAAATCTAAAAATGGCAACTTTTAAATCACCTCAACTTGTACTGTGAATTTAATAAAGGCATGTTGTGCATTCAGCAAATCGCTCAATAACCACACTGAATGAACGTAACGAGTTAAGTATGTGAACCAAGCAAGAACTGAACAAGTTTAATAACCTGAAGGAGAAAGTGCAGGAACTATTGTCGGATATAAATTTTTTGAAGAAGTGCAAGAAAAGGTCTGTTTTCCCGAAATTTATGATAGTCTGAGCTGTGAAATAAAATATCTCCATTTAAAACTCGCAGCGATCGAATTAGAATTATACAGCTTACTTCTAAAGATCACTAGATTTCTTAACAACGCTGAGTATTTAGAATTGATACATTTTCAAGGAAAATGCAGGATTTAAGGTTAGGTTAGCATGGTGCTGCTGAGCTATCTTTAGCTCGCTTCACTTAGACCTCTAGATGGATCCATTGTGCCCCATAGATTCATGGGGAACCATTCTTTTTATTTACCCTGCTCTTATAGCCATCCTGCTTCCCTAAGGATTCCCCTTTGAGTTTAACGCTCTGCCGCTCCGTATGCCCAGTAGCCTACCTTGTTGTTAGTGATGTTTTTGGGTTCCATATCAACAATGAATCTTTATAGTTTTGTCAGTATGTATGTCAGTCCTCCCATCCTCTTATTTATAAATCTATTAAGATAAAATTTGATATACGGACATCACCAAAAAGAGATTTGGTGGGATTTTAAGAAAAATAATTTTTGAGACCTTTTCCATAAAGTGAAAACTGTGCTGAAATTTTTTTTAACTTATCCCAATGAGTGTGGTGTCTTTCGATTGGTTCCTAAAATACAAACAATAACTGTAACACCCAAGCAGAAATAGTTTATGAAAAATTTAGAAATAAATGCTTGAACCCGAATACCCCCTCTGTATAAATCCGCCACTGATTACTATATAAATAACTAACGTCACCCTAGTTCTCTGGGAGTGTTTTCTGATTGCTTTATACTTTTGCTAAATGTTCACTGTCTCCTCTATAGTCACCCTTAAAAATCGATTATCTAGTTTTCATTGAAAATGCATCTGAAAGTAAATCCCGGTCAAAAATGCACTTTTTTATATGTTTTTAAGAGAATAGTTTCATATTGTAATTAATATATTATCAAGGAAATTTAGAAAATTCAAAATAAAACGCTTGTTTATTATAATACATATAACAATATTTATTTTGTCTTCATGTATTCTTTCTTACATATATTTTGACTATGTAAAATCTAATAAAACAATGTTGAACGTATTTACAGCAGAACACACAATTATTATAATTAAATACAAAATTAATCTATAAACAAAAAGGAACTTACAAAACACCGATATTCATAATTTATGTATCAATAAATATTTATAATTTATATATCAATATTTAGCTGATTTTTAACGAAATTTTATATATTTTGGCTCAATGTTAAAAGAACTCTACTGTTTTTAATTATTTATTTTCAAGTGTATAATTTATTTTAATACTTTCATTCCTCTGTATGATACTTCTTACCAAAAATATATTTGTAGAAATTGTATTTTTGCATGTCTTAAAATTTTTAATTCAATTAAAAGGCCACAATTGTTAGAAATTATGTTTAAAAAAGCGTTATTAAATGACATATTCTTAATATATTTCTACTTTTCTTATTTTGAAAGAAATTAGCTTCTCCGAACTTAAAAATAAAATACAAAATTAGCAGTCATTTTCAAAAAACTTTAGTTCCATTTGTCTAACGAAAGATTATTGTATGCATAAAGTTGATTTTTCTTTAAAACTTTTGTACAAATCAAGTAAACTTTCATTTTATGTTTTGTATTTATATCTTAATATAAAAACTTGTTATCTGCGACATTATTACTTATATTTTATTGAAGAATAAATTCTTTTTCATTTGTTTTCCAAAAATATTTATTTCATATTTCTTAAATTTTAAAATCTTCAATATTTCACTCAATTATGAACGGTAACGAAACGTTCGATTTACTTATCATCTAAAATAAAACAAACTATAAGTTTACATTTGTCTTAAGAAAAGATCGTTAAAATATACTTAATCTCATCATTCCACTTCAATGAAATTTTAGAAGTAATTTTAATGCTAAATGAATAATAGTAGACAACAAGAGCATCACATACAAAAGTTCAATCTCATCTCGGTCGTTCATTTTTTTTAGAAAATATTTTTGTTGTTTTTAATTTTCTCTTATATAAGTCCAAAGGTTTCATTTCAGCGCAGAGTTTATACAATGTTTATAGAAGCAATCTCGTAAATTCTGCAAAAAACGCAAAAAAGGGTTTCATTAAATACGGTATAATATTTTTGAAACGAAAATATACGTAGATGATATGAAACAAATACAAATAAGTGCATTTTTATTTGTAAATAAAGAGGAAAGCTCTCGTCAAATTTTAGTTCATAGTTATTTATGAATACATTAAATATTAATAATACGAATTTTTCAAAAAATTATAGCTAAGAGTGGGGATGTCTTATTGAAATGATGTGGATGGCCACTCTTTATGTACAAATAACCCATGCAGCACAGCACGTTTTTGAGAAGGTAAATAAATTCCATAAAAATCTTAAAATTTCTCCATAATCCTAAACTAATCTAACATTTTGAGTATAACGTATAGTCACACGAAGCCTGAACTTCTTGTGCCATGCAATATTTTCTGTAATAATTACTATTGTAGCCCCGTAAAACTAGGTTTTGTAATTGAATACATTGTAATAAAATGGTTACGAAATGTCAATATAATTACTACATTTAAAATATTTTAATTTTAATTGTTTTCGCAATAAGCTCATCCATTTGGTGATTATCATGTGGTAATTATTACTATGTATATTAATACCGACATATAACTGCTGTATAATATACATAGTTGGCTGGCAATTAGCACTAAGGTGTGCCGTTTTGTTACCACATCTCGTGACCAGGTAGTAAGCGTATGGTTGTGCGCGATGGGTTAGCAGATTGGGTATAGATAACACTAGACTTAACTCAGCCGGTAAGGTTCAGGAAATGGATGATCTCTTCAACTCTTAAGGTTGAAAGCAGAGATGGGAATTTTTTATTCGAATAAAGATAAAACCTAAAAGCTCAAATAAATTCAAAAATCGAATAAAAATTTATTTGATAATTATTTGTTATTCGATCGTTCGTTATTCGCTAATCAAATAATTATTCGTTATTTGATGAATTATTCGCAAATAATTATTTGTTATTTGGTGCTTTTAATTCGAATTTCAAATAATTATTTGTTATTGGATCGTGCGTTTTTCGTTAATCGATTATCAAGTAATTATTCGATAGTTGATGTCTCTTTATGGAATATTTATTTGTTTTATGGTATTATTTACTAAAATCTTTACTGTAAACATCGAAACATAACAAGGCAGTTTTAATTTCCTATGTACGAGACACCTTGTGATATGAAATGCGTGTACCAAAAAATAATTTTTTGAAATTGAACTAATGGATACCAACAACAAATAATTATTTCATAAAGAGACATGAACTATCGAATAATTATTTAATAATCGAATAACAAATAATTATTTGAAATTCGAATAAAAAGCACCAAATAACAGATAATTATTTGCGAATAATTCATCAAATAACGAATAATTATTTGATTATCGAATAACGAACGATCGAATAACAAATTATTTGAAATTGTATTAAGAGCACCAAATAACAAATAATTATTTGCGAATAACTTAAAATAAATTGAAAATGGAATAAAAATTTTTTCGAATAATTTTTTATTCGATTTTAAAAAAAATCCTTATTTGATTAAAAATTTATTCGAATAATGCCCATCACTGGTTGAAATCCTTGAACGATGCTTTGACAGATCATTGAATATGTGTATTTCTACCAAAGCTGACCCAATGCATGATGCAAGCGAAGCATGCGACGCACATATTGCTGAACTTTAAATATAAGTGTGATTTTTCGTTTATTTATTTAACTTTTGTTTTAAGAATTTAATTATTTATGTGTTATAAAGATATTTTTTTCTCGTTTCTTTTTTACCTTTTTTAGAGATTAACAAGACTCTTATTAGTTATTAGATGTAGGGAAAGTTCATTTCACGAACGCAAAGTGAACGTGATTGTTCATAGAAACTTTATAAATGATAAAAACAATTTCAATAAAATTAATAAAATCTGTGAATTTACTCATTTTTCTAAAATTTAATTAAAAAAGAAAACTTTTCTGGTTTAAACGTCAAAGCACGCACTGCGTATATTTGTGATACTTGGGAATGGTTGTGGGGTATCAAATTAAAGGCAATTGTGCTACCAATTAAACTGTGCATTTCGTTTTTCAACCAAAGACTTAGTATACTTTTTTGCTTGAATATTTTACCAGGGGTGTCATCCCCAAAATCTGAAGGGGTTGTCGGAGGAGTATTGTTCTTTTTTTAAAAACTATCTTCCCGAAAAGTTATTAAACTATCTCATATAACGTTTTTTTTCTATCAGTTATGATTTTTTCCCAAACACGACATAAGTATTTCCAAAAATCTCGGTCAAAAAAGCACTTTTTTCATTGTTTAGTTGAAAATTAGATATAAGTCAAATAGGGAAAAGGGATTCGAGGATTTGGCAGTTGGTTAATGAAACAAATGACAATGATCCTGATGAAGAGGAGCCTAATTCAATTCCGTTTGGAGCAAAAATCATCCGCGCAGGACAAAATAACCCAAATGTTGAACGAGCCCTTCACGCGAGATGTTAATAAATGCCTAACTCAAGATAAGGAGGTCTATAAAAATTTAACCAAAAACCAAACACACCTGTTACTTTCGGATTTCATCACCGAGTCTCACCAATGTAAAATTGCCTCTAATTCATCAATCGCATCGAACCAGAATCATATCAAGTATTATTGAGTGATTAAATGACATCATACCAATCAGGAAGAAAAGATTAATAGTCTATGAAAGTGATGACAGTAATTAAATTTTTGGTTAAGTCTTTTAAGAATATTATATTTATTGTTTCTATATTTCTTATATTTCTTGTTTGTCTTGTTTGTTCCATTGTTTTGTCATTTTATGAATGGATGGTTATTTTCATCTTTATCTAGATTATAACTTTAACTTTACGTTGAAATAAATGACTGAAGTATATACATTTTGGTTTGTTTTCGATTCACGAGTTTTATTTGAACGGTTTTTTGACCGACCTATCTTCTGCGTAAATCGGGGGATAGGTGTAGATCAGCAACGAAGTGAATACATAACTGAAATAAGGTGGTATATAGAGAGTAGTGGACCTATGAAAGAATGTTTCACAGATTAATTTTAAAATGAAAATGAATCTTAAAACCCTCTTTATCGAGAAATGTTAAAATTGTACAAGTATGCAAAGTAGTTTATCTTGGGGAAATTTATCCGGATAAAAATTGAATGATCAGATTAGTTTTCATTCATTTTAGTTCGCCAAAGTTTAAAATTGTTAAAAAGTTTAGATTACAAGTAGGATTTGGAAGCCCGACGTCGAGAGTTTTGTTTTGTAACACAAACTCCGCCGCAGTCAGTTCCAAGCTCGGTAGATAAAGAATCAGGGGAAATTCTTGCGCCAGCCAAAACATCGCGCTATAAAAATGGCATTCTCGGTAATTCCCAGGACACCTTGAGGGATAGGGTAGCTAGGCTAGTGACCCGCTGAACCTCAATCACTACACACGAAACGTCTAGTAATGACGAATTGTGCAACGCCTTAGATGAAACTCCTTCACGAGGGATTAGTTAAACTTTTTAATAATAAACCGACTCATATAGCTCAAATGTCCGAAGCCCTGAGTGGAGAAGGTCGCAAAGCAGGGCTTAAAGTCAGTGCTGCTAAAACCAAACTTACGAACTTCGACTCCAGGAGACAAGATGAAATTTATCTTGAAGAGCAGCGAGTTGAACATGTGGATACATTTTGCTATCTCGGAAGCATAGTTGCACAAAAAGCGGTGCTAAAGCTAATGCGCAGGCTCGGCGCATCCATAGCATTCATTGGTCTTAGCGAGATCATTACCAACAAAGACCTATATAGACTTACATGCTAAGACGGGATAGACATCGGTGTATACACTGAGAAAAGAGCCATCATTGGTTAAAGGAACTAGAGAAAAAGCTGAGTTACCGCCGTATAGTTATAAAATTGTTTATAGAAACTATAGTAGTTATGGGCATGCACGTACTTTCTAGGTTTCTTTTAAACGATCAATTTCTGTTAAAAGTTGGCGATGTTTATGTATATAATGACAACAATGTGTCAGTGTATTTGGGTTTCTAAATGAATTATGTCAACCAATCGCCCACCATTTAGGAGGGAGAGTTTTGTGAACTAAACAACGTAAAATATTTATTCCTTCTTTTGTATCACGCTCAATGAAGGTTAGGGTTAGGTAAAAACTTTGTTTAAACTATCAAAAGGATTACGTTCTTCTGACTCGAAATAGTCTACCAATACACGAACAAAATACTGGTTTTATGTAATATATAATACAAAACGTCTTATTGGCTTTCAAAATGTCATCAGATGAAGTATTTAATTATAAGGATAGAGCAAAATTATTTTTAAATTAAGGAAAGAAATGGGAAAAAAGTAAGCAAACAAAAGAAGGAAAATGAAAAAAAACATAGTAAATGATTAACAAATGAAATTTTTTCGGGAGTCGATGTTGTAAGGGATAACCTCCTGGCTTTCTGTATAGTCGCTCTACAAGGGCTTTCGGGTACTAAACGAGAATGGGTCCCGGCAAAGCGTACTCTAGATAAAGCTCGGAAAATATGGTAGTCGTAGCCATTTTACATTCAAGCATTTTGTTACTATTCAATTTTTTTGTACCACAGATTAACGTGCGTGTATACAAATAAAATTGCACACTCTCCTAGTCAAAACTAAGGAGAAATGCTGATGTCACTGAAGCATGCCAAGCTCGCGTCTGTTTATTTATACCTCCAATAAACAGCTGTTCAGACAGGTGTTATAATGGAAAACTCAACTTTCTCGGTTGAAAAAACGCTTTCGTGTAACCAACTTAGTTCAGTTTGAACCGCAGAAAAATAGCATGTACATATCGGTTGCTTTCGCGCGACATGTCTCATGGAGCCAAATGAGACGAAATTTTGGGCAACCATCACAGTTATTATTTGTACAATCGTTGATATAAAGAATTTTTTCAATTCGAAATTTAAAACATAATATTACTTCCTGGTTCATAACGAGGCTTTTTCGTTCGTTGACGCAAATTGCTCCAACCAAAATTTTAAAGTCGTCGGCGGAGTAAGTGATAACGTGTCGGCCTACCAATCCGGAGGTCCCCGGGTCGAATCCCACCGGCGGTGATCCATGGTTGTTTTCTGCTGACAACAGATTACGATAAAATGGCCATAGGGTTGCAGAGAAAATGCCAGTGGTTCGGAGTTTGCTTTAAATTATAGATTTTTGGATTCGTTAAAACCAGTCCTGTCAAAACCAGTTGCACTTATCAGTTGCTCAATATTTATTTTTTATTCTTCTGTGGCTCAAAATGGACTGAGACGGTTGCGCGAAAGCTCTTTTTAACTGAGACAACTGAAAATTCCCAGTTATCTCACTTGTCTCGAATTTGTTAAAAATGCTTGAATTTATTCATAATTTTGGTAACTACCATTTGCGGCTGCTACCAAAATGGTGTGTTTAACAACCACACAGCAATATTATATTTAAATTTAGAATTGGAAAACTACTCTAACTACACTAACAGCTATACAAATTGACATTTCCTGTACTGAGATAACTGAGACGGTGCTTCAAATTTCGTCTCAGTTGGCTCACTAATACATGTCACGCGAACGCAGCAAATGAGACAACTGAGAATTCTTAGTTATCTCACTTGTCCCATGTCGCGCGAAAGCACCTTATGTTTGTGTTTTGCATCCTCTAGAATTGTTGACATATTATCGCATTCATAATCAGTGTTTTTAAACATGCGATTGCTTTCTAATAAAAGTGTAATTTAGCTAATTTTTAAAATATAATAAATATGAATATTTTTATAAAACCATTATATTAAAGTTTTCATCTTACTGTTCCTATTTTCCCATTAGGAAGAGCTGCAGTATAATTTTCAGTTGTTGTACTCTGTTGTTGCTTTGGGAATGATTTAATGCAATTGGTTAATTCAGTTATTATTATCGAACTAGTCTACGTACTTATAACATAAAAGTACGAATATGATCACGTGGATTGACTAAACTATTAATTTTGACTCCGAATTTCAATGTCTCAGAATCCGTAGAACTTTAATAACCTTTAATTGTAGGGCCTTTATTCTATAAAATATATTGAGAACGAGAAGGGATTGGGTTAATTAAGGCTACCCTCTGAAAGCATTTAAAATTCGATTAATAAGTTCCCGACACTGATAAAATATTCCTTAATCTTGCAGTAATACTATAATAAAGACGTACGCGATTATTTAATTACCCGGGTAGAAAATTTACTTCTTTGCCCTTCCAGTGCAAGGTATTATTTTCCCTAGCCGTCACAGCGAAACCTCGTCACGCACGTCACGCTACATTAATGTTGTTTCGAAAGCAAGCACATATTCGAAAGTCACGTGAAAATAACCGTGATTTTCAAGGTAAGGTAATTCATCGACGTTAATTTCAATATCGTCACAAAGGGAGTTTTTCTGAAATAGCCGAATAATAACCAAATTTCACTGAGAGCTTGCTTATGGGTGCTTCATGTAATCGTTTTGGGAGTGAAGCAGCAATCAAGTATGATGGCAAAGGAAGCTGCAAAGGTAAAAGAATTCAATTATTTAGGATAATTTAAGTTCTTTGGGTAGAGTTTCATTTAAAAACTGCTGTCACCGAAACACCAAAAATAAAGAGATTTTTATCATGCCAATTTAAAAGAAATTATATATGAAGAAATAAATGGTAAACCTCGCAATGAAAAATACCTTGATCTTGATCTAATTTATTTTTCCGTACGGATTGTTCTCAAGATATACCGCGAAGAGTGGGAGGCGCGCAAGTGTACATAGGATAGTACTACCTAAAGTGCGGAGCCAAATGTTGACTTTACTAAGTTAACAATTCAAGAAAATGATTATTTCTATCATAATTTTTGTTTTTATTATAGTTATTATTGTTCTGTAAAGTCTCAGGTATCCTTGAAACCTCCACCTGGACAGGACTCTTCATCATGTAATCATTGTCTGAGTTCTTACAACTTCTTTAATGTGTAGGATAACAGCGATCAATGCAAGAGGCTTAAGGGCACTCACTAGACTACACATTATTTTTGAAGCCACAGAATATTGGAACACGGACATTGCACTTATACAGGAGACAAATTTTACACGAAACAATTCACATTACTAGAACAAAATTCTACACAAGGGTTGCATAGTTTTTGCTCCAGAAACTCCTCGTAGAGATTCCGATGTGGCACTTGCTGTGTCCCACAGCCTTAGATTCATACCTTCTGCGTCTACAGAAATTTACCCAGGTTTACCGTCTTCCTTAGATTTCGTCTTGGGGGATAAAACTCTAAGGGTAGTAAACGTGTACTTGCCACATAACCACGATACTGCAAGCCATACATACATAGATATACTTAGAGCACCTAGTATCTACAAATTTAATTTGACCATGCACAACATGAGTTTCTGAGTTTGTACCTATTATTTCTGAAATATAGCAGTTTCTAATGCGGTTCTTTTCGTTTATAGCATCAATATTGCGAGGCCTTTTCGCAGTTCAATACAATCCAGTTATTCAATCTATACGCCTAAAAAGCTAACTTAAGACGAAGAACGCTTGCCCTACAGCTAAGAGCTTAGGGACGAGAAAGTAGTAGTAATATTTATTAAGAATTCAAAAGATACAAATTTCGTAATACAAAATACTAAACATTAAAGCTATGGCAAAGATTACTTACTAGATAAACGGCTGCGAACAAAGCAGTGAAAAATTTTTGGTTGCTTTTATATATTTCAGAATTAAAAATTTGTTTTCCGGGAGAGTTTGTGGATGAGAGACACATATACTTCCTGCACTTCTTATGTGCATTTACAAATGGCAAATGTACTTCACTCATTAAAAGATCAGAATACATTGACAATTTACGCACATAAGTAACTAACTCAGTCATGTGCTTTACATGAATTCTTTTTATTGGTGGTACTTTTTGGTACATTTCTCTCTTCGACAAGATTTGCTGGTACTTTTTTGACGGGAGTCTGTGAGAACAGAATTTTGACAGAAGTAAGTGATTCTCTCAAATACTTTTCATAGAAGTAAATGACTGCACATTACCTGTACTCTTTATTTGCATGAAGATTCTTATGACTTTAAAAGCTGGATATATTTCGTTTTACTGAGGTGCCAGTGTTACTTTTTCAAATTAGCTGGATAATTTAGGGAGCCGGTTATCTAGTAGTAAGTAATCTTTGGCTATGGCTTCAAGCCGTCCGTCAGTTGATAACAAAAAATAAAAATAAAGAAAAACTACAAAGTAAATAATTAAATTCAGAAAATTATTTATATAATAATAATAATGTTTATTCTAATTCCACAATGTAACTTAATTATAACACAATATTTTCGATTTGTGCATCGTAACCAACCACATGATTAAGGAACTGAGTAGAAAATTCAGGATTCGCTTTCCCGAGCGAGCAGACTGGGACAGCGGTGATAGAGATGCCAGACGGTATGGAGAAAAAGTCGCCGAGCCGAGGCGCTGAAGTCGCCCAAAGTCGCCGCGCCATTATTTGAAATCGGAAAAATCGCCTTTTGATTTTATAATCAATGATGTCTTTCAAATTGTTGTTTGTACAACTTTAATGTAATATTTATTACAATAATCAGATACAAGTAACACAAATTTAAAATTGTGGTAGAGGCGTCGTGAAAAACAAAAAATACCCTTAATTAAGAAGATATTTAATGGAATGGAAATATATTCGCTGGCGAGGGGAGGGGGCAGTAACCCCCCATTTAATAAAGCAATTAAAAGCCTGATTAATACACCTTTCCTCCCAGAAATTAAAAAATTTTGTTGACGTACATAAATAAACGTAAGTACACGTAAATACACGTAAGTGCAAATAGTCACAACCTTAAATAATTCACCTAGTCGCTTCAAACTATTTATTACACACATTTTGATCTTTTAGGAATTAATATCTATACAAAGGATAGCAAAAGCAACCGCAGGAACGATAAAAAAACTATTTTGATGTCGACTGTATCAGAATTAGATATCCACGATGTGACGACGGTAAAAAAATACCATTGCGATAAACGTCAGTTTGGACTCGTTCGGAGTTCAGTAAAAAGTTATTCGCGCAAAATTAGAATTTGAGATGACTCGACAGGAAAAAATTTTTTTTACTGTCACGTCGGGTTATGTGATTTCGATTAGCCAATATTAACCTACCTGAGCGTGACTGAGCGTCTTTTACAGTAGTAGGGTTTTTTGCACAAAAGACTTTCTTGGTCCCACTGCCGCCCATGTGGATAACCCTTTAATAATAAACAAATAAATGCACCCTCTTTAAAATTATATGAACCACTCTGTATATACATAGTTCAAACAGGTTGCCCGCACATTTTGTTCTCAGAATCCTTTGATAAAACATCTGCAACTTCATAAAAGCACTTTATCGTCTTAAATTGCATGAGGTGCTCTGAGCTTTATTCCGCATCATTTTATGAAGGGAATAAATAGCTACCCTTTTTCTGAAAATTAGCAAAATAAATTTCATTTCCAGTTTCCTAACATCTTTCTATCTGATAACATTAAGTTTTATTTCTGCTCTGGCGTGAAAATCAGCATCAAACATCTGCTGACAATAAAACTCGAAATTCGCAAGAAGTGCGTAGAAAGTTGCTTGGAGCACGTGATCGCATTTCAAATCAGGCAAAACTTTATGGCGCTGTAAAATGTTTGCAGAATATACATAGCCCCATCATTTGCTTCTCTGAATATATCTATGGTATTTGGTGATACTTTCAAGAAAACGCAACATAAAGTACAAAAAGGCTTGTAGGAATTTTATATGATTAAAGGACCTTACGCTACTAAAAGATGTGCGTTTTTATGGTCTGAGTAAAGTATCCGTCGACACTGATCCTTCTGTAAACTAATGTTTAGATGCTTTGCCATTGAAGAAAATGTTGTTTCCCCCCAGCAGTTTTTCAACAATTGTATATTATACCAAAATTATGGGGCAAATACCTGTCATACCTTGACCTTACCTTTTAAATTGTACATTTTTACCCTTTAAACTGTATAGCTGAATATTTATTTTGGATATTTTTTAATTAGTCGCCCTTAAGAGGGAAATTTTTTCTGCGATATTGTTATTTCTACTCTACTAAATACCATACTTAAATTTCTATACTTGTCCTTCAAAATGAGTTCCTTAACTCGGACCTATAGTAGACAAGCACTAAACTAGAATGTCAAGAGAGTGAAAACAACGAAGAAGTCTTTACGGTTTCAACATGGGCTCATTGTCATGATTAGAAAATATTTCTTTTCTGCTTTCACGAATTTGGTTTTTAAGGTTGAGTTGATATTTCAATTTCCTTAAGTTTGTAACACAAATATTATTATACGTTTAAAAGACATTTCTATATATTGTTTACTTTTGCCAAAGAATCTGCAACAAAAACATAGTTCTCCCTTGCAAAAACGAAGGTGTCATTCGTATCTCGAACGTGGTGCCATTTATCGAAAATTCATCTATGTAACTTTTGATACTAAACAATTTTGAAAATTTTATAATTTTCAGCAAATTTAGAAAGTTTAGAAATAAAGCAAAACTTATTTCATTATATGAGGAGTTTCATATACAGTGTGCTAAAATAAGTGGGATGATAAATCTCACCTAGCTAACAAAGAATTGTATAGCCCGAGGGGGGGGGGGGGCAATCTAAACTACAAAAAGTTAAGCAATGTTAATACAAGTAATTAAGTCGTTTTTGCCCGGAGTTTTTCTCTGATTGGCTTTTGTCCAGAATCTCACTTTCAGCCTGTCCACTACGAGTATTCTTAAGAGGCTATACCAATGTTACTACTTAAAAATAAGGATATTTTTATAATTTGTTTTTTTAAAAGACTACTGCATCAAATGTTTTAATATGTTGGGTACATATTTAGTATTTGTTTACGAATATACAGAAATTTTTTTCGGTCAAAATATTCAAATTTACGGGACTCATAATAAAAAAAAAGTAGGCTCACTGCTGCTATGATTGGCGCCTCCAAATTGACTGGAATGAATCATTATTAAAATAAATATAATGTACCGCATTTTGGACGGGTTCTTTTTTTAAATATTGGATTAACTGCAAATTACTACTTGAACAATAGTTTGTAATTATCTTCAAATGCGTTAAAAACCGTTGACTTTTCTACTAAACATTTTATAAGCAATATATATATATATATATATATATATATATATATATATATATATATATATATATATATATATATATATCTGGGTTCAGAATTTTATTATTGAAGTTAACCTGATCGTTTAGTAAATTATAACCGTCGGTTATAACATGTCGCTCGGCACTAAATGACATAGCTGAGCATCTGAAAGTACGGCTCATCTGGGTGCCTGGACAAAGTGATATTCCGGGCAATTGCAGAGCCGACGAACTAGCGAGAATCGGTACCACTCGTCCTGATTCGGACATTAACCACCAGCTGGGTAAACCGCTGGCCATATGCAAACTGAAACTCTCACAGGAGTCTCTCAGGATTGCAAATACTAATTGGCAGGAGGAACTCACCTGCCTGATTACCCGACAGATATGGCCAAAGTTTGACCCTAAACGGTCAAGGGTCAAGCTCATCTTACAAGGACGCAAAACAATTAGCAGTACCGTGGCCGTTATCACGGGTCACTGCCTCATAGGTAGACACGCCGATAGACTGGGCGCGCCTTCAAACGACTTCTGTAGGAGTTGCGATGAAGAAGAGGAAGAGAAAACCATACTTCACCTCCTCGGTAACTGTCCGGCCGTAGCCAACCGTAGGAACCGGTTTCTGGGCTCCCCCTTCTTTGAAGAGTTAACCGTGCTAGGCTCCACTGATGTCACGGACCTGGCTCGATTTATCAGGAGTTCAAAATGGTTCCGGACGACGAGTTAAGGCTTTACACCGTTCTTAACCTAGTCAAATTTATTTTGACTTCCCGAGAGCTGGTCCCACTGGAGACAGGGAACTGGCTCGGTGCACAGGGGCAACATATCCACCCTCTTATTTTTTAGGTTGTTTTTATGGGGGTTGCTAAAATTTTTGTAGCCTCAACGTTGTATCACAATGCGCCTCTTTGCTCTTCTTAGGCAGCCACTTTAACCTAACCTAACCTAATCCGCTTTAGAAATTTTTACTTTAATAACATTCGCAATCAGTAATTAAAAAGAAACCTACCCGATTAATTTCCTATTAATTTTAAGAAAATTTTTTTTTACTCGCGGGGTTGAAACCACCCTCCCTAGTAAAGCAAATTAACCCATATTTACTCTAAAAACTCGGTCACGCAAGCAACCATAAAAAATACTACAATATTAGTGGTTTGCCCTTTTAGGGGTAATTTGAGTGGAGTATGAGATATTGTGCGCATCGTGTTCACCCCCCCCCCCCCCACAAAAACAGTGGGTGGAGGGGGGATGTCTTGCAGTGCGATCGCAATACTTTTGCGTTTTTCTCTTTTGTTGTTCAGAAAAGTCAAAAAATGAAGTACACATTTTAAAATTGGAGACCAGTTAACTTTACAGGATCCTAATCATCTGTGAGATATGGAGCCACTATTATTACTTAACATAAAAGTTACTGAACTTTAACTCATATTTACATACACTTAACAATCAATAAGCCTTTAAGCTAGCGTATAAACTACAACCAAAATGTGTCTCTTTAAATGGCAAGTCTTTCCGGTCATAAATTAAGGAAGTATGTCAATCTATGCACCTTCCGTCTTTCAATAGAATAAGCATGCATAGTCTCAGAGAAGAAAGCAATATACAATTTTAAACGATTTTCATATAACAATAACTGCTACTCGCCCTTTATACCATGTCCTATATGGGATGGTCCCATACATTTTATTGCAAATCAAAATCAATATTTCAGTGAAAAGTGACTCAGGCTATCTACTACCAATGACATAAAGTGAGGTTTTCTGGAAATGTTTGTCGAAACGGTGAATATAAGCAGGTATATGTATATAAAAATTCCATTTCACAAGTTGCTTGTCGCCTGTTGCCAACTTAAGAGTAATACCAGCTCTGCAAATTCTAAAGGACTAGCACGTGACCCTAATCTTCTTGGGATAACAACACTATTTTGCTGTTCCACATATTTCATATACCAAGTGCTGAGTGGCTTAACTTTCTCGTTGTTGCGAACTCATATATCACCAAAATGACATTATGTTCCTTCTATAACTATCAACGATTAAAAAGTACCGAGCAGATAAAGGAACCTAAGAAGAAATGGAGTTGCTTCCATTAAGTTGAGGAAAAAAATCAAGTTGTCACCCGCCTTGGATCAAGTGCCCTTTTGCAATTTAATAGGATGGTGAGGACTACCGTTGCTTAACAAAATTGTTGTGAATGGGAGAAGTATGTAGCCCTTGATTAATTACAGAAATTGTTCGAAATGACCAGAATGAACTTATATATGCAAGCAGGAGTAATTGCTGAAGTATTTACCTTCATAGTTAATTCTACCATCCTTATCTAGGTCTGCAATTGCTAGTAGCTCTGTCAGTTGAGTTTCTGTTAGGCTTTCGCCGATCATTTCCATGGCAGTTTGTAGTTCGTCTCGAGTAATGAAGCCATTGCCGTCACGGTCAAACACCCTGAAAAGGGACAACGAGTAGAGATTCGTGATAAACTTGTTCTAGTGAACTTAGTGATAAGTTGCATCTCCTCAACTTTCTTAATTAAATTTGCAAAGTTTTCGTAGAATAGCATACATACCTAAATGCTGCGATTAAGTCTTGTGTCACATCGTCCATTTCTTCTTGTTTACTCGTGCCTTCTGTCTCATCACGCAAAGCCTGAATTCGCCCGACCCATTGAAGGAATTCTGCCTCGTCTATTAATCCATTACCTGTAATGATAATTATTATAGGATTTTGGTTTCAGTAATTTTCTAAAATATATTTAGAATTTTTTGTTTTGAAATAGAACATTTTGAGGGGCATATTTGTTATTATTAATTATTTGGTTTTATTCTGCTCAGCCTAAACGGGTATGTGAAGCTCGTTTCAGTAAATTTAAGATAACGTTTTTATCAATTAAATTTTTATGAGATTTTTTGAAGGACAAAGATTAGGAAAACATATTCTTACTTATGTCGAAGTACACTTTGGTTACAATCCATTAAAAGCTTTAGTAGGTAATGCATTTTTCCAATCAGTGTATGTTTATCTTGGGACTAGTTGGAGAAACGTGTGTATAAATCAAAAATAAGCATTTCTTATTAGTTTTCTTAATTTGAAAATAATTCCAAGTTTTCATTGCGTTGCGTCTATAATCCTGAAAAAGTAAAATCGTCAAAGCGCAAAATCCTGATTAGGCGAAGTTCCAAAAACACAAACTCCTGAAAGCGCAAAATCCTAAAAACGCAAATTAACTTAAAAAAAAAATCTTAAATAATTTTGAAACATATAAAAGTTGTGATAACTTCGTCCAAGATGCCAACAATAAGAATATCTCAGGATCAATGTGATAAAATCTTGATGAAAATTAAGAAACTCTTGGCGCGCGAGCAGGGCTATTAATTTTTTAAGACTTTTTTGTGAACAGTTTTGATGGCATATACTTATTGTTGACTTAACATTTATAAAAATGTCTAGAAAATAACCCTTTCTTAAACAAAAAAATTTATAACTTTATTTTCGGTATTTCCAAGAAGAATAGTATCATAAAATAAAATAACCTCCTCTCGACCGCTAATCTCAATATTTTTTTTACTATATGTACCTATACTTTGTCTTTCGAATAATCGCGTCATGAGTTTATGTGGTATCAAAACGGCACATTGCATGCTAACTAGGCCTCCGCCACTGTGGAGGCCAATGCTTGAACTAACTAACTAACTAACTTATTTTAGTCGTAGATGTTTACAATTTTCCCACATATGAACATATTGTTTTAAATTCGAACGTCGTTTCTAGCAACATAAGCTCATAAAGGTAAAAAAGTCAAAGTTTTCTGATACTCAGAATTTATTAATTTTTTTAGGATTTTAAGCGTTCAGGATTTTTCAGTTTCAAATAAAGCTTCATAGATAACTTCAAAGTACAAACATTATTGATCAAAAATCCAATTTAATTGAGCATTTTAATTTTTAATTAAAATGTTATTTATTAAAAATGTAGAAGTAGAAAAAACGAAATTCTTATTACACTTTTGAAGGACGAAGGAGAAAAAAGTAATTTTTGAATCATATTTTCATCAACCGTTCATATATCTCTAATTTTTAAATTCCAATTGATAGTATATTTATTAAGGTATTTGGGAGTGACACTCCTTGCACGGACGGAAAACTGTTAACGCGAAAGAAATTTTCTTATAAAAGCGAGTTAAGAGTTGGTAGAGTCGAAACTTACGAAATATTTTACCTGATTATATATAATTTAACGCGATTTTTGGAAAGTAATTTAAAGTATACCGTAGTTTTTAAATTTACAACCCTTCATAATACACACTTCTTAACTCAAAATTCTGAAATTACTTTGCCCTTGTTTTTTCACATATCTTACAATATATTGCATATTGTCTCTTCTTTGTCCATAATTCATAATCATAAACTGTAATTAAGACAATAAGCCCTACCCTATAAGGATCATAAACTAACTACCTGGTCGGGAAAACGTACTTGTGATGTTTTAAAGGAAACTGCAATTTGCAATTACAGGGCTACGAAATTAATTTTTAATAAATAAATAGAATTTTCCTTCTAACACAGAAGGCGCATGTAGGAGCCAAGAAACAACAACTCTATTCCATTAAAACGGTGGAAAATGGCTTCCACACCACCATGCATAGGAAAAAAACGAGCCATAGTAAGGAAAAGAAAGAAAACGCGGATGAAAACCCAGCACACAACATGCATAAGAGAGAGACACGGGGGCACAGAGAATAGTTAGTTCTTATGTGATTCCTTGCTAAGTGTTAAATCAAAATTCGGACATGCATTAACAACCCTACATAAATGGGTTCTTGGTTCATGCCTGCTATAATTTGATCTGGAGGGGTCAACATACAATAAAGGAAGCTTTCGGAGACTGTGTTGGGACTGTCCAAGGAAAACCTTGCTAATAATAGTGCCTAAGTCAATATCTGAATTCAAGAGCTGGTGAATAAAGACCAGATCAGCCACATTGCGTCTTTTCTAAAGTGAGGGCCAACCGAGCGGACGGGAGCGGTCGATGTGGAAATCTAATGAAATTATGCTGCACCGATTCGAATGAACAGCGCAATAGGCCGACTACACCTGAGATGCATATTTTAGAATACATCTAACTAAGGAGCAGTACAAATGAATCAAAGTTGTTAAATCCGAGAACGCTCTAGACCAGTGGTTCCCAAACTTACTATGCCCATGGAACCCTTCTTATAGCAAAAACCTGACCATGGACCGCACGAAATAACTCTTCATAATAGAAAAATTACAAATTTAACTTTTATGTCTTGAATGGTATATGGTGACGTAAAAATAAAATATAAATAAAATATTTTGATATTTAATGATGATATGAGATTATTTATGTTTGTGAGTTACTAATTTCCAGTTGTTTTCTTTTTTTGTGATGAGGCTCATAACTGCACTAAATCCATGTTCTACTAAATAGGAAGACGGAAAAGCAATCAAGAGCTTCTGTACACCCATATTGCAGGATATAAAATTGGTATCTGTTTTTGTAACCAGAATTTGTGGTATCCTTGTTCAAACATTGGTTTTAGCTCCTCATTTGTGGAATAATTCAATAAGTTGCTCCTGTATTAGTATGGATTCATCTAGTTTGTGGGTCTACTTCCAAAAGGGTCCAACGTCCAATAGGGGATAACCAAGTGAAGAATGTTTTTAAGTCTTTGGCTGAGGTCAGAATGAAGAGCCGTTAAGTGTTGACAATAAGCAAGGAAATTTTCATCTCGTTTTTGCAATTTTGAAAGATTTGGAAACTGAGAACATTCTTCTCTTGCCAAGTTTTCTTTGTATAGAAAAAGTTTTGCAACAAACGCAGATATTATACTTTTAGTTTTAATTAAATTTAATTGATCACCTTGCAGCTTCAAAATGGTTTCGTTAAATTTGTTACGAAGTAAACTATATTCTTTGGCACGATTCTTTTACAGTGCCATATTTTATACAAGTCATTGCATGTAGCGGCGAGATTTCGTTCCTGTTTAAACTTGCACAGATATATAGATAGACGTCCGCGGGTGGCCCGACAACCACCGAGCGATGCTTGTCATTACTTGTATTTTATATATCTTATCTATATTTACTCAGGACGTAAAAATGGCTACCAATTTATTTATTGCTATTTATTTTAACTTTCATGTTAATGAAAATGGGTCACAATTATTTTAATTTATATTAAACCTTTCGCGGACCCCCCGCCGTTGTTCACGCACCCCCAAATTATTTTTAATTTACCACAGCCCAACGCTTTACAAAGTCTAAAATTAAACTGCCTTTAGACACAATATAATTAATACGCAGAGAAAAGTCAAGTTGCCTATCAAGTTTTACCCCAAGATCAGTTACGGACAACACGAGACGGATGCCATTCTCCGCAAAGGTGTAATTAAAAACTTGTGGATTGAGGCTTCTGAAAAAGGACATAGACTCATATTACACAAAATTGAAATGTAAGTCATTGTGTCCGCACCAAGCCAGGAACGTGTCTAAGTCCTTTTGAATAAGGGCGGAGTCACCACTATCCTTAACATAGGAGAAAATCTTCATGTCGTCAGCGTAGATCATAACATTAGAATATAAGATTAGAAATGAATCATATCATCAATGGCAAGAACGAAAAGTAGAGGACCGAGATGACCACCTTGTGGTACACCAGATGAAGCTCTTTTCACGGAGTGTCTTGTCTCTTAGATAGGATGAAATCCAGTCGAGAAGCAAGGGGGAACATAGCCTATTGAGTTTAAATATAATTACGGAGTGAGGGAGTTTATCAAAGGCTTTACTGAAATCCGTGTATATACAGTCCGTTTGCAAACCTCGTTGGAAGCCTGAAATAACGTGGGAGGTTAATTCGGACAAATTAGTAGTCGTTAATATATGGGACAAGAACCCAGGTTGATACAGGATTACTTCGCGATTGGTATATAATCAGTTCTAATATTCTTATGAGCCCTTTTATGAATTGGGACTATTGCCACGATTGACAACTAGATGCAGTTGATACGAAATGATTTATTTTCACAAAGTGACGCAGTGAGTTCTGTTTACCTTCAACAACATTCTGCACCACAGCAGCAATAACAACAAGTGCCTCAACCGAAACAACAGCTTACGCACCGATACAATCTGAGTAGCTTAAATCATCGATAACAGCTTCAGAGGGTTTCCCGGCGACCATGCTCAATGTAACTTGAAGTGAAACGTTCATGATGAGTATTAGTATCAGCACTCATAAAAGAAAAAAACTATCCGAAAATAATAATAAATGTCTTGGAAAGGCAGGTATAAAATAGATAGAAGTTAGAAAGAGGAAATAGCTCTATAAAAAAATTATAAACCCGTCTAGAGAGGGCTTTAAAACATCAATGTTGGATGGAGAATAGTTGCGAAAATGTCATATATTCCGATTATTCAATTACAGAGGTCTAAAAAATGGTGTGATGATTGTTGGCTATTTTCGACGTTACGTACAGGATGCGCAAATTTTCTTTTGTCGTTTTTTTCTAGTTGCATCTAGTTTGATACTAACTTTACCCTTCAAAATAAGCTATGCAGCGGTCAGCTGTATTTTTTTCTTGCAAAGTTACGACCATTTTAAGTTATGAAGTTCATATTTCTTATAAACATAATATATCTATTTAGCGGCGGCGGTTTTAATAAGGGAAGCTGCTGGAACCTCCGCAAGATCACTGCAGTTATAACGGGTCACCGCCTTTTTGGTAGTCATGCCGTCCGCATGCGTATTCCTGCCTACAACTTCTGTCGGAGTTACCTGGTCGAGAAAGAAGTTGGAAGTGCTAACCACGAGAAGGTTCTAGACCTTTGGCGAGCACTTCCCTAATGGACAAGAATAGTTCGCCAGCGTGGAGCTAAAGCACCTAACCAGGTTCCTCAATAGCTACGGCTGGTTCAACTGATCACTGTATGGCAGTGCAGGTCGGTCCAGGTGAGGTTACCTCGTAGTGGTATCGCACCACAATAAGGTCTATGCGAGGAATATCGTGCTGGCATATCGTTATAAAGGTCGCAGGATCGAATCCAGCTAGCTACAGTTTTGGATTACGCAGGAAGGCTATTAGGAATTTCGAAGTAATATCGGCGGTTGGGAACACACTTTAAATTGCAGGTTTTATCCTCAGATAATCTTACAAATAATATTTGGGGCTTTAGGTAATTTTTAACGACGAGAAAAAGTTTAAAAGTTTGATCTTTGAATATCAAAACGTATTAACACAGAACCTTCTGCCATATCATGGACAATTTCGTCGCATTAAGTTTGTGTTTGAACAAGATAACGCGGCTATTCATACCAGCCGAAGCACCCGGAACTGGTTTGCGCAAAAGCGCATAGAAGCAATGGAGTGGCCAGCGTGTTCTCCAGATATCAATCCGATGCAAAATGTATGGGGTATTCTTGTACGGGTTTACTCTAATAATCGACAATACAACAGGGGAGATGAGTTGAAAGTAGCGATTGAGAAGACGTGGAGTGAAATTGACATAAAAATTATTGTAAATTTAATCAAAAGTATGAAAAATAGAATATTTAATGTTATTAATAAAAATGGCGGATACTAATAATTCTGTAAAAATTAAAAAAATGTATTATTAAATATATTAATATTTTATTATTAAATGTTTTATTAAGGAGCTGTATATTTATGACGAAGGCTAATATTGGTTTTTGTTTTCTCATTTCTTTGTAGTGCCAAGAAAATATTTGGATCTCTGTTAATAAAAAGTTTCATGCCATTCTATATCCAATAATAAACATTAATTATCATAAAGTCTCATTAGAGAATTTGAATTGTAAAATTTCTAGGTGGCTCTATAATTATGACGAGCACTTTTTTCTAAACAAAGTTGCTCAGCTATTTTTTGGTTTATTTTATTGAGTTATGCAATTTTTGGTAAGAATTCACTACGTGTACCTTTTATTGGGGAACACATTGAAGTAAAATTTTAAACAGCATTGATGACTTTGCTGTCAATCGATACGACTCACCTACATGAATAAAGAAGGGCAACAGTTGCATAGCAAAATTTCTATAGACCTTGAAACTTAATCAGAACAAAAATCTCATACAAACCTCATAAATCCTGTAGGATTATCAAATGGGAATTGATACTCAATGTCTGGCTCTTTGCCGAACTTTTGATTCTAACGAGTTAAAATTTTACAAATTCATGCAATTTTCCACTAAGTGCAGTTTACCACGAAAATGCAATAAATGCACGGCTATGAACAGAGATTGATTGCAGGATGGGCTTAATCGCCGCACTACAAGCCATTTAACCTAATCGGTCTGCTGAAGGCGCTGGCCCGACTTCCGTTTTTTGCCATTATGGGCACCGTAAGGAAGAAATCTATGCCAACTTTAAGTGAGACTAGAGTCGATAGAATCATTTTCTATGTTCAGGGTTATAAGAAATTTTTCAAGGAACTGAGTTATAGGAAAGGCGCGCCAAGTTCACTCCGTTCTATGCCATCAGTGAAGGTCGTTGGAGAAAATCGATAAAAAATGTACTTCTTTAGGGGGTCGTACACATATTCCCAACCGGAGATTTAATTGATAAAATCCCACATTTATCGGCAGTAGAATTCTTCGATAGCAAAACTCATCAAAAAGAAATAAATTGGGTCACAAAAACTGATGACAAACTGAGCTAGCCAAAAATGAGCATTATAAACGCATCAAAAATCGTTTAATGTAACGTTAAAAAGTCATTCGCATAAGATCCTGTGATATCATTTCACATTTCCGGCCCAACGGCGTTAGAACTGAACGCTGGAAAAGGTGAAAGAAATGCCAAATATGGAAATCATTGAGGTGGAAGTATTGATGGTGTAAGTTGAAAAAAGAGTTTTTCAATTTTGTACATTTCAAAGGAGAAGGCAATTTCTGTGATGCGAATGTGAACTATATGCATAAAACAATGATGTGATATAAGTTTAATTCCATAAGGTTGAGAGTTATAGAGATTGGTGTATGGTGATTGGCTTGCACCTTATTATATATGCGCTGAGTATGGGCTTATTTCGCTTCCAGAAGTGAAGCAAGGAGAGGCAGAAATTGTTTGAATAGCCACTGAAAGTTGCGTTTTCTAGATATTTTGCATAAGTGGTATATGGTGTGCGATATCGTTAATTTGGTAGTCTTATCAATTGTTCGCATTATCTGACTCATACCTACGTAAATACATACTAATCCAAACCCATGTATAATATCATACATGCCAACGTACAAACGCATGGATATAAATGCCTACCCAAACATATAGCCGGTCGGTGGGAGAGAGTGGCCGTTGGTGCCTACGATCTATTGTTTAAATATGACAGGTTATTATATTAGAATATTCCAGGCTTATCAAGTATTAGTCTACAAATTTTAAGTTATTTCCAGCCGAAAAGTAGTAATGCGTTTGTAATTGATTGCTAAACGTGGAAAGCCTGGAGATGAAATGATTTGTATGTAAATTATTGCAAGGATTCGTTTTTTTGCAACAGTTCCTGCTCATAGCCGTTTTTCGCTCGTTTCATATTTATAATCCAGATAAAGTTTCCAACAAAATAAAGTGTTTATTTTAATTAAATATAAATTAATTATAAAAGTAACAAAAACTTAATAATTAATAGAGGTTCCCTTGGACTTTATTGTATCAAAAATCCTTTTCTTCATGGACTGGATCAATTTATTTAACAACTCAGGGTCGAGTTTCCGCCATTCATCAAGAATTGCAGCTTTCAATTCCGCCAATGATTCGTACTGGCGATTTTCAGCGTATACCGGTCTGACAAGAACTCCCCAAATGTTTTCAATGGGGTTTAGATCGGGTGAACGCGCCGGCCAGTCCATCACAGTAATGGAATTTGTCTCCATCCAACCCATTGTTTCACGACTGGTATGAATTCTGGCATTATCCTGTTGGAAAATCCAGTTTTTTTCGCCATGTTCTGCCAGAAATGGCAGTAAACTGTTTTCGAGTACTTGGATGTAATCTCTACTGTTCATCCGCGATGAAATAAATTTTAAATCCAAACACCCTGCTGCAGAAAATGCTCCCCCACAACATCACAGAACCGCCACCAAAATTTCTCTTCGAGAAATACAGAGACTCCTTCCTCAGATCTTGCCAGTAAGAATTAAATCTGTCTGGTCCATCTAGGTTACATTTCTTTTCATCAGATAATATAACCTGAAAATAAAACTTGAACTTAAACAATGAAGAAATATGAAAACCAGTATTTCTTACAGAATCCCAATCTGTAGACATATTATTTTCTGAGAAATCCATCCGAGCTTTCTTATGGCGATCTAATAGTCGTGGAGCAATCTTCATTTTACCTCTACATATGTTAGGAGCACGTTCAATCGTTTGTTTTTGAAACCTTCGTTTGGACAAGAGCTGCCATTTTATTGCAACTTAGTCGAATTGCTTGCTGCCCGTACAATTTTCCTCTCATCCCGCGAAGAAAGTTTTCTTTTTCTTCCCTTTCGCTACGGTTTCCCATAAAACTCCGGATCTTTTAAAAAGTTTCGAATTACACGGCGACTGCGAGCGAAAATAATTGAAAATTGTTAGGTGGGTTATAAATATGAAACGGAGTGTATTAAATCATCAGTTCCATGTTACTGATTAAACTTTTAAACTTTGCTAGAATTCAATGGTGCATTCTACTTCCTAGGATCGTAACAGTAAAAAAAAAGTCTATCGACATTCGCTTTTTTATACATTCCATAAATTTGTCCGCGTGTTCGCTGTCCTACATCTTTCGAAATTCCGGCTCCATTTTGGAATACCAGATGGAATGTTGGTGAAAATTTGATAAGTTAGCATTCTTGTCTAGGTCGCTTAAATTTTCTTCCAGTCTAATTCGTGTACTGTGCTTTGCTTATATTAAAACTAGTTTTTGTATGTATTTCATATTATTAAAAAGTTTTGTTTTTGTTTTCTTTAATTGATCCTGGTTCAACATATTATTACTCAACATTTAGGAAACCTGGAGAATATTTCCGAAATTACAAACCGAATTTTAAGGTTTGAGTTATCGTTCTAAAATCAGATTCTGGAGTTTGAAATTACGTGGCTGAGCGGTTAGGTGTATTCAAATGTTATTTGTTATTGTACTACAAAGTTGAAAGAATCGGAGAATTCCATTACAATATCGTTAAATAATTTATTGACAAGTTAATATTACTGAATAACGTAATTGCAACTTGTCCAAATTAAGAATTATTAAGAAGAAGTCTGAACTATCAAATAATGTAATTACTCATTGGGTTTTGAAATTTTCCTTAACTTATATTTCTATGCTTTTCTATATTTCATATTCAAAGACATATGAATAAAAAGTTCCAATTAGCTTACTCTAGGATAGTTTAATTTTTTAATTAAGTTCAAATTCCTTAATAAGGACTGCAAAACTAATCAAGGGGCTACATCAACCTAGCTTACTCAAAAAAAAATCATAGTGTGTAGGTGTAAGAATAACTCCTGAAAACTTCATGCCGACATCTCTAAAATTCTCGGAATTATAAGGCTTAAAATAGTTTTTTTTCAGAACAGTGTTTTTAAAAACGGTGATATCTCGAGAACTAATCGACAGATTCTTTTAAAATTTTACACAGTCAGTTTTAAGCCGTTGTTAACAGATTGACAATGATTGACGCAATATTCAAAAATAACCAGATTGTTTAAACAAATTATGATAATCTCTCTCTCTCCCTCTAGTTCCTGTAACCCCTTGTGATATCTCGAGAACTAATCGACAGATTCTTTTAAAATTTTACACAGTCAGTTTTAAGCCGTTGTTAACAGATTGACAATGATTGACGCAATATTCAAAAATAACCAGATTGTTTAAACAAATTATGATAATCTCTCTCTCTCCCTCTAGTTCCTGTAACCCCTTGTGGGGCATGCGGGAGAAGAACTTCATCCGATTCGAGACAACGAGAGCAAGTGGACCTACAATTTAAAGTGGATTCTGGAAAAACTGAGATTTTCTCTGAGACCCCCATGGCCTTTTTATCGTAATCTGTTGTCAGCAGAAAATAACCATGGGTCGCCATCGTGGGATTCCAAACTGGGACATCCGAATTGGTAGGCCGATACATTATCACTTACTCCACCGACGCTATTTTGTTTTTTTAATAATAATTTTAGGAAAGGGCGATCGCCAATCTGATTTATTAGCACTTAACCTTATGAGCTTGATATCTTTCATTTCAGATGAAGAGATTTTGTAGCAGAAGGGTAACCTAAAAAAAATTGAACCGACTTCACAAGCGCTAAAAACATAAAATAATTATTCATTTGATATCTATTACGACATTTTGAAGTCGGTGCAAGCTAAACAAACAAAACAACCACCCAACCACAATTGAAGATAATATACCTGAACGTGTCTGCTTAGTAAATTGAGCAATATAGCTTATAGAGCAGAGGATTAGGAACAATGCGTGAGGATTACGCGCACCCATACGCCTGGCATGATGTGGGGTGCTAAAAATGATGACAGCTTCCACTTTCAAGAATTGTTACTCAGTGAACGAAGCATACATTGTTTCGTAGAAAAACATTGAGAGTAGCCTGAGTGTCCCCTTTTATATTGGCCTTATAAAGTTGATTTCTTATAAACTTGCTGCTTTTGTTGTGCAAAGAGATCGTATTTCTTGAACAAGTATCTGATAGAAGCACGACTCAATAATATTTCTAATGATGAAAGGATTACCGCTTTGAAATGAGTACAATATACAGATAAAATTAAACAAAAAAAGCAAAACAAATGAAACTACAGAAACATAAAAGAAAAATATATCTTATATGGAAACAATACCCATGTAAGAGAGAAAGAGAGTTATATACACTTTTATCGAAAAGGGGAAATGTTTGGCATGCTTAATTAGCAAGCACGTATTTTCCGCGGCTTGATGCAAATGTTTTACTTATTTATAATTCGTATAAAGAGCAGCGGTGTGCTGCTTTGGTGCTGGTGATCATATGGAATTGTTGATGGAATAAGTTCTTATAAAAATATTGTTTTTTTAATAAAAGAAGACATAAAAATAACAAAATAGTTCTTGTACAAACTTAATACATTTAAGACTACAAAGTGCGGTCACTGTAAGTAAAATTTACGCATTATTCTGCCAGCTTTTAGTATGTTTTGTATGCCCAAAGTATCTCTACTCCAGTCAAGCTGGCGTGGTTGATTAAAGCATATTTTCCGAAATTAAAAGTTCAACATAGCAAAATATGCTAAATCTAAATACTTTACATACATAACTACTTTTATAAAGTAATTTTTAACACTTTTTTTCAGAAAGTAAAATTACCGACGAACAAAAATTTTGCTCTAACATGCATCGGCATCATACGTGTTCAAAACAGAACCAACACATTTCCCCTTCTTGCCAGTCGGAATGGTAGAAATAATTTACATTTCGTTCTGTTGGCCAGAGAAACAGACGTTTGGTTTTTCTAGAAGATTTATATTTTCTGCCTTCGTTTTGCATATACCAAGGGCTGAGTGAACTAAATGTATGTACAATACTGTTAATTCAATTCTGGTATTTCATGTCTCATTTTTACTTCTGTATGTCGTGAATGATAACCTATTGCTATCATCTTTATGTAAAAAGGAAAAATTATCTATTCTGTTACTTTTTCCCTTTTACGAGGCTAATGCCCAGTCGAAAATTGATGATATGAGATACTTGTTTGTTGGTTTACAAGCCGCAAATTACACGCAATAAATTATATCAAGAGAACTGTCAAACACAATCTTCTTAAAATTGCTGATTTTCTCTCCTGTGCAAATTATGTGAAGCAATTGAATTGTTAAAAATGTCATGGACAGTAAACAACGTACCAAAAGCAATATTTTTGACTCACGGAGATAAATACATCTACATAATACATACATATGTATATAAAATGTCAAAAGAATTATCACACTTATTGCTGATGGTATTGTTAGCAATTATTACCGAAATTTATGTCTTACCATAAAAAATTGCCTGCCGTATCGGGCATATTGCTTGTGTAGAAGGCTTCAGTGATTATGGATGATATCGTGAGTAATTTATTGGTGGGCTTACGTGGGTGGAAACGAAATGTCTCTAAAAAGTGTGATGGTAAATTGGAAAGGTAAGGGTATAGAATGTGTGTGAATAGATGCAAGAATAAAGATCCGTGTTTGGGTTACTATTCAAAGAGCTCGAGTAAAATTTTATAAGGACATAGATAAAGTGAAGCAGGATCAGCGACTTACACATGTTCTAGCAGTATAACATAACGTAAAACAGTTTAAGAAAAAAAAATTTTAGTTTCTATCTATTTATTTATTAACACACATTATAACATTACAAAAAAAAGCTATAATTAAATGCTAACTAAACAGAAAACTAAATTAATTTAATTAATAATATAGGCTCTTGAAAACCATAATCAGTACGGTGGAATTGAATTGTTAAAAAATCGGAGTCTCTCAAGGACCGAGTTGAAATAGAAATATGAAAACATGATAAAGGAGAGGCAGAATCAATTTGTGGAAATATTAGCGGGTTGTCCCGCGCTAGGCCACGAAGAGTAAACTGTACGAACCGACGTTGGACTGTCTAGACGCGATGAATGTGAACATTATGAAAAGTAGGCCAAACCAAACAGGCATACTCGAGCATGGGTCTAACAAATGTGCAATTAAGCAGCCATCTTTTAATATCACCTAGTAACGAATTGGCCTTGTTTACTATTGCGTCGATATCGTCTACAAAGGTAAAGCGACAATTTAGCCCCACCCCTAGATCTTCGGCTTTGGCTAGTTGATTTAAAACACCGGCATTGATGTTATAGTTAAAGCAAAACCAGGTACTCTTCCGGAAGAAAGATATCTTCGTTTACTTATTAATATTACGGGGCAAGCGGTTTATAGAGCACCATCTGTAAAAGGCATCTGAGTGAGAGTTTAAAAGTTCACAGTAATGCAAACATTTAACAACACAAAAAATTTTGGCGTCTACAGCATAACATAAAAGTTTTGAATTCGTCAATGACATAGATATAAAGTTAATGTAAATTATAAATAAAAGTGGACTGAGATGGGTTCCTTGAGGTACACCTGAAGTATTGACAATATCTTCTTATAGAGACTTGCGAAACAATAGTAGCTGAGTGTGAGTTGTCAAGTCAGAGCGAAGCAAGTCAATAAGTAAGGAGGGGAACTCAGCTAATTTATGAATGAGAACTTTATCACTAATTCTGTAAATGCTTTATTGAAATCAGTAAAGATGCAGACAACCTGCATTTCAGTTTCGATCTCGGAAAGGCAGAAGTTAAAGATTTCCAGCATGTTTGTGGTGGCTGACTTACTCTTAATAAAACCGTGCTGAAAGGAACTCAGGAAAGGTTTTGAATAAAAGTAGTTTACAAACTTAAGCTTCAAAAACGTTCTCATGGGGATCGCTCAAACTAAGTTTAGTGGGATAACTATCGGTTTGTTGAGTTCACAAATTTCCAAAACTGTCTAGGTCAAAGAAAAAAGAAACATCTTAATCGATCTATGCGTTAACTCCCCAATATAAATTTCTGTCGTTTTACTAATGGGGGAACATATTCTATACATTACACATTGCACATTGCGATGTTAGGTTCAAGTCCCATCAACCACTTTACCCCACCAAATCCAATCGGGGAACATAGTCTACCCAACAATAAAAGAATCCCCCAAATCGGTCCACGCGCTACGAAATTATGCCCATCATACATAAAAAAAGTTAAAAAAAAGTACGAGTCGAACTTAGAACCTTCTCGTTCTTGGGAAGTCGATTAAAAAGAAGAAGTAACTTCGCCCTTCCAATCTTATAAAATAATGTAAGAAATTCCTTTTGGCGGCCCTTGGTATTGGAAAGGCCAGATTGTTGTTATTAGCAAGGACTCCTGACGTGATGCGGTTAAACGGATTCGGATTCAGCGATCTCGAAAACATATAGTAAACATAGTCAGACCTCATTATTAATTTTTTCCATTTTTTTGTGGAGCTGTGTAATGGAAAAAAAATTAATTTTAATTTTTTTTTTTGAAAAAATTTTATTTATTGAACTGATTCCTTTTGGGCACTTTTATAAAACATATTAAGAATATAAAAAAATAATTTTTTTTGCAGTTTAAGTACATTTTGACCACTGCAGAGGGCGTCTTCCAAAAAATACTTTTTAAACGACTCCACAATTTTTGGACTTCCTGTAAAAATTCAAACTGGATCTTATTCTTAAGATTAAATACTAGTAACCAAACAAAAAAAATTTTATTTTTAATATTTTTATCATTTTATAAACATTTTTCTGAAAAATGAAAAAACAATCCATATTTTGAGGGCAAACGAACCGTATAAAAAAATAGGGGTTTGTAACATTATATTTAAAAAGGTTTAGTTACTAGTATTTTTTATAACGAATCGAATGGTTTTTAGATTATTAAAATCCGTTGAGTAGTTTTCGAGAAAAGTGTGGAGCCAATTCAAAAAACGTAATTTTGAGAAAAACGGGTTTAAAGTTTTTGTAACATAATCTTTGCATATAAAACGTGTATAGGTAGGTACCTTACTAACATAGGTATAACTTTTTTTCCTATACGAATTTCTTAAAACGGTTTTAGGACAGTATTTCTGTAATGTCAAGGAAAAATTTTATGTAAAAAAACGAATATTTTGAACTTTTTGAAAAGAAAAGTCCCTTTAAGTTAGCGTTAGAAGAAAAAAAACGAAACCAAAAACAATAAATTCAAATTTTTCGCTTACATAACCTAAAATACAGATTTATGACACCACTAATCGGAAAATTAAATTTGCGAATTAATTTTGTCATCTCATCGGCATTACGTATATGTTATTAGTAGACTGCGGATTATATGCAAACTTTTCTTCTGAAATTAAAAATATCTTACAAGTATGCAAAAAATATGCAAATATATGCTTGTATAAATTGAAGTTATTAGTGATATCATTTGTTTATTTGTTTATTTTAATAAATGCTCAATATGCATTTGTAGAAGACCTTATGATATTTTTTAACGAAACTTTCAACAGAAATTCTTAATCAACCACTATTCTCTTCTGACGATAATCTAAATTCACGTCTCAAGAAGGCTAACTAAGTGGTAACCCTTGCGCATTCGCACCTGTCTAAACAATTCACAGATAATTTTAATTACATGAGGCGTCGATGCTATATTATTACCCGGGGATAATGGAAAACAAGATTTCGTTGTCTTTTTTTAATTACCTCTTGCGACGAGGGACTTTTCCTGATTATTGCGACATTACTTGCAATTAGTTATCTTATTATCGCAATCACTTCAATACAAATTTAAGTTGAGTAAAACCGGGCATAACCGTTAGAAAATTATTGAGCTTGACCTATTTTTATTTTTCCTTGTTTAATGCCCACAGGGCCTCCATTGCCTCATTGAAATATCTATCTCAACAGATTATCGTCATTGAGTCGTTCGATAGATGCTTTTTTAATGCAAAAATAGTGTCCTATAATTACATCACGTACAGAATGCTTTAATAAGTACCTCTGCTTGTTTATATAGCTCAATAATCCTCCCATGATTAATCAACTTCAGTAGAAAAGAGGGTGTTTGTTAATTTAAAATATGGTTCCTGTGTGCCTACCATCACCTACTTTGTTAGTATAAGGTTTGGGAAGAAAACATTGTAAATATAATGGGAGTGCTAAAGCCTCGGTTAAAGCTTATAATTTCTTAATTTGCTTGAGGGACGTTTAAAAAGGACAAAAGGAAAAGTTGTTACTGAAACCTTTAAAAGAGGAAGCTTTTTTAAGTCGAATTGAGTGAAAATAATTATCGCAGTAAATTATTATTTACAAGCGATTTCCCTGGGCTTCAAAAATTTTTTTTAATGAGACTGACGATAATATCACAAATCAAAGAGTTTACATCATTTCAGGGATTTTCACTTTCTCGTTCTCTATTTTCATTCTAATTTTATAGGGTTATTCCATTGAAATTCGACAAGTGATTCTGCAGTCACCTCCGCAGATTTTCATGAAACTTTGGTAACTGAAACTATGTTGGGATAGGATAATGTGTGTAAATTATTTTCGTCCAATGTTTTTTCTTTTAGAAGTTATAGCGCTTTAAAAATTTGAAAAATGCTTGAAATTTGTCAATTCTTGTCTTGTTCTTGTCCACTAGAATAATCATTGAGGTGTTATTTGAAAGGTAAACCTTCAAGCATTACAAGAAAAATACTTGTGGAGCCCTGCAAAGGAAAAAAGGACATTAACGATCCCGATTTCGTCCTTTATCCTTTATATTTTAAAAAACGTATCCTGGATTTTTTTTATTTTTTACTATCTCTTTAATAATATGTTTTCTAGGTGTACTGAACATTTCAACTTGGGACGAAATTGGGATCATAATAAAATGCATTTTTATATATGCCTGCCTTCTTAAAACCACTTTTTTCAGCTTCAGGTTTTCTCCCAAATATATTTACTATAATATATAAATGATTTTACCTTTCAACTTTTATGGTTTTACCAATTTCTATCATCAGAGTCTGCTATCTTGAAGCAATGCCCACTTAATGGAGTTTATTAACTGGTAACAACTTACTGCTTTTTTACTTCTAGCAAAGAAGTCATAAGGTGTCTTTCATATTGTAACATAAATGCGGCTCTTCGGGCCCGACGGATTAATTAAGACACTTATTTACAGTCACAAATTCTCACAATTTTTATTCACTTCACTTTATTAATTCGTTGCGCAATTTTCTGACTATTCGCAATATCACACATAAACACTTCGCAATCAAAATCACGACTAAACTAACCAGGCTACTACTCAGCCCGATTTATACTACTTAATTTACTTCTAGAAACTTCTGCCACTTAGTTCTAGATATTTCCGTTACACATTTTCACCTCACATATTCACCATAGCTTCCAGTCGTCCTTGACTTTCCCCGTTTGACATTTCCTTGCCTAGATTTCTGGCCACGTGGGGCATGCGCATTACACCGTTCACTATTTCCCTTTTCGTCGCCTACCACGTGCACGTTACAATATTTATAGCTATGTGTTTCATATTTATTCATATATTCAGATTTAGAAATATAAGTCTAGGATACAAGCTATAACTTAATACTTATTCTACAGACTCTAATAAATGATAATTAAGAATAAATAATTAAAAAGTATAAGCTACAATATGAGCTATATATATTGATTACTGGCAGAAGCCGAAAGGAAGAAGAATTAAGGTAGGCGATCAGGATCAAGATGGGCGGGGTCAAGATATAAGGCTTTGTGGAGGGATGATTTACTCAGATGGAAGTCAAAAGAGGAAAGGTCGTTGACTTTTCGTAACATCCTGGTAATTGGCTCGCTTTGGCCGTAGTTTGTGCGATGGCGGTCGAGTCGGAAAAGGGGAGTGGACCTAAGGTTACGGGGATTGGTATAGATGGGTAAAGATTGGAGGATTGAGGGGCAGTCTATGGCACCAGTTAATAATTGATAAATGAAGAGAATGTCGGAAATATCACGATGTATGCTTAGAGGTTGTAAGTCGATCAGACTTTCAGACGGTTTTCATAGGGTGGAAGGTTGAATCTGTCAACCCACGGAAGATCACGTAGAGCGAAGCGAATAAACCTACGCTGGACAGACTCAATCCTATTAATGTGAGTTGTTTGTGCAGGGGACCATACCTGGCTGGCATATTCAAGGAGAGGTCTAACGAAGGAGACGTAGAGAGATTTGGAAACATAAGGATTGGAGAACTCTCTAGACCAGCGCTTTACAAACCCTAGCGCGGAGTTAGCTCTGTTAATTATGCTGTCAATGTGGGAACGGAAATTGAGTTCACTATTACAGATTATTCCTAAGTCACACAAAGAGGTAACGATGGGGACTGGTACGTCGGTTATCATATATACTCTCGGGGTGGTGGTAAGACGCTTGCGGGAATAAGAGATGGACTGGCATTTGGAGACATTGAGCTCTAGAAAGTTTTTCATGCACCATGTGATGAATGAATCGAGGTCTTCTTGAAGGAGAAGAGAGTCGGTTGTGGAGGAGATATGTTTGATTATTTTCATGTCATCGGCATAAATGGACAACTCTGAGTGTTTGATGACACATTCAACATCATTTATTGTGAGGATAAAAATCAATGGACCTAGGTGGCTGCCCTGAGGGACGCCGGAACGAGCGACAATAGTGTTAGAAATGGATGAGCTGAAAAGAATATTGTACTGACGGTTGTTGAGGTAGGATCGAATCCAGGAGATGAATCTGGGGGGAAGCCTAGGCGATCAAGTTTGAACAAGATAACTTTATGGGAGATCTTGTCGAAGGCTTTACTAAAATCGGTGGCGATAACATCAACATCTTTACCGTTTTCCAGGGCACATAGTGTTTTAGAGACGAAGTCAGTAAGGTTGGTGGTTGTAGATCTACCTTTGAGGAAGCCATGCTGGGAGAGTGAGAAGATAGACTTACAGTGGAAGAACATCATAGACCAATTTTTCGAATAGTTTAGGTATGGATGATAATTTAGCAATCGGTCTGTAGTTGGACACATCGTTCTTGCAACCTTTTTTGAAGATGGGAATAATATAGGAATTTTTCCATAATTGAGGGAAAACCCCTTGAGTGACCGAGAGACGAAAAAGCAAAGTAAGGGGTCGAACTGGATGCATGGCACACTTTTTCAGAACGATGGCCGGAATGCCATCAGGACCTGGGTGAAAGTCGTCCTCAAGCCTATTAATACTGGCGGCGATTAGTTCAGGATCAGGGTCAAAAGATGAAAACGACGTTTGAGTACATTTGTCCCTGAATGCAAAATAGTTAAGGTCGGGTTGTAGAGAATTTACTGAGATTTACTGAAGAAGTGTGCAAAGAGGTTAGCGATAACTTTAGGATCAGATGAGGAGGTATTCTCCAGCTTTAGGGTGGAAGGGTAACCATTTGATTTCTTGTTAGAATTAATAAAGCTATAAAAACGCTTTTGGTCGGATATGAGGCTAGTTTCCATCCGTTGGAGGTACTCATGGTAGAGGGTATCACAACGTTCAGAAAAAAAGGTATAAGCAGAAAGATAGGAAGAATAGTCAGACTGAGTCTGGGTTAGAAGAAAAGTTTTCCAACGTTTATTTCTCCTGTTGCGAAGAGAGCGTAATTCTTTGTCGTACCACACGGGGGATGAGGAGTAGTTTTTACGAGGAAGAAGAGGGATAGATTGTGTAAGACAAGCGTGTATTTCCGAATAGAACGCCTCTAAAGCAACGTCAATTGGGAGATGTTGAGGGATATTGCCAATATTAGAGTTGAGGAGCAAGTGATTTAATTTGTCAAAGTCGCCTTTACGAAAATTGAAGGATAAAGAAGACTCGGAGCTTGAAACGGCATGAGGGTGCTCGTAGGAGAAAACGAGGTACAAAGGAGGATGGTGACGGTCAAGGGAGGAGAGAAGATGGTTGCTTTCTGCGACAGCCGAGTTAACTGGGTCTGAAGAAAAGATTAAGTCTAATTGTCTGTCCAGGAAGTTCCTGACTCCGCTTACTTGAAAGAGACCTGAAACGGAGAGCTGATCGGTAAAGAAGGCTTCTTTGGCCGAAGATGCGTTAAGGGGGACAAAGTGAGAACAGTCCTTCGGACAATGACCATTGAATACGGGGGAGGTTAAAATCACTCAATAAAATAAATTCATCGGACGCGTTAGCGTTCTCAAGCAGGGTATCGATCGCTTCGATTATGGGCTCGTAGGCGTCTAGAGGTTGAGAGGGGCGAATGTAACAACAGAGGATGTACAGAAGGCACTTATTTAGTGCTATTTTTATACATACAAATTATGATATTGTAGAGTCGGAGGTCTTTAGCAGGGTGGCATCATAACGGTTGTGAGCAGCTATGAGAACCCCGCGACCTGGTGGATCATTGGTGCCTATACAACCGTCAACACGGAAAATGGTATAGTTTGGAGGGAATAGTTCGTTGTCGAGAATTCCTGGTGTTAGATTGGTTTCAGTTAAGGCAAAGATATCGTGCGGGAATTTGAGAGAGTTAAGGAAAATATTTGTTGTTTTTGTACGAAGTCCTCTTACTCTGGTAATAGACCGACAAGCTGTTGGGGAGAGGTTCTTGATCGGAAACCGCGGGTGCAATAGAGGGGAAGTCAGAAATAGGCAAAGCAAGGGGGTTAGGAACGAAAGTAGTTTAAGGAGTCGTTACGACTTTTTTGAAGATGGGAAATACGGCGAGAACTGACGTACGCAGCATAGGTAGATAGATCTTCTGAAACCTTATGGGAAGGTATATTGAATGATTCATGGTATTTGGTGAAAAGTTGGAGTAAGACTGATGGGTCTGTGGGCAGGCCTTCTTGTTGTATACTTAACATGACGTTGGAGCTGGTTTTACCTTCAACACAGACGGAGTTCGGTTTGTCGTGGAGATAGGCTAGAAATAGACGTACGTTCTCGTAAATGCGACGGTCCCGTAAACGGGACAAGAGGTATCCTCCATCGCTAGAATCAACAAAGCGCAAAGTCAATTTAACTGTAGGTGGGACAAGGGGATCGATAAATGAATGATGTTCGGATAAAGGAGTTTTGGCTAGCGTAATGGGCGGGTTAACACAGGTAGAAGTTGTTTGAGACGGGGCGACAGTGTAGGAAGATGACGGCATGGAATTAGGTGGGCATGCGGAAACAGTAGCGGGTGCAAGGTTTCGTGTATATAGAGGAGGTGTGGGACAGACGGAAATCGGAGCAGAGGTGGAGTAGTGGTCGGAAGAAGTTGGCTTGTGGTTAGGTGGGCACGCGGAAGAAATTGGGAGTGCATGGTTAGGTGGGTGCGCTGGATATACGGAACTCAAAACAGTATTGGTTGGGTTGACGGTTGGAATGGACGTGTTCGAGGGCTTCGGTGTAACTGGAACAGGGGGGTTAAGGGTGTGAGAATATATAAAGTTGGGAGACTTGACTGGAGTACATAGATTAAAATTTGGAAATACTCCCATTTTGAGCTGCCAATTGGAGTTAGGATCACTAGCTTTAGGGTCAATGGTGAGATGAGCGGAAGAGTGAGGAGTGATTATGTTGTTACTAGTTCTAAGATTCTTATGGTTAGGGTGAATACTAAATTTAGGTATGGGAGAAGGTCGTTTGGGGTAGTTAGTGAGGTTAGGTTTTTTAGTATTTAATTTAGGGTTAGGTGCAGAGGTCTTAGGGTTAAACTTAACGTACTTCCTAGTCCACTTAGAAATTGTGATGTTCCCGAGAGTGAAGATTTTGCTGGAGGGGTTACTGATGAGCCAGACATATTTGTTTGGGATGGAGATCTTGAAGTTGCTGGATTTACCTACGTCTGACGAGAGTAACTTCAGGCAGCTAACGGGGATGAGCGGGAAAGATTATTATTCTCTCAGAAAAAAAAAAACGATTTTTCGTTGTTGCATAACTATAACGCCACGCGCATTCTGGCCTGTTTATGGTGTTCGCATAATTCAGAAGCAGTCTTCATTATTGCGTGTTTAATATTTTCATTGCGGCCGATCATCCTCCACACCATAGAACGTGAAATTGATGTCCCAAATAAAACCTTTGACACTTGCAAACTCTTGCTAAAGTAACTTGCTACACAGCTTTACCCACGCTTATCAATTTTACTCCCAGGACCTTCAGGATTTTTAAAAAATCTTTGCACAACTCTATGGCTTCGACTAAGTTTCCATGCAACTTCCTGGAAACCCACATTTTTTCCCTGAAAGCAAGAATTTTGCATTTTTCCAAATCCGTATGCCACGTGGTATTTTTACAAACAACAATTTAACTATACTTGACTAGCCACTAATATCTCTTTTGTCGGTATTAACTTGAAACAGAGATGCCAGACGGTATAAAGCAAAAGGCGCCGAGCCGTGGCGCTGAAAGCGCCCAAAGGCGCCGCGCCATATTTGAAATCGCCCAAAAATCGCCTTAAGATTTTATAATCAATCAAATCTTTCAAAGGGTTGGTTGTACAACTTTAATGTAATATTTATTGCAATAATCACAGCAACAGATACAAGTAACACAAATTTAAAATTTTGAGAGTCGTCGTGAAAAACAAAAAACACTCTTAATTAAGTATTTATGGAAGTGACTATTTCCACTTACGTGTACTTTTGTCTAAGTCTAATAAATTGTTGACGTTAAAAACGTAAGTACACGTAAATACACGTAAGTGCAAAGAGTCACAGTCTTTAATAATTGAGCCACTCACAAGAAGACAAATCGATTAATTCCGTTTTCATTTTTTTCTTACCATCAGAATATAAATGCTTTTATCCAGATTCCTTGCAATAAAACGATACATCGTATTTTTCTCAATTTTGAAGGAGAAATTTAATTTTTAACCGGCTTACTCTGCACGATAATAAATTGCAACGTAATCTATTCACCTGCAGGAATTTTAAAATAGTCTTTCACGAAACTCAATATGAATATAAAATAAACGAAATATCACTAATTATTAAACAATCTTTTCATTAACAGACACATAACACAACGAAAATAACTTATATTCCTTATATTAAATAGGATAATTACCAGTAAATGCTTCTTATCCAGATTTAATGTTGTAGCACTTATTTTGATATAAATTAACAAATAACAATAACTGCATACACTTAGCTTAACAGCAAAAATGTTGAAAAGTTAACTGAACTTACTGAAACTGAACATCGATACGATATAACTGGCAACTGCTCCCCTTTAACGGCTTAATAAAGAATGCTGTAATTCAAATTACAATAGGCAGATTTAGCAAATGCAATTAGCAAATTTAGCAATTTATTTAATCAAAGATATGACTTTTATAATTTATAAAAATTGTATTACACAAAAATGGTATAGCAATGTAAATGGCGTCACAGCACAGTCACTTTATTATATCTAATAAACTAATAAATTAAATTGGCTTCACCAAAATCACGAGAAGCCGCCGCGGTGAAATGTGGAAAAACGAAATTAAAAATCACCAACTTTTAGACGTGTCTGAATTCAGAAAAAAATAAAATTCTGTTACCAATGAGGCGTTCAAAAACACCAGATTCGGTGACAAAGTCAAGTCGCCAGTTTGGACTCGTTCGGAGTTCAGTAAAAAGTTATTCGCGCAAAATTATAAATTGAGATAACTCGACAGCAAAATTGTTTCTACTGTGACAGAAAATCGCCCAAAAGCGCCCAGCAAGAATTAAAAAATCGCCCAAAAAGCGCCCGACTGATGGCTAAAGGAGCCCAATCGGCGCGAAATCGCCCGAATTGGCAACTCTGACTTGAAATTCATTTTTTAGCAAGTGGCATTATAATTATGAAACAGCCAAAAATCTCTTTCTTTTCGCAGAGAAAATTAATTGCCATGAGAAGTTTGTTAATTCAGCGTATTTCTTTTCCACTCATTTTTGTCGTCTACTTTTGTAATTTTCGCCAAACATTGTGTTCCCTAGAATCAATAGTTCCCCAGAAATTGTAAATTTTTTGATAAATTTATAAATTTTACTGCAGTAAACTTTTTACATTTGTTTTTCTAACAGTAACAAATTGTAAACTGTATTAAATGGCATTGTTTCAAGTTAATACCAAAACTTAGTCCAATACTATTTTTTACAGCAGGAAAAGTCAAATGTTGATGATAGAAATTGGTAAAACCATAAATGTTGAAAGTAACTTTGTTCTGGCAAAAACCGTAAACGAATTGGAAAAATGCGTTAGTTACATCCTGTTTCTTCAAGAATTTTTACTTTTGTTGCTAAACAAAATCAACCTTCGAAGAGGTGGTATCCGCATCACTGACATAAGGTAACGATTTTTACGAATTTCAAAGAAGTGCCAAAATCTCGGAAAGTAATACAGCTTTACTTAACTTAAAATCTGAATGCACTCATAGGGAAAGCGCTGAGTTTATAGATGCTGACACTGTTGTCATATCTATTATGACTTTTCTTTGACCCTGTTTAAAAATAATGACAACTGAAAAAACGATCTGTTCAAATTAATTGACAAAAAAGCTTTAATTAGATTCTTCATAAAAATGTCAAATCAAATAAGAAAGTTATAATGCCTCAAAGCCCCCCCCCCCCAGTTTTAATCTATTTAGCTTTATAAAACTTTTATTAATAATGCTACGTGAAAAATTTGTTAATACAAGTTGTATATAATTTGATTTGCTAGAAAAAAGTTTTGTGTAAAATTTTTGTACGAATCACGGTAAAAAAAACTGTATGTATGCTTCATGTTTCAAATTGACGGCCGACAAGGAAATGAGTTTTTTACTCATTACTGATCTCCCAGCAGATCCCTATAAAAAAAATCTCTGCCTACCCAAAATGTTTTACAAGCCTTCTTTTTCCGATCATTTGCCTAAATCATTGGTTATAGAATTAAGTAAAAATAGTTTAAAAAATGTTGAACCGACTTCACAAAAAGCGCTAAAAAGCATACAATAATTTTTAATTTTATATCTATTACGACATTTTGAAGTCGGTGCAAATTAAACAAACAAAACAACTACCCCTCCACAATTGAAGATAATATATAAAACTCCCTGAACTCCCTCCATAAGCAAGGACGATTAAATACTTTTGTTGTAGTTGTTTTGTTTGTTTAATTTGCACCGACTTTAAAATGTCGTAATAGATATAAAATGAAAAATTATTTTATGCTTTTTAGCGCTTTTTGTGAAGGTCGGTTTTTTTTAAAAACTATTTTATAACACAAAAGGCTATTCTGGTAGATTTCATATGAGTTTTCCTAATTGAATTGTTATTGATTATTAAAAAATTATATAAATCAAGCGTCTGCGGGAAAATAGTAGAACATTGGTTAGAGAAAAACCACAAACATCATTTCAATTTATATAACTGTAGTTGTCATTGCGCGCAGCCGCCTTTTGAAAAAAAGAATTTATTCTTTCAAAAATGGCGGGTTTTCAACAAAATTTCTTTTTTTACTTTTATTTGGAGGGCTCGAAAGGTTTTATTGTGTACTTCATTTCGTACTATGAAAGTCAAGGGCAATTTCATTGCAGAGCTGAGCTAAACCTCCGAAGGTACATTATGGCATTAGGGTCATGTCAATATTTCTCTGACTAAAACAAAGATAGCACAAGTAAAAAAATTTACGCAACAAAATTTGGTTAGACGACTCCGGTCAGCATGCGTCATCACTGCATGTACATTAGTCGTTGCTCGCTGTTGGCGCCACTTGTTTTGCGACTTACTGTATCCGGCATATTTATGGAATCTGTTTTGTGTTCTACGCTTTGGATTGTGTGTATTGTATAGTGGAGTTGTGTTTGATTTTTAAAGTATTCAATATGGCTCTCGGCTCATCATCATATCATACTGACTAAATCTTACTACGGCGAGCATTTATATACGTGTACAGGATAGAAATACAAGGTGTTATGCATAAAGTGTATCAAAATAAGTAGGATGATAGATCTCACCTAGCCAAAAAACAAATTGTATGGCAATGGAGGAGGAAATCCAACCGTTTAGAAGTTACAGGATGAATCATTCTTCATTCTTTTATTTTTATTTTTTGATCTACTAAATGCAGCGACATCAAACAAACGAAAACAACCGCTATACCAACGTCCTTTTCAAAATTCTCAACAATGTTGATCTAACTCCTACCATTGCAAGTATAGTCTCTTCCAAAAGTGATAAAAAGGTTTTGAAGTTACCAAAAAATTTAGCATTTTCCCAAATTGTCTCCGAAATTCATGTAATTAATATGTGTTTTTAATTTTAATTAAATTGCTCACCATATTACCTTTCCAAAAATGCACAATATCTTTAAGGTGGAGAAAGGATCCAAAAAACCGCATCCTTAGAAATCCCTGACTACCTATGTATTTTATTGTACTTCATGTAGGAAATTCTTTAAATAAACAAAATTTTTAAGACAGGGTGTCGAAAATGTTTGTTTAGAATAGGTACTCAGTTTTTTTTTATATCCTTATTCCTCGAGGGAGCATAGGGAGCGTACACATTCTCTTCAGTCTTGTCTGTTCTAAGCCCTTTCTGTTACTTCTTCCCATGTTAGACCGGCGCTGCTTGTATTCCAGCACTTGTGTTGGAATCGTTTCTGGATTTTTCCGCAGCGTGTGTCCAATCCATTTCCATCTCCTTTCTTTTATTGCCTGGTGTATGGGTGTCTGATTGGTTATATTGTATAGGTCGACGTTACTGATTCTGTTGGGCCAGAATATTTTACATATTATTCTCAAACATTTGTTTACGAAGATCTGCAGGATTTGTATGTTCAGTCCTGTGATTTTCCATGTTTCGGAACTATATAGTAGCAAAGATTTGACGCTGACATTGAACATCTTTACTTTGGTGTTGCGTGTTATCTGTGCGGATTCCCATAGTTTTAACAGCCTGCCGAATGCCTGTCTTGCCTTATTTAGTCTACTTTGAATATCTTTGTCTGTGACTCCGTTCACACATAGTGTTTTGGAGACGAATTCGGTAAGGTTGGTGGTTGTAGATCTACCTCTGAGGAAGCCATGCTGGGAGAGGGAGAAAATAGACTTACAGTGGAAGAACATGGAATCATAGACCAATTTTTCGAATAGTTTAGGTATGGATGATAATTTAGCAATGGGTCTGTAGTTGGATACATCGTTCTTGCAGCCTTTTTTGAATATGGGAATAATATAAGAGTTTTTCCATAATTGAGGGAAAACCCCTTGAGTGACCGAGAGGCGGAAAAGCAAAGTAAGGGGTTGAACTAGATGCACGGCACACTTTTTCAGAACTATGGCTGGAATGCCGTCTGGACCGGGGTGAAAGTCATCCGCAAGCCCGTTAATACTGGCAGCGATTTGTTCGGGGTCAGGCTCAAAAGATGTAAACGACGTTTGAGTGCATTTGTCCAAGAATGAAAAGTAGCTAAGGTCAGGTTGGAGCGAATTGTCGCTGAAAGATTTACTGAAGAAGTGTGCAAAGAGGTTGGAGATAACCTGAGGATCTGATGAAGAGGTATTTTCGAGCTTTAGGGTGGAAGGGTAACCATTGGATTTCTTCTTAGAATTAATAAAGCTATAAAAGCACTTGGGGTTGGATATGAGGCTAGTTTCCATCCGTAGGAGGTACTCATGGTAGAGGGTATCACAACGTTCAGAAAAAGAGGTGTAAGCAGACAAGTAGGAAGAATAGTCGGACTCATTTTGGGTGAGAAGAAAAGTTTGCCAACGTTTATTTCTCCTGTTGCGGAGAGAGCGTAATTCTTTGTCGTACCAAACGGGGGATGAGGAGCAGTTTTTACGAGGAAGAAGAGGGATAGATTGTGTAAGGCAAGCGTGTATTTCCGAATAAAACGCCTCTACAGCAATGTCTATTGGAAGATGTTGAGGGATATTGCCAATGTTGGAGTTGAGGAGCAAGTGATTTAATTTTTCAAACTCGCCTTTACGAAAATTGAAGGAAAGAGAAGACTCGGAGCCTGAAAGGGCGTGAGGGTGTTCGTAGGAGAAAATGAGGAACAGGGGAGGATGGTGACGATCGAGGGAGGAGAGGAGATGTTCGCTTTCCGCGACAGCCGAGTTAACTGGGTCTGAGGAAAAGATTAAGTCTAATTGTCTGTTCAGAAAGTTTCTGATTCCACTAACTTGAAAGAGACCAGAAACAGAGAGCTGATCGGTAAAAAGGCTTCTTTGGCGGAAGAGGCGTTTAGGGGGACAAAGTGTGAACAGTCCTCAGACAATGACCATTGTATACGGGGGAGGTTAAAGTCACCCAGTACAATGAATTCATCGGAGGCGTTAGCGTTCTCAAGCATGGTGTCTAACGTTTCAATTACGGGCTTGTAGGCTTCTATAGGTTGAGAGGGACGAATATAACAACAAAGAATATACAGAATACACTTATTCAGTGTTAATTTGATACATACAAATTCAGATATTGAAGAGTCGGAGGTCTTAAACAGGGTGGCATCATAACGGTTGTGAGCAGCTATGAGAACCCCACGGCCTGGTGGGTCATTGTTGCCTACACAACCGTCAACACGGAAAATGGTATAGTTAGGAGGGAATAGTTCGCTGTCGAGAATTCCTGGTATTAGATTGGTTTCAGTTAAGGCAAAGATATCGTGCGGGAATTTTTGGGAGTTTAGGAAAACATTGGATGTTTTTGTGCGAAGTCCTCTGACGTTCTGGTAATAGACTGACAAGCTGCTGGGAAGAGGTGCTTGATCGGAGACCGCAGGTGCATAAGGTGTATAAGGGGGGAGGTCAGAAATAGAGAAGGCGGGGGGGTTAGGAACGAAAGTAGTTTAAGGAGTCGTTGCGACTTTTTTGGAGATGGGAAATGCGGCGAGAACTGACGTACGCAGCATAGGTGGATAGATCTTCTGAGACCTTATGGGAAGGGATATTAAATGATTCATGGTACTTAGTGAAAAGTTTATGTAAGACTGTTGTATCTGTGGGCAGGCCTTCTTGATGTATGCTTAACATGACGTTGGTGCTGGTTTTACCATCAATGCAGACGGAATTCGGTTTGTCGTGCAGATAGGCAAGAAATAGACGTACGTTTTCGTAAATGCGACGGTCCCGAAAACGGGACAAGAGGTATCGTCCATCGTTGGAATCCGCAGAGCGCAAAGTCAATTTAACTGTAGGTGGGAATAGGGGATCGATAAATGAGTTATGTTCGGATGTAGGAGTTTTGGTTAGCTGAAGGGCCGGGTTAGCGGAGGTAGAAGAAGTTTGAGAAGGGGCGATAGTGAAAGAAGATGATGACTTGCAATTAGGTGGGCATGCGGAGGAAGTAGCGGGTGCGAGGTTAGGTGTATGCAGAGGAGGGGTGGGACAGACGGAAATCGAAGTAGAGGTGGTGGGGTGGTCGGAAACTGATGGCTTGTGGCTAGGTGGGCACTCGGAAGAAGTTGGGAGTGCGTGGTTGGGTGGATGCGCTGGATATACAGAATTCGAGACAGTAGTGATAGGGTTGTCGGCTGGGATGGATGTTTTCGAGGGCTTTGCTGTAAGTGGATCTGAGGGGTTAAGGGTGTGAGAATAAATAAAGTTAGGATAATTGATTCGGGTACTTAGTTTAAAGTCTGGAAATACACCCATTTTGAATTGCCAATTGGAGTTTGGATCACTAGGTGCGGAAGAGTGATGAGAGATTATGTTGTTACTAGTGCTAATGTGCTTACGATTAGGCTGAATACTAAATTTAGGTATGGGAGAAGGACGTTTGGAATTACCTTTAGGATAGTTAGTAGGATTTGGTCTATTAGAATTTAATTTAGGGTTAGATGCAGAGGGCTTAGGGTTAAACTTAACATACTTCCTGGACCACTTGGATATTTCGATAGTCCCGAGAGTGAAGATTTTGCAGGTGGGGTTACTGATGAGCCACACATACTTGTTCGGGATGGAGATTTTGAAGTTGCTGAATTTCCTTGCGTCCAAGGGTAACTTCAGGCAGCTAACGGGGATGAATGCAAAATTCCGGGAAAAAAAGCTATGTACCCAGGAAACGGTGGCGTTGTGAGGCGCACCCTTAAGGAGAAATGAAGTATGGTCGTTTGATGAAGATGAGTATTTGCTGCCTAGTTTCTTTAATCTCTGTTCCCATTCCAATACCGACCAGGTGGTGCCGAATTTGTTTATCGTAGGTGCGGTGGAAGTGGATTGTGATGACACTAGCGGTGAGACATTGATGACACCAGTATCCGTCGCCATCTGGGGCACGATCGAACCAACAGTAGCATCAACATCTGGAGCAGGCTGCGCCGAGGAGGAAAGCGAGTTTGTGGGAACCACTTTCTCAGTTGATTGAGGTGGAGCTGCAGGAACCACATTCTCGGTTGATTGAGGTGGAGCTGCAGGAACCACTTTCTCGGTTGATTGAGGGGGAGTTGCAGGAACCACTTTCTCGGTTGATTGGGGTGTAATTAGCGCGCAAATCTGGGAATATGCTTTCAATCAAAGCATCTTTAGTGGCTACCATGTTGCAATAATTGTCTGACAATTTGATGGATAGTGTATTTCCATGCAATAGAATTTTTCCATTGCTAATGTTGAGCAATTATTTGACGAATGACACTGCCAATGGATCGTTTTGCAGTTGACCACGCATATTTATGTTAAGACGTAATCTATTAACATTTCGCCATAGGTATGATTGTTTCGAACATGCACTAATTTCGTCCGCATATGTAGTGCGTGGAATGACCGGCAATATCTGTCTACAATCACCGGAGAGCAGCAGTAGAGCGCCACCGAAAAGTCTAATATTATCGTTGAGATCTTTCATCGTTCTATCGATAACTTCAATTGTATGCTTGTGAGCCATTGTGCATTCATCACAGATAATAATTTAAAATTTTGGAAAATATTTAGCCATGCCGGGATGATTCTTTATGTTGCACATTGCGTCTGGATTTGTGTGAATGTTCAATGGCAACTTGAGTGTTGAATGTGCAGTGCGTCTACGTTGTGTATGTATTGATGCTTACATCAAATACCACAGAATTCGACTTCTCAGAAGGTTTTATCGCTCAATTATTCATGAACTTATGATTTTTTTCATTTAAAAAAATATAGGGTGGTAGTGGGGGTGAAATTTTGTGGTTATATGTTCTGATATACGAAAAATCTAAAAAAAAGTTTCGTAAAAAAATAAAAAAAAATTCTAGAACCCGACTGCCAATTGTGAATCTAAACCATCCAAGGACCCACTCAAACAAACAAAAAATTTCATCAAAATCGGTTCAGTAGTTTTTGAGGAGTTCAGTGACATACACACGTACAGAACAATTCTATATATAAAGATATTGATATATGTATATAGGTTAATTCATCCAGCATAGTGACATTCATACCATCATATTCTAGTCCAAGGACTTTTGGAAAGCGATCCCGAGAGAAGATTAAAATCTTGTATTTGGCTTTTGGAATGCGTTAAGGAGAACGGACAGTTTCTGTGCCGAAACGGATAAATCGTAGTTCGCCGGGGATGGTATCAGAAATTTCTACAACCTCCATCAGTGATGCCAATTCAGTGATTTTGTCACCAAATCTGGTGTTTTCGAACACCTCCCTAGTGACAGAATTTTGTTTTCTCAGACACGTCTGAAAGTTGGTGATTTTTAACTTCCACTGCGGTGACTTCTGGTGACTTTTAATGCAGTGATGCGAAATCATGGGCTTTGTCACCAAATCTGGTGTTTTCGAATACCTTTCTAGTGATTGATATTTTTTTAGCGACACTGTGATTTTGAACCTCTTCTGAAGACACCAAATGTTCTCCCACTCTTTAACGTTTTAACGTAAATATTCGGCATTTCTCATTATTTTGACTATTTTTGTACATATTTGCTGGGTTACTACTTAATTCAGTTACAACTGTTGTTGCACCACATATTCAAGTGGGCCCATTTAATGCTTTTGCTGCTAAGCTAAACGCATGTGTAAGACAACTCGAACAATTTCGCGGGACCCTGAAACTTTCAACGATACTTATTATCTGTCGCTTACGATAAGAGGATCGCCCACAAAATTAGTACTTTATCACATTCTAATAGTTCTCTGTTTCTCCTTCCTTTCCTTTTACAAATTGAAAGGAAGAAATTACACGACGCTTAAGTTAATGAGCACCAATTAAAGGTAAATACGCTTGTGATTCAGGGAAATACAGTCTTTTTTTGAGTAGTATTATTTACATTTTTGTTACTTAGAAATTTCTAATATTATATTGGAAGCAGTTTTGAAAAAAATATATTATTTTGTATCTGGTGACTTTTTTAAAAAAAAGGTGTCCTTTTTAGTCTCTATCTAGTGACATTCTTCATCGACGACTTGGCAACACTGACCTCCATACCAGATCGGATGCTATCCCACATAGTAAAAGGGGACCTATTTCTAGCCCAAATTCTGAGCAACGTTTTACTAACACGATGAAACCCAATTGCATACACCAAACATTGTTAGGCAATATTAAATTAAAAATTAATTTACTCCATTGAACTTGTTTTTTTATGGAAAATGATAGAGACGAATTAGTTAGCAGAACTGGGCGAAATGCGGGAGAGGTTGGCTACAATACGCCTTAAACAGAGAACTAGAAGCAGTTTATTGGCATACATCGGAGGACATTTCGAACAGTTTTTTGTTCCATAATAACATTAATTGTAATTCTTTTTAAATACAAGGATTTTAGGGTTAGTATGAGTTTAGTTTATTTAAATTGCAGATCTCTACATCCTTTCTCTGCGTAGACTTGTTGCACCTTTTTCGAAAGGAAATGAAATGGGCAATTTTATAAAAATTTAAAAAACGGATGTATTAATTACATGAATTTCGGAGAAAATTTCGGAAAATGCTGAATTTTTGGTAAATTCAAAAACAATTTTTCCCTTTTGAAAAAGACTGTACCTACAATTGCAGAAGTTAGGTTAACATTGTTGAAAATTTTGGAAAGGCCATTGTGATAGCAGTATTTTGTCTCAAAAATAAAATATTGAAATTGCAAATTTATGAGTCTCCCTGTAACACCCAAACAATGGAGATCCCCCTCCCTACTGTTCTTTAATGTTTTGTTTGGCAAGGGGAAGTCTATCGCCCCACTTATTTCGGCACATCAGATGTGAAACATATACATATATATATATATATATATATATATATATATATATATATATATATATATATATATATATATATATATATAAATATATAGGCCCGTGTGGAGGATTTTTAAAATTTCCTTGATTAGGAAAAATTTGACTGAAATACTAAAAAATAACCTAAAATGTATGTGAACATATTTTTTAATTGCATGATATATCATACTTTATGTACATCCAATTGATGATAGTTTTCTTTGTATAGCTCCTTTATTTCTTTTTAAACTAATAACAACCCCCCCCCCCCCCCCCCAAGCAAATCCTGCACACGGGCCTACATATATATATATTCTAAACGTATTGCATTTAATGTTATTATGCTACAAAAGATGAAAATCCCATCAGTTTTCTTTATCTGTATTAATTGCTTGGATTACATAAAAAAGATAAATTTAAAATCGTAGTATAGATTTTATTGTATTGTAGGTATAATAAGAAGTTGTTCTTTTTGACAGTTTTGGGCAGACGAATGAAATTCCTCTTCTAAACATAATTAAGAAATGCTCAATTTAGGAAAAGTTTAACTTCAAAATTAAAATTAAATTACCTGTATGACTTGCTTCTTTAATTAGATCATCAATAAGCTCATCCCTAACATTGATTCCTAAGTTTTTCAACATAAATTGCAGCTCGTTTGCTGTTACACGTCCGTCTCTATTTCTGTCCAACAAATCGAATGCTGTTCGGAGATCTGAAAGTAAGTAAATAAAATTTCTATAAGCTTCGAAAAATTAATTTTAAGGAGGAATAATTTCAATATCTCTCAATGTTTATATTCATACTTTTATTTGGCTTCCAAGGCAAGGTATCAATATACATATTTACTTGCAAGCACCTAAGTAAACAGTCTTTGAAATGTTTTTTAATACCTCCACTCAAAAAGATAGAAGAATTAAGTCCCTTCGTATTAAACTTTTTTATGTTTCCACTTCACCCTTATCGAGTATTGCACTTGAGTTTCTGAGAATATTGTTCAATTTCCATCTCAAAATTTCAAGCCAAGCAACAAAATTGATTTCAACCGAAAGGTTCCGTTGTTTGTTTTGTTATTTAAGTGGATTTTCAAACCATACTCTACGTCGTATGCCCTATTCTTGTTTTTTATGGTTTCAGCAATGTCACAGCAAATAAAATTTTATGGGGGATTGGACGTAGAAAATAGCTGTGCTGCATCTATGGTCGATAACATTTTAATTGATCTCGACGACTTTGATTGATTAATGGGAAATAGGCTTTTCGTATTCCGTAATATTGTTAATTTGTAAGGTATGTGTAATGGTCGCATTATTCGAAAGTTCGACGTATAAATTTTAGGCGGATTGGAGCGAGAGTATCGCAGTCAGCGAGCTTGAAATAATTGCCTAAACAACACTATAAGACATTGCAACTATTTTTAAAATGTATTAATTTGTAAATATTTAATAAGCAGACAATATTTTTATTACTCTATTCTGATTGAGGTTAAAATTGATTGTATACCAAATTTTGAAGGAAGTTATCAACTTGGTTTCTGGTCAGACTACTATTGACATTCAGACTTCGGCAGAGTTGGAAAGTATTGACCCAGGCTTGAGTCAACCTTGAACTCATCGTAATTACCTACATAGGCTTGCCTAGAAATGGGGAAACTTACGCAGTCGTTGAAATGTTGTCTCGTTTATTTCATTAAAATAAGATACAAAGTGCCAACTCTTAACTCTTTGAGAGACAAGGATCCTCTTCTACGCTCCTCGGCCGTCAAAGGGTTGAAATTGAAATTCAATTTTAAGAATATAATATAAGTTTGCTTAGGAGCACGCGAGTCATATTCCTAGCAGCATTAAAATTTTCCTTAACTTAATACAATTTCCTTTTCCGCTGCATAGTAGACAATTTTTGCCAACTAAAATTAATTTCCCACGACTTAAAAGACGAAATACGTAAAATTGTGAAAAACAAATATCTTAGGTTATGAGGACAACGTCGCGACGTTTTCCGACTTAGCATCTTTACCTAGATAAGAAAATTGTAACGTAAAAATTAGATAGAATAAGTAAGTTAGTCTAGAGTCGTGTTTTAACCTGTACGGTCGTGAAAATAAAGTTATTCCCGTATTCAAAAATTGCATTCGTTTTATTTTTTTTGATTTACCAAAAAATAAAGTGAAAAGTGGCGCAGTCGGTAGGATGCCGATAGTACTTCCTACAAGTTCTTGATATACAGAAATCAGTGAATATTTTTCTTTTTAACCGACTTCGCAAAAACAAAGAGGTTCTAAGTTCGACGCGTATTTTTGTTTTTTTTAACCGATTTCCCAAAAACAAAGAGGTTCTAAGTTCCACGCGTATTTTGTTTAATTTTTTTTTTATGTCTAACCGGGTATAACTTCGTAACGCGTCGACCGATTTTGATGATTCTTTTTTTGTTAGGTAGAGTATGTTCAATGATTGGTACCATGGTAAAAAAATTTTTAATAGGGTGGGGGTGAAACCTAACTTTGTAACACATGGACCGATTTGGATGGTTCTTTTTTGTCGTACAGAGTATGATCCCCCATTGCTAATAGGAGAATAATTTGAACCGATTTGGATAATTCTTTTTCTGTTACAGATGTTCCCTGGTTGATACCACGAGAAAATTTTGGTGGGATGGGGGGGGATAGTGGAACCTAACTTTGAATAATTTGTTCCTAAGGTGGGGTGGGGGAGGGGTAGTAGCTTCGTAACGCGTGGGCCGATTTCGATGATTCCTTTTCTGTTTGGTAGAGTATGTTCCTTGATTGATATCACGAAAAAATTTTTTTAGTGAAATGGAGGTGGGGTAGTGGGTTAAACCTAACTTTTTAACGCGTGGACCGATTTGGATGGTTATTTCTTCGTTGTATAGAGTAGAAGACACTAAAAAGTGAAAAATAAAATAGTTTTAAAAAAAAAGTTGAACCGACTTCACAAAAAGCGCTAAAAAGCATAAAATAATCTTTAATTTCATATCTATTACCACATTTTGAAGTCGGTGCAAATTAAACAAACAAAACAACTACCCAACCACAATTGAAAATAATACATAATACTACCTGAATGTTTCAGGGATCATAAGAAATGACGGTTAAATATTTTTGTTGGAGTTGTTTGGTTTGTTTGATTTGCACCGACTTCAAAATGTCGTAATAGATATAAAATTAAAAATTATTTTATGCTTTTTAGAACTTTTTCTGAAGTAAGTTTAACTTTTTTTTAAAAACTATTTTTTAAAGATAAAAATCGGCATACCTCTAAATCGGGAATCGACCACGAAAACAATAAGTCGAACCGCGAAAAGGTGCTCGATCAATTATTGTCGCGACTAATGGACTCAATTAATGCATACAAACCTGTCAGTGTTGATCAATTAGAAAAATCGTTAAATAACCTTAATATCAGATCAGTTAGAAAGTTTAGGCACAGATTTTAACATGGCTTTAAATTCGATAACAGTGAAAGATGTAATAAATGAAGCTAGATCAGTGCCTGTTTTCAAAGGTGGTGGCACCTACGAGTTATCACATTTCATTAGAGAATTTGAAACTCTCGTTGGAATGGTGACTGAAGACGCAGCCAAACAGTACATCTTTCGGATTCAAGCCAATGCAGCAGAATCAGTGAGGAGATTAATGAACCAAAACTCAAGTTGGGAAGTCATCAAGACACAACTCATCAAATCATTTGGAGTGCAAGGAACCTACCTGAAACTGAAGGAAAAGCAGACTCAATAAGATTTATTAGCGTAAGTCAGTATTATGAAGAATTAATTAAAATCTTAGATAAGTTAAATTTGAAATATAGCTTAGACACCGAGAAACCTATAGATTTTAAACCTGAAAATATTGAACATAATATACTAGAAAAATGTTTAAACAAGTTGCCTCGTCCAGACAATATGCTCCTTAGAATGTAACAAGTGAATAGTTTAGAACAAGCCTATCACGAGTTGCTTCAAACAGAAATATATTCAAATCATGAAACTAGAACAAGAACTCAAGTGACAAGAAAACGTTTTCTAAACCAACAAAACAACAGACATTTTAGTAACAAGTACTCAAACAATAACAATAGAAATACTGACAGAACCCATAATAATTTTTACCCTAATTACAACAGACAGTACGATCAATATCACCCGAGAATTTTCGAAGATTTCAACGGCGGAAACAGATTTAGCAATTCCGGAAATTATCGCAGAAATAACCCTTCAGGCCAACACTCCCAGAATAGAAAACATACAGCAAACCATAACCCTTCTGGGAAATATTCCCATAATAAACAACGTACAGCAAACCACCAACCAGAATCAATGGAGATAGACCATACTGAGCTCAACGACAATTTTCATTTACAGCCTCGGGATACCCATTACGTATAGTTACATTTACAATTAACGGAGGACAGAAAATAGTTTGTCTTATCGATACCTAAGCCGCCACATCACTTATTCATAAAGATCTTTTTTCCCATTTTAAAAGAATCCAATTAATTAAGCCAATAGACTTGATAACATTGTCAGGAAAGCAAGGAATAACACAAGAAATAATTACAGAAGTTCCAGATGAATTTAATCACAATGTAACCATGAGTTGGAATTTTTAAGATCTAAAAGGTAAAAGTTTTGATGGAATAATTGGGCAAAACATCCTAAAACCTGTAGGTGCAAAGATAGACAGAATAACTAAATTTAGAGATACCTGTCCATACGAGAAAATTTACCAGTTGGAAGTAGTTGAATTAAATAATGTAGATTTGCTTAAACAATTAAAAACAGACCATTTAAATTCTGAAGAGTTAAATCTTTTAAAGCAAATCATTAAATATAATAGAGATTTATTCTTCCAAGAGGGTCAAAAACTAACATATGTAGCCGCAGTCAAACATCAGATAATAACGAAACATAGCCAACCAATTTACTCTAAAACCTACAGATTTCCCAAAATTCTTGAGAAAGAAGTAGAGAGACAAGTTAAAGAAATGCTGGCGGGAGGAATAATACGACCTAGCAATTCAGCCTATAATTCACCAATTTGGGTAGTACCCAAAAAGATAGACAATTCGGGAAAACAAAAATGGCGAATTGTCGTGGATTATAGAAAATTGAACGACATAACTGTGGACGATAAATTCCCTATACCAAATATGGAATCTATATTTGACAAGTTGGGTAGGGCTAAATTTTTTACCACTCGAGGTCTAGAGGTCTTCACCAAATCCTTGTAGACGAGAAAGATAGGAAAAAAACGGCTTTTTCAACACCTCTAGGCCATTACGAATTTGTAAGAATGCCATTCGGACTGAAAAATGCTCCGGCATTCTTTCAGCGAATGATGAACTTCGTGCTAAGGGATTACATAAAAAAATCCTGTGTAGGCTACTTAACCGATATTTTAATATTTGGTACGTCCATTCAAGAACATGTCGAGTAAATCAACAAAATCTTCCAAAAATTAAGAGAATTTAATCTAAAAATCCAAGTGGATAAATGCAATTTCTTTGCCAAAGAGTCGGAATACTTAGGACATATTCTCACAAACGAGGGAATAAAACCTAACCCGGGCATCACCGGATATTACCGAAAATTTATTCGGGACTACGCCAAAGTATCCCAGCCCATGACTCAGTGCAAAAAAAGGACAAGAAAATCAATGAACACGATCAACGTTTAATTGAAGCTTTTGAAAAACTTAATGGACTTATAACAAAAGATCCCGCTTTAAAATACCCCGATTTTAAGAAAAAATTTATGCTTACAACTGATGCTAGCCAGTTCGCAATCGGTGCAGTCTTGTGGCAAGACAATCACCCCATCTGCTTTGCAAGCCGTACCCTCAATACCCACGAAATAAGATATTCCACGGTGGAAAAAGAATTGTTGGCCATAATTTGGGCAAAAAATACTTCAGACCCTATCTTTTTGGGCAAAAGTTCACAATCAGGATAGATCACCAACCACTCGTTTGGTTGAGGTCACTAAAAGAGCCTAATTCTAAATTACAGAGTTGGCGAATTCGATTGAACGAGTTCGACTATGAAATCGAATATCTAAGGGACAGAGATAATAAGGTGGCCGATTTCCTCAGTAGGTTAAATACCGAAACTCACGAAATAAATGAAATGGAAGAGAAAAAGGAAAGTGATCGAGCCACGATTCACAGTGGCGTTGAAGATTTAAACGATAATATCCCGATAGCGGAAGTACTAATAAATAAATATTTGACCCAAATACATTTAGTTCGAAACAAAGCTCAGGAAATGATAACAAAACATCGAAGGTATAGAAGAATATATATAAGGGAGGAAGAACTAAACGATAACAATATTCCGAATAAGAAGATACAAAATTGAATTTGCAACAGAAAAAATTATTGGAAGTTTTTAGTAACAACAAACAAATTAGGTTTATCAAATGTGCTATCAGAGCCGAGGATTTAGAAAACGAGACTGAAGCCATCAAGGTAATTGAAAAAATTCATAAAGAAACAAACCATAGAGGCATTAAACTACGAAGAATTAAAACCCAAGTACTTTTTCTCAAAATTAAAATAACTTATATACAAATACATTAACAATTGTGAGACTTGTAACTTAGCCAAATACGATAGACATCTCATTAAACAAACAAATCAAAATTAACAACGAAACAAAATTACAAGAAAACATGCAAATACTAACTGACAGAATCAACGAAAATCAGAAATTAACAATGAGCCTGTTAAATAACTCAATTCGCATTAATAGAGACAACTTAAAGCACTTACACTTCATTCAAGTTCTTACTTATATAAATTTGTTAAATGACGAAATTGATAAGATTCAAGAAAATATCATCTTTGCAAAGTATTACATCATGAGCAGACCATTCTCACCCCAGAAGAAATAGATTTTTACGAAGCAGACATTTCTAAATTACAAGAAATCTAAAGCTCTTTACTCCAAATGGGAAACAAACTAATATTTGTAATTGCTATCCCAAAATTCTATAGTGAATTGGCAAAGAAATGCAAACTCATTCCTATCCCTAACGAAAATTACGAAGAATTAGCTATAGAAGAAACAGATATATTACTTTTTAAGGGTAACGGTTATCTGGTCGATGGTCAATATTATTTCAAAAATTTAAAGGTAACAAAAGATTGTATCCAAAGTTTAGTGAATAACGAATTAGGAAGGTGTAAAAAGATAAAAAATATTAAGGTCGAGATAAAAGAGCAAAAGCAAAATTTGATTTTAATTAAAAATGTGGATAATGAAAAAAATGCGAAATACTTGTAAGTGATGTCAACGCTGAGTTGGCAACGAAGTAAGAAAACAATAAAGTCCAGGAGGACATCGAGCTTAACGAGGGGGGAGACATATTCCCAGCAGCATCAACATTTTCCTTAACTTAATACAATTTTTTCCGCTGCATAGTAGACAATTTTTGCCAACTAAAATTAATTTCCCACGACTTAAAAGACCAAATACGTAAAATCGTGAAAAACAAATATCTCAGGTTACGAACTCAACGTCGCGACGTTTTGCCGACTTAGAATCTTTACCTAGATAAGAAAATTGTACGGTAAAAATTAGATAGAATAAGTAAGTTAGTCTAGAGTCGTGTTTTAACCTGTAAGGTTGTAAAAATAAAGTTATTCCTGTATTCAAAAATTGAATTCGTTTTTTTTTTTGATTTATCGAAAAATAAAGTGAAAAGTCGCGCGCCATAGACATATCATTCACCAAAACTTTTGGGGAATTCACTTTTTTATTTGGGCTTTTTTTTATTAGTCTGTATTGATTTCCAAATTATTGTTGTAAATGTTCAAGATTTTTAACCGACTTCCCAAAAACAAAGAGGTTCTAAGTTCGACGCGTATTTTTTGTTTGTTTTATTTTTTATATTTTTATGTCTGACCGGGCATAACTTCGTAACGCGTCGACCGATTTTGATGATTCTTTTTTTGTTGGGTAGAGTATGTTCACCGATTGGTACCATGTGAAAAAAAAATTGTGGTAGGGTGGGGGTGAAACCTAACTTTGTAACGCGTGGTCCAATTTCGATTTTTATTTTTTTTGCTGTGCAGAGTATGATCCCCCATTGCTAATAGGAGAAAAAAAATTTGGCCTATGGTGGGGGGAAGGGGGAGGGGTAGTCTAACTTTGTAATGCGTGGACCGATTTGGATAATTCTTTTTCTGTTGGGTAGACTATGTTCCGTGGTTGATACCAGGAGAAACAATTTTGGGGTGACGGGAGTGGGGGGGGGGGGGGGGTGGAACCTAAATTTGTAACGCGCGGTCCAATTTCTATGGTTCTTTTTCTGTTGTATAGAATATGATCCCCCATTGCTAATATTAGAATAATTTGTTGCTATGGTGAAAGGTGAGGGTGGGGGGGGGGGATGAGGAGAAGTCTAACTTCGTAACGCGTGGACCGATTTGGATAATTCTTTTTCTATTGGGTAGAATATGATCCTTGGTTGATACTACGAGAAAACTAATGTTACTGGGGTGGGGGGGGGGGGGTGGGGTGGAACCTAACTTTGTAACACGTGGACCGATTTGGATGGCTATTTTGCTGTTGTATAGAGTGTGATCACCCATTGCTAATAGAAGAATAATTTGGCCCAAGGTGGGGGGTTGGGCGAGGGGAGGAGTAGTCTAACTTCGTAACGCGTGGAACGATTTGGATATTTCTTTTTCTTTAGGGTAGAGCATGCTCCCTGGTTGATAACACTAGAAAAAAAATTGTTGGTGTGGTTGAGGTGGGAGAAGGGGGTGGAACCTAACTTTGTAACGCGTGGACCGATTTGGATGGTTCTTTTACTCTTGGATGGAGTGTGATCTCCCATTGCTAATAGGAGAATAATTTGGTCCTATGGTGGTGGTGGGGGAGGGGGAGGGGGACCGATTTCGATGATTCCTTTTCTGTTCGGTAGAGTATGTTCCTTGATTGATACCATGAGAAAAAAAGTTTAGTGGAATGGGGGTGGGGTAGGGGGTTATACCTAACTTTTAACGCGTGGACCGATTTCGATGGTTCTTTCTTCGTTGTATAGAGTCAAAGACACTAAAAAGTGTAAAATAAAATAGTTTTTTAAAAAGAAAGTTGAACCGACTTCACAAAAAGCGATAAAAAGCATAAAATAATTTTTATTTTATATCTATTAAGACATTTTGAAGTCGGTGAAAATTAAACAAATAAAACAACTACAGAACCACAATTTAAAATAATACATAATACTACCTGAACGTTTCAGCTTACGGGATCATAAGAAATGACGATTAAATATTTTTGTTGTAGTTGTTTGGTTTGTTTAATTGGCACCGACTTCAAAATGTCGTAATAGATATTAAATGAAAAATTATTTTATGCTTTTTGTCAAGTTGGTTCAAATTTTTTTTAAAAAACTATTTTTATTATTAGCGGTGTTAATCGAGAAAACCCGGCTGCATTTTGTTTGCAGCGTTTTGAAAGAACAACGTAACAATTTGTAGGATTTGAAAGTTCTATAAAGAAACTGAACTGAACTTAACTGAAAACAATTGAGTGAAGGACCGCTGCTTGCTTGCTTAGTTACCAAGCAATAGCCAATAAAGAAAGTTACCAAAATGTCAGTGAATGAAATTCATGAAGATAACATCGAAACTTTGCAATTGAACTGCAATGCAAAGAAACACAATTCACTCGTACTGTATAAAATAATATATTAAAAACTTGTTAAAAGGCCCACAAAATTACATATTAAACAACTAAAATTCATGCATAAAAGAACACGTCACAGCAATTGTCTGCTAATTGTTTTAAATCCAATCTTCTAAAAAAAACATCAAATGTAAAATATGATTCCAGTTGGTTTTCAAAACGAAATTAATGTATTTGAACTGTGCAGATCTTTTTTAAAAATTCGGAGAATAAAATCATATTAAATTACTAAGAAAAACCTATTGCTTCAAGTAAACGTTGTCTTTTCATGTAGTCTATGTTTAGTAAAAACAGTAAAAGTAAAGTGATTGTATATAATGTATTTTAGCGTCGAATCTGCAATTCGAATAAAGAAGTTTAAAATTTTTTTCAACTCAGGTTTAAGAATTAAATTATAACTAAGTTATAAGTAGAAATTTCAACAATAAATAGGTCAGGATTGGAAGTTTTCAAGGTCATAACGAAATAATATTCAAGTGTGAAAGTAATTTAAAAAATCCACTTTTAGTATTATCTAACTAAAATGTTCTAAGATCGCTTGTAGTTTTCTCTTGAAATATTTCTTAACTTTTCTTAAACTTTTGCGTTTAACGAGTTGGATTTTGTTGGAACTAATTGAATATACGCAAGAAGATTTTGAAAGTAATTATTCTTGTCAAGGAGAAAGACAAAACTAAAAGCTGTTGTTTTATTAGTGATTTCATGTGTCAAAGCTTTGGTTGGGAACGCTTCCAACATTTTATTTCTTCTTTTGCATAAGAATCGCTTGTTGTATGAAAACAAAGAATTCACATTGTAGTTTCTTCACAAAGGTTAACCTGCCAAATTTATAAAAATAAATTGGCACGTTTCAAGTGGGAGGATTACAGCGGGTCTTTAAAACGGCTAGAAAAAAATTTGTCGTGACCAAGAATTTATGAGCAATTCTAAATATTTGCCTCAGCTGCGTTTAATAAGAGATTCTGAAAAATTATTTTTGTTTATATCAGAAAAAGAAACGAAAGTTTTTGTAAATAAGTCCCTCCATTAACTACGTCACATATCGTTGTCTCCTTTTATCCCTTGGTGAAGAAAAAATTCTAGATACGTAAACTATTAAACCAAAATATTACATATCGAATAGTGTTATTTATTTTTTATTACAAAAATATGAATATTCTATAAAAATGTCAAAATATATTGCTTTATTAGCTTTTACAAAAATTTGATATTGTACTAATGGATTTTTTTGCAACAGCTGTAAATTTTGCAGTTTAATAGATGAGTTTAAGTTTAAGACTTTTTTACTTTTAAATAAACTTCAAGAATGTTAATTGATTTGATTAATGGGAACACAATTTGGAATTTGAATTTTTTTTCTATTGCTTAGAATCATTAATATCAGTTAAAAATTAATATCAGATTTTAGCGATTGTGATAAAATTAGTAAGATAAGTATGTCTCAAAAACTTAACGTGTCTTAAGTAATAATTTTTTAAATATATAATTCTTATTTTATTTTCCTCAATCGACTTCATATTTTACTGATTTCATCAGTGTGGACGCAAACAAAGATGAAAGTTACTACCAAGAATTAAAACTGGTAAACAGTGAATTTGATGCAAGGCCCTTAGTAACCCTTTTGGGGCCAATTTGGCCCGCTGAATCCGAAAATAAAAATATTTTTGCTTTCGAAATATTGCAAATTTCGCAAAATTCAAAAACCCATATTTCTGACTTTTTATAGGAAATATTAATTACAAAAAATCTCTTTGAAAGCTTTAAATGTCTAACAAACAGAGCAAAAAGAAAACATAATATATGAGGAACGTGAAATTCGAATAACAATTGTTTTAAAATTTACAATAACTATTTTTTCGTATTTGAACTGACTTCCATCACGCTCCTCATAAAATAGGTTTAAATTATATATTTTTCATGTAAAGGATGTAAAGCTTCTAAACAGATTTGTTGAAGTTGGCTTTTGCGGTAAAAAGTCGGAGATACGAATTTTTCAATTTTCACTTAGTTGCGAATTTCGCACGAAAACGAAAGCTGATTGAGCAAATCGATGGTCATTTTCGGATTTAGCGGGACAAAGTTGCCCTAACAAGGACATTAAAATTCAGATCGTCTGCCAAAATGAAAGGGATGATAGATCTCACCTTGAAAGATAAACATTTGTATGACATAGAGCGGGGGGGGGGGGGGGGGGGGGATTTCAACCGTTTGGGAGTTACAGGGTGAATTATAAATTTAAATTTCATGGTATTCACATTGCTTTTTTATTTTTGTCTTTTGATCTACTCAATGCAGCGACATCAAACACATGGTAAAAACAACTATCCAAATGATCTTTCCCAAAATCTTGCAGTCACTTCCAAAAAGTATAAAAATCTTTGAAATTACCAAAATTAAACATTTTTCCAAATTGTCTCCGAAATTCATGTACTTAATATATCCGTTTTTCATTTTTATAAAATTGCCCATCTCATTACCTTTCCAAACAGGTGCAACAGTCCACCTAGAGAAAGGATGTAGAAATTGATAGAAAACCTATCGGGGAATATTATAAAAATCTGCGAATAAAAATCCTTTTTACTGCATTCAAAACGTATTGAAATTAATGTTATTATGTTACAAAAGTTGTTCAAAATGTCTCCCGTCACTTTCGATGTATGTCAATAACTTACTTCCAACTATCTTTTTAAGGTGTATTGTAGTCAACCTCTCCCGTATTTTCGGCGCTGTAGCCCCAATTCTGCTAACTAATTTGTCTGTATTGTTAACAGATCTTGAATAAACTTCATCCTTCATTGTTTTCCATAAAAAAAGTTCAAAGGAGTAAGATCTGGAGCTCCAGCAAGCCAAGGAATCAGTACACCTCTTTTAATCCAGCGGTCAGGAAATTTTTAATTTATTATTTCCTCACAATGTAGGCAGTATGCCATGGGGCTTCATCATGTTGGTAATACATTGCCCTTAGATACATTAATACATTGCCCTTAGATTATCTAGAGGGATGTTCTCTAGTGGATTTAGTAGTGTATTTTTCAAAAAGTCTATTTAGCACTTACGGGAAAATCAATGGTCCAATTAAATGGGCACCGATGATACCAGCCGAAACTTTGTCTCAGAATTTGTACTGCCCTTGTCCTATGTGGGTTATTATCCGACATGGAGGTTGTAGAAGTTTGAGATACCATCCCCGGTGGAATGAATTTCAGCCGTCCACAGAATTCGGCACAGAAACGTCCCGCTTTCCGGAAGCCCAATCCTAAATTTTAATATTCTTCTTGCAGTAGTCTTTGGACTGGGATATGATGATATCATCGTCACCCTGCGGCATGAGTAATCCTCCAAACAAAAACAAAGAACCAAGTTATGAATAATTTGCCGATTGATAGGGTCCGTCCATCTAAGCCTTTCCTCTACAGTGGAGTGGATTATGCGGGCCCTATACTTGTTAAAGCCGTGTATGGGAGAGGACAACGCTCATTTAAGGCATATATAGCCTTGTTCGTGTGCTTCGTAATAAAAGCTTGCTATATTGAACTAGTTATAAATCTATCAAACGAGTGATAATGTAACCAACTTTGTAGCAGCGGATAAAGAACTCACACATCATGTCCGTGAACACATGAAACCAGAGAACCATAAATTAGGTGACCTCCTAATAGCACAAGGTGTATTTCATTCCTCCTGGCGCACCTCACTTTGGAGGGTTGTGGGAGGCAGGCATTAAATCATGTAAACATCATCTCAAACGAGTAATTGGTTATCACATACTAACAATCGAGGAAATGCTCACAGTGCTGGCACAGGTAGCAGCATGCCTAAATTCAAGACCTTTGTATTCTGCGAGCGATAATCCTAAAGAGCTTCTTGCCCTCACATCAGGACACTTTCTGGTTGGTGACAGTCTTTTAGCAGTCACTAAAGTTACTACATTAGACTACCCAGTAAACCGCCCCAGTCGTTGGCAACTTGTCCAGAACATGAATGAGCACTTTTGAAATCGATGGTATAAAGAGTACATTCATCATTTACAACATCGCAAAAAGTGGGCACAAAAGGAAGCGTCAGTAAAACCGAATGACTTGGTATTAATTAAAGAAGACATTATATAAAATTGGTAGGTCTTATTACTAACTATATACCATGTATACAGCAATTTTGTGTCACTTGCCTTCACAGATTTCAGTTCATTTTTCATAATTATCCTTAACCAAACTAAATAACAACTATAATCGATATTCGTGCTGACTGAGACTCTTTTATAGCAAAATGTCCACCTGTTATTAGTAACATAACGCCAGGATACTAGGGTGTGAACACAAGCTAATATCGGCAATAAGCAAAATTACACTAACATTTATATAACTTTTTTGTTATTAAAATTAATTACCTGTGTACCTTAAAACAACACTTTCGACTCTTTGTCTTAATTTTTTTGGGTATTTAAAGAATTTCCTACATAAAGTGAAATGAAATAATTAGGTAGGTGTATTTTTTAAGTCTTTGATTGATGTTACTGCGTTAATGAGATCAAAATAAAAAAATAAAAGAGTGATGTAAATTGCAAATTTATAAATCACCCCTACAGACAATTTTCTGTTTGGCTAGGTGAGATCTATCACCCCACTTATTTTGGTACAACTGATCTGAAACACCCTGTTTAGTCATATAACCGGAAAAAGTGTTAAATAAGTGGTTCGCTTTGTAGTAGCTTTTCCTAAACCATTTTGTATACTTGGTCTTCTCTAAGAAAATCGCCTAACATGCTTGTGTAGTAACACGTTCTACTGCGTAGTCCGAAATCGTACAAAACTGTTGCTATACAATTCCATATACAAACGACAAGAAAAATTAACTGATACTAGAATAAACAAAATCTGCGCAGTCTTGTAAAAGTCAGCGGGAAAAAATAGAGGTATTTTACACCACTATATCTCTCCTCTTGACGTAGTCTAGAAAAAGAGAAAACTCAAACCTCCACAAAAGGTGGACATCTTCCTTTCGAATATTGAATATAAATAACATTTTGTTAAATCTAAAACATTATATAAATATTATAAAACAGATGATATTTACAGGATAGTATTTAAAAGTTGTCTCTACCTTATTCTCTTATACGCTAACGCTTTTAATTACTACCATGTTTCACCTTTTGCGTAGTCATAAAATCCGGTGAGTTTTTGGGATCCTACTCTTAAGTATAATAGTGTTTATTATATTTCATTTAAATCGTTATAATAATTTTTAAAATTGTTGAGAAAAATACCCATATACAGTGTGGAGCAGTCCAAAAAAACTTTTTAAATAATGTAAAATTTAAAGCTTCTCAAGAGTGTGTTAGACACGCACTTGTCATAGTTTGGAAATAATAATGTTGAATTTCAAATCAGAAGATCGATAGGTTTTAATTTTGAGAGGCTTCAGAAAAAAGTATTAGCGGAAATCATTCTTGATTTGATATGTTACATCGTATTTTCTTTCAATGTTACTTCACCAGTTTTCTAATACACAATAAGTACTATTTCACCTGGATAAACCTGCTCGTTCTCAAAAATCAATTATTTGAATTTTTTTAAAGGGCTTTTGCGGTGGCGCCTAAGAAGCTCTGCATAAAATACACCGGGTCCATAGCGTTACCACAGTTATTGAGGAATATTTTGTGACCCTCGGAGAGCTACTCTATTTATATCAAAGGTACCCGTCTCCACTGCGAAATTCAGATTGCTCCTCATGCTGATGTTCGAAGCTTTTGTAATCCTGCAATAATGTACCTAATTGCCTAATATTTTCTGTTTTGTCCTTGCTAGAGGATAACCACATAAGACTATAAGAGGTGTTCTACAGTTTCCTTTATTTTGGGTTCCAGATAATGTGTGCACAAATCAATGTCGGAAACACTAATTTTGACTTGAGCACATGTTTTTCCAAAAGACAGTGCCGGTGTAGTTGCCTATCATAGTTCTACATTGAGTCCGCGCAGTTAGCCTTCTTTTGATCATAGGATTTCTTTATGGCTTTCACGATTCAAATTGTTGTAGTCTCTTTCCATCTTCTTTTCGCAAGATCTAATAACAATGTGCGACAAAAAATTGTTACTAGGCAGCTGGGGGTCCTTTTTAAAGTAAATTTTAATATGCCCTCGAAAAATGATTTTTGTTACTTTTCAGGATGCAAAACATTTGTTTCGTCTACTCTTCTAGTTGCATCATTTAATGCTACTCTTGCCCTTCAAAATAAGCTATTGAGCAATGGCCTAAGATTTTTTTTAAAAGTTACGACCTTTTAAAGTTATGAAATATGAACTTTTCATGTAAACATAATATATGTATTTATATGAAATTTGAACTTTATAACTTAAAATGGTAGTAACTTTGCAAGAATTAAATAGTTTTTAAAAAAAAGTTGAACCGACTTCACAAAAAGCGCTAAAAAGCATAAAATAATTTTTACTTTATATCTATTACGACATTTTGAAGTCAATGCAAATCAAACAAACCAAAGAACTACAACAAAAGTATTTAGTCGTCCTTTCTTATGATCCCGTGAGCTGAAACTTTCAGGTAATTTTTTGGTATTATCTTCAATTGTGGTTCTGTAGTTGTTTTGTTTGTTTAATTTGCATCGACTTCAAAATGTCGTAATAGATATAAAATTAAAAATTATTTTATGTTTTCTAACGCTGTTTGTGAAGTCGATACAACTTTTTTATTAAAACTATTTTATTTGTAACTTTTTAGTGTCTTCTACTCTATACAATGCAAAAAGAACCATCTAAATCGGTCACCGCGTTAAAAAGTTAGGTTCAACTTCTTACCCCACCTCCATCCCACAAAACACCTACCGAACAGAAAAGGAATCATCCAAATCGGTCCACGCGTTACGAAGTTAGAATACCCCTCCCCCTCACCTACCTGCACCTTAGGACCAAATTATTCTCCTATTAGAAATGGGGGATCACACTCTATACAACAGCAAAAGAACCATCCAAATCCGTTCACGCGTTACAAAGTTAGGTTCCACCCCCACCCCACCAACATTTTTATTCTCATGGTATCAACCAGGGAACATACTCTACCCAACAGAAAAGGAATTATCCAAATCGGTCCACGCGTTACGAAGTTAGACTACCCCTTCCCCTCTCCCTCCCCCCACCTTAGGACCAAATTATTCTCCACTCTATACAACAGCAAAAGAACCATCCAAATCCTTCCACGCATTACAAAGTAAGGTTCCACCACCACCCCCACCTCACCAACATTTCGTTCTCGTGGTATCAACCAGGGACATACTCTACCCAACAGAAAAAGAATTATCCAAATCGGTCCACGCGTTACGAAGTTAGACTCCCCGCCCCTCACACTAGGCAAATTTGTTTCTCCTATTTCTCTCTGTACAACAAAAAAGAACCATCCCAATCGGTCCACGCGTTACAAAGTTAGGTTTTACTCCCACCCCCCACCACCAACAATTTTTTTTTGAAATGGTACCAATCGGTGAACATACTCTACCCAACACAAAAAGAATCATCAAAATCGGTCAACGCGTTACGAAGTTATGCCCGGTAAGACATAAAAAAAAATAAAAATACTCGTCGAATTTAGAACCTCTTTGTTTTTGGGAAGTCGGTTAAAAAACTGTAGATAACCACTCAATGGCTTATTTTGAAGGGAGAGAGTAGCATTAAACGATGCAACTAGAAGAGTAGACCAAACAAATGTTATGCATCCTGTACATAACTTCAAAAGTAGCACAAAAACCTTTTTTCGCGTACATAACGTCAAATATGTCAAAATCGTGGCTTCATTGCCAATTCTGACCTCGGATTGGGATTCTTCGCAGTAAATTACTTTAAAAATTAACCCCAGCTGACCAGTAACAATCATAACCCGATTTCTTGTCGCACAGTGTAACCTATCGCTGAGAGATTTGGTAATACTACGTATCGGATAAAGTATCTATTCCACTCCTGAGCTCCACTTCAGTTCCTCTCTTAGCGAGAATATTTCCTACTTAATTTCTTATGGTGTTCCTATTTTCTGTTAACCAGCAGAGTTGTACCAAAGGTTACTTACTACTAGATAACCGGCTCCCTAAATTACATAGCTTATTTGAAAAACTAACACTGGCACCACAGTAATACGAAATATATCAAGCTTTTAAGGTCATAAGAATATACATGCAAATAAAGAGTACAGGTAGTGTGCAGTCATTTACTCCTGTCAAAATTATTTGAGAAAATCAATTATTCCTGTCAAAATTCTGTTCTCATCCGGAGAGAATCACAGCCTTCTCTCAAAAAAGTACCGCCGAATCTTGTTGAAGAGAAAAATGTACCAATAAGTACCACCAATAAAAAGAATTCATGTGAAGAATTCATAGTTACTTGTGTGCGTAAGAAACTTTCAAACTGTCAATGTATTCTGATCTTTTAATGAGTGAAGTACATTTGACATTTGTAAATGCACATAAGTAAAGTATACTTGTCTCCTACCCACAAACTCTTCCGGAAAACAAATTTTTAGTTCTGACTGCAGGGTTGCCGGATGCGGGAAATATATAAAAGCAACCAAAATGTTTTCACTACTTTGTTCGAAGCCGTTTATATGGTAATAGTAATCTTTGGTTGTACTCTTCTGTTCATACTTAAAGTTCGCAAAGCTTTATAGCTATCAAAGAGGGATATAGATTTGAATTCGTTGGACGCAACTGTTTTAGGCTACGAGGAAGTAACTAAAGAAGAGACCTATGCCTTAGAAAAGCGTGGCAATTTTAAGCTAGTGTGAGATTTATATGCATACAATCTCAAAAGCACAAAGCAGGCGATTAAAATAGTATTTTATATACGGGAGTTTTGCCGCGTATTTTAATATATTTAATATATCTAAATAATAAATTGTGATCAATGTAATAATTTCTATAGAATAAAATATATTGTGTATCGACCACGTAAATTATAAAACTTTAATAGAACGAGTTCCTTCCGATTTTCATTTTTACCTACGACGATGGAACTAAAATCTCAACTAAATGCCAACCATTAAAAATAATGTCAACAAAACTTTCGTTTGATGAAGTAAGTAGGAATTTTCTTTAAAAACTCGGTTTAAGTGTTTTGCGATAGCTCTTTTTTTGTGTGTGCCTTATAAAGTACCTTTACTTTTTTTAGTTTTACTTAACTTTTTTTAGTTTACTTTTTATTTCTTTATTTCAGTTCGAACGTAAACAAGCCAGTGGACTAGCTTGGAATCACTTGTCTCCTCACTCCCCACAGAAAATCAGAAAATTTGCCACGCTCGCACACATGATAGTTTACGCTACGATCTCTACTTTAGTTACTTCCTCGTAGGTTTTAGGGCCGCTTAATATTAATTGAAACACTTCTTTTCCAGCTCTGTATGCCAACTGTGTATAGCTACAATCTCGGCCTGAAAAACTAAAATGTCCCGGGAATCTTATCCATAGCACTATACCTTCATTTGACATCTTGATTTAATTATTTAAAGTAATTATTTAAATAAAAATAATTTTTCATAAAAATAATTTTGTAGTAACTGCTACAACGACGCTTTGGTAAATGTTGAGCTCCTGAAATTGTTGTTCCTACTCCGGAGTTCATTTGCATGGAGGTTTAAGGTATCTTGTTTGCCAGGATTGCCTGGTCGGTAATGCTATCTTGAACTTCCTGTTAAAGTTCTTAATAGAATTTTTGCCGTGACTGGGATGATGGAAAAGCTGACTGATACTTTCTGACGCTATGTGAGGTTCCGTTTCCCAAGGGTGGCTGGCGTAGTGGATATGGGATGCAGGGGGTGTGTTCAAAGTTTAGGGGAGTAAATGGGTCGGAAGAACTAGTTAATTTTTCCTGCAGCTATATAAACTGCTTCCCCCACGTTTTTGAGGTTGGAGAACTCGAAAAAAATAGTAGTTTTTACGACCCGCAACCTCCCCCAAATAGATAAAAACCCCTTTATAAGTTCTTTTAAAAAATTTGATTATTCCACCCTTTGAGAGTGTTGATTCCTCTAAAAGTACGAGTTATTCACCTTCAAACACGCATCACCGGGCATTACCAGGTGGTAAAAAATTAGGGTGAAGGCCTATTTGCGGGTGTTGCTGGGAAAACAACTTTTTTCTTATTCATTTCGAGTCCTCCATCCACAAAAACGGGAGGGAAAGGGAGAGGGGTAGGTTTTGTATTGTATATGTAATTAATTCGTTCATTCAGGTTTACCATCATCTGAGTCACGGCGAAAATCCGGCGCTAACGGTACTAACTAAAAACAACATTCGTAAGTTATTTCAGATTTTTTGCATCTTAAGAAATTAGAGACACGCGATAATAACTACTTTCAAAGTGAAATATCTCGATTATGGTTAAAATTATAAGGTTCCAAAAATTTTTTCTAATTCAACGACATTCTACTTTTATGTGTTTGGCCTATTATGCACTATATGGGAGGGGGTCAAGATAATATGTGTATACCAAATTTTACCTCAATAGGTATACAAATAACAGAACGGAGCGGACAAATATGTCGAAACTATAATATAAGGATTCTTCAAAGTTTGATACGAAACCTTAAAAAACCAAATACAAAATATCAAAGTTGAATTTCAGCAATTTGTTGATTGGTGCAAAACAAAGAAACTTTCATATATATTATTTGTCTCTGACATGGGGCCCATGCCCCATGCTACGAGAAGTGGAGAGTGGAGTCTACGACTGACAGATATTTTTATAATGAATACAGATGTTTCTTTTGTTTTGCTCGAATGAGGAAATTTCGGAAATTCGATTGTGATATTTTATTGTAATTGTTTTTTAGATTGCTTCCGTTTGGGTCTTTAATAAATAACTTTCAGATGGTGTAAACATTCTTACTATAATACTCTAAGCTGAGTTTTTTTTTAAAGAAAAAGTGAGTTTGACGACATTTAAAAATTTTTTTTCTACACTGTATATTTTAAACTATTATCAATAAGTATAACAAACACTACTACTACTACTTAACGAATGCGTAGAATTATTTGCGTGCTTTTGGGTAGTAAGGTGTTCCTTTTGCCTGTGCTACCTCCGCCCACTACCCGGTCTACAAAAACTCCATTTAGATTTTTGTAGAAACCTGTGGTAATCTTTGAAATCAAAAATTCCTCATCAAGTTGGCAAATCACAGGCAGAGCCATAGAACGACATAAACAAAGAAAGGAGAAATATATACCTACACTTTTACAGTGCAGCTCCGACAAGCATTTATTTTTTATTAAAAAAATTTATATATTTATCTATAGTTTTTGAAGTAAGTATTAATTATAATCAGATAATTTACTAAAACATCTTTTCAGAAATGAATTTTTCTGGTCAGGGTTTGTTTTTTAAATTTTAATATTTATTTAAAATACAAAAGAGATATTATCAACTCTTTTTAAATAAAGAGAGAAACATTGCTTTAATACTAAACTGAAACTTGAATGTCCTTAATCGCACCCTTGACATTTACCTTTTTGCAATAGCAAAAAAATCACCCAAAATGCTTGGAATTAATAGGTTTATAACCAAAAATTTAAGAAATTCCTTTCATTGCTGGGGAGTCAACTTAAATCTAGAAAAATTTTACGGGTCCTTTTCTTTCCAGCATTTTTCTTATACCTATTAATCCTGTCGAAATAACCCAATTCGGAAGGAATGTAGATCATAGTTATCTCTTGTCCAACATAATTCATCGTTCACATTTAATAAATGGAGGCGACATGTTTCCCTTTTTACGCCCTCATACCTGAATTTGCACGCATTTTCAGAATAATAAGTGGAGGTGTATGAGAAAAAGGGAAATAGATTATACTTTTTTAAAGTTTTAAATTAGGATGTTTTAGAAGGTAATAAAATCATGCAAAGAACTACAGCTGACTAAAATGGAAAACTTCAGTTGTTAGTCAAAGAAAGCTCTTCAATGCATCCTTAAAATATTCCTGGGGGTTGCACGCTATGAGACGTAAAATGGGGGACAACAATCTCCAGTCGATAAAGCAAGAGAATCCAAGATATGTAGATTCCCAGACCACGTGCGAAGCGACATAATGAATTACAGAATTAAATATGCAATTTTGCAAGGTAATTCCTTCGTTCATGAAGTGCAAAGCGAAATCAGAGTATGGAGTATGTAATGCACGATGGTTTTAAGCTTTGCAAAATGTATTCAACATAAAGGCAGGCAAGACTACGAATGAAATCAAGTGTTCTTCGAATTTCATTAAATTAAAAATTGCCGTTTAGGAAGAAGAAAATAAAAAAATCATAGAGTCAAAACGCTAAAAAAGATCATATTTGAAACGATTACAATGCATAGAACGCTGTTTATATCGATTAAAGAGCGCGTGTATTATAAATGAGATTCTATGTGAAGCCCTCGATGCTAACGGGGGGGGGGGGGTCGTCTACACAACGCCAACTATCAACAAATGGATGTACATGAAATATAATATATGATATAATTGTAAGAGTACAGCACGTACTCACACGGTATTCGAGAAAGTTCGGCTATTAAATTCGTTAGACTTTCTGGGAGGAAGAGGTGTATTAATCAGGCTTTTAGGTTCTTTATTAACTGGGGGAACTTTCCCGAATACGTGTAAAAACGTCAAACAGTGTGAGTGTACCGTGTATACACGGCATACCGAGGAATTTAGAATATAGAACTTAAAACCCCCCATGCGCACAAGCCCGGCTACCATTCACCTAGTCAGATGTCGAAATATAAACACTGTTCACAAGCCATGTTCCAAAACCTTCTTTCTCATTGAAAGGCAAAAAGTCAAACATAAAACAGAAAAGGTATTTTTTCCACAATTTTATGAAATATTATTGTGCCTATATTTAAGTTGTGTATACTATCTTCTCAGTTCTGCGCAACCTAAATCATATTTGTTGACGTCGACTCTATTTAAGTCGACTTTAATTTTATTTTCAAATTACAATATGCGGAAAACTGTTTTCCAAGGAAAATGCCTTCTGATATAAACCAAAAAATAATTATTTTTAAGTACAATGAAAAATTTTTTAAAACAACGATATATTACAATATATGAAAATTGAATATATTTATGTATTATTTAAGTTTAATAAACGAAGAAGTATTTTTACCCCAGCAGAAAACAACTAAGGGTTGCCGCTTAGAGAACTCGAGCTTGCTAACCTTGAGCTCGTGGCAATCTTCTGCATGAAAAGGAGCAGCCCTACTCGTCGAATAAGATAAATTAGACATATAGCCTGCTTGCCTAAAACAATCTGCAACAATGTGGAGGACGGCTCAGTTACCTCGGAATGATTATAGACCTACAAGCTCTGATTTTAAATCACCTTATTATGCACGAACATATGCCAGATTTGATTAAATCCCTGTACATGTTGCTACTCTGACATAGTTTTGGAGTAGGTGAAATCACCTTCATCCCATTAGATTTATGCTAATCTGTTGGGAACACCACCGACTGTGGCCAACTTCATCTTCATCCAGAGATCTTCTTAGAATCTTGTTTTTGTTTTTTGTTTAATTTCAGTTTGAGCGTTAAACGAGCTTAGTCGAAAAGTTGTAATTTTATTTAAGCCCCGAGATTATTTTAATATTAATTTTTAATAAAAAATATGTTCCTTTGTCTTTCGAAGATGGAGGTTGTTTCCCGAATGTGCTTACAATTGATCGGTTTTCGCCTCTGAATGAAGTCCAGAGTTAGTGAATTGGAGGGAATTCTATGATTTCGGTTGAAATCTTACATTAAATCATCTAGGCTATGTATGTAGCTAGCTAGCATTCAGTGAAAACTAAAAACTAGTAAAAAATACTGAAAATTCATATTGGCGAAGATGAGAATAATCGTATTCTTAAAAACACTTGCTGAAAAGCAACAAAGGGTGACCCAAACTTGGTGCATAATTTTTTTCATAGTAACAATGAGGGAACATAATCTATAAACAAAAAATTCATCCAAATTGATTAACACGTTACGACAATGGCTTCCATCCATCCACCCCCACCTACCGGTCTACCTACCAGGTTTGATTGTTAGTTAGGCAGAAATGACCACAATTTGGTACTTGGTTTTCATTTATAATTGCAGTAAATAGCAGTTACGAAATGCCTATCATAGTACCAATCGGCAAACAATTTCTCCGCAAAACAAAAACGAGTCAAGGGCGAGTCATACTTGCTCACCGAGGGTTCCGAACATCCATACAATATTCAAAAAACAATAATAATACTATTTATTTTCTTGGAAACTATAAATGTTTGGAACTTCGTTTTACTTTTCCTGTAATATATATCAGATTCGTAAGAACTATTTCAGATTTTTGGCTTGTAAACTTCGCACAGTTATGGACGAAGGTTAAAAGCTAATGGGGGTTAAAATAGAATAATGTTGCTTTAGAGAAAGAAGTCGAATCGACATCAAAAAAAGCAAAAGTTGAACTGACATCAAAAAAGGTAAAATAAAGCATAAAATAATAGATTGTCGCGTCGTTGTTCTCGGCGGATTAATTAAGACAGTTATTTCCAATCATAAATCTTAACAGTTTTTATTCACTTCATTGGTTAATTCAAAATTGACTCTTACCAATTTTCTTTGGTCTTTCTTCACAATATAACATTTAACTTCACTTATACAAACTTACCTCTTTATTAGTTAAATCACAACTAACTTACCAAGCTGCTACTAAGCCCTATTTATACTACTTAGCTTAATTCTAGAAAGATCAGTCATTTAGTTCTAGATATTTCTGCTATTCACTTTAACCTCAAAAAGTCACCAGAGTTGGCCTTGAATTCGTAGGGCAACTGACGTTTTTCTGATATCCATTAGATACATTTTGAAATAGTTGCAGATTAAACAAACAAAACAACAACAACTAAATTCTTTTATTCTCTTCCCTAACGATTTCGTGAGCTGAAATGTTTAATTAATTTTACATAGAATCTTCATTTGTAGTTAGGTAATTTGTTTGTTTAATTTGCATCGACTTCAAAATGTCGTAATAGATATAAAATTAAGTATTATTTTATGCGTTTTAGCGGATTTTGGCGCTGTGTGTTCACTTTTTTCTTTCAGAAGCTATTCTATTGTTCACTTTTTAGTGTTTTGAGATATGTCACTCGAAAAATGCTGTCCATATGAACAAAGCAACTTCAGACCATAGCGCTATTACACCAACGAACCCTCTAAATCAAGAAATAATCATCAAAATCGGGGCACCGCATTACGAAACAGGGGGTCTGCTTCCTGCTCTAGTCATTCTACGTCCAACATTTTTTATTATTTACCAATTAGGAAACGTATGTATTTCAAATCATCAAAATCGGTGTACACCTTACGAAGCTAGGTGCCGCCCTTCCTTCCACTCTCACCTCAAGCCACAATTTTTACATGTTTCAAATTTAGCAAGATACTCTATTCAGCAATAAACGAATCATTTAAGTTGGCCCACGCGATATGAAGTTAGGCTTCACTCCTCCACCAGCCCCACTTCACTTCACTGTCACATTTTGGACATGTTGATAATGAACATATTAAATAAATAAAAAAGGCAATCATCCAAATCGGTTCACACGCTCAGAAGTTAGCTTAATCCTCCCCACCCTACCTAAGGTAAACTTTTTTTTTCATATTAGCAATTAGGCATAATCTAGAGATACCTTAAATAGAGAATTATACAAATCGGTCCATGTATTATGAAGCCTCCCCCTACGGTCACCCCAGGTCAACTTTTTTTTTCAGAGCAGCAATGGAGCTTCATAATCTAGAACAAAAATATAAGCATCAAAGAATCGTGGTACCAATGGTGAAAAATATGTACTTTATACATCTAAAAAAGAATCAGCAAAATCGGTCCAAGCGCTATCAAGTTAACCTAAGCCATCCTTCCATCCCCACCACAGGTCAGAATTTGTTTATCAGAGTGAAAATTTCAGGTAGAACAAATACGTTTTTTAAAGCTTTCCAGTAATAGTGCAGTGAATTAGTCGGAAGAATATAATAATATTTGTTGCAGGTGAAAAACCTGCTTTCAACCCCCGTAGCCCCCACAAGTAGGTAAAAAGCATCCTTTTTACGTGTTTTTTGAGGGGTTTAATGATGTTATTGTTCTATTTTTCACATACAAAGAATACAAACTCAGCGTTATTGGAAACTTCTTTTCTTGACAGCGCATAGTATAAGGGTATATCAGAAAATATGTCAATTATATTTCGAACCTATTCAGAAATTAAAGTGCGGGTAGCAAAGTTTACTACTCCGCAGTAATACTATAATCTATAATCGGATGGTTACTAACCCATTCTTCTTCATATGTTCCAGCCTATGAGCACAGATATGCATCTCCATTGCTTCATCCTATTCTGAGTAGATGCGACGTGAAAACTGCATGAAGTGATCGTGTGGCTTCTCTCGGTTTGTCCATGTTGTGTTCGTCACTTTTGAAACTAGTGATTCTGCAGATTTGGGCCTCTTTCAGGTACTCTAAATTACTTACTCCGAGGAAAATGTGAGGCTTATACGAAAATAATTTAGGGGATTATTTGAATAAGTTGTTTCTATACTTGACCGTCGCGTCACCGTTTTATGCTACCAGGGATGTATCTTCCATAGTTAATTGGAATGTTAGGAAATTTTGATTTCAACACAATACATATAATTTTGCATGTTGGAAGAACTATGTATTTATATTTGCTTATGATTATTCTTGTTATCACTATTCTTATTCTTTCGTAGGTTAGATTCATTTATTAGTGGCGTTTTATTAACTTAAACATAAGCCTATATTAAATGTTAGTATATATTTACTCTTCTGATTTGTGTAATTAAGTAACTATTAGTATTTAAATTCCAACCCGAAATTTATACGATTCAGGTATATTATGTTTAACAGTATATTTCGAATAAGTTATAAAGTTTCAAGAAAATTAATTTAGTAATTGGAACTAAATTATTAGTAATAAAAGCCACCCAGCCGTTTTGATGAGATTAGTACAATTACGGATGACCTTGAAGTTCCATTTTCAAGATGTGAAGTTGTTTTGAGTCAAATTGCAAAATTTTATTGAGGTAAAAAACCAAAATTACAACTTCCTCAGAAAATAAAAAGAAAATAAATACGCACTGAAAGGAATAGTATATAGAATAAAAATAATAGAGCGTTAATATTTTTTTAAGTATATACGCGGCCGTTCTGATCACGCATAGCGCACAAGTACGCCCGCCACCCGGGCATTCACGCTCCCGCTACAGGCACAAAAATCTAGAAATACGTCCGCCATAAATGCATGCTTTTGTTACTGCGTTCAGGCTTCAATATATTGGAGACTAGTGATTCACCGCGTGGGTTATGTCAAATCTCACCCGTCTACATAGACGCGTATTCACCGTGATGGTCATAGGCCACCTGATATTAAAATGGTTTCCAATAGTCTATGGCTCACAAGGTGAGTATTGACAATAATAATGATAAGAATTTCCTGAAATTTGTTATTTTTATTTTTCTGTATTTTCCAGTTTCAGTTATAATCTTTATTAGCCCAAGTAAAAATAAGACTCAACTGCACAAACGTTGCCGGCTACTGCGGAGATAGAGTTGTTATCTCAGACGTTGGTATCGAATGAGTTAATCGAAAATAATTTGGTTGTTTACATATTAAATTTTAGTCTGGAAAAAGTTTGAGCGTACATTGCTTGGTTTGGACTATTTCGTGCGTTCATTGTAGTATGTGGAAACCAATAGTGACGTGATAATTGCTTTCTATGCAGCAGATATTCAAAATATAATTAATTATCTCTTCTTATAAACTTTTCGAAATTAATGTCGCAAAATCATTTCAACTTCCCGGGGAACTTTTTGTTCAGCGTTAAATGTTATTTGGTCAACGCGAAATATCTCTGAAGTAAATTCAAATTTTCTAAATTCTACTAAAGGAAGGATGAATAATATTCCAGTGATTTTCATCTACTTCCTTCTACTTCCTTCTACTTTCACCTCAGCTTTTAGACTAGATTTATTCCGTTTAATTTCCTGAATGGTAAGGCAGAATTTCAACATTTAAATATCAAACAATTCCTTTTACTTTATATATTTTATTTCTTTATTTAAATGAGGGTAAAAGCACTTAATTAGGTTTTTGGTAAACTTTTAAATCGTCTTTAAAGTATGGCAAGCTGAGTACTTTAAATCTTCTAACATACTGTCATAAGTAACAAGAATATCGTAAAACGAGAGAAGAAAGTATATGCAGGTGAAGAGGATCAGTTCAAAGAAGGTCACGTAGAGCGAAACGGATGAATCTTCGTTGGACAACCTCAATGTCGTTAATGTGAGTTGAATAGTAAGGTAACCAGGCCGGCCAAGCGTAATTAGGGATGAGTCTAACAAAGGTAAAATACAGCAGTTTTGTGGTGAATCGTATGTTAAATTCCTTGGACTACCTCTTCACAAAGTCCAAAGTGGCATTGATTGGCTTTATGGTCACTTGAATAAAGTGATCATGCATTTTTCGTATACCGAGAAATTCATGAACATGAAAATTTCAAAATGCGATATCTCGGCAAAAAAAATAAGATATTTGAAAAAAGAAAAAATCGCGGTGCTACATAACCTCAAATATCTCAAAAAGCAGTAATTTTGAACATTTAGGTTAGAATATCAATTCTGAGCCCGGATTCGGTTTCAGCAGGAAAAATTGCCTCGGAAACAAAACAACTATTCATATTCCAGGGGGAAAAACTCTCGCAGGCCTGTGGTACTGTTCCATTAATTTCAAAACAGTTTCTTTTCTTGAAGCTCGCATTTTTCTTATATGATCTTTATATAATTTTATTAATATTTATATTATTCGCAAACTGGAATTGTTTTCCCTTCTTCAAATAATTTATTTAACTATGCGGCAACGAAACTTTTTGGTACTTTTACGATTGTGGGATTTCACTTATTTTGCTCGCAGCTGAAAGACAATTGCTGAAGAGAAGGTATTTTACTTTTATTAAAGAAAGTCCCAGGAAAGAAAACAATTTAATTGACAATATACTTTTAATTTCAGATTACTTCAATCGACGGCTTTAACTTTATTTGAAATGAATTCATTTTGCTGAAAAAATAATGTAATTTACTATGTTATTTAATTATTAATAAATTCAATTTCTTCTCTCATTAAATTAATTTGACAAAGTATGAATTTAAATCGAAAATGCTATAATATAGTAGTTAATCTTACTAACTAAAGCATTCCCGTGACATAATTCTATTCAGTTATGCAGTTTCATGTTTGTTGGTATTTTCAAGGCTTAGGCAAAAAAAATTGTTTGTAATAATTATTACAGCAAATCTTAGATTACGTGAACTCAAAATCCTATAACGACCTCGAGTTCATTTATCCTTCGCGCGAATTCGTAGGTAGCGGTTTCTATTGTCTCGACTACACAATTTAATGCTTCTGCGAATAATTTTATCAATTTCGTTATTAAATTTCCGGTCACTGCTAAAATATGCTGAAAAGTTTTAAATTTGATCAGCGAGTAATTGCATAACGAGCCTTGAAAGAGAAACTCTACCTCTGGGAAAAATTTTATATAAATCACCACTAATAGGACTACGGTTGCTTGGGGGTTTCCTTTTTCACCCGGACTTCCTCTTCAGCTTTATGAGACTATTTTTTGGGAGATATGTTTTGGTCCTCCCGACAGTTGAATTTATCGTCTGGTGTAGAGAAGATTTATTTGTTTAACATTTATTTCCTCAGTATTGTTTTCAGCTTATAATAACCAAAATGTTACGGCAGCTTTTTGACGGATTCCATGTGTAATGCCCACGCTCCGCATCCCTCAAGCGATTAAATTATTTATCAAAATTATTACAAATAACGACAACGCTTTTATTACCATCAGAATTTAAATAAAGATTACCAAACCATAACAGTGCGGGGAAAATTAAAGTCGTTCAAAAATTTTAACGGCTCAAGTGTGGGAATTCGCACTACTAAGGCCTACACCGCCCACTGAATATGGTGTGAAAATGCTGCGAATTTGTGGGTGGGCTATTCGATGAATACCATTATAATATATGTATGTATGTCCACATTATATGTCAACAATTAAATACATTTTGATGCCACAATAAAAACAGATTAATGGAAGTAATCAAGCACCTGCTTTCTTATATTCTATTTTATGACTGTGGGTAGTTTAAATAACTGATGGGCTTATACATACAGTGCCTCACAAAAGTATTTGGAATTTTTTTTTATATTTTTAGTGGATAATTTTGAAAGAAAATAGACAACTATGGTTAGTTAATGTGTCTTCTTTTATTTCCAGAAAAAAAAATCCAATAAAAAACTTAACAAAATTCAGCTCACAAAAGTATTCGGAATATAAATTTAAATAGAACAAAGTGTATAAAACAAGAAAATTTAATAACGAGTGGCGAATCCTTTTAGTCTGATAACCTCGCTTAGCTGCCGACGAGTTGTTTCAGCCGAAATTTTTTCCCATTCTTCTCTGATAATTTTTTTCAGTTAAATTTGGAAGAAATAGCATGTTTGCGAAGGGATCGCTTAAGTTCTGCCCATAAATGATCGATCGGGTGACTGAGGTGGTGTTTTCAAAAGTTTTGGTGTATTATATAGAAGCCAAAGTTTGGTATTATGAGCAGTATGCTTTGGGTCATTATTCTGCTGAAATACAAACCGACCCGAAAGACCAAGTTTTTCAGCAGTTGGTTGCAAATTATTTTTTAAAATGGTCATAAGTATACTGGTATTGATCCATTTTATCGATTATAAATTGAATATTATCAACTCCATTTGCGCTCACGCAACCCCATAACATAATGTTGCTACCTCCATGCTTTACAGACGGGCATGTATTTTTGGGATTCATTTCAGTGTTCTTCTGTCTCCACACTTTATTGCCACAATCAGGTCCAAAAATATTAAATTTCGTTTCATCGCTAAATATAACGCGTGACCATAATTCTTCATCGCAATTTATATGCTTTTTTTCGAAATTTAAAGGTTTTATGCGATTAATGTTACTTATAAAAGGTTTTACCCGAACAGTCTTTCCATTATAACCGGCTGATCTCAGCGTCCTGCGAACTAGGGATGGGCGATCTTCGATTCGATCTCGAGAGATCGATCTTTAAGCTACCGATCTGTCGATTTATGAATCGATTTTACGCGCGACCGATTCAGCTCGAATCGATTTATTGATTTCCGATTTTGATCTATTTAAGCCGTGCCAAAAATTAAACAAGTTCACTACTGAATTTTTTTGCATTTTATCTTTAATTTGTGTAATAATCCGACAAATGTAAAAAATGTTAAAAGAATCTTAAATGTCAGATGAATGCGTTTATGATCGCTATAATATTTTAGTGTTAACTGTGTAGTTTAGTGACTACTGCATGATTTTGTCATCGGAGGCTTTCGCGTTTTATTTCTGTTTTGGTGATTCCACAACGAGAAAGGATTAAGTTATTTAAGGAAAAATCTAAAATAAGTGATACTCGAATGTGCGATTTTAAGTTTTTATATAAATTGTTTTTTGCTGCGAAGTCAATTCCAGTAAAACAAATCACGAGGAGTACGGGATTCGACGTGGAATTGCTTCGAAAGTAAGTTGAATTTTGTATACAGATGTCCTAGACGTTATGCATATTAGTTTACGCGGAATTGCCACATCAACTCCAAGTGGAATATAACTAGTGGGATAGACAAGTATATGTATATGCCGCCACGCATAATCCTAGTAAGAAACTCATGCGGAATACACGCAGATTGAGATCTTAATCTCTTGAAAGAAGCACATATATTTTTTTGAGTTCAGCCCACTCTTACTCTATCAAAGATTTGACACTTATTAATAGTTTTTTTAACGTAAAGTCTCAAATTTGGCAGATTTTATATTTTAAAAATAAAATGGATTTAGATATTTAAGCAATGGTGAGTGATGTAAGAAAACCTTTTTACAAAATAAATTAAAAAGATGAAGAATTTATGTAGAGTGCTTTAAAATCTTACATAGTCTTTTATGAATTCAGTCTTAGGGGCCGTTTAAGTATTACGTAACGCAGTTACGGGGAGGGGGTCTTGTGAAACGTTACGGTGCGTAATTGGGGGGAGCGGGTCAAGCAACGCGTTACGTAACATTAAGTTTTTGTTAAAATTAAAAGTCCTAACTCTTATCTCGTGACTCAGGGCACAGTATTTATGTTATATCTACACTACACATAGTATATAGAAGTATATATGTATATGACACTGAGTATATAGAAGTATATATGTATATGACAAATAACCACAATAAGCCGTGTACTACGAGTCCATAGTTTGGACTCTAAGAGTCCGACCGTTGCGGTCAGGCAAAACCACCTAAACTACAAGCCATGAATTTACGAATTTCACGCACACACATTAGGGCCAAAGTGGGCTGAAATTTCGTTTAATTTACATTGCTTCTTATTCCGGTATTTTGCGCATATAATTGAAATTTTTAGGTAAAAATAATCATCTGAGTGTTACGTAACGCCCAGGGGGGAGGGGGTTACCCGAAACGTTACGGTGCGTTACAATGACTGAGGGCGGGGAGGGGGGGTCAGAAAACTTCAAAAACTGTGTTACGTAATACTTGAACGGCCCCTTATATGAAAAGCCTTTAAGTTTTTTCGATCACTTGAATAGTAAACCAAAACTCCAATTTCGATCACTTGAATAAAACCCAAATAAACCAAAACTGCGTTCATTTTGAAATTTTCAACTGAGAGTTAGGTATGTTTCTTTCTTTCCTTATTCAATTATCGAAAAGGGAAAATATGGGTACACTTTTCACCGACTATCGACGGTGAGTAGGCTGTTCAAATCTCATCTTTGAATTTTTTTTTTTTTTTTTGAATAGTATGCCAGTGGATTTGTGGTAGTGTTTGAAACACATGTTAAACGTTAAATTGGCAACTTGTTGCGTTGGCCATTTGTTCTTTGGAAAGGTGAAGGCGGGGAGGAAGATAAAGTTGAACTGTCAACTTTTGTTCGCGGTGATTTCCTCTTAAAACGAAAAAATAAAACATTCCCAGAATATTTTCAAAAAATGTTCCCAAGATGTACATTTTTAGTGCTGAGACCAGAAACCGTTACAGAAGTTTTACGAGAATGTTCTTCGTACATACTCATAAAATGTTCTGGAATCGCTTCTGAAATCAGACATAGAAATGCCTACGGGGCGTTTTTTGAAAATATTCCTGGAATGTTTCCGAAACATGTTATGCTATTAGTAAAAAAAACTAATTTTTGCGCTTGCAAATACGTTACACAAAAGTTGTGCTTCTCTTTTACTTTTGGGGTGTATATTTTTAGTTGTGTTCGTTTAATGAGGACCAGTCAGTATTAGTACTTTCAAAAAAGACTTCCATTATCGCACTTTTTTTCGATTAAATAAGCCAAATTTGTGAAATAGCCATTGTTGCCTAATCAAGATTTTTAAGCTACAAAGGCTGTTTTCTATTATTTAATAAATTGGTTTACTAATGATCCTATATTTTTATGTATAGAAACAGTTTTAATTGCTTGTAATTTCAATATGCTGAAATAAATTGAAAAGATTTACTGATTCGATCTTTTTAACCTGTTAACCGGAGAATAAACTTTTGTTTAATTCGTTTCACAATGGGCATTTTTTTCTTCATAATTGTAAGTAATATCATCACACCTCAAGTAATAAAAGGAAATAGTCTTTAACTTATTGATTTTATTTATTTCGACAAAATGTTTTATAACATATAAATCAAACAATTTCATTGCAGAAAAAATTAATTGAACGAATTTAAATAATTATTTCGTAGTATGATATTCCTTGAAGCAATGCGGCATACTCAAAGTAACTTCACAGTCGGGACACCAGAATCTCGATTCTTTCCAAAAGCCTTTTGAATAGCACAATTTGCATCTCCTGGTTACGTTTGCCCTTGAAGAGTCGGATGGTATGTAATCCGCAAAATGTCTAGATGGTTTTGGTGTCAAAGAAGGACGTCCTGTACTAATAATGACGACTGCTGTCCACCTCCATATTTTTCGACACCCTTTTCGACAATGTCAATGAGAAAATGAAGCTTGTCAAAGTAACAGCCATCTTTCTTATATAGGAGATATGCATTCAAACACACCATGTCTAGTGAATGTAAGAAAATCTTATAATAATATTTTTTACTTGGTTTCCAGCAATTTCATAAGCTTTCATTTGTCCGTCAGCAAGATTTACTCCTCCCATTTTTTTGTTGTAGTCAACGATAGCTTCCGGTTTTGATATCATTTTCCCTCGCTTGTCTGTTTCCACAAATTTATTGTCGTGGGAAGTACTCAACATAATTACATCCCTTTTGTCTTTCCACTTTATCATCATTATTTTGTCTCTGTACCTAGCAATAGATTCACCTTTTTTCAAAATACGAGATTTTATATTATTTATATTATTTTCTATTTTTCCGCATTGTTCCTACAACATCGGTTTTTCTCTTGCACATCTTCTTAGCTAGATCAATTCCAGTATACCAATTATCGAGATATACCGTATATCCCTTATCCAACAAATCGTGGCACAATTCAAAAACAATACGATTTGCCCCTTTTTCTTCTGGGTAGTTCGAACCATACTGCGTATTTTGACCCGTATATATAAGGAAATCACTTATGTATCCGGTTTTACTTTCACATAGCATCTGGAATCTTTTCTCTGACATAGTTTTATAAAAAAATGGAGTCTCCAGACCTTCTCGCTTTGTGAAATACAGCTCATATGAAGGCTTTCCTATTATTCCTTGCAAAATTAGTAAGGAAATAAACACTTTATTTCTTGGTTATCGCTGTCAACCCACGCAAGACATCTTGAACGTGGTTTCAAGGGAGGATTTTTTGCAAAAAATTGTTCGGTGTACTTGTTTGTTTCTTCCACAATAAGTCTTACAAAATTGTTATCTATAAATTTCTCAAAATAAAAAAGGCAATCTTTTTGTTCGGGTCCTTCAAATGTAAGTCCAGATTGAGACAAAAACGGAAAAGGCGATAGTCTTATTCCGTCACTTTTTCACTCACCTGATGCCGATTGAACACTGTCGTCTATAATATAATCATCATCCGATTCCACATCATCCGGTCCATCCGTAAAAAACTGTTGTATTCCGTGCAGGTGTAGATTCGTCTCATGAGCGAATCTTTATCACGGAAGCAGATTTTCACACCTGTGGTAAAACACAGAAGTGAAAATCTTTCCGTTGTTTAAAAAGTTTTGCTACTGAGGCGGAACACCTGTGCGAAGTCAAGATTCTTCATCTAACCGGAAGAAGAATGTTGACAAAACATTTTGGAAAACAGAATCTTCTTTTAAGATTCTGAAGTAACGTTTAGAGAGTAGTGGATAGACCGTAAAAGTTGTAAGTTGATACTCCGTAGAGAGTAGTTATTAAATCATAAAAGTTTGTGTACAGTTCGTTGAAAGATACTTATTAAATCATAAAAGTTTGTGAACCGTTCGTTGAAAGATATTTAGTCAATCTTAAAAGTTTGTGTACAGTTCATTGAAAGATATTTATTAAATCGTAAAAAGTTGTGAACCGTTCGTTGAAAGATATTTATTAAATCATAAAAAGTTGTGAGCAGCTCGTTGGAAGATAGTCTTAATACTTAAGATAGTTGTGTGAACTAAAGTATAAGAAAGTACAAAGTTATTCTCGTTAATAAAGACATTGTGTGAATTTAACTCTAAGAAGGTGAATTAAAATAAAAAGTGTTATTAAGAAATTGAGTGAGTTGTTATTTTTATGAATCTAAGAAAATAGAAATGAAATGAAATTTGTTACGACGGAATTACTGAGAGAATAACAAGAACAAAAAACAAAACAAATTGTGTTTTCCTTAGTCAGTGTGGAAATAAAAGAAGTGAGAGTTGCTTGACAAGTCGCTCTGGAGAGAAGTTGTAACTCTCCCAGTAACATCAACGCAAAGAAAATACAACAAAACTCGTTATCGCTTTCTTCTGAACTGCTATTACTGCTTGTAATTCGACGTCGTTTACCTGTCCTCCCGGGCAATATTTCATCGTCACTCTCGAGGAATTCAAAAATATTTTCTTCCGCAAAATAACTTTTAGCCATATTTTGAAAAAATTAACAAACACTCAAGTAAGCAAGTTATTACTAATGCGTAAAATACGTGACAGATTGCGAAAACGTAAACAATATCGACGGTCCCGATCCAAACTGCAGTATCTTTTCGACACGCGAACAAACTGCAGTAACTCGATTGTTTTGAAATTCGTGATTTTCGACTCATTTTGAGAAGCATGATTTAAACTACATTTTGAAAAATTTTCAAAGTGTATTGTGCTGTATTTTTATTTAAATAATTGAAAGTTTTTAATGCGCGATTCAAATTTTAGAATGTTTTCCGATCTCTTTATATCTTTGAACGTCAAAAACATCAAAATCGAGTTACTGCAGATTGTTTGCAAGTCGAAAAGATACTACAGTTTGTTCGCGTGTCGAAAAGATACTGCAGTTTGGATCGGGACCGTCGATATGCTCGCATATAACCACGCTACGATTTACTAGATAAGAACTAAATAAAAATTAATGCGCTCAAAATATTACGGTGAATTTCCATGACGAGAAATGTCGTCATACCCAATGCAGTAGTACTTTGTGTATGACGAAATATTTCGTCATACCCAGTTAACAGGTTAAGGCGATTAATCGATCTTCAAAATCGGAAAAAAATTACAGATCGATCCGTACTGAATCGATTTTCTCAATTCGAGCCGCCATCCCTACTGCGAACAGTTTCACCACTATACCCTGTTCCAAAAAAATTGGCAGTACACGGTAAATGTGAAGTTATGATGCCAAATTTCACAAACTCGCCAAAAACCGTGTACAACCAAGCTTTCGATCTTTCTTGGTCGAGAAACCAAGAGGGCAAGAGGCACTAATTCTGTCAGCAGCCAGATGCTGTTGGTCGACCGACAGTGATCAGCACTCAGTGGTGGGTGGTAGGTGGTTTTACATGCGAAGTTCTCCGATGTAATACGAATCTGTGTGACTGGAATGGTCGGAAAGCACATTTAGTGTAGCCAGATTATATCTTTTAGCAGTAGGCCACGAGGAAAAATAAGAAAATGTTCTGAGATTAAATCGTGGCAACAGCGTGCTGAGGAAGAGGGATGGCGGCATAGGAAAATAAAGCAGACAGCAATACTCCATAAGAGCGTGTACTGCCAATCTTTTTGAAACAGATTATAACTTGGATTCCATAATTTTCAGCAAGATTTTTATTCACTTCAACAGCAGATAAACGTGGTTCAGTCTAAATTTTTCTCAGAATAACGGATTTATCACGAGGACTCAATTTTTCCGGCCTGCCTGGACGTAATGAAAGCTCTGTTGTACCTCTTTTCAAAATACTGTGATGATAACCATAACTAACCGAACTGATAACATAACTAACCGAATCGAGTCCGTTTGAAATAAATAACGGTCTCTTCGAGAAAACGCAACTGTTGTTATTTTTCGAATACTTTTGTGAGCTGAATTTTCGTTTTAATACGGAGCCCGTTTTTGTTAATGTATTTTAAAAAAATTTTTTCTCTGGCAATAAAAGAAGACATATTGACTAACCATTGTTATCTATTTTCTTTCAAAAATATCCACTAATAATATATAAAATATTGGCGTGCTTAGGAAAAAAAATACTTTTGTGAGGCACTGTATATGAAAAAATAGTTGGACTTGCTTTTAATGTATTCTAATGAAACTTCCAAAATAACTAGTTTAATGCCTTTCCTTATCTGAATTACCTTGTTTATCGAAATTAGGTAAGGGGGACTGATGAGTTCGCCTTATTTTTCTGTTCACCTGTAATCAAATTTCAATTATCCTCGGATGAATTGACGGAATTATGGGGTAATAATATCTTTATAAATACAAAATTTTTTTGTCTTACTTGATTATACAACAATTTTGCGGTTGATATGTGATGGAGTAAATGGTAAGGGAAATTCCCTTTACTGAATATACACTGTAGCGCATTGTGTTTAAGGAAACCCCACGTAAAAAAAAAGTAATGAAAATTTTCATAGTTAAGTATGTATTATAGTTATAGCAGACTTTTAATTCTCTTGGCTTGATCGAATTTTTTTATGATGTAGCCAAAGCCCATGGGACAACCCTATGATGCGTTAGCATGGCTTTTATCGGAAGAGTTAGACATCAGCCGTGTGACGGAGTGGATTTTTTTAATTTTATTTTAAAAAACCATGCCGTGGTGATCGTGCCACGCATCCAACGATCCAACTCCGACTTTGGACATTTGTAAAAGATTCTACAACATCTTGGAATAGGACGTCAGGTTAAAAATTGATTCCAAAAGTGCGAGGATTTACTTTTGTGGAATATATATATATATATATATATATATATATATATATATATATATATATATATATATATATATATATATATATATATATATATATATATATATATATATATATATATATATATATATATATATATATATATAGTTTGCATTTCTAGCGTAGTGGCCAAAAGGATAGAACGGCTGCACTGGAATATCAAGGGACATTCTCTAATTGACGTGTATTTTCGCAGACTTTTCGAAGGTTAAGAGAAACCGGAATGTAACTCCTAGCAGCACGGAGTGGCGATCTGAAAAATTAGAAAATTATGCCGACGTCAAGCAGCAAATAAACATCCTCGTTACGCAAGACACTGAAGCGAGCACGAGACAAGTTACAAGACGATTATAATTATTTTCAGTTAATGTTTGAACGGTTATTTGGCGGGGAATATTACCCGTCGAAGGACTAATGGAAGGAGATTCCGAGAAAAGATTAGAATTTTGCATTTGTCTTCTGGAATGAAATATGGAGAACAGTACGCTTCTGGACCGAAACTGTGGCAGATGAATCGCAGTTCACCGGAAATGGTATCACAAACTTCTACAACTTCCATATGTACGTCCCAAGGCACAATTATAACTGCCGTAACTGTGAGTACTGAGGAACTTTTACATCACCCTTCACGTGGGACGGCTAGTAACAGTCTCCTGAAATACTTTAGGGGATTGGCTAATTGGTATCGGGCGGAGAGACATCATTTCTCTCAAGCAAACTTCCCAAATCCAGGGTGGTAGGCGTGCCCGTGCCCATGTCTTCAAAAAACTTATCAACGAATTATCTTTCTATTACACCAATGTAACCGGTCTTCGATCGGATTTTTATTCAGTCAGTTAACTCTGATTTCTGTGAAGACTCCCTTACTGAGACCTGGCTTTGTGGAGACATTTTAGATGCTGTGCTCTTTGTTTCTTGCTTTGCGGACATCTGTCGTGATCGTTACCCTTCTGCTGCCGCTCATGTTGGGGTTGTAGTTTTGTGCGCTGTTCGTAGGGATATGCCGTGCGCACTTGTAAGTGTTCCTAGTTTTGGCAATTTCAATTCCTGTGCTTTTCTTCGAACTTCCCTCAGAAGCAGATTTATGTTGCAATTGTTTATATTTTTCCTGGCTCGTCGACTGATACATATGTGCATATGATTATATTGCCTCGTGTGTTGAGAGTCTTCAGAAGACTTTAACTTGCCCTCTGTTAATTGGCGATATTTTAGCGATAACAACTCTTTGCTGCCTTTGTTTTCTGCTGCTCCTGGGAGTTCTGCTTTCTTTACGGCCGGTTTTCTTTCTGCCGGTGTGTCGCAGTCCTGTGCTCTTTCAGATAACTTCGGCAAATTTCTAGATCTTGTGTTCTCTATTGATCCCACGCAGGTGAAACTCTGTTCGACTCCACTGGTTCCCGAATCATCTCATTATCAAGAACTAACCGTTATCATCACTTTTGATAAGATAGGAGGATTCTCGGACTTGCATAGCTTTCAAAAATATCTTCACAACATTTTATAATGATCGGAGCATTAGAACCGGAGTTATAGGCATTTATAATGCGCCTTGCCGCTAGGCCATACGAAAAATCTTTAGACAATCTGGTGGACACTATTTCTCAAAATCTAGTACATCGATCATCACCAAAATTTTTTCTGCTTGTTTGCTATGATAATACCTTGTGCTTCAATGAAGGATTTTAATTTTTTGTGTAAATTTTTCTTTAGACCTTAAAACCGAAAATTGAAGACCTTCGAAAATGTGAATTTCTGTAATAACCGCCGCCATTTCTCCAAAAATTATAATTTTGACAAATCCTTCGTTCAAGCACAAGCCAATAAAATATAATAAGCAAATCTTTTTAAAAGTTTAATTTTAGATGAGCTGTTCCCGAGTTATAATGTCCATCGCCACTGATGCTAAAAAAAAGACACTCCGCCATTTTGAAATATTTTTTTATGAAAAAATTTGTATAAGTACTTGAAAACATGTACTAATCCACAGTGGTAATCGTTTTCAAATAAATATTTATTGCTGCCGAAGAAAAATTGAGAAAATCTCGTCCTTTCCCTCGCCACAAGTGGCTAGAACTCCTTAAACCATTTGAAGAACTGAAAGGGTAAGGCTTGGAGGATGTTGTTCTTTAGTGACTGATGCCAATTATTTACTTTATTGTAGTTTGTGTAATAAGTTCACCTCCAACTTGAGCGGCTTTGACATATCTATACCGCCACGCACCTTGAGAAATCATAATCTCCTCTACGTACCTCACCACCATACTAACTATTCATTGAATTCTATTCTTCAATGCCTCGTTTATTTAATAACAATTGTGACATTATGGACTTTATTCTTTTGAAAAATATTTTGATGAATCTTAGCTTTAGTATTCTATTATTATATTGTTTTATTTGTTTTTATTTTGCATTATTTTTTTAAAGAAATAAGCTATTCTGGCTGATTCGCAGTAGCCAGATTTTGAACTTGGATGAGTGGATCGCTGCTATCAAAATATAGACAAACAGCATCGTAATTCGAGGCAATAAATGGTGTTTTCCACTAGCTTGATTTAAAGGAATATAACTCTGGGCTAATTTATCCATGAACCTTCAAGGTATGTACATACAAGATATGAACATTCACGATATAATCGCTTAGATCCAAGATAGACAAACTAGGTGCGGGTTTTGTTATAAAAAAGCCAAATTCAAATGTATGAAGGATGACATTACATTATGCAAAGGATATATGTAATCTTTACATTGTTTTCTATCTCATTACATCAAACTTTAGAAATTTTAAATTTAATAATATTTTTATTTTTTGGAAATAGATGCTATTATGAGTTTGAGAGGGTGGGGATCACGATTATGATAATATCTCTACAGTGAACTTTGAAAGGGTGTGATTACCGAAGGATAGGGAATGAAAACCTGGTGAGAAAATATTTTTAGCAACGTTTTTTTCATATTTCGCTATTAGGGGGTTGGGGTACTTTCAACATTTTATGTTTTCGGTTTTATGTTTAAGTATTGTTAACTGCTTTTGTATTTGAAGGTTTATTTGTTTGCCACACCCCAAATAATTTACTTGTTTGAAGTTTGTGCTTGGTAAGTAAACACCTGTTTCAGACCTAGTGTTGGGCATGAGGAACTCGTAGCAGTTTAACTAGGTACTCGTTTAAGAATCAATAACTAATAAGTTTATTATTATTACAGGAATGCATTAGTCAAAACATTACTAGGATAGAAGGAAGAAAAAAAAACGGTTTTCATAAGTCATGGGGTAAAAACTCTCTCGTCTGATTCAGAGGTTAGTTGAAAAACTTGATCTTAATTTATTGCCTGTAGGGCAAAAAATGTTGTTTAGAAGTAAATTCAATATTTGGCAGTAAGTCTATAAAATGGAGTAGTGTTAGGTACATAGAAGAAAAGCAAAAATCCAAAAAATTACGTCTTGAAAAACCGGAAGGAAGTTTATCAGGGTAGTATTTAAAAAAAGGAATTTTGCAGAAACTATTTACTTAATGGAATATTTTTCAACACTCTAATCATACTATACTACTATAATCTGTACATTACACAGTATATAAGGTAAATTGAATTTTGTCTTATTGGGACAAACATCTGACTAATTAAAATATTTTAAGCGGGAAACTGGAACTCAACTTCCATTAAAAAGTTTTGAAAAAGTTTTGCTTTTAATCTTTTAATTACACAATTGAGGAAATCTTAAAAAAGAAATTCTACATCAAATCTAAAGCTCCTCTCAAATATCTAAAAGCAGATAAACGTCTGGGTAGTATCCGTCACAGAAGTTTTCAAGTGGACAAGACGAGTTTAATTCCAAACAACTTAATTTCGGGGGAGTAGTACTGAAAATAAATAGCCCCAGATGAGTCCAACATCAAACAGAAACTCAATATTTTGTTTATTTTACGAATAAGAAAAAAGGAATCGTACTTACTTAGAAGCTCACCTCTAATTTCTCCATTGATGGACTTATTATCCATGATTTATTTTTAGGCGACTACTTCAAAATCTAAAGTGCTTAATTGGGGTCATAAAATCACTTATTTCTGTAACAACTAACTAACACTCGGCTATCTTTGTTTGCTTAGAAAACTTTGCAATAATAAGTCAACTTTCCCAGTTCTCCACTTATTCACACCTGGTTAGCAATAAATTCACCTCAAGCACAACACGGTGTTAACTTCAATGTCAAAGGTCAGCACACAGCACGGCACGATTCTAATTGCACATTGAATGGTAGATTAAAGGGACAACACAGGGGTAATTTGAGTGCAACTACATTGCTTAGGGCTTCAAGCCACACTAATCGAGCGGTGAATCAGATTTTTAGCTCTTGTTTGAACGAGTGATTATATCATCGCAGAGTTCTGGTTATCACCAGATAACAATAAGCCATGGTCGTGGTATCAATCAACTTGAAACTCTGATAACGACACTATACAATTTTTATAATATGGAATTTCGGCAGACGGAAAACTTTCTCCTTTCACCCAAATTCAAGTTTACAACGGCCTTGAGACTAGTAATTCAAAACACGAGAAAATTTCACGGTCAAGCTAGAGATGGAAGGTCCTGCCGACTTTATAGTTTCAATGTCTAAGGAGAACTGATCCCGTAGGTGATTCAGAATTTCTATCTTGGAGCACCCAGTGTTATTGTGTGTTGTTGGGAGGAAAGCATTTTTCCACGATTGCACAGGTTTTTGAATTCTACTTTCTCCAGCCTTCTTTACGTTATTTTGTTGGGAGCTAATTGTGGTCGGCGAAGGGGAAATTTTGGATTCGACGCAAATCACACCCATAACATGTGGATTTGGTTTTGAAAGCGATTCAAATTTCTGGCATAATTCCGCATGAAATAAATAACAACAGAACCAATTTCAATATTCGGAATTGTGTTTATTGTCAGAGAGAGAATAGTTGCTAATTACTACTGAAATTAAAATATAAAAGTTTCGGTTGCGGTAATTGATTTTACATAAAATTGATGTAACTCACTTCTCTCGAAAGCTTTTTACGCTTCCTAGAAAAGATTGGTGAAAGTGTATTGGCAAAACAAGATTTAACAAGAATTACGTAAAATTTATTAGCAAATATTTTCATGCCTTTTAACTGGCTTTTCAACAGTTTGTTGTTGTTTTTTGTTTTAAAAGTGATGTGAAAACAAAGCTAAACAAAATCCCTAATATAGCAGAGACGTATTTATTTATACAATACACAATAAGGAGGTTTTACCTTAATCTAGCCAGTTTATTGTGAGAAATATATGTATGTAAGTTTTCTTGATATGGATCTCTCCAGTTTCCGCTGCTCTTATGGAGCAACCGCGCGAGAAGAATTTCACCAGATTCGATAAAACAGATTCGCCGATGCAAACTGCAACAACCATGACTTGTGCCCTCTCATCGCAGGGACTCGGACCTCCGACTCGGTAGATATGTATATTATTACATTTGGATCTAGTGTTTGCATCTTTTTGTATGACACATACAATCGTTGCCAAAAGTAGAAAATTTTTCGTAAGATATTCGTACTTATTGAAACTAGGTAGATACTACCCTTTATGTAAAATAACATAACGCCAAATTTTTTTTTAATGAAGTCTCTACCTGAAATGTTATTATAAAAATCCAAAGCAAATAATTTTAGATTGCGGTGAAGATATAGTTAAGTTGTAATATCTGAACCACAGGTATTATCCCTTATAGGGAAACGTAATGGTTCCAGAGTGCGAGAATCGGTCTCCCCGTGAGTTTTCAAAAAATAATTAAATAATACACTTCGTCTCTAGGCTCTTGTCTAGCTCGACATTTAAGCTCCCTCATTCCTCTTACGGTTAATTCCCTTCCGACCGAAACCATGCTATAGCATCATAGGGTTGTCCCCTTGAGTAACTTTTGTTAGAAAGCAATTTTTCTGATATTTAGATATGACTTTAACAGTACGTTGGTAGAAAAAAGTCCATAATAGTGTAAAAAAGGCCGAAATCTAAGTACTGTTAATAATTATCAAATATTGTTAATATTGTTGTTAAAAAACAGTGCAACGACAAAAGAAATATGAGATTTTTACTTTATTTAAGTATTTTGTAATAAAAATAACTTTTTTGTATTTTGGCATAATATTGCGATTTATAGAAATTAACAAAAATCTTAATGTTCTGGTTCGTGGGGTCAAAAAAATGATTTCTTGTAATTGGGTTTTTAGGATTCCTAACGGCTCCAAAATAATTTCCTTTTCCAATTTTTCAAAACTCCAAATATTTTCGAAGTTACACGCAAGTTCATTAATTACTGCACCACGCGCTTTCGGAAAACTCGCGCGGCATATATTACTTCTCTGTTGATGCTTTTGTGCGATTCTTGGTATAAATACTTTTGTGAAATTTCAGAAGCTAATTTACATAATATATATAATTAACATAATAATTTATGGTCCTGAAATCGCAGACTAGTCTTAAGTTATTAATTTTTTGTTTTTCTCGAAACACATATTTACAGCAAAAGTTTTCTCGAACACGGTTAAGCTTTTATTTTTTAAAGTTATGACATTCCGCGGATTATCACTGGTAGCATTTTTTGAATCATAAGAAAATATCTTTATTTTAAATACTTTTTAATTGAAAACTAGCAAAAACATGGATTTTTAAGTTTGAAACGCCGAGATAAGAGAAAAAGCTTCCAGTCAATTTAGGCTATAATAAATTCAAAATTCACACTAAATTTTTTAATTTAATTTTACATGATTGATTTAGATGAGTAGTTCAAACAGTTTTATAATTGATTTAAAATATTTTGAAAAAAACTTTAACATTGTTTTTTTATAATATTTATGTTTGCAATTATTTACCAAAAAGTTACCATTGCACCGGAAACCAATTAATAAATTTGGCTAAATTTGAAGTGTATGAGCCAGAACATCTCCTTAATTTCATGAATTCAAACCCTTTCTAGGGTTCCGTAGCAACCAGAAACCATAATAGTTTCAATCTGTCCCTTCGCACATCTTGCTGTCTATATGTCACAGTTACAGGGGCGCCTTAAGAGCCGCGCGAACCGGGCGGTTGCCTCGGGGCGCCTAGCCGAGGTCAACGTTATTTGTTGATTTTAAATTCCTGGAAAATTGTCTTTGATTATTTTATTTCGATTTTAACATCTGGTAATGCTGAGTCATCATACATAAACTTTATATTATTACTAAACAATGCACAAGCACCTGGATTCCCTGAGTTCAATTTGACGTTAGTTTTGACTTTAGATGATGATGATAAGGTTTATCAAATAGCAATTGTAACAACATAATCAACTACGTGAACTAAGCGGGCCTGTAGTAGTTAATATACTGGACGCGACCATCGCGAAATTCGCTAGTAATGAGACAGAAATAATGAAGAAGCGAACGCAACATGCCGAATTGTCGACATCCATGTCCATCGAACAAATACTAGGAAGATGCCTGATTTAACATATTTATTAAAATGACAGGTGTACCCTTTTAAAATTTTTACAAAACAACGAAAAGAAAACATCCTTTCGCAAAGTCCAGCGATGTACATCCATACTTAACTTAACAACTTAATGACAATAGTACGTGCGAATAAAAAAGAGTCATATTTGTTTTATTAACTGACTTCCCAAAAACAAATAGGTTCTAAGTTCGACGCGTATTTATTTTTTATTTTTGTTTGTTTGTTTGTTTTATGTCTGACCGGGCATAACTTCGTAACGCGTCGACCGATTTTGATGATTCTTTTTTTGTTGGGTAGAGTATGTTCACCGATTGGTCAAAAAAATTTGTGAGGGGGGTGAAACCTAACTTTGTAACGCGTGCTCCGATTTGGATGGTTCTTTTTTTGTTGTACGATTTGGATAATTCTATTTCCATTGGGTAGAATATGATCCTTGGTTGATACTACGAGAAAACAAATGTTGGTGGGGTGGGGGGTGGGGGAGGGTGGAACCTAACTTTGTAACACGTGGAACGATTTGGATGGTTCTTTTGCTGTTGTATAGAGTGTGATCACCCATTGCTAATAGAAGAATAATTTGGTCCATGGTGGGGGGTTGGTTGGTGGGAGGAGGAGTGTAACTTCGTAACGCGTGGACCGAATTGGATAATTCTTTTTCTTTTGGGTAAAGTATGCTCCCTGGTTGATACCACGAGAAAAAAAAATTGTTGATGTGGTTGGGTTGGGAGAAGGGGGTGGAAACTAACTTTGTAACGCGTGGACCGATTTGTATGGTTCTTTTGCCGTTGTACAGAGTGTGATCCCCCATTGCTAATAGGAGAATAATTTGGTCCTATGGTAATGGTGGGGGAGAAGGAGGGATAGTAACTTCGTAACCCGTGGACCGATTTCGATGATTCCTTTTCTGTTCGGCAGAGTATGTTCCTTGATTGATACCATGAGAAAAAAAGGTTAGTGGAATGGGGATGGGGTAGGGGGTTAAAACTAAATTTTAACGCGTGGACTGATTTGGATGGTTCTTTCTTCGTTGTATAGAGAAGAAGATACTAAAAAGTGAAAAATAAAATAGTTTTTTAAAAAAACGTTGAACCGACTTCACAAAAAGCGCTAAAAAGCATAAAATAATTTTTAATTTTTTATCTATTACGACATTTTGAAGTCGGTGCAAATTAAACAAATAAAACAACTACAGTACCACAATTGAAAATAATACATAATACTTCCTGAACGTTTCTACTTACGGGATCATAGGAAATGACGATTAAATATTTTTGTTATAGTTGGTTGGTTTGTTTGATTTGTAGGGACTTCAAAATGTCGTAATAGATATAAAATTAAAAATTATTTTATGCTTTTTAGCGCTTTTTGTGAAGTCGGTTCAACTTTTTTTTTAAAAACTATTTTTTTGTTAGAAATATTTAAAACTTAAAACTTACATTTTCTTTATTTTAAAACGTAGTTTTTTGTACCAAAATACAAATTTTCGAAAGTATTTGACATTTTTTTAAAGATACAAAAAAGGTTTTTTAAGTCAGCTTGTACCTTTATTTTTTTAATGAAGATTTATAAAATAATCTATACCTAAATATACTAGTATAACTATTCTGAAACGTGGTGAAAATGAGTGGTTTTTGAAGAAAATTAAAAAAAATCGAAATTTACAAAAGTGAAGCATTTTTAAAATTTTTTTAAAATAAAAAGTACGTTTGTCCTCTAAATTTCACATATTCTTCTAATTGTACAAAATATGTACGAAAATACATTTCAACTGAGTGAACATTTATGAAATTCAAATAAAACGATTCAAAACTCGTGCGGAGTAAGAAATATTAAAAATTTCTCTCTCTTCTCTCTAATTTAATTTTAACCGAAATGAAAGAGGAAGGGTTTTTCCATGACTGTTTTCACAATATGCTTTGTTTAAAAAAATTTCCAGCATTTTTTTTCATTTCTGGCGTAACCGAAAGTGCAATTATAATTATATGGAAATCCCAAAAGTTAGAATTTTTGGTTGAGCCATTTTAGCAGTGGATGTGCTTAAGTTGTTCAGGTGGCTTGAGCGACCTCTTAAAAATGTGCTATGAGACTCTAGTTTTGCAAGAATTTTTATTTTATAGAATACTAACCTGTTACGCATTGGGAACTAAAAAATAAAACAAAATGCACAAAATGCAAGAATTTGAATTTTCAAAACATACTGTTTTAAAACTCGAGCAACAAATGAAATATAAAAAATTTCTTAACACGTTTATTTATTTTTATATTTCTTACGATGCTCGAGTTTTAAGAAAGTTTGTTTTGAGTTCTGTTTTGAAAATTCACTTCTTGCATTTTGTGCTGTTGAGGACGAGCCAAAGGAATTTAACTTTTCTTTATTGGAAACGCCGACTGTGTTAAGAAATTTATATATTTCTTACGTAACTTGAGTTTTTACTCAGTTTGTTTTGAGTTTTGTTTTAAAATAGAAAATTGAAATTGAAATATTCTTATACACATACACACATATCCATTTACATATAAAATTAAAAAAAAGGAGGTGATACTGCACACAGAATGGCTTCTCAATATTCACTAAGTGCTGCTCGCTGGAGAATGCTGTAAAATCTTTATTATCAGCGGGATCAATTTAAAATTTTTTTAGGACATTTTTGATACCTGGAAAAGGAAAACTCTAACCGTTTGGGCGTTGGAATATACTGGCTTTAAAGTCTTTAACAAATAAAAATAGTACAAAAGAAAGTCCAATTGGGTGTAGAAATTAAATGAAATATTAATAAGCCAAAATGAAAACAAGAACAAACACTATGCTCAAGTACGATAAGTTTCTGAAAAAATATTTGTCAGAAGTATATAAAGTTATTCCGAAATAAGTTTGGTTAATGAAATTCACGATTTGCTGTAAATAATAACATGAATGAATCAGTCAGAACAGTTTGGAAAAGTGCAACGGCGACAGATCCTGTTCAAAAATCTATTTGGGACTTAAATACGAACGGATGTGAAACTTGTGCACTAATAAAGCAGATAGCATCAAAGACAAGTTAGAATTTTATTTACTAGAACTGAATATTTATTTATTATGCAATTCTAGACAGACGCCCAAAATCGCTATCCTGAATTAAGTGACTATATACTAGTATTTTTATGAATTCCAACCGGGCCTTTAGACACCTTAGTCAGTTTACTTAACTTTCAAAATTTCATACGGGGTGCGGAAAAGAAAACTATTTATTTTGAAATTAAAATAAACATTTCATTTGAAAATTATACTTACTTACTTGTACACAGAATTTCAGTACAGAATCTGTCCATCCGCAGTTCTGTGGAATAACCAAAACCATATCCAGTACAAAATTTGCGTAATGAGGCTGTATGATTAGCTGCACACTATGTTTCTGCAATGACATCAAGCACGTCTCACAAAATTTGCCGGCTTCAAAAAACAAAGAGGTTCTTAGTTCGACGTGTAGTTTTTTTTTATGTCTGACCGGGAATAACTTCGTAACGCGTCGACCGATTTTAAAGATTTTTTTTTGTTGTTGGGTGGAGTATGTTGACCGCTTGGTACGATGTCAAACAAATTTTTGGTGGGGTGGGGGTGAAACCTAACTCTGTGACGCGAGGACTGATTTGGAAGGTTCTTTTTTGTTGTACAGAGTATGATCCTCCATTGCTAATAGGAGAAACAAATTCCGCTTATTTTGGGGGGAGGAGTAGTCTAACTTCTTAATGCGTGGACAGATTTGGATAATTCTTTTTCTGTTGAGTAGAGTATGTTCCCTGGTTGATACCACGAGAAAAAAATTTTGTAACGCGTGAACCTATTTGGATGGTTCTTTTGCTGCTGTAAAGAGTGTGATCCCCCATTGCTAATAGGAGGATAATTTGTTCCTATGGTGGGGGGTGGAGGAGGGGGAGGGGTAGTCTAACTTCGTGACGCGTGGACCAATTTTGATGATTCCTTTTCTGTGGGGTAGAGTATGTTCCTGATTGATACCACGAGAAATTTTTGGTGGGGTGGGGGTAGGGGATTGAACGAACTTTTTAATGCGTGGACCGATTTGGATGGTTCTTTTTTTGTTGTACGGAGTAAAAGACACTAAAAAGTGAAAAATAAAATAGTTTTTAAAGAAAAGTTGAACTAACTTTACAAAAAGCGCTAAAAAGCATAACATAGTTTTTAGTTTTATATCTTTTACGACATTTTGAAGTCCGTGCAAATTAAACAAACTAAAAAACTACAACAAAAGTATTTAATCGTCCTTCCTTATGATCCCGTGAGCAGAAACGTTCAGGTAGGTTTTTGTATTCTCTTCAATTGTGGTTCGGAAGTTGTTTTGTTTGTTTAATTTCACCGACTTCAAAATGTTGTAATATATATAAAATTAAAATTTTGTTTATGCTTTTTAGCGCTTTTTGTGAAGTCGGTTCACTTTCTTTTTTAAAACAATTTTTTGAGAAAGATTTTTAAATCGGATTGTGCATCGGTGAGTAGTTAAGTAAGAATTTGATCGTTAGATTCGATGAAGATAAAAGGTCCCGAACTTGTGTGTCTTATGGATTTTTGCATCGTCCATTTTAAAAAATACGCTCCTTTCTGCGTTTTCCCAATCTTCCCTAGAAGTTCGCGAAGAAATAAGCAAAGCCTTTACATGTTACGGGTGGAGTTTGCTATTATCTTGTGATGCAGTATGCCTTGGTTGTTATTTCTTATTCCAAAAGCTGCGGATGGACAGATTCTGTGCTGAAAATCTGTGAACAAGTATGAATACTAATCATATAATTTGTAAGTATAATTTTGAAATGAAATGTTTATTTTAATTCAAAAATAAATAGTTTTGTTTACCGCACTCTGTATGACATTTTTAATGTCAAATAAACTAGCGAAAAGTTTAAATATATTTGCGTTTCGGGTTAAGTTCCTTGTGGAGGGGTTACATATATATGTCATATGTGTTTGATTTAAATTCTTTTGCTGCTTTGGTCAAACTGATATGCTCTTCGGTTAACCAAATGTGCTATATTTATACAAAAAGATCCGTCAATACTGACCTCTATATATAATTTAGACTATGCGACAGCCAACTTATTCGAGATGAACAATTAATACTGGCCAAGGTAAAAGTGGATCTTAAATCGAAGCCTGAAGAAATACACCTCTAGGGTAAAGTAGTACTCGTTGAAGAGGCGACACATTGATGAATTAGGCTCCTTTAAGCCATGCAGAGTTCGATGGAGAACATGACGGAAGTTGTGACTCTTCAGGGAGCGAGGCGGAATATAAATTCTCACAGACCTCACCAATTTGGGTGAATTTACCATTCCATGCAATAAATCAGAGATAAATAATATTTCGGAAATAATGTTTCTCTATTCTGAGAGATGGGCCTCAGACGATCCGGAAGAGGGGAAGCACGACAGGATCAGTGCAAGGTAGACAACGGAATGCAAACCTTAGAAATCTGCGCTGACTGTCTCTATCCCTTTGATGTGTGCAAAGAAATTGTGAGTCTACCAGGACTGGCGTGTTTCAGAATTGGTATCAGAAAGTGCAGTACAGAAGTCTGGTTAAGTGGTCCAGTATCGAATTAGCTTTAACAACGATCGATGCCACATGATCCTCGAAAGAAAGGAAAAGAATACCTACCATTCACAAAGTAGTCGAAGAGTAAAGGAGAATGTCATAGCGGTGCAATTGCTCGGAAGGCGATTCCGAGCATATCATTCAGAAAACGTAGTCAAATCAGTGTTTCGTAGAACACAGTGGATGATCTGAGAAACAGTGCGAAATATTTTAGTATCATCCGCAACCCACAGCATTTTAGCATTGGATAGACGAAGCAAAACATCTTTATTATACAGAATGAAAAGGAGCGGGCCGAGGATGCTACACTAAGGCACCACTGAGTTGATCTGAAAGAGTGACCTGAAATGGGTTACGCTGCGCTCGGCCAGACAAATAAAAATACAATCATTCGGCGAAACGAAAAGGAAACCTAAGCAAAAATAAGTTATGAAGAAGGATTTGTGGGGAAGTGAGGAAATTTAAATGTCTTGTTTTTGCATTGCTGTGAGCTAGACAACAGCTCAGAGTCGAATGAATTTTTTAATGAAATTTTTAAAAACCCACGGGGAGATCTGACCTCGAACCCGCAAACCATGGCACGGTGGTCGTACCGCACAACCAATTGATCCAACTCCGTCTCCGCGTCGTGACAAAAGGCATAAAATTGCATTTTTCGATGCACAAAATGTTTTTTTCTGCTATATGTTTGGGCTACATATCCTCATTATAAAACTAAGTTTGTTGGGTGGTAGGGGGATGGGAAATGATACCTGATTGATTAGTTACTGGATCACGCGAATTTTTCCTATTTATTTATTAATCGACCGGAAACGAATATTTCGAGCAAAACTGGAGTTTACAATTACTTCGGACTCATGCAGCTTGAATTTCGGCGTTGGATTGGTCGCACAGTATGGGATCGATAATCTTGATAGAGTACTCATTTTACAGGTAATCGAGAGTACGACACATTCTTCTGGGAGCATTGTGCTGAGAAATCAAATGGTTAGCAAATCGGTAAAAACCGCATTTAACCCCACCACATGAGGCATAGGTGAACTCTGATCCTCTTCACCTCACAGAGCTCATCCACAGCTCATTTTGTAGATAATTCTATTCTTTACAAGTTTTACGTCAGTGATTTTTAGCTAAAATTATAAAATAAAATCGAAACTACCCCTTTTTCGAGATGGCGGCGTTTCCCAACCCCCGACCACTTATTTATATTGAGGAACACATAGCAGAAACAAAATTTTATCCATCGAAAAATGCAATTTCATTTCCTAATTTGCTGCGCTAATGAAGTATTTATGTAGTTGCTGCAGACTATTTATATCGCATTTTCTTTTAGTTCTTTTGCTAGTGCAGTGCAGTTAAATCCTGTAATCACTAATCAGTTTTGCTATAGCTGCCACAAAGAGTAGATGTACATATTTAAAATTCGTTAAAATAAATTCTAATCGTAAATCGAATCGAATCGTGTTTTCTTTAAATCGAAAATTATACTTTTAAATCTTTAGTACTTCTACTATTCTTGAACACATACCAAGATGACTATTGGGAATTTTATATAACAAAAAAAAACGGTTGTGACTTCAGTAATGATTTCTTTTTCTGTTTTACGCCTTTTAAAGGTTCGGAAATTGGCTCTATTATAATATTGGGCCTTTCATTTATTTACCCTGATTTACTCGTACCTTAGAGTTTTCTCTACAGAAAATATGTTATGTTTTTGTTAAATTTTCATGAAAAGAATATCATTATTTCCTAGATTTTTATAAAGAATATATTTTTGCTTATAGTATCTTCAAGCTTTTCACTTCGCAACCATATCATCTTGGCAATTTACTTTTCCTTTTCTATTCCTCCAGTTACCATGACACTACTCACGTGTAATTGAAACTCTGTCTATCAAAGCCAACGCTTTATCAAGAAATTGTGCAAGAGCAACATAATTTATACTCCTTTGAAGTATTTACAATCTGGCGGAAATCGATCCAAAAGCATTTTTAATGTTTGTTCACTAGATATTCTATTATTGTACACTTATGGGAACGATGGAACGAGGGAACAGATTAAAGCTAATAGTTGTCATTCATCTATGCAAACAGTATTACACTATTATACTTCTTATAGTTTTGAAATTACCCCGTAATTTGTAATAATTATGATATTAAATAATTGACCAGGATTATTTTTAGAATAGCATTCGATATTAATTCTTAACTGAACTGATTATATTGCTAAAAAGGCGATAAGATGCTTGGGTTTTTAGAGAGTTGTAAGAAATACTCTGATTAGGCGTTGATCTACAAGTCCTACATCAAGCTTAGACTAGAATATAATTCCCATATTTGGTTCAAAAAAAGACTACAAGGCTTATTGGCAACTCCACTGTCTCTGAGAACATTGAACCCCTGAAGCATCGATGGAATGGTAGTTGTCTTTCACTCTTTAATCTGTATTTCTACGGTCATTATTCTAACGAAATTATAATAATTCCTTACAATAGAAGAGCTTTAAGTCGCTCCCAGCCCTACACTCTCCAGGTGAAATTTGATCGTACTGTAAAGTTACCAGAATCTTTCAAAAGCAGAATAACCCGCATTTTTTATGATATTTTCAAAGCTCAGGGGATGCCGTATGATGCAAAAGCACATCCTTGACAGGAAATAAATAAAGGGTGAGGGAAATAGGTTAAGAGGTTGAGTGAAGGAAGTGTTGATGTACCTCTCGTTTGAAAGTTTCGGGCTCATAAGACGAGGGAAAATACGAAACAGGTGGTAAACTGTTCAAAATTCTAACATTCTAAAAATTTGACGGTCTTTCAAAATTTGACCTGCAGGGAATAGGGGTGTTAGCGACATGAAGGTATCGTATCGTTCGTGGTGGTGTATCTAACTAGCACGAGGAATAGTTTATATTTATTTAAGCTTAATACAAGCTATTACGTAAAAAAATACAAAAATAAAAAATAAAATACAAGCTATAACTTAATACTAATTCAACAGACTATAATAAATGAATAATAAGAATAAATACATAAAAGGTATAAGCTACAATATGAGCTATATATATTGATTAATAGCAGGGGGCGTTAGGAAGAAGAATTAAGGTAGGCGATCAGGATCAAGATGGGCGGGGTCAAGATATAGGGCTTTGTGGAGTGATGATTTACTCATATGGAAGTCAAAAGAGGAAAGGTCGTTGACTTTTCGTAACATCCTGGTAATTGGCTCGCTTTGACCGTAGTTTGTGCGATGGCGGTCGAGTCGGAAAAGGGGAGTGGACCTAAGGTTACGGGGATTGGTATAGATGGGTAAAGATTGCAGGATGGAGGGGCAGTCTATGGCACCAGTTAATAATTGGTAGATGAAGAGAATGTCGGAAACATCACGACGTTTGCTTAGCGGTTGTAAGTCGATCAGTTTCAGACGGTTTTCATAGGGAGGAAGGTTGAATCTGTCAACCCACGGAAGATCACGTAGAGCGAAGCGAATAAACCTGCGCTGGACAGATTCAATCCTATTAATGTGAGTTGTTTGTGTAGGGGACCATACCTGGCTGGCATATTCAAGGAGAGGTCTAACGAAGGAGACGTAGAGAGATTTGGAAACATAAGGATTGGAGAACTCTCTAGACCAGCGCTTCACAAACCCTAGCGCGGAGTTAGCTCTGTTAATTATGCTGTCAATGTGGGAACGGAAATTGAGTTCACTATCACAGATTATTCCTAAGTCACACAAAGAGGTAACGATAGGGACTGGTACGTCGGTTAACATATAGACTCTCGGGGTGGTGGTAAGACGCTTGCGGGAATAAGAGATGGACTGGCATTTGGAGACATTGAGCTCCAGAAAGTTTTTCATGCACCATGTGATGAATGAATCGAGGTCTTCTTGCAGGAGAAGAGAGTCGGTAGTGGAGGAGATATGTTTGATTATTTTCATGTCATCGGCATAGATGGACAAATCTGAGTGTTTGATGACACATTCAACATCATTTATTGTGAGGATAAAAATCAATGGACCAAGGTGGCTGCCCTGAGGGACGCCGGAACGAGCGACAATAGGGTTAGAAATGGATGAACTGAAAAGAATATTGTAGTGACGGTTGTTGAGGTAGGATCGAATCCAGGAAATGAATCTGGGGGGGAAGCCTAGGCGATCGAGTTTGAACAAGATAACGTTATGGGAGATCTTGTCGAAGGCTTTACTAAAATCGGTGGCTATAACATCAACATCTTTACCGTTTTCCAGGGCACATAGGGTTTTAGAGACGAAGTCAGTAAGGTTGGTGGTTGTAGATCTACCTTTGAGGAAGCCATGCTGGTAGAGTGAGAAGATAGACTTACAGTGGAAGAACATGGAATCATAGACCAATTTTTCGAATAGTTTAGGTATGGATGATAATTTAGCAATGGGTCTGTAGTTGGACACATCGTTCTTGCAACCTTTTTTGAAGATGGGAATAATATACGAATTTTTCCATAATTGAGGGAAAACCCCTTGAGTGACCGAGAGACGAAAAAGCAAAGTAAGGGGTTGGACTAGATGCATGGCACACTTTTTCAGAACGATGGCCGGAATGCCATCAGGACCTGGGTGAAAGTCGTCCTCAAGCCTATTAATACTGGCGGCGATTAGTTCAGGATCAGGGTCAAAAGATGAAAACGACGTTTGAGTGCATTTGTCCATGAATGCAAAATAGTTAAGGTCGGGTTGTAGAGAATTGTCGCTGAAAGATTTACTGAAGAAGTGTGCAAAGAGGTTAGCGATAACCTTAGGATCAGATGAAGAGGTATTCTCGAGCTTTAGGGTGGAAGGGTAACCATTGGATTTCTTCTTAGAATTAATAAAGCTATAAAAACGCTTGGGGTCGGATATGAGGCTAGTTTCCATCCGTTGGAGGTACTCATGGTAGAGGGTATCACAACGTTCAGAAAAAGAGGTATAAGCAGATAGATAGGAAGAATAGTCAGACTCAGTCTGGGTTAGAAGAAAAGTTTGCCAACGTTTATTTCTCCTGTTGCGAAGAGAGCGCAATTCTTTGTCGTACCATACGGGGGATGAGGAGTAGTTTTTACGAGGAAGAAGAGGGATAGATTGTGTAAGACAAGCGTGTATTTCCGAGTAGAACGCCTCTAAAGCAACGTCAACTGGGAGATGTTGAGGGATATCCCCAATATTAGAGTTGAGGAGCAAGTGATTTAATTTGTCAAAGTCGCCTTTACGAAAATTGAAGGATAAAGAAGACTCGGAGCCTGAAACGGCATGAGGGTGCTCGTAGGAGAAAACGAGGAACAAAGGAGGATGGTGACGGTCGAGGGAGGAGAGAAGATGGTTGCTTTCTGCGACAGCCGAGTTAACTGGGTCTGAAGAAAAGATTAAGTCTAATTGTCTGTCCAGGAAGTTCCTGACTCCGCTTACTTGAAAGAGACCTGGAACGGAGAGCTGATCGGTAAAGAAGGCTTCTTTGGCCGAAGACGCGTTAAGGGGGACAAAGTGAGAACAGTCCTCGGACAATGACCATTGGATACGGGGGAGGTTAAAGTCACCCAATAAAATAAATTCATCGGACGCGTTAGCGTTCTCTAGCAGGGTATCGATCGCTTCGATTATGGGCTCGTAGGCGTCAAGTGGTTGAGAGGGACGAATGTAACAACAGAGAATGTACAGAAGGCACTTATTTAGTGCTATTTTTATACATACAAATTCTGATATTGTAGAGTCGGAGTTCTTTAGCAGGGTGGCATCATAACGGTTGTGAGCAGCTATGAGAACCCCGCGACCTGGTGGCTCATTGGTGCCTATACAACCGTCAACACGGAAAATGGTATAGTTTGGAGGGAATAGTTCGTTGTCGAGAATTCCGGGTGTTAGATTGGTTTCAGTTAAGGCAAAGATATCGTGCGGGAATTTGTGAGAGTTAAGGAAAATATTTGTTGTTTTTGTACGAAGTCCTCTTACGTTCTGGTAATAGACCGACAAGCTGTTGGGGAGAGGATCTTGATCGGAAACCGCGGGTGCAATAGAGGGGAAGTCAGAAATAGGGAAATCAAGGGGGTTAGGAACGAAAGTAGTTTAAGGAGTCGTTACGACTTTTTTGAAGATGGGAAATACGGCGAGAACTCACGTACGCAGCATAGGTAGATAGATCTTCTGAAACCTTATGGGAAGGTATGTTGAATGATTCATGGTATTTAGTGAAGAGTTGGAGTAAAACTGATGGGTCTGTGGGCAGGCCTTCTTGTTGTATACTTAACATGACGTTGGTGCTCGTTTTACCTTCAACACAGACGGAGTTCGGTTTGTCGTGGAGATAGGCTAGAAATAGACGTACGTTGTCATAAATGCGACGGTCCCGTAAACGGGACAAGAGGTATCGTCCATCGCTAGAATCAGCAGAACGCAAAGTCAATTTAACTGTAGGTGGGAGAAGGGGATCGATAAATGAATGATGTTCGGATAACGGAGTTTTGGCTGACGGAATGGGCGGGTTAACGGAGGTAGAAGTTGATTGAGACGGGGCGACAGTGTAGGAGGATGACGGCATGGAATTAGGTGGGCATGCGGAGGAAGTAGCGGGTGCAAGATTTGTCGTAGATAGAGGAGAGGTGGGACAGACGGAAATCGGAGCAGAGGTGGTGGAGTGGTCGGAAGAGGTTGGCTTGAGGTTAGGAGGGCACGCGGAAGAAGTTGGGAGTGCATGGTTAGGTGGGTGCGCTGGACATACGGAACTCAAAACAGTATTGGTTGGGTTGACGGTTGGAATGGACGTGTTCGAGGGCTTCGGTGTAACTGGAACAGGGGGGTTAAGGGTGTGAGAATATATAAAGTTGGGATACTTGACTGGAGTACTTAGATTAAAATTTGGAAATACTCCCATTTTGAACTGCCAATTGGAGTTAGGATCACTAGCTTTAGGATTAATGGTGAGATGTGCGGAAGAGTGAGGAGTGATCATGTTGTTACTAGTTCTAAGATTCTTATGGTTAGGGTGAATGCTAAATTTAGGTATGGGAGAAGGTCGTTTGGGGTAGTTAGTGAGGTTAGGTTTTTTAGTGTTTAATTTAGGGTTAGGTATAGTGGGCTTAGGGTTAAACTTAACGTACTTCCTAGTCCACTTAGAAATTGTGATGTTCCCGAGAGTGAAGAATTTGCTGGAGGGGTTACTGATGAGCCAGACATATTTGTTTGGGATGGAGATCTTGAAGTTGCTGGATTTCTCTGCGTCTGACGAGAGTAACTTCAGGCAGCTAACGGGGGTGAATCCAAAATTTCGGGAAAAAAAACTGACCATCTTCTATTTTCTACCGTCATATGAGTCCGAAACTTTCAAAGGAGGCGTACATCGTCACCTCCTTCATTCAAAATCTATATAGCTAAAAAAAATCAGTTAAGAGCATGTTGAACACGCACATGACAGTGATACGTAGAGTTAAATCTAAATTTTTCATAAACTATATAAACTACTTAGATACACTCATTTTTGGGATATTGGGGTGAAAGAGTAACTATTGTTGGCCAATTGTAAAAGACACATACTAAGATTAAAAGAACCCTACCCCAGACTTCGCAATCTCAGAGAATCTTAATCATTAAGGAAAAATACTTTTCATTGCAAAACTCTTGTAAACTAGTGTAATTGCTTTACGCAAATACTCCGATATAGCTTTTCCGCATACCGCAGAAAATTTTTCTGACATAGAAAACAAAAAACATATATTTTTATATTTTTTAATAAAATTGTCAAGAAATATTGAATCATAATTGAGATGGAAGGTAATGAATGATTCACTGAAGTCCCATTTAATAATAAATTGAAGGATTTCTTGAGCTGTCCATCTAGCAGCAACGTCTGCACTTTACTTATACCTGCTCCTTATCAAACTCATCGTAAATTGCTATCAGATTTTCCAGTACTACACCTAGAGTCTCATCGGATGCTTCAAGTATAAACTTTGTCTCAACAATCTGGAAAATCTTGGTTGATTTCCTTCATGGTCTTATATTGTTCCGACAATTCTTGTATAAATTGGTCTATGCATTGAAACATTAATCTACGAACTTCTTCATGAATTGATAATCCAGCGTCATGAGCTAGTTCACCTGGCATGTTTTTTACCCTTCTTCTTCCTCGTCTATCAATGTTAATATCCATATCATTGCATTTTTTAGGGCCAAAAGTAACAGCATTGCCTATTATAGTTCGTTCTGTCATTAAAAACTCCTTCAGGGTTTTTAGTTCGATAAGTCCTATATCTAAAGTCATTTTTAGGGACTGTAGATATTGTTGGACTTTTACTTCCTTCAGTATCGCGTACCAACATTGAATGTAAGTCAAAAATGTAAAATCACATATAGCTGGAAGGAGTAAGCTTGCTGCCGATCTAGCATCAATTTTTGCTTTGGTTGGATCTTGCATATCTTCCAAAATGCTCACAATTTTGATTAGCACAGGGACTGAAAAGAGCTTTTGGATTGACTTCGCGGATTTTTCGCTGTTCTCCTCCATGTAAACCTGACATTGACGCGGCATTGTCATAACCTTGAGCCCTACACGACGCCCATTTTTTTCCATCTGCTGTAGAATGTCTTTTGATTCTCGAACTTCCACAATGTCATTTTCTATGGACATATCTAATTATTTGACTGATTTGGTCAGTTTTGCTTTCATCGGGAGTGCTGTCAAAAATTATTCCGTAATACTTATGAAAGTTTTTAGATGGGTAGATACTTACTTTTTTGGCCCGTTATAGACCAACCCTTTCAAACCTGGCGGGGGGAGGGTGCGGCAGTCCCCCTCCCCCTCAGTTAATAAAGCAACTAAAAGCCTGATTAATACATCTCTTCCTACCAGAAAGTGTTATAAAAATTTGACGGAACATGTTACGTACACGGGTCCGCGTACTCCGCATACTCCGCGATGTGAATAGACGCTGTTTAAAAAACCTATATATTTTTTAATGTCCGAGATTTTTAACGTAAATCCGCCTTAAAGACGAACATTTAAAAAAAAATTAAGAAGATCGGTATAGTTTTGGATATTTCATCGCCAAAAAACCAGGTGACCGCGAAAATGTCACTAGCATCAACATTTCTTAGACATATTCATTTACAATATTTCATCAATAAGCTGATTACTACAAAAGAACTAAGCAATAAACCAAATAAAAAAAACTAAATAAAAACTAAACAAAAACAATATAACAAATCATATAAAAAACAAAGAACAAGAAGAGAATTAGCAAAATATAAATTCAGAAAACAATGTGTCAAAGTGAATAAAAAGCAAATAAAAAGTAAAAAGCATAACAAAAACCAAAAAGTAACCTCAAGAAAGCTGACTCCTCACATGATTAAGCGATAGATGAAAATCAATGCAATTAAAAGCGGAATTAAAAAATCGCGACATCGACGTTACAGGTTCATTTAATCCATAATTAGTACGATGAAAAGGTAACCGAAGAAAGTCATGATTCCTCAGGGAGCGAGCTGGAACCGATATGCCAAAGCTACCCAAGAGAACAGAAGAATCAATGGAGCCACGAATGCAGTCGAAAGCAAAAAGGATCCCGGCGTTACGGCGCCTCTTTTCAAGTGTGTCCAAGTGCAGAAGTTTAAGTCTATCAGCATAAGGTGGTAACATAAGGGAGTTATTGCAAGGAAGGCCTCGAAGGGCAAACCTAACGAACCTCCGTTGAACAGCTTCAATGCGATTGATATGTGATACATAGAGCGGTGACCAGACTGGAGAGGCATATTCTATAATAGGCCAGACAAAAGTGCAATATAAGAGCTTTGTAATGTAAGGGTCATCAAATTCCCTTGACCGCCTCTTCACGAAACCAAGAGTCATATTAGCCTTGTTGACTATGGCATCAAAATGATCCTGGAAAGAAAATTGAGAATTGAGCCAAACACCCAGGTCCTTTGTCTTAATAACTCTTGTTAAAGGACAACCCTCTATGGTAAAGTTATATTGAATTGGAGACCTTTTTCGTGAGAAAGACATGGATGTACACTTGCTAATATTTAGGGGAAGATCGTTAATGGAACACCAATTCTGAAAGGCGTCCAAGTCGGAATTTAAGAGTAGGCAATTGGCATAGTCAGACACAGTGCGAAATATCTTAGAGTCATCGGCATAACAAAGAATATTTGAGTTAGACAGTATCGCAGGTATATCATTGATATAAATTATAAATAACAATGGCCAAGGTGGGAGCCCTGCGGTGCACCGGAAGTGTTGAAAATTGCATCAGATAGAGCTCCACGAAAAGAAACCCTCTGAGTGCGTTCAGACAAGTACGAATGAATCCAATTTACAAAAACTCGCGGAAACCCAAGGAGAGAGAGTTTGAGAATAAGAATTCTATGATTTATTCTATCGAAAGCCTTGCTGAAATCAGTAAAAATACAGTCAACTTGCTTTCCACCTTAATTGCAGAAATACAGAAGTTAGAAAATTCCAATAAATTGGTGGTAGTTGACTTACCCCTAATGAAGCCATGTTGAAACGGATGCAAAAACGGCTTGCAGTGGAAGTATAGAACATCGCAAATAAGTGCCTCAAAAATCTTGGATATACAAGAAAGGTTAGCAATTGGTCTATAGTTCGAGATTTCACATTTATCACCTTTTTTGTGAAGGGGAATAATTAATGAGGTTTTCCAAGCCTTCGGAAAAACACCGCAACGAGTTGAGAGATTAAATAAATAACACAAAATAGGAGCAAGAACGGAACCACATCTTTTCACGAGTGAGGCAGGGATACCGTCAGGACCAATTGAAAAACTATCAGTCAAGGTAGAGATTTTCTTCAAAATCGTAACTTCGTCAAGTAAAAGGTCTTTGGGTTCAAGATAAGTCGGTGTAAACCACGTCAAATGGGTAAAATCCTTAATGCTAATATCACAGATATCATCCAAAAACGCAGTTTTAAAAAAATCGGCAAACAGGTTTGCTATCGTCAAGGGCTCATTGCTTTCGCTGCCTCCGAAAGACAAAGAAGATGGATAGCCATCAGAATTGCGCTTCATGTTCACGAACCTCCAAAAACGCTTAGGATCGACTCGTAGGGACGCTTTCATTCTATTAATATATTTATTATAAGAAGATACTAAGTCAGATATAAATTGACTGCGTAAATTGGAATAAGTTAAATAGTCATCGTCGCTCCTGGAGGAACAAAACCTCTTCCAGGCCTTACATTTAATATTCTTTAAATGTTTCTAGGAACTATCAAACCAAGGCAGACTAGAACGCATGTTATTCGATTTAGAAATAGGGACACAATAAGTAAAACAGATAGACAGCAAATTATAAAAAGATCTTACGGCCACATTAATGTCACGTTCGTCGAGGACGCTACTCCAATCACAAGCTGAGAGCCAATTGTTAATCACGGAGAAGTCAGCCTTACTGAAGTTATAACAAGCATCATCTGGTACACAAGAAGCCATCATAACTGGATCAATGAAAAGAGCAATATGAAGCGCAGGGTGATGACCCGACTCCGGAACAATGGGCACCAAGCATCGTCTCACCAGTGTACTAGCAGGATCAGCAGAGAACACCGCCTCCCACATGCGCATCAAGCAAATCAGCATGACGATCACGGCGAAAAACAATATACTCAGAGCTAAACAGCTCCGCATCCAGAATTCCCTGAAATAGCTACGTTTCAGTCAAACAAATCACGCCGTAACAAAGATCGCTGGAGCCATTAAAGAGCCTAGCCGTTTTTGAACGAAGACCAGTTACGTTTACGTAGTAGATCGACAATTCCGCAATCCATTTTTTGAGGACTCATTGGCCAAGCTAAGTCGATTTTTTGGGACAAATTCTCGCACTATGGAATTGCGAGGCCAAATCTCAGGGGAAAGAACTTCATCGAATAAATCCTCCGGAACCAGCACTCTGAACGACGAAGTAAAAGAACAGCCAGAGCGATTGTGTGAGGAACCAATCCGTCTACATGCAACAGTGCCCGGTGCAGCGCAAGTACGAGAAATAATATGGGCGATGACCTCGTCCTCAGTAGTCTCAGGATGGATCCTAGATATGAAGATATACTTGGGGATCCTAGCTGGCCGTAAAGTGCTGATGTTGTTGCCCACAATCGCATCAGGACTATCCAAGTTAGAGGCAGAAGTCGACTCTGAGGTATCGTTGGACTTGTCAAGAGCCCTAATGATGTCGTCGGTTTTTCTATTTAAAGTGCCAATATCCTCAAATAAAGTCTGAAAGCCAAAAACGCTCGAGTTGATGGCAGTTATTCCATTGGCAATGTGTCCTTGCTCCGAAAAAATATTATCGGCGATACCCTTCATCAATCTAAGCACGTGACACGGCTTAATATTGGTACGGTTATAAGAAGATACAGTACCGTAATGAGCTGCACTCTCCTTCATTTATTAATGACGGAGAAGATTCTCTTACTTTTAAGTTTTTATAGATTTTTATGATCCCGGAACAGCGGAAAATTTGAACTAGTGTGCTTTTCATTAATTACGTTCGCAATTTCTTTTGGAGACGCATATCTTAGGTGTAAGCTTTTAGCGGTGTACATCTGTTTTTTAAAACATACTTTTTTCTGTATATTTTTATTATCGAAGGGAGTTTCTCTAAAACTAATTAGTAAGAAGTATTCACTTCAGTCGTCTGTAACGACAAAAACAAAATTGTTTTACCTAAATTAGCGGGTATTCCCGGTACCCACGATGGTAGGTTGCTGTCGGGTAGTGTAAGTAGTGCTACTTCCGCAAGCCCACTCATTCTGTAAATTTATCCATATACTTTTATTTTTAATTCAACTATATTTGAAGATTTCTTTATACTTACAAACGGCTCTTTAACAGAAGGGAAGGCATATACAATTGTCGATATACGAGTTAGTTTACCCAATTAAAAATAATAGTCGGTGGTGTGGTATATTAGTCGCTGCATGCACGATTGCACATCAGCGATCGACAATAGGTTTTCTGTGGAGGTTTTTGGTATATGGTGGTGGTATCATAAAACTTTGGGTAAGGTGGGTGGTAAGAGAAGAATAGAATAAAGACTGGTTGGCTGATTTGAAATGAGCAAAACTTGGATAATTTCTCTGTTGTTCGTTATCTATAGCAGCGCCATTGCTATGCCTTACCTACCTTCGTTTATATTTTGTCTCCAACTTAAACTGCCTCTTACTGAACATATAATTTCGGCCTTATTTGGGAATTGACTGATGAGGACTTCTTGAAATTTGGGGGCCCCTACAGCAGAGTCCCGGGGCGAACCGCCCCCCACCTCTAGTCCGCCACTGGGTTAATGGTATGCATCGAAAGAGGCGGAGGACACTTCGAACATCTTTTGTAGGTTTATAAGTTTAGTTTCGTTAAATTGCGGACTTTTATAATATTCCCCAAACGGTTTTCTACGTAGAAATTTCTACATCCTTTCTCTACGTGGCCATGTTGCACCTTTTTGGAAAGGTAATGAGATACGAAATTTAATAAAAATAAAAAATATGTGTAATAATTACATGAATTTCGAATAAAATAACGAAAAATGCAGAATTTTAGGTAATCGCACAACATCTTTTTTTACATTTGCAAGTGACTGTACCTGCAATGGTAGAAGTTAGATTTTGGAAAGGTCATTGAGATAGTAGTTTTTTAGCGTTTGTTCGATGTGGCTGCGTTGAGTAGATCAAAAGTTAAATATAAAATAGTGATAAAAATAAATTCAAATTTATGAATCACCCTGTAACGCCCAAACTGTCGAGATTGTCTCTCCCCTCCCCTGCCATGAAAATTTTTGTTTTCCTAGGTGAGATTTATCACCCCGCTTATTTTGGCACACCAGATCTGGAACACCCTGTATAGTACTTTCGGTTGTGGTTGGGTAGTTGTTTTATTTGTTTCACCACCCTCAAAATGGCGTAATAGATATAAATTTAAATATTATTTTGTACCTCTTAGCACCTTTTGGTAAGTCGCTTAAATTTTTTTTAAAAGCTATTTAATTTTCCACATTTTGGTGTCTTTTGTTGCATCATTGTAGAGGAAAGAAAAGAGAATCATTCAAATCGGTCTACGCGTTACACAGTTGGGCTCCACTCTCTACTAGTTACTAGAGAAATAATTGCTTTTTATGTAATTAGCTCCTATATTTCTGTTTATGAATATATCATTAATTTATATTAATTAATAAAAGAAAAATATTTTGTTGGAAATTTTTTTCATATTTGAAATGTACATTTTGCTGTGGAATGTTGTAAGTGCAACTATGTAGAGCTTAAGACTTTGTGTGTACCTGAAAATTAATGATATATACCCAAAAAGAAAAATAGGAGCTAATTACATAAAAAGTAATTATTTCTCTTTACATCTTTTACGAAAATGTCCTTCACGTAAAAAGGTAAATATAAGTACTTTATGAGTAGTAACAACCCTTTTATCCTCCTTCCATAAAATCTCAGATAATAGAAAAACCAGCTGCCATTTGGCAAAGTGTCGTCGCTATTTTACTAAAGTGTTGGAAGAGTCCTTGATAGGCACAGTCTCTGCCAGTGGAAATCTGATGGGACTTATACAAAAGGTGCCATTTCGGAAAATTACTGAAACTGAGGAAGAAGGAAGTGTAAGACCGTGGTATAGTCTGTCCTTGCAAACTGTTTTTTTTTTATTTTTGAACAAAACTTAGCATAATATGTTATCTTATTCAGAAAGCAGCTGTGTATTTATACAGTCATTTTAATCCTACCTGGAAGAATATTCTTTTACTTTCGAAAGAGAAATATTTTGACATCAAATTTAGTTAGTCATATTAGATTTAATAATGACAAATGAAGTGACATTTTTAAAAACAAGAATTTTCCCTTTCTCGTTGAGCCATGGATCCGTTGAGAAAAGTTTAACGCTACCTTAAAGTCCATAAAATTTGTACCAAAAGTGAATGCTTTTTGGCAGATAATTAAGCACTTCTGGAGTATGCAGTTCCATTTTAACATATTCAGCCGATTACATAAGACTGGAAGCAAAATAACGAAACATGTTTAAGACTAAAGTGGTTGAGTTTAAAATGGAAGTTGTAGAATTTAATTATGTTAAAAATATTGACCTCGATGGGAGGTTTACAAATGAAGGTCAACATGAATTTGTAAATGGAAACCTGTATTTACCGAAAAGAATTTGGATAACCTACATTTAATCTATACTCTAGGAAAAGCGCATTTCAGATAAAAGTTGTAGAATTTTGGGACAATCCTCAGATTGCTCCTTTAAAATTAACTTTGTGGAGGTGATTAAGAGTCACATTTTCTTTCAACGGAATTTTACAATTTTATAACCCTAAACATCACATACAATTTAAGTGTTACAAAAGACATTTTTCAGACAAAGGCTGTTTTTAAAGTAATATACTACTGTAAAAAATATAGACTTCATTTACAAAAATTCGAGTTAAGCTTCATTTGAAGGTACCGAGGGTGTCTCACCCAAACGATAGGAAGAAAAACATTTTCTTAAATATGACTTTTATTCCAAAAAAACTTTCTTAAAACTTTTTTTTTTATACGATGTGGCCAAATCCTAGGGGACAACACTTTGATGCGTGAGCATGGTTTTGACCGGAAGGGACTTAGGGCAAGGAAAGTGAGGAAACTTGAGTCTTGTTTTTTTTGCATTGCTGCGAGCTAGACAACGGCCCAAAGAAGGAGTGGATTATTTTATTTTCTTAATAAAAGCTCACGGGGAGACCTGGTCTCGAACCCTGGACCCATGGAATGGTGGTCGTGCGGCTCAACGAATTGATCCAACTCTGTCTCCAAATTTATAATAAATAATTCAAATAATACTATAACAAAATAATTCTAAATACAATTCTAAAACACAAACAATTATAATATGTACTAGAAATATATGTAAAAATTCAATATAATAAAAAAGTAAAATAAAAGATTTTTAATTTTTTTTAAAGAAAGGAAATCAAAAAAGCTTAGCTGAAATCAGCATTACTTTTTTATCCGAAGACGGCACAGATTAGATTAGATTAAAGTGGCTACCATTTCGGGAAGGATGGTGCATTTAGGAACCCTTTGTGATAACATAATTGAGGCTATGTTCTCAACCCTATTTAAGATCTAGAAAAAGGATAAGGAGCTCATTCGGAACTCCTGATGAGTAAGCTAGAATTTTGTCACCAGTAGAAACTAGTTCTCGGGGAAGACCAAAAATACGGTTGGATAGAGCACGAGGCGACAAGACTGTCACGTAACTGGAAATCATTTAGATCTTTTGATAAACTGAATTAGGTCCAAAAAGGAGGAGCATGGCAGTTGCAGAGAAAGTGAGGGATGGTTTCCTCTTCTTACTCATCTTGGTAAATCTTGCAGAAGTCGTTATATAACGCGTCGTGGCAATGGCCCAAAATGAAAGCTACGACAGCGCCTATAACTTGACATCTTTAGGTCAAAGATAGGGCAGATCTTCCAGGTAATAAGTCAGGCGTGTTTCCGGTTTCATATATCATTTGCAATCTTAAGGAATTCTTGTTTAATTTCCAGCTTACATGCGGCTAGCGGCTTGCCAAGCAGTTAAGGTATATTCGTGGCAAGGAGAGTTCTATCGGTTCTCGCTAGCTCATAAAGACGGCACGGCACAAGTATTCCTTTTAATAGCCGCGTGGGAATGGGACAGCAATGGCGAGATCTATGCTGAAACCAGCAAAAATATCAGCGAAACACGCGGAAATTCTGAAATCAGCAATATCTTTTTTGAATATGTACCTTTATTAATAAAGAAATCTCTAAAATTTGCTGAAATAAAATTGATTACTTTGAGTTCTGAAAGCAGAATGACCAATTTGTTCCAACGCATACTATAGCATAGAGATATATTTAAAAGATCCAAAAGGCATTTGTTAAATTTAAAAAGTACCGTAGCTGCTTTTCACACGTATTTTTGTATGTTAATGATGAAACAGTTGATGGTTGTCAGATCGTAATGAGGTACGTTTGTTTACATTCAGATTTTGAATTTTTAAAAATAATTTTACTTATTTTTAGGAGTAAAGATTTTGTAACGTAAATGGAGCTCTTCGGGCTCCGGTCAATCACGAATGCTCACAGTTTTATTCACTTCACTTAATTAGTTCGTTTCACAATTTTCTTGACAACTTTTCCTTCGCAATATACCGTTTCACTTCAATTATTCACACTTATCACTTCATGGATTAAAATACAACCAACTATTCGAAGTATCACATATAAACACTTCGCAGTCTAAATCATGACCAGGCTGCTTCTTAGTCCTATTTACACTACACAGCTTACTTCGAGAAACTTCAGTCACTTAGTTGTAGATGTATCTATTATACATTTTCATCACACTTATTCAACAAAGGTTCGAGTCGTCCTTAGGTGTCCACAGGTACACGAAAAAGTTCGGCGACAAATGCTGCACGGTACGGACACCGAGCCATTCTGAAATCTAGGTGTTCCTGATTTACACGAACCAAATTACACATATGTACACATGCAATTAATTTGTTTGACGAAAAGTTTCTTCTATGTTGTTAACCGTCAATTTGAAAATTGTTTTGTTTACGTCGGTTTACGATTTGCAATATAAATACTCTTCCACGGAGATTTAGAAATGAAGCTCGTGTGGTTGCTTCACTTGTAAGTGAATATTAATTTTTCCTCCGGCAGTCTTCTTAAATCCCAGGCAGTCGCGGTCACCGTGTTGGGTACGTGACAGCTGCGCTTTGCGAATACGTGACCCCATAGCCTAGGTTTTTTTTTATATGATGTGGCCAAATCCTAGGGGACAACCCTTTGATGCGTTAGCATCGTTTTGGCCGGAAGGGACTTAGGGTAAGGAAAGGAAGCTTAAGTCTTATTTTTGCCTTGCTGCGAGCTAGACAACAGCCCAGAGACGGAGTGGATTAAATAATTAAAATTAATTTCTTAATAAAAGCTCACGGGGTCATCTGGTCTCGAACCCGGGACCCATGGCATGTTGGCCTTGCCGCTCAACGTATTGATCGAACTCCGTATAATAAAATGTACATATTATGTTGGGGCAACCTTGGAGGTTGACGTAAAAGCTGATTGTAGCGTAGTTTTACGTGTTGCTGGAACTGAACTCTGCATTTTTAACTAACTGTTTAGCAACTTGGGAGCCGTATCTAAAGGTGCAGCTATGAAATATTTTCGTATACGAATGTTCCCGCACCAAGCGGTGTTTATGGCTTTAGCTTTTGTGGAGAAGAAACCGTTATCTCTAATATGGTTTTGTTTGTGTGAAGTTCCTTCCTTAGATTCTGACGAAGAACTGAACACCGGGACAATTTCATTAAGGATTAAAACATCATCCAAAGATGGTAGTGGCATAGTTTTTGATTTTTAGGATAAAAAATAAAATTAAGTTTTTCAGACACAGGTAAATAGGCAATAGAATCATCTAAATTCGGCCACATATGACCTTAGTCGACGGTCACTTTCCATATCCTTGCCCTAGGTACAAAATGTTTGCTATTGTACTAGTTCAATAACGTACTTCAGCAAGAATGAGTCATCCAAATCGGCTCACTCATTATGGAGTAATTCGAATGCTTCCTCTACTCCCCGTCCACATTTCAGGTACAATTATTTTATCATAGTATAATTCATCTAATATACGCTGTTAAACAGAATCAAACTTATCGAAATCCGTCCACGCGTTATGAAGCTAAGTGCCGCCTCTCCTCCAAACCCGGCTTTAAGACCATAACTTTTATCATGATAAAAATGGATCAATATACTACGCCTTACGAAATTTAATAGCATCATCCTTCCCACAAGCGCAAAATTTTTCTCATAATAACAATGGGGAAACATACTTTGGAAAGGAGAAATGAATTAAACAATTAGGTTTGCGCATTTCGAAGTTAAGCTACACTTCTCCCCCACAAAGGTTTCGGTTTTGAGCATTCGGTTAAAAAGTCTCGTCCAAATCGGTGTATAAAGTGAGAAGCTATGCAACACCCCTCTACGCCAACCGCAACGCACCTGAATCACACCCTATTCCACTCTAAAATCGAAATCGTTATTGGAGGACATATTTTATACTACAGAAAAGTGACCATTCACCCCGGTTGCACCTCTCCTTTCAGCACTTGGTCCAACATATTGAAAATAAAATAGTTTTTAAAAAAAAGTTGAACCGACTTCACAAAAAGCGCTAAAAAGCATAAAATAATTTTTAATTTTATATCTATTACGACATTTTGAAGTCGGTGCAAATCAAACAAACCAAACAACTACAACAAAAATATTTAATCGTTATTTCTTATGATCCCGTAAGCTGAAACGTTCAGGTAGTATTATGCATTATTTTCAATTGCGGTTATGTAGTTGTTTTATTTGTTTAATTTGCACCGACTTCAAAATGTCGTAATAGATATAAAATTAAAAATTATTTTATGCTTTTTAGCGCTTTTTGTGAAGTCGGTTCAACGTTTTTTTAAAAAACTATTTTATTTTTCACTTTTTAGTGTCTTCTACTCTATACAACGAAGAAAGAACCATCCAAATCGGTCCACGCGTTAAAAGTTAGTTTTAACCCCCTACCCCACCCCCATTCCACTAAACTTTTTTTCTCATGGTATCAATCAAGGAACATACTCTACCCAACAGAAAAGGAATCTTCGAAATTGGTTCACGCGTTACGAAGTTACTACCCCTCCCCCACCCCCACCGCCACCATAGGACGAAATTATTCTCCTATTTGCAATGGGGGATCCCACTCTATACAACAGCAAAAGAACCATCCAAATCGATTCACGCGTTACAAAGTTAGGTTCCACCCCCCTTCTCCCACCCCAACTAAACCAACAATTTATTTCTCGTGGTATCAAATAGGGAGCGTACTCTACCCAAAAGAAAAAGAATTATCCAAATCGGTTCAGTGTTACGAAGTTAGACTACTCCTCCCCCCAGCCAAGAACCATTGAAATCGGACCACGCGTTACAAAGTTAGGTTCCACCCCCACCCCCAACCCCCCATCCCACCAAAATTTTTTTCTCGTGGTATCAATTACGGAACATACTCTACCCAACAGAAAAAGAATTATCCAAATCGGTCCACGCGTTACAAAGTTAGACTACCCCTCCCCCCCTCCCCCACCCTATTCCAATTTTTTTTTCCCCTATTAGCAATGGGGGATCATACTCTGTACAACAAAAACAGAACCATCCAAATCGGACAACGCGTAACAAAGTTAGGTTTCACCCCCACCCCCCACCCCCACCCTACCAAAAATTTTTTTGACATGGTACCAATCGGTGAACATACTCTACCCAACAAAAAAAGAATCATCAAAATCGGTCGACGCGTTACAAAGTTATGCCCGGTCAGACATAAAAAAAAAAAAAAAAAATACGCGTCGAACTTAGAACCTCTTTGTTTTTGGGAAGTCGGTTAAAAAGGGCAACATACTCTAAACAATAATTATCCAAATCTGTGCATTACGAAGTTAGGTTTCACCTCCTAACACATCCTACGCAAAATCTTTTTGACAAGAAGATCATACTGATACAACACAAGATAAGTCATCAAAATCGGTCCGTGTATTACGAAGTTAGACAAACACACCCCAACCATAGGACCGCAATTTCTATCATAGTTGCAATTCGGGAACTTACTTTATACAACAAAAAAGAATCATCATAAAATAAAAATAAGCGTCGAAGTAGGGAGTCGGTTAAAAATCTCCACTAAATAGTCTATTCACATTCCATTTCACATCCAGGCTTGTATCACAAATAGTGGTGCGTTTGAACTCACTTACCCTATCGTACACCATCCTCAACCTAGAGATATCTACAAAAATACTGCGATGAGGACAATATTGTGTCGCAAAGAAGCATAGGAAAAAAGCCGATAAGGCTGCTCAGGAAAAAAAACTCTGCGATATCTTGTAAGATTTTGCGAAAAGAAGATGTGAAGCGAACATATCGAGCAAAATAACAACAGTTTTCTGGAAAATGCTTACTCAGCGACACATTGACAGTGCAGAACAGCGGTAGAGCTGAAGAACATCTTTTTTGACATAATCATACGTTTGATAAAACAAAGCATAGACTTTTTGAAAAAAAAGTAAAAACACTTGTTTTTTTTGAAAGGAAACTTTCTGATAAAGCATAGACTATTTGACAATTATTTTTTGAAAAACTATGAAGAAAATCCTATTATCAGTATAGGAACCATTCTAACGTTCGTTCTGTCATAAGCAATGTAGCCCTTAATGATGGACACACGCGACCTCTGGAATCTGATTATGGTAACACTATGGATCTATAGCGGGCTATGCTAGGCATTATCTCCGCCACCCCAAACTAACTTAACCTGCGGTCTGATGGGTGTCGTTTGGTCTCGAGATAAAATAGTTTTTAAACAAAGGAGTTAAACTGACTTCCCAAAAAGCGCTAAAAAGTGTAAAATTATATTTAATTTTATATCTGTAACACACACATACGGGCCCCCCGAAAGGAATTCCGGGCCGGGGACTAATCGTTTACGGGAACATATACAATCTAATGAGTAACTTACAATTTAAAATCTGTCTAGTATATTACACTTTTTCGATCGTGAAAAATTTTTTTTATATACAATATAATTAAAATGGAAAAAATTGTCTGTTGATGACTTAGATGACGGGGCTCCTTTTGAAAGCCCCCCCCCCCCTCTCGACGGCCCTGTGACTACCTACTACCTAAATTCTAGGTCATTTTATCATCATTAGGCGTTAATGATCAAGAAAATTTGTGTGTCTAGTGGTTCTCTTTTTAAGATATTCTAAGTTGTTAGACAAAACCGAAATGGATATATCTTGAAAATTATTAAATATTATTTCATTTGAACTTTTCAGGAGTAACATATTTTACGAGAATATTTAACCTTCAAGTTAAGTCATCCATCTGTCGAACTATTTTGTTGGTTCTATTCATTGCACGTAATTTGAGTCAAAGTAAATATTGTTTACAGTGTAGACACAAAGGCTCCAAAACGTGGAGTTTGTTGTTTGCTTATGTGTTTTTGATGTAACCCAGCAAACAATCTCCGGTTTTCCTCGCCCGTTAAATTGCGAGCTTACTTATGATTCAGTGAAAGGACTAAATTGACATCAAAGACCTATTACCTTTTGCTAGTTTTTGTGAGATTACGTAAAATTTCGCATATATTGAAAGAAAGCAAAAGGGCTTGTCCGACTGCATAACATACCTTCGGTAAAACATTATTGAATTGTTTTCTAGGTAAAGTATTTATCAAAATTCAAGACTAATTTCCCGTAATGCTTAGCTTCAGCAAGTTCACGATTGAAGTGAAACAACAAATTAGATATATAAAAAAGATATATTGTAAAAGTTGCTATGGAGCATGTAAAATATTGCATTCAGAAATCAAGTAATCAAATTATTTCAGCGAAATAATTGTTTCACTAATTCAGTAATTTCCACAAATAAATTTAAGGTGAATTTTGTAAACGTAGGCAATTAAATAAAATTCATAATGTAATGAGTCTATAGATTTACCATAGAAATTAAAACTTAGGACTAAGCAACTTTTTTTTGTATAAATATTATAAGCAATAAAGACTTGAACCAGTTCTGATTTTAACTGGGAACGAACAAGTGTTTTTTTTATTTACAACTTAATAACAAATTTCCCTTTTAGAATTTTGTGTGTAGTGGTTCAAGATCCGCTGCATCATCATCAGAAGCCAAGGTGTAACACTTTGACTTACCCATCCCAACAAAGTACACAAGAGTTCTTTTACAGAGCATTCGATCTTTCTATTAATAAGCTTATCCATTTCATATTTTCCTTCAAAACATCTGCACATATAGAAGTTCGTGATAAGGTGCTTTATTACCATGAATAATTACTTTTCGCGAGTAAAGTCTCATTAAGCCCTGAAGCAATTAAAACTGACAAAATATTTTGAACTGAAAAAACCTTATTTATAACCACTTTAGTAAGCCTTGCTATGAAAGTTACTGTGTCTTTGTGAAGCTTCCATCATATATTTTGCTCAGGTTCCCGGGGGACACATGGCTCCATTTTATAATTAGAGTCGGAAATTAAAAAAGTTGAATAGAAAATTGTTAACAGAATAAATGGCTTCTGAAATTTTCCTGACGCGTAGATAATTTTGAAATTAAAATTTCAAAAAATTCTTCTTTAACTCAAAGCACTGAAAGCAGTAATTATAAAAGCCGTGAACAGGTAAGTATGCACGCGGATGTAGATGTTTATGGTTACCGGAAACGAAAAGCTCGTACAAAAGAATACTGTTCTCAGCTGTTTTGTGTAGGTTTCATTTACACGGACACTTTACGAACACTTCGTGACACAAGTCCATTGAGAATTGGAATTATCCAATTCTTTCTCATGATGCTTTCTTACGTCGCTGTTTCCCATTTGCTTACCCTTCGCCAATGGACAGCTAAGAAGGCTAGATTATGTCAAGGTCAAAACATTATGGATTTTTTTGTACAGCAAACACTACTACTGTTGCAATCCTTTACTACTGTAGCAATCCTTGGCTATACTTTTAGTAAGCTTTTCGGGTATCTTTTTGCGAAAATGATGTACCGAAATCGTCCTCAATCTACTTGGTCCTTATTAATTTTTTCGCAACAGTTTGCACTATTTGAAGCCAGCTAGACAATGGGTAGTTACCACACCCTAATCATGTCCAAGCATTAAACAATTTCATGGCATTGCTCCTTCAACGATCTCACCTTCGTTATTTGTCATTTTGTTGTAATGATTAATGGCAGAACAGGGGATTAATCAGGGCTGATGAATCTCATAAAAATGTGTTTGAATTACCTTTCACGGGTTAGTCGGGTTAAATAAAAGAGAAAAGAATTTGTGCGAGAGCTGTAAGTTTCTAGGTGACGTCATGGCCAACTAACTGAGAGGAAATAAAATTTATGACAGTGAAAAAGTGCGTAAAAGTTGCTACCTAAACATAAAAACTGTGTAAAGCCGGTAGTTCGGAGTAGGGATGGTTTATCGAATTGAGAAAATCGATTCAGTACGGATCGATCTGCAATTTTTCCCGATTTCGAAGATCGATTAATCGCCCTAAAAAGATCGATGTTCGTAGATCGATTCCATTTATTTGGACATTTCAATTTGGAGGAGGAAAATCCGGTGGACGACATCACATGGCAATTAATTATATTTTCTTCACCAAGTGAATAATTTTGCAATTTTAAAGAACTAAAAATGAGTGATGATAGTTCAGAAGAAACCTTGCTCCAGACTGGTTACCATATAGCGGAAGGACGGAGTGGGCGGACGTAAAACCTATCCTAGTTAGCAGGGAGAAACTTTCAAGGGCCTTAGATTTAATCAGGGATGCACTAAAATTGAATGCTGCCAACTACACTGTTTGGCAGTATAACAATAACAATATTTTAGGTACGAAATTTTCAATTTACAGGATTATTACACAGATTAATGTTGATGTGAAAAAATTTCCACGTAAGCTTGCTCAGTTTTATTAGCCCTTCGCGTTTTGCCTTAAATGGATGATAATCGGAAGTAAATAAATCGATTCGAGCCAATCGGTTCCGCGAAAAATCGATTCAAAAATCGGTAGATCGAAGGCTAGAAGATCGAATCGAAGATCGCCCATCCCTAGTTCGGAGTCCCCCTTACACTGTAGTTGCAATTGCAATCGTTGTCGTCGAAGTGAAGTTCTTCTCCTACTCCATCCCAAGGGATAAGGGATATAAAAGAGATGCATTAAGGACTACAGCTACTATATGTATACAAGGATGGAAGCATATGGTATTTTTGTAAACAAACTGAAGTTGACTGAATTGGGAAATTTGAGTTTTTCGTGCTAACCAAATAGTAGCTCAACCAACTTAATAGCCAACTCTCAGTTTGCGGCTCGCGGGTGTCTGGTGGTCCACTAAGTCTGACGTGCGCTATAGCAGCGACCAGAACGTGGCTGGATGCTAACTCTAGCTCCCTGGGAAGAGGCCTCTACCAAGCCTATTGAGGGAAACAACCTACCCAAGTTGGGCATGGTGGTTGCTTGAATTCAGAAGGGGGATAGCGAAGAATTTATGAGGCGGTTAACTCATATTCTGATAAATCTAATGAAAGTCGTTAGCAACAACTAGAACTAGAACAAACAGGATATTTTCAAGATCTTTCTTGTATTGCCTTTTCTTAAATGACTGCACAAAATATTTACTTTTACAAAATGATAACGAAAAACTTCTATATCTAGATTTCATTGAATCCAATATCAATAAAAATTGAATGGGCAGAGTTCCAAACTAAAAGTAAATTGAAATTTACAGGTATATTAATATCATCGGTAATTTTCTCCCGCCGAAATAGAGAATATTTTTTCTCAAGTTCAAATATCGTTTATCAAAATATTTTATTCGATCGGGTAAATTTTTTTACGCACACAAATTTCAGTATTTTACTCGAAATATTAACGCAACAAAATTCGAATTTACTGAATAAATAACATTTCACAGTCGTAACGATAGAAGGACTGTTTTTAAGGACAAAATCTCCAAATAAATATCTCCCTCTTCTGAAATCGTTCTTGCTGGCGATTTCCATGTCTACAACTCATGTCAAGTCCTTCAATTTACAATAACTGATTGATTCTGATTTGTCTTCCTGATACTACTGATACTATAAGGCACGGATCTTTGGATTTTTTTTTCTAACACCATTCCCTAATCTCCGCTCAATTCGTTATCTCCTTTCTGATAACCACTAAATCTAAATTCCTTAATAAAAGCGGATAGATGACTGGTGTGATTGCTTCTCCATGAAAGACGTTAACTATGCCACCAAATATATTTCGAACGTCCTTTGGTTTGGGATGTATCACTTTATTTCTTAAAGTTTCAAACCAACACACACCAATTGGTTTAATAATGATTGCTCTACAGCCAATAATAACAAGGAAACAGCTTTCCAGGCATATAAATTGTTCTCTTCAGAGGATTTGAGACGTATCTTTAGAGATGAGCGAAATATTGGCAAACAGTTATTATTCGGGAAAGTTCAACTAGTCAAAACCATAAAGAATAATTTTAATACCACTAATTTGTAATGGAAAATTTACTTTTTCAACAAAGCCAACCTGCTTGTTGCTGCTTTTGCTGCTCGGAAAGTTTTTAAGATATCTTCAAAACTCGAACTCGCTACTGGACCTGATGATTTCTGGCCCCTAGATTTAAAAAATACAATGCAAAATACGCACAAAATATGCACAAAATTTAGAGTGAATTTGCGAAAAATCCAAAATAAACTCGAGCGACGTGAAAAATATAGAAAAAAAGACTAAAACTCCTTTGGCTCTTCCTCAACAGGAACACCAAAGGGTTAAGTTTATTTTGGATTTTTCGCAAATTCACTCGGGTCAAGTGTAAATTTTGTGCGTATTTTGCAAATATTTTACCGCAAAAGTGGTGTGACAGTAAAGTGATCAGAATATGATACAGCTGTCCAGATCGGTGTTTAAATTAGCTGGCTGAAGATTTAGTTTTCGGTTTCGTGTGAAAGCGTCCAGCAGCAAAAGAAAAATTAACGCTTTGTTGAGGAAGAGTTAAAGAAATTTAGCTTTTCTTTATCAGAAACGCTGATCGTGTTGAGAAATTTTGCTATATTTTCTCGTCGCTCGGGTTTATAAAAAGTTTATTTTGGATTTTTATAAAATAATTCTTAATTTTATATATATTACGACATTTTGAAGTCGGTGCAAATCAAACAAACCAAACAACTACAATAAAAGTATTTAATCGACCTTTCTTATGATCCCGTGAGCTGAAACGTTCAGGTATTATGTATTATCTTTAATTGCGGTTTTTGTGAAGTCGGTTGAACTTTTTTTACAAAAACTATTTTATTTTTCACTTTTTAGTGTCTTCTACTCTATACAACGAAGAAAGAACCATCCAAATAGGTCCGCGCGTTAAAAAGTTAGGTTGAAGCCCAAAATTTCTTTCGTGGGGGGCCGTATGTGGTACCCCCCGGGCCCGAATTTCGTCTCTACGGGCCTGACTGTTCCCACTAAAAAGAAAGCACTAAAATCAAAGTAGAGACATTTTGTTATTACTTACTGTCAGCCAAGGTTTTTTTCATTAAACCAACTAACAGTTTTCGAGGTTTGTTTCAATCCTACGTTTATCTCTGGTTTTCTTCTAAGTTTAGTAAAAGAAGTTTCATTTTAACAATTTCTGACTTTATTCATCGCAAATAGTGTGTCCAGTAATAAAAAAATGCCTTTCTTTGCAGAAGCACACGTTTTTAAAAATATATAAAATAAATTTAAGTCAAAAATTAAGAAAATGATGAAGTTTAAGCCCTTTCCCTGAGGTAGCACAACTTATTCAGCCTGTAGAAAGTTCAGCAATACAACGCTCGAATTCACCCTAGTCGTGAGACCATGTCTTGGTTTCATGACTTTGGGATTAACCCCATCGAAAGTGTTTTGGCGATTCTTTTACGTCACGTTTATAACGAAAATCGGCAGTTTAGATCGGTCGAAGGACTTCGAAGTGCGATTTTGGAGGAGTGAAAAAACCTCGATATTGCTTAAAAATCTACTTAGTTCCATGAGAACCATTATTTTCGAATTAATAAAATCCAGAAGAATTCATAATTTTCTTTGAGCGCTCATATTTTTGAGCCATCACCATCCCAAAGAAATTATTACTCCTGTTTTGTGGAAGTAAAACAAGTGTTTTTACTTTTTAATTTTTGAATTGCAATTAATTACTAATTTTTATTTTTAAGTATTCTTTAAAATTGTTTTACATGAAATTTAGCTTATTGTTTGTTAAACTTTATGAGTGTCTTATAATTATGAAACGGGCTACAAATATAAAACTCCAAATTATAAAAAAATAACGGGAGTTTAAAATTATTTTTAATGTATTTGTTGCGACATCCGAATATTTAAACATATAGATAGATTTTATGCAACAATGCTCTTTTTAAAATGAAATAATGGCGAAAATTGGGGGAGTCTTATATATTACAGAGCGTATATTGTCTCTGTGTACATAGCCCTTTAGCAAATAGAAGTTTTTTTTCTTATTTTTTATATGCTGGTTATTATTTTATTGTTTTAAAAAACTTCGAAAAGTTAAAACTATTTAATTCTTCTTTCATTTGTTTAGGATTGACCCTGTATGAAAGTATGAAATTTTAAACCACACTGATCCTTAAGACCCCCACCATACTGATCTAAATATACCCCACTCAATAAGGCGGGAGAAAAATGAACTTGAGTACACTTTTCATTGTATTGTCTCAATCACTACATATTATAAAATGATCGTGATTTTGTCCGTAAATTTAATTAACATTTGGATTTACATATACACTCTGTTGTAAAATTATAAATCCACCCTGAAATGTTAACATTTTCCTATTTTTCAAGAGAATTTTAAAAATTTTCTTCTACGAAAGATTCTCGACAACGAACAAAGTACTTACATTATGACAAGACTGCAATAACGGTAAGTATTTTTAAATTCTCTGAGAGTTTTAAATCCATCACTGCGTGCTGAGTTATTGAAGCGTTCGCATAAGTTTTATTGGTGGTAAAGTGAGTGAAAAACTTAAATTATTCTGAAAAATAGAGTTTTTAACAATGCCGAGAGGAGAATTTTTAAATCAATTCGAGAAAGGATAAATTATTAGTTTGCAATCTGAGGGAGTTGCTCGAAAAATCGGTCGGTGCCACGGAGTAATGTGTAGTTGACTACGTAATCCTTCTAAATATGGCTGCGCAAATGGACAAGGAAGGAAGAAGAAGCTAAATAAACGCGACGAACGATTCATTTGTAGAGAAGCGAGTAACTCAACGAAGAGCTGCAGTCAGCTAGCGGTGCTCTCTTCGATTGATGTGTGTCGGCAAACCGTGTGGAGATCATTATTATATTTTAAGTTAATAATTTAAAGTTTATTAATAAAACAATTCGAATTTTACAAAACCATCTTTGGGTAACTTTTTACGTGCCACCAGTTCAGAATCTACAAAAACAGCTGTAACCTCAAGACAATAAGTGACGGCACAGACCCGGGCGCATATAAAAAGCATAGACCCAGCCGAAGAAAAAAACTTGCCAGGCTCGACCGAATTATTAAAATTAAAATGTAGCAGGAAACCTATAATTGTATAATAAACTTTCGCTGATCTTTTATTAAGATTATTTAGCATGAACAGAGATGCTTATATATATATTGTACTGCAAATTTTTCACAAAAATTTTCTATATTAATACTCGTAAAAAGACAAAAATATGTATATAAAATGCAATGTTTAAATCCAATAACTGATTCTTTAGGATTTTTGCAATCTGCACAATTCAAACTCGCATAAGATTGAATTTGTATCCCAATAAGGTTCTTTTTTATGTGTCATGACAAAAACTAACTACGACTTCAAGAAGAATCATTAATTTTGAATTAAAAGATTAAAAGCCTCGTGCCGCTACAGGTAAGTGTGGATATTTCTTATCTTATCCCTTGAGTTTTCTCAAAAGTAAAAAAGAAAAAGCTTTTGTAAAATTAAAAAACAAAATATGTAAAATGTTTAATCAGCGTTTGATATCAGATTTAATTATCAGAAGATAAGCTCTTTTGCAACAATAAAAACAACTAATTGTTGTTAAAATTCAGAACGAAAATTAAGATAAATTAAAAAAGCTCATGTACGAAATAAACTTACAAATATCATCCGTCATTGTTATCAAAGATTGGTTCAACACCGGTGTAACTCTAATGAAGAGTAAAAAACTATCAAAAAATGACACGGTTCGAATCTGTTCTCACTGCACTGTGATAACGTACAAACTATACGTAATGATTTAAGATTACTTAGGGATTTACTTAAGAATAACACTATTTATTTCACACTGATCATGCGTAACGCGCGAAGCAATGAAAGGTAAAAAGTGACAGCTTTATCAATATCACGCTACTTACTGCGAAATAATGAGCGTGTTTGTTCTTCTACTTGTACTGTTTCTTATCTTTGACTTGACTTTCTTATATCTTAATTTTTTCATTACATTTAAGCTAGTTAACTGAAAACTAAACATATTATCGTAGTAAAACACTCACGGATTCTGAAAGAAAACATCAGAAAGTTTCGTGAATATTATCTATAAATTTTGGGTCAGTTATGATTGCTGGCACCATAAACTTTCAGGGTACATCGTGAAGTAGTAGAAATATTACGAAGATTTCTCTGCATTCAGTATAAGGTTATTCTTCTCAAGAAGTCAATATGTTAGGAGATAACAGTGTTTATTAAGGTATATAAAAAATTTATGTCAGGGCGTGGGGTAATCTTAACTATTTAGTAGTAAAGTTTATTAGCGAGAAATTATTAAATTTCAACATTTGAGGGTCTTCGAAATTTTAAATATCTTTTGACTAAATCAGCCTAGCAGCAGGCAATCGTAACGAAAAGACATTTCTTAGAGGTCACAGAAGGTTACATGCTTTCACTTTTTAATTACGTTTTTTGAAAATATTATGTTATAAATCATGATAATTCTCATATAGCAAAAGAAAAAACTATGAAATTGACGGAGTAAGTGACAGTTTTTCTGTTATCATGAGTCTACTAACTCTGATAATATCGAAATTTTAGTTTTGAAAAGCTGGAAGATCAGGAGGAAAGTTGTTTCTTCCCACATTTTGAGCTAGATTTTTTTTTAACCAATTCACCAATATTTTTGGAATATTTAAAAGTAGCCCTTTCAATACCAATATATCCAGCTTTAAAAATCAAAACAAAGGAAAAATACTTCGATTACAAAGCGAATTTAAAATTATATTAAATTTAAAGCATAACATGGGAGTTGCGGTTGGTCGGGTAGGGTGAGCAGACGTGACGACGGTATAGCTCACCTTAATTTATCCGCAAATTAATTTATATCTGTAATTGTCTTAAAATTCCCGCAAGTGTAATACCAAGAGGAAGGGATATTAAACTCTATTAAAAAATTCTTATTTTATATTATTATATATTTTTGTATTTTTTTCCTGACTTCTTTTATCCCACATCCATCGGGATACGTAATTTATAATTCAGTGGAGTCTCTCTGGGGAGAGGAGTGAAGCTCTGGCTACTACAAAAAAAAAGTAGTGACCTCATCGGCTGTGACGATAACTCCCATACCCATACGACATAGCCGAACTGCGATATGTGGATGGAAGGAAAGGAAGGTCTTTGCTTATGGGAACGGCAATCTAGCCCTAAAGTGGTTTCACAATGGGTCATCATAGTCTAAATCGATGGTTAAGTGCACAAATCTAGTATCTTCACTTTTTAATAATTTTTTGGTTTTTGGATAAAACAACTCCTTCGTGTCTATGTATATTTTATTCTGCTCAAACGTTAATGTCGAAATAGACTCCATTGAAAGCTGTTGACAAATGACATAGCTATTGACAAATGTTGTACATCAACGATATATATATATATATATATATATATATATATATATATATATATATATATATATATATATATATATATATATATATATATATATATATATATATATATGTATATATATCAGGTACTTTACAACCAAATCTCTCAATACCTGCATTTTTGATAAAATGTTGTGTACTTTTTGTCAAATAATCGAAGCACAAGGACTAACACTAATATTTTATGAAATTTAACCTCATACTTTCCTTTTAATGTTCCAAACTTCAACATTCCTTAGCTTTTAACTCAAAAGAAAGCTTTTTGGAGATACAACAGTTGTGCACTTAACCATCGACATGTGCCTTTTGCCTATGAGGCTGCCTTGCACAGACCACTGTGCAGAATATTTTACCTGTCATATTTATTATCAGTTTGTCATCGAAATCCACCGAATATCTCAGAACACTTACTTCAATTTTATTTAAGTTTGTAATATCACTTATAAGCTGATAAATATAAAGCTTTTTAAAGCTAATAAATTTTAAGCTTTTAATAATTAATAATTTGAAAAAAAATTAAAGCTTTTAAAAGCTGATAAAATATTTCTTAAGAAATGAGGCTTTTAAAAAAATTAAATTTTTTTTTCAATATATGTGTAGTCAACTCACTTATAATAAGAAACCTATCTTTATACATAACAACCGAATCTAACTGAATTAAACTAAATAAATTAATGAATAAATATTAAAATACATAAATAATAAAATCTAGACATGTCTTTTATGCTATTTTACAAAAAATATTTCAACGTTTTTGTGGTTCTATGGGTTCGTTGGATTAATGAAGATACTAATCAATCACAAAATTTTACAGTCTTTCTTTACTACAATGTTTAATTTAGAATAATAATTGTTTTCTTGAAACTTAAAAGCTTTGGAAACGTTTCGTACAGTTTGTTTAATTTGTAACCTTAAAATGTTTTAAAAAGGTTTTCAGATATTGCCTAGAAAACTAGTGAAAAGTGAAGATCTGTTTTTATCTTTTGTATATTTTTACTACTAACAACTAGAAAAATAGAAATCGAATACAGCCAAACAAGGGCATATACGAATTTAAAAGTTTAAAAGCTCACATGGAGGCTTGGATATCACTGATCTAGAGCAGTGATGTTGAAACCTATGCCTGCGGGCAAGTAAGCTTTTGAGCTTATAAATTCGTATACACTTGTTTGGCTAAATTCGGTTTCGTGTTTTTGCATTTTGTAATCGTTAAAGTATACAAAAGTTAAGAAAATCGTCATATTTAAGTAGTTTTGTGAGCAATTATACAATATCTTAAAATATATAACCTTTCGCAAACAGGAGGCTCTAAATTAACAAGCAGCACGAAATGCGTCTAAAGCCTTTAAGCCAGGGAGTCGAAATTGGACCGCAACCGAAATTATAATTCGGTTACGGTCAACCGAAATCAAATTGGGTTTTTTAAACCGCAATTGCAACAACCTTAACCGTAATTAATTTTCTTCAATTCGGTTTCGGTTAGAACCGAAATGTAAAATTTCATTTTCGGTTTCGGTTAAAACCGAAATGTGAAATATAATTTTCGGTTGCGGTTAAAAACCACGTAGATAAAATTTTCGGTTTCGGTTACAACTGAAACGTTAGGGTTAGAGTTAAATTGCTGTCGTTGGGATTTCTATATAATATAATGAAGTCATCTGACTCCCCTCTACTCCCTACCACCTTCCCTTCATCTAGACATTTACTCCCCTTCACCACACCTCCCCTCCCCTTCCCCAACACTCCCTTCCCTTTCCCCTCCCCACACCTTCCCCTCCCCACCCCTTCCACTCCTCCTCCCTTCTCCTACCCTTCCCTCCTCTCCCCTCCCCTCCCCACCTCTTCCCCTCCCCACCCCATCTCCTCCCCACCCCTCCCCCTCCCCACCACTCCCCCTCCCCACCAGTCACTATCCACCCTCTTCCAACAGACGGCCCTTCATCAAGACATTTACATTTACATTTGCTATGTAATGAAGGTAGTGAAAAATCGCAAGACCGGACATATAACTTCTTCCGCGGTCGGTACCAATTTAAATCGGTCTTTGAATTACGGTCTTTGAATTTCGGTCTTTGAATTTCGGTCTGGCGGTTACGATCACATATTTTTAAGGTCTTTTTATTTCGGGACCATTTAATTTCGGTCGCTCTATTTCGGTACACTTTAAATTTCGGTACCGAAATCAAGACCGGTTAAAACAAACGAAATATGACAGGTTTCGGTCCCGTTTCGACTCCCTGCTTTAAGCATTCCTAACAATAAATAGTGTGAATTTGGCGTTGTGATCTAGATCTAGATTTGCGCCATTGAAACCGCATTATAAATTTTTGGCGAAGGGTGGGGTTAGGGGAGGAGTAACTCCGGACTTCGTATTGCGTAGCCCGGTTTAGATGATTCTTTTTCCATTGTTTAAAGTATGTTCTCCCATTAGTAGCAGGATAACAATTTTGTATTTCGAGTGGGTTGGGTAAGGGTAAGGACGAGGTTAATGTGGGGTCGATTTGAGGATGGATATCGCCTAAGTTTGTATTTTATGTATCGATTTTAACGACCCTTTTTAATGGTCAAAAAACGAGACGTATGGTGTGGGTGTGGGGTTCTAACTTTATAACGCGTGGAGTAATTCGAATTATAAGTTTGCTGTTGCATGAAATATGGCCCGACTGCTAATAAAAACAAGTTTGGTCGAACGGTGGGGAGAGGAAGAAGCTTAACTCCGTATTTGGATGATTAGTTTGTTGTCTTATAGAGAATCGTGCTCAATTTATATTATGAGAAAAAAAATATGGCGCTTATGCTTGGGTGTGAGGAGAAGGCGGAACTTGGTCACGAATTCTTTTGAAAAATTAAATATTAATGAAATTAAAAATATAAGAAATTCTTAACTTAAGTAAGCCAAGCCCGAACGAAGCTCGATCGCCCAACTACTAAAGGAATATTACGTTAATTAATTAAAAAAATAGGATTTTATGCAGTAAAAATCCCAAATTCAAGATACTTAGGCGTTGTTTTTATATTGTTGTTTCTTCTTCGTCATTACAAATTATTTACATCATCCAAAAACTAGTAAATTTGCGTGAATTTTTACTATTATACTAAGAAAACCTTGTCAAGCGCAAATTTATAGTGACCAGTGCAAAAAATTGTCAGGCAGAAGGATGGCAATATCAACCGTTTGGGAGTTACAGGGTGATTCATAAATTTGCAATTTTTATGGTATGCACATCACTATTTTATTTGTAACTTTTTATCTGGTCAACGCAGAGACATCAAATAATCGCCAACAAACTACTACCCCAATAATTTTTCTAAAATTGTCAACAATATTGATCTTCTTCTTACCATTGTCCAGTCACTTCCAAAAGTGATAAAGATATTTTGCGATTAATTATTTGATTGCACTTTAGGTAGGAAAATCTTTAACTTAGCAAAAAGTAATTGCTTAGGGTACGCAGGCAATTAATTTTAATTATTGCTGTAAAAAGTTGTAAAAATGTTAATGTAATATTGTTTTATTGCCGATATTAGCTTGTGTTAGCCCGAGTTCACACCCTGCTAACCTGCCATTCTGTTAGCAATACCTGAAGGAAATTTTGCTATAAAAAAGGCTCAGTCAGCAGGAATAACCATCATAGTTAAAAAAGAGATCGATAACTACGAAAGTTCTTAGCTAAAATTATAAAAGTTTGAAAATATAACTTTTGAGGAATACACGGGTGTAATTTACATTTATTGTGTAGTAGACTGAAACCCAAAAGCGGCTTTACTGGAATATGAAAGGAGATTCTTTAATGAAAGAGTAAGGGAGGTATTTCGTGGACTTCCAAAAGGTTAAGAGAAACCGTAAGTGTAACGTCAAACAGCACAGAATTGCGTGATGAAATATCGGAAGATTCGGCTGACGTCGAGCTCCACGTAATCACCCTCGTCAGGCAAAAGCCTAAAACGAGCCCGAGATGAGCTGCAAGACGACTAGGAGTGTCTTCGGTTAAAGTTTGGAGGGTAGTTCATCGAGAGGGATTACGTTCATATCAGTAACTCCGTCCAAGGACTACTGGAAGGAGATTTCGAGAGAAGATTAAAATTTTATATTTGGCTTCTGGAATGCGACATGAAGAACGGGGCGTTTCTGGGTGGGATTCTGCGGACGGATTAATCGCAGCTTGCCGGGGATGGTATCACAAACTTCCACCACCTCCATACCTGGTCGGATGTTGACCCTCAAGGGAAAAGAACACCTTCTGAGCCAATATTTGCTCTGGTATTATCGACACCCATTTAATAGGTTAATCATTTTGCCGGAAGTGCTTACTAGCCAAATTTATGCAATTTATGCGAAAGTGGCGGAGTACATTTCTAACAGCTTTTATAACATACTAAGATTAATTGTTATAAGTTTCGAATTTAATAAGAACCCTTTTAGCGTTAATTTCAATCTAATTTCTTTAAATTGCAGACTTATATAACATCCCCCAAAGGTTAGGTACGTATAATCTTCTACCTTCTTTCTCTATATGGACATATTGCACCTTTTTTGAAAGGTAAGGAAATGGGAATTTTAAGAAAAATAAATAGCAGGTGTATTAATTACATGAATTGCGGAGACAATTTGGGAAAATTCTGCAATTACCTGCAAAACATTTTTTTTAAATTTGGCAGTGACTGTAGCTTTAATGGTGCAAATTAAATCAACTTTGTTGACTATTTTGGAAAAGGTCATTGAAATAGTTTTTTTTTGCGTTTATTTGATGACTCTGCGTTAAGTAGTTAAAAAGATAAATATAAAATGATGATGAGCATACCTTGAAAATTGCAAATTTATGAATCACCCTGTAACTCCAAAACGGTTGATATCGCCCTTTCAATGCCGGACTATTTTTTATTTGGCTAGGTGAGATCTATCACCCCTCTTATTTTGGGCACATCATATTTGGAACACCCCGTGTTCTTGAAAAATTGAAAAATGCATCAGTATTGACCACGTTACTGCAATAATTACAAGTTATTGCTCTAAAGTCTAGCAAATTTTGTTGTCCATAAAGCTGTGAATGATTCAATCAGACACAGGACTACGTTTGAGTTTGTAAAGATAACGTCTATCAGCCCAATTAATTGTTTGAGAAATCTTGTCTTTCGTTAATTTTTTCATAGCTGGACCAGACTTTTTTAAGAATTACAGAATCGCAGCTTCTGCTATTTTACTTGTTTTCCGTCCGATTGACAAATGCTACATCAGCTGAACCAAAAAATAGTTTTCTAAAAAAAATTGAACCGACTTCACAAAAAGCGCTAAAAAGCATAAAATAATTTTTCATTTTATATTTATTACGACATTTTGAAGCCGGTGCAAATCAAACAAACCAAACAACTACAACAAAAGTATTTAATCGTTCTTCCTTATATAAAAAAATTAAAAATTATTTTATGCTTTTTAGCGGTCCGCGCGTTTAAAAGTTATTCTCAACTCCCTACCCCCACCTCCATCCCACTAACATTTTTTTCTCGTGTTATCAATTAAGGTACATACTATACCCAACAAAAAAAAAGAATCATCGAAATCGGTCCACGCGTTACGAAGTTAGACTACCCCTCCCCCACCCCAGCCCAATTTGTTTTCTCCTATTATCAATGGGGGATCATACTCTGTACGACAACAAAAAGAATCATCCAAAGCGGTCCAGACGTTACAAAGTCAGGTTTCACCAACACTCCTCACCCCGCCCCACCAAACATTTTTTTGACATGGTACCAATCGCATCGCTGAACATACTCTACCCAACAGAAAAAGGATTATGCAAATCGGTCTACGCGTTAAGAAGTTAGACTACTCCCCCCTCCACCCCCACCCCTCACCATAGGACCAAATTAATCTCCTATTAGCAATGGGGGATCACACTCTATACAATAGAAAAAGAACCATCGAAATCGGACCACGCGTTACAAAGTTAGGTTCCACCCCCACCCACCATACATTTTTTTTGACATGGTACCAATCGGTGAGCATATTCTACCAAACAAAAAAAGAATCATCAAAATCGGTAGACGCGTTACGAAGTTATGCCCGGTCAGACATAAAAAAAATTAAAAAAAATACGCGTCTAACTTAGAACCTCTTTATTTTAGGGAAGTCGGTTAAAAAGATCATAATTTCGATTACTCTGACAATTTCTGGGAATTGTGATCTGTTTTGTTGTAGACTACATTGAAGTTTGAAAATTAGATAGTTTTCAGGCAGTTCTGGAACATTTGATTCAGATTGCGCTTGAGCGTCACTATTTGTTGCTTCCTGTGCTTCCATAGCAGTTGTTTCGCCCTCATTATAGTCATAGTTAGTTCTCGTAGTTAGTAAGCGCAGGTTACCACTCGATAATTTTGATTTTAAGAACGGAACAAGAAATTTTAAATGAGAACCCAAATAATAATCCCTTTTGCTGTTAGATATCGCAACCTCTCTTATCACAACACTATATCATTGCGTGCAGCTACAATCCCTGCAAGTACTTGCGGAGAACACATGGAAAACAAATGCAAAGTGATTTTATTATTTATGGAATTTGCCAAAAATTTAAAATTTCACAATACCGGCCAACTTTAATTGTAAAGAATACTTTTCTACTGTACTGTATTTAAATAGTCACAACTCGGAAAATTATTTAAAAATGGTCAGCTTAATCTACCGCAACCAAATTGCCTAATAACGATACAACTGTGTTCCTTTTTATTTTTGTAGTAATGAGACTTTTAACTTGAAGTAAAATTTCATGCGACCGTTCCCTTTAAGATGTCTAAAGGCCAAACGAACAAATTTCATTTTTCGTCTATCCATGGGAAGGAAAACCGATGAACGTACCTTTGGCATGTTAAGTTTGCAATTTCAAATTTGTGAGATACTTATTGCGAGCAATGAATGATGCGTGAACAATTTTATTAAATGTGCTTGTGTTCTACACAATTTTATAAACAAAATCAGGGGAGAAAAATTTCCATCGCCCTATAATTTTAACGAAGATACCCAGGAAGCTCCGAATTTGCGAATAGAGGAAGGTATTTATGCAAGTAAAATTGAAAGACATCGTTTAAGGAATTATCTCGCTAACTATTTTATAACTCCCGTAGAATTAATACCTATTAAGTGGAGACATATTTAAAGAAAATGTAAAAAAAATAATTATAATTGAACGACGATAATTTGTTTCCTAGTAATTTTTAGTAACAAGTTAAGAGAAAAGTACATGTCATTGTTAACTAATGTTAAAGAAATATACAACTTAATGATAAATATTTATTGAGTCATCACTGTGTCGCAGCACATTTCCTATTTTTCCATGCTTTGCCTTTATATTATTTCTACTATATTCCTTCTTCGTATAATCCCACAAGAACTTCCGTTTCCCCACTGCCTCCACACATTTTATATTTTAAGAAACATCTTCGCACATGTTTTCTACCGATCACTCCAACTTCCGTGCACCTATTGCAGAAGTAAACAGTACATGCAAGCACTACCAGAATCCGCATGCAAATCTTGCTGCGCACTTTTTACTGTTACTTCATTGGTGTGACCGCTATTCGGCCGTATCAAAGTTAAGTGTGTGGCACAAAACAATTTTAGTCGCAATGCAGTTAATACTGCATATATCGGATTGCATTGTGTATACTTCATACTACATCAGTCTGACCGCCGTCTTACAGTTTACTTAATGCAATGTGATAAAAAATAGTTAAAAAAAAATTTTAACCGACTTCACAAAAAGCGCTAAAAAGCATCATATAATTTTTAATTTACATCTACACACCAAACACCAAAAACAATAGTATTTAATGGTCCTTCCTTATGATTCTGTGAGCTAAATGTTCAGGTAGTTTTATATAGTACCTTCAATTGTGGTTGAGTAGTTCGTTCGTTTGTTTAATTTGCACCGACTTCAAAATGTCGTAATAGATAGATTAAATTATTTTTAGCGCTTTTTGTGAAGTCGGTTGACAGTTTTTTAATAAAACAATTTTATCTTTTACGTTTTAGTGTCTTCATATATATACGAGTCGAAGAATGCTGCTTGTACAAACAAAGTAATTCTAAAGTTGCAGAGGTGGTGCACTATAAAGAATGGAAACATAATTATCCATATCCGGCAATATATTATGAAATTAGTCACAGTCTCTCTTTCATACCCTCACCTTAGAAAATTCTTAATATGACCCTAGTGCGCCATCGTTCTCTATACAGCAAGAGAGAATTATCGTAGTCAGAGAATTATTGTAGTCACTCTAGGTACAAAATTCTTGTCATTTAACAATCAGGAAACGTATTATATACAACAGAATCAAAATTATCAAAATTGGTATATGCCTTACGAAGCTAGGCATCGCCCATCTTCCATCTCTCACCACAAGCCAACATTTTTGTTAGAATACAAATAGATACTCTATGCATTCCGAATCATCTAAATCAGTCCACGCGTTACAAAGTTAGGTTACCCCTCCCCAACCCCAACCCCAACCCAAGGTCAACATTTTTCTATATAGTAGCAATGGGGTATCATGCTGTATACAACAAAAAAGAATCATCCAAATAGGTGTGTGCATTAAGGAATTGGGTATCGCCCCCTCCGCACACCACGCCCTAAATTTTTGTCGTGGGGTACCGCTGGGGCAATATAAAATGAAAATAAGAATCATCCAAATCGGTTCAAACGTTACGAAGTTAGCCTTGACCCCCCCCCCCCCACCACAACCCTAGGCTAAAATGTATCCTTATATTAGCAATCTGGGATTATGCTCTATATAACCTAAAAAGAATCATCGAGATCGGTCTAACTTTAACAACTTGACATCCACCCCTCCCCTACTACAACCACTCCTTTTAAAATTGTATCACGGTACCAATGGGGAGAACATACTCTGTACATCTGAAGAAAAATCATACAACTCTGTCCACGCGTTACGAAGTTAGACTAATCCTCCCTCTTCCCACCCCACATTAGGAACATATTTCTCATTATTAGCAAAGGGGGATCATACTTTATACAACAAAAAAAAAGAATTATCTAAATCGGTGCACGCATAACAAAATTAGGTTTCACCCCCCACCACCACCAACACCACCACCCACCATCATCCCTCACAAAATGCCTGTCGAACTTTGCACCTCTTTGTATTTGGGAAGTCGGTTAAAAATAATGCTTAAGAAGTAACTAAGAATGTTTTGACCGTAAAACTGACATCATGCTGTAGTAGGCCTTTACTTTGTGTCAATTTTCTTAGTTCGCCTATAAACCTTTTGGGTTGAAATCTATCCAAGCAAGCTATTTTTAAATCTCGGGTATTGCATCGACCTAAGGCAATGTAATCTTCAGAAGAAGAATTTCGAAGCTGAGTGCTGACTACCTGGGTCTATATTGCACCTGTGAACAAAAGTATCCTTTTAGGATGCAAGGATAAAACAATACATCTCTTTAGAATTTGTTCTGCACTCGACGTTTGGTAAGGTTCTCTATTTGTAGCGCTTAAGAAAAGCTCACTCAAAGCAAATATTGTCAAAGCTTAATTACTTTGTATTCAGTTCGTAAAGAGGTACCATGGTAAATAAAGAACGTTTTTTCCTTTTCAATTATTTCTTTAGTGCAAGGCTCCAATAATCGGATGCACTTTATGCAGAACTGCGGAATACGTGCCTATCAATTAATATATTGGGTTCCGCCTAGCCAGCAGATTTATCGTGGTAATTTCTCAGAACCAAGCACCTCCTCCTTCAACAACTGTCGCTTACACGTTTTTTATTGCTTCATAAAAGAGAATAATTAATCCTGAATTGGTTAAACATGTCTGCCAGGCACGCTTCATCACAAATGTTTTCTTATAAATATTTAACAGAAAATTATTTTACTCATCTGTCTTCTTTAAAAATGTCAACATAATTTGTAAGCAATAAATTGTGGTAAACTTTGTCTAACAAGCAGGTGTTGCCTAAATTGTCTCTTATTTTGTCAGGGCAGTATACGGACGTAGCCATACTATTACAATAACTTACAACTTTTGGGACATCTGAGGTCTGAGAAAAGCGTTTCAGTCGTTTGAACGTTATGAATTTGTTTTGAGAGTGAGTGAAAATTAGCATGTAGCGATTTTGTGCGAACTAGGAATAATATTTCGATTGAGATTTAATTTAAAAAAATTGGTAAGTACATTTTATTTGACTACGGTTTAAATAGTTTTCAATAAAAAGGATATCACTAAAATATCGTTTATCAAATTTTTGTTATATTTCAAAGAAAATATTTGTCTGATATTGTGATCGCTTCCATTAATTTCAGAAATTTGCTGTAAAAATGATGCTGATCAAAAAATTGTGCTATTGAAATCACTGGCAAAGGAAAATAAGCATCATCAACGAGAAATTGACAAATTGCGCAATCCACAGTAAGCAAAATCGCAAATACACCGGCTCCCGAATTAGGACAACCTAGCAGCTCGGCTGTACATCACTAGCCAACAGATGGCACAAGGAAGAAGGTGTTGAAGTTTCTGGAAGGACAATTCGCCGAAAATTGAGTGAGGAAAGACTGTGTGAAGCCTTCAATCCAGAATACGTTCAACAAACTTTTCGCCGATTCCTCTAATAAAGTCCAAGACAAAATGCAATTTCTTTCTGATAGGGCGCTATAAAATATGGGAAATTTCGGTACTATTTTTTATGAGTACCTAACATGACTAATAATTAAAACATCAGTATTTGCCGCTTTAATCATAACTATAGATCGCTCCGGATACTTGCTCAAATGACCCATCTCTAGAGTCAACGCAGACAAAAAATTTGCTCTGGTTGTACCCTGCAACAGCCTACTCAATCCACACATTCTTTGTGCTGTTGTCTAGCTCGCAGAAATGCAAAAATAACAAAAACAAGACGTTTAATTTCCGGGATTTCCCATACCCCCCTTCCGGTCGAAGCCATGCTAACGCGTCATAGGTTTGTCCCCTGGACTTTAGCTACATCATAAAAAACAACAAACAGAATTTTTCAAATCTGAACTAATGGATGATTTATCACGAAATCCTAAAAGAATTTACCCCCAATATCAGTATAAACCCTCTTTCAATAACTACTTCAGGTCTAATCCCAAACCAAAGTTTATGAGTTAAGAATTGTTCATGTCACAGAGGAAGACCCATATAAAGAACTTGTGGATAATTTTACTGACTCTCAAAACTAAACCTAGACAGTTACTACGATTACTACCCGATACAAATTTTATAAATGAAATAAAAGACGTAAATTTTTTAGTAAACGCTTCGATATACCTATTGGATTCGTAGATATTAAAAAACACGGTTCCAAACTTCAATGGATCAATATTAATACTACTACCGGACAAGTGTTAAAGTTCTTAACAGACACGGGAGCATCGTCTTCCTTCATAAATCGTGAATATGCCTATCGTGATGATATCTTAGAATCTAAGCCAACAGTAATAATCCCACTCTGTAACAAACATTACCTAAACAAAGAAATCATCCTTCCGAGTTCAAATATAATAACAGGGTCAGACTCGATTTCTCGTTTTTCGTTTTCATGGTTATTTCAATTTCCTTCTTGTGCAAGATACTTTAAGTTATACAATCAGGATAATAACATTTTCATCAAACAGCCCTTAAAAGCAGAAAAGTTTACTCCCGAAACCTTCGTAGAAATAAATAACTTTAATTTTAAACCGTTAACCCTTAATTAATATTAGCAACCTACTCCAAACAACATACCAAAATCAGGAAGCAGGGATATTCGAAGACATATTCTTCAAAGAGAGTCAAAAGCTTACCTTTATCAACAACATAAAATATCAAATCCGGACAATGATACGCCTAATTATACTAAATCATATAGGTACGTCCACAAAGAAGAAGTGGGGCGGCAAATTAACGATGCTTGATCAAGGGATTATACGTCCCAGGTATTCTCCTTAGAGTTCATCGATTTGCATCTTCCCAAAAACAAAGTGTGCCAGTGGGAAACAGAAATGGAGAGCAGTGATCGATTATCGAAAACTGAACAAGAAAACAATTAATGTAAAATACCAAATCCCAAACATCAAACAAACCACAGATAAGCTGTGAAAGTGCATGTATTTTTACAAAATGCACCAAATGTGCAGCAAATATTCACATGACCCGAGTTAATTTTCAAAATCAAAATCAAAACAAGCTGCTTGTAAACTCTAGCAACGTAAGAAATATAAAAATTTCTTAACACAATCGGCGTTTCTAATGAAGAAAAGTTAAGCACCTTTGGCTCGTTATCAACAGCAGTGTGTTAAGAAAGGGTCTAGCCGAACTTCCATGGCGAAACTGCCCCCGATAGAAAGCTATATCGTAAAATATGTTATATTGTAGAGGGTGCTAATAGTAGTTGATCGAGTAGATATTAGTGCTATATCTTAGTTAATTGAGGAGCAATTTGAAAAAATGTGACCGGAGACGACTTTTTTCAAACTGATATATCTTTGTTAATTTTAAAGTTAGGAAAATAAAACCAATGCCAGTGTTTATGGTACATTTTACAGTTTCTTTTAAAGCAGTTTCCTATGAGCCAAGCCAAAATAAAAGTATTAAAAAATGCAAATAAAAATTTTCTTAAGTTATTTCTATCAGATCTAATTGAATTACCACTTTGAAAAAATATATAATAATTGTCTACGCCTTGCCTTACAGCGTGCCAAGTTTCATTAAAATTCAAGAGGTGCAACATGTCAAAAAAAAAATTTAAATAAGTGGACCACCTTATTACCACAATGTTGACGCTTTTAAATTGGATTAAATTTTTTATTTTTTAATATTGGGCATAACAGGTTTAAAAGGAAATGGAATGGTCTTTTTTCAGTAATAATTAAATCCATATTCATAAAAAATAACTTTTATTAGTCATCATCACTATTTTCATTAATTACAACGTGATCGTTATTTAAAGAAAAAACACTGGATAATATTTCTGCTGGGCGAACTATATGAGATTTATATCTTGCATTTGATAAATAATATATAATTGCCGCCACGTGGGAGCAACACCCAACTGTTCGATTTCCATTTGCACAGTCACAGCAATATCGCCGAATATCTTTGTGGCTTTTTCCATTGGGATTGTAGTCAATGTAACATCTGTAGGTTTTGCTATTAATGTGTCGTGATTTTATGTGCACTTTAAAGTTAGGTGCATTTTTGACGTACAGCACATGAAAATTATGGTCTTTCCCCATGAGTTCAGCTTAATAAGAAATGGCTTGAGAAACTCAGAAACTTCTGAAGCAAGAAGGATGAAAAGGTTGTTTTCGTCGATTCCAATTGTGAATCAACACCTTGCGAAAGTGAAAATATGTTTTGCGATTTCCTAATTTTAGCAATTCAACAAATTGTCTCCGAAGTGCATGTAATTAACACACCTGTTTTTACCCTCTTTTTATTAAATTACCTATTCCATTACTTTTCCAAAAAGGAACAACATGTTCAGGTAGAGAAAGGATTTACAAATTTAAACAGAGAAAACATTTTGCGACATATTATAAAAGTCTGCATTTTTGCAAATTAAACTTAAATTAATTCTTCCTATTAAATTATAAACTTATTACAATAAATGTTGTTGAAAGAGGTGCTCGAAATGTCCTCCGCCACATTCGATGCATGTCAATAACCACTCTCTAATTCCCAGTTTACGGTGTATTGTAGTCAGCTTCTCTCGTATTTTCGTCACTGCAGTCCCAATTTTGATAAATTTTTCCTCTAATGTGAACCGACATTGAATTAACTCCATATTTCATTGTTCTCCTAAGAAAAAGTCCACTTTATGTAGTAAGGTCTGGAGATTTAGCAGGGCAAGTAATCCGTGCACCTCGTCTGATCCAGCAGTCAAGAATGGGGATCCCCTGCAATTGAAAATAAATAAACCGTCAACAAGGCGGTGGACAGTTTGGCACTTGCGTGTAATGCGGCGACGCAAATTTCTTGTTTCGACCGGCACCCTAGCGGTAAGCCCAGACCTCCATGGTGGTCGAGGAAATCATGGCTCTTAGGAAGGAGTGTCGTAAGCATTTTAACCAAGCCAAAAGAACCAATGTTTGGACTTTCAATAAGGAATGCCTTAGTAGGTTTAAAAAGTCGAACAGTAGGTTTAAAAAGACGATCCTCGTGGGAGGGCTTCTGTAATAATATCGAGAGCACCTATGAAGCGAGTCGCTTGCGAAAAATCCTCTCAACAGTACCCTAAGCCTCCTAGCCACAGGGGATGGCAGCTGGACTTCATCCAGTCTTGAATCGCGGAGTTATTGGTTGATACCCACTTTCCGGGTTGCTCAACAACTACCGTTGCTGAGCTTTCCGACACTCCGAACGAGCATGAACTGGTCCACAGGATCCTCAGTAAAAGAAAACTGAAATGGGCGATACAAAGTTTAAAAACCTACGAATCACCGGGATTAGATGGTATCATCTCAGCTGAACTCCAATTAGCTTCTGATATGGTTAAAACTTGTTGAATTGCATTCTTTTGGCATAATTTTTGACAGCCTCGGTCAGAAATTATTCCTGACGGTGTTCAAAAGTATTCCGCTATACCCTCGAAAGTCCGGATAACACTTTTGATTGTGAAGTCTTCGTTGCTCTTAGTATGACGAATTTCGTAAATGCGTTCACAATTCCTATAATGTGCATTACTACTTTTACTTTTCGGGTATGGTCAAAACCACTGGAAACTACAAGCCATGAGCTGACGAATCTCACGCATCAGGGTCGCCAGACTTTACACAGACAGTATCGCCAAATTGACACTAAAAAGTCGCCAAAATCGCCAAATGGCGAAAATCAAGATGGCGAATACGTGTAAACACGGAAGTACACTTAAGTGCAAATAGTCACTTCTTTTAGCTTATCGCGACAATATTACAAAAATTTGTTTTTTTATTGGGTATGCACTATACTTACTGTGTCACAGTACGAGTAATATCTTTAATTCACACCAAGTTCCGTTGGTTTTTAGTGAAGCAATCTTTACCAGAATGTTTCTTAAGCCACTAATAACCGACGACTTTTGCTAGGACATTTATATTTTTGAACTCGTTTTTACAAGCTTTTACTCCACTCGATAACATTAAAAACAATTTCATTTGATTCCCATTTCACCCCAATGAAAATTAGACCCACACATCAACTACACGCCTGTTATTCTGCCACCAATTCCTATCTTCGTGCCAAATATGAAATAGCTTCGGAAAAAACGCAAAACAATTAAAGACTTTTAATAAAATGTATTTCATTATCCACCTAATGTTAATGTGATTTTCAATTGAAGATACTAACGCTTTCATCAGTGAATCCAACGCTCCTTGCATTATCCTTATTATTATCCTTTAGAAGTTCAATTGTGTTTGGATTTTGACTCCGTTATAGATGACTTATTGAGGATGCTTAGAATTTTCGGCTGCAACTTGATCTCTGCATCAGGTTCGACAATTTTCGGTTGAGGAGCTGGAAGGTCAGCTGCGTCGCCTAATTTAGCCTTTAGCTGTAACTCACGCCTTTCTTGTAAATATTTAATAATCCTGTCATATTGTACAACTGTTAAGGAAGATTGTCAGCAAGTGCGTTTAATAAAGTTTGAATCGCGTCTGGATGACGTTTTTAAGTATATTGGCACAGCTGTCGACAATAATTTCTGCCTCTCTGCGTGCAATTTGATTTGAAAATAATTCGCTATTAGGCCCGAATTACAATTCCGACTGATCACTTCACTGCAACCGAGTTTTCTTTCAGTCGAAGTCAACGCTAAATCAAAATTTGAAATTAAATTGTCATTTTCAGAGATATTTGCATCTATATTTCAAATGAAGTTGGCCGCAGACAAGTTTTGTGACTACGACATCATTTTGAGCGAAGTCTAAGTTCAGTCGACGTTGACTGATAAGTCGAAGCTGCAATTTAACACGCACATGAATTTCCTATTTAAGCAAAGTTGCAGTCGACTGACGTCGGAATTGTAATTCGGGCCTCAAGTTAATGGCATAATCCACTGTCATATTTCGGTGTTCCGCTGGTTGTCCATAAAGTATGTTTATGTGATACTTCGATGCTCTTCGTTTTGGACGGTGACAAGTACTGCATATCCACGTCATGAAATATTTGCGAGATCTTTCCCAATCGGTACCTCTTCATTTGGGAAAAGCAAATCAACTTTTAAATATGACCTTTCTCTCTTCTTTTTCTTCTTTATAAATATGACCTTTCTTCTTCTTCTTCTTCTTTATAAAAGGTGAAAAAAAGTCCAGTTACGTGTGCGCCTTGTTAACGACAATTATCTCACAACAATTATAATCAGGATGGATGTGAGCATGATACTACTGTTGTAAATTATCTGAAGTTGCTTCTAGAGCTTCTTTCTTTAGCTGTGGTTCCTTGCCTTATCTTATTCCCGCATTCCTTATTCCCCCATTGAGGACTTGAGCTGCCTTCTAAGCAAACGCTTCTGCTTCAAATTGTACAAAACCGAGACTTTTTGCTCCAAAGAGCCAAGAATTGTTCCGTATCTATAAGATACTTTCGAGTTCTTCTCTGGTACATGTTGGTAGGTTTCCCAAAAATATACGACTTTTTGTTAAAACAGGAGCTCTCACTTTTGATAAACCGTTTTCGATTATTTCTCCTAACACTAATTAAAAATCATAGAATTAAACTGCGAAAAAGCCGACAATTAACTCATTAGACGTGCCGTGGAAAATAATTTTCTGTCACTTCTAGTGTCACTTGCGATTGCGGCAACTTTTACTCAAATTAGCTAAATTTTTCAGAAAATTTTGCTAAATTGATGTATGTTACATTTGTTAAACTTTAGAAAATATTTTTTACGTATTTTTATTTGAGATGGACTATTTGACTAATTTTTGAAAGGCAAATAATCTGTCAATTTCTTTTTCAAGAAATTCAAATTTTTAAATTTTTTTTCAAGAAAAATCGCTTTAAAACGCCCAAAATCGATGAAAAATTGCCATTGCCAATTTTATATTTTTTGTCGCCAGGATTGATGAAAAACCGCCACATCTGGTGACTCTGTCACGCATACATTTTACATTTGGAGGAGGGGGGTAATTTTTCTTTAAACTCATTCTAGCGCCTAAACAATTATTACTTCTATGGCAAACTTTATCTGTTCTACTTGCAGTAAACAAAACAATCTTTCGAATGAAGAAAAAATATTCATATTCGAAGCGCGACTTACTGCTTCCGTTTTGAATGAAAATTTGGTTTGCGACTAAAATTTCACGTTTAATCAAAGATTTGTTGTTATTTCGATTAAAAATGTGTATATGTTTTTATTTTGTTGGTAAGGTAATTTAGTCTGCTTTAAGTTAATATAAGACCTGTTTTTTCATTTTTGGACGTAGGGCTAGTTTAAGGGGGAAAATAGGGTTAGACAGTTCAAAAAATCGATTTTTTTTATTTCATAAATTGTTATAAAACTATTGAAAAATATGTTGCCAAAATTTTAAATGAAAATTCCGACTCGTTCTATTGTTACTATAAAAAATTCATGAAAAGCATTGAGAAAACGCTGTCCTAACCCTATTTCCCCCCTTAAGAAAAAATCAATCCCTGACTACCATATAAAGAAATGTACATTTTTCAGTAGGACCATTTACGACCTCATATAAAAGAACTATGGCTTGTAGTTGTAGTTTACGGTGGTTTTGGTATGGCCCGAAACACATATAAGTATGTGAAAAGGTATTGGTTTTATCTCCGGTACATTATTGCGTATTTGATATTGCGAAGCGCTCTTCATCATTTGTTTTCTTGAAAATGCGGCCCTGCTTCAGTACGAAATTTTCTTTGATTCCATTTTTATCTTTATGCATAGGTATATATCGCCGTCTAAAAGCATGCGTATTTTTACTAATCTTGGATCCTGCCTTTGGAGTACTTCTTCCTCTCCCGGTACACCAACTATAAACATCTTTCTCTCGATGTCTTCGTTTTCGGCTCCATTCTCCACCGGACAGCGACTCAGGGCATCTGTATGAGCAAGTATACTTCCTAGACGAAATATTAATTCAAATTCAAATTCAGAAATCTTTAACCACCAACGTGCAATTCGAGGCATCAGATCCTTCTCCTGCTAGGTTAAACGAAGGTAATTACAATCCGTTATGATCTTGAATTTCCGCTGCAGGAGATAGTGCTGTATGAACTTCATGATCAGCCTTATCATAATATAAGGCTAATAATGGTTTTTGACTAAGTAAATACTTCTTTCAGTCGATGGTTGAGACTGGGGAAACCCTGAATAAAGCGTATGTAATATCCCACCAACCCAAGAAATTGTTTCACCTCGCGTACATTTTCGGGGCGTTTGTAATCCCATAATTCATTAATATTTCGCTTAATTCCATCTTCCGATATATCATGTTTCAAGGAATTGATGTTTTAAGAAAAAGTGGTATAACAAACGTTGTTAAATGACGCCGATTTGATGCTATCGGTATCTGATGATATCCGCTTAACAGACCTAATATGCCAAATATTCTCTTCGACTTCAATATTCGGCACGGCGAAAGTATCTCATTGAGTGATGGCATTAACTTTTCGATAGTCCACACATTTAAAATTCGCCGTTTTTTTTTTTGGTCACTAGGTTTACACGACTGGCGTACTCGGAGGATGACGGTTGAATTATGTCTAATTCGAACAGCTCATTGATGTTTCCTAAGGATTGATTTGAGTCCATGTGCTATTTTATAAGGATGATATCTTATCAGTTTGTTTTCCCGAAACTTTATTTCCAATTAAACTATGTTTGTTTTCGCTACCTTACTCATAGCTTTAGCAAAGCAATCTCTGAAGTTGTCCACTAAATCGATCAGAGTTAATTTCACTGGCGACGGTACTATCTTTCACGGTTAGTTGCGCTCGCGCACGAGCTTCTTCACAAATTTTCACCTGTTCAGGCTTAATTTTTTCTAATTCAAAAATCTCCCAACGTTTAGTTGTTTGTATTTCAGGTCTATCCGATTCGTCTTACTATAATGGGAACTCTTTCAGATAATTTATTTACCACCATGATATCGATTAGAAAAGTAATGCCATTAATTGCAAACTGTTTTGTGATCTCTCTTTTCCATCTTATTTAATTATTTTGTGGTAGTCATCTTGTAGTTTATATTCTCTTTGCAAGGAAGCCTCCGTAGCAGCCGATACCTGTCTTCCTTTGCAGTCTCTAGCAAGATGCCCTGTCTGCTGACAGTGAAAACAATTCTTGATTTCGTAGCACCCGAGGTAAATTCCAGCAAAATGACTAACTTCATCACATTTAAAGCATTTTATCAATTTTTGATGTATTGCCGTGTAACTTTTTTCGTCCTTGTGCCGATAAATTAAGCGATGCTCTTTGATATAAACCTCGATTCTGCTTTGATTGCTTTTATGTGGAGTAAATCTATTATTATTTCTAAAGAGGTTTGAAGTGATGTGGCACTTGCTGTATTGAGGCTTCCAAAGTCCCGCCACTCCTAATTGTACCTAATTACTATTTAGATACAATCTGAAATTTTTTTTTTTATAAAAAATCGGTTATTTTAAATTTTTTTATTTAAATATTTTTTGATTTAATAAAATTCAACCGTCTAGTAGCTCGGTTGATTTTTTAGAACTAAAATTTTTTACAATTTTATTTTGTAAGTCACATTATTTTTAATACAACACACACAATTTTCTTTGTATTGAGTACAGTATTTTCTGTCTATGAAGAAATGATTATAAAGAATTCTAAAGTGTTTGTATTTCACACAATTTAAAATTTATCAAAATGTACAGGTTGAGTAAAATATTATTTGACAATACAGTCTCAGAGTGATTCGTTTAGAACAACCATAAAGTAATTACATTCTGACCCAGCAAAATAATGCATTACTCCCATAAATTGGGAATTCGAGGATTTGTACGTCACCATAGTATTCTGAGAATGAGTAATTGGGGTGAGTATATAAGATAGCGATAAAAACAGAGTGCATTCATTTGCACAATTGCTGTTGGATTGTTAATTTCGTGAATATTGTTTGAAATTTATTTGCAAAGTGTATGCTCCTTTTTTGTGATGAAATCTAAACTTGATTGTAGTATTTTTTACAATAATAATTATTGTTGGAAAAAGGTACCGTTAATTTTTTTAGAATATTAAAAATTTAGAGATATATAATTTTTACCCGTATATGCTAGCCACTACTATTATTTAACATAAAAAACCATTGCTACATTTTTGCACATCTATTTTTATCTCAAGAATTGGTATTCGCCATTTCGAGGAGGGACATTTTTGACGTATGGGTGAAATACTCCAAAGAAAATAAAAACAAGGAGGTATTCCGTTTTATATCATCGCAATATGATTTTGCTGGAGTGCAGTGACGGAGCAATCTCTTAGAGAGTTGAAGGTCACCATTTCGCAAATTTCGGCGAAACTTTCTGAAAAATGGAATAGGTGTGCAAGAAATCGAGAGCGATTTCTTACTAAGAACCAGTGATTTTTTTAAAAAAACGAATATAAAATTATTCGAATAAATTTTTATTCGATTTTCAATTTATTTTAAGTTATTCGCAAATAATTATTTGTTATTTGGTGCTTCTTAATACAATTTACAATCAAATAATTATTCGTTATTTTATGAATTATTCGCAAATAATTATCTTTTATTTGGTGCTTTTTATTAGAATTTCAAATAATTATTTATTATTCGATTATTAAATAATTATTCGATAGTTCATGTCTCTTTATGAAATAATTATTTGTTGTTGGTGTCCATTAGTTCAATTTCAAAAAATTATTTCTTGGTACACGCATTTCATATCACAAGGTGTCTCGTCTCGTACATAGGAAATTAAAACTGCCTTGTTATGTTTCGATATTTAAAGTAAAAATTTTAGTAAATGATACCATAAAACAAATAAGTATTCCATAAAGAGACATCAACTATCGAATAATTACTTGATAATCGAATAACAATTAATTATTTGAAATTCGAATAAAAAGCACCAAATAACAGATAATTATTTGCGAATAATCCTCCAAATAACAAATAATTTTTGTAATCAAATAAATTTTTATTCGATTTTTCAATTTATTTGAGCTTTTAGCTTTTATCTTTATTCGAATAAAAAATGCCCATCTCAGCTAAGTACTCGGAGTGGCTAGAAGGGTTAGACATGGTATTTAAAGTGTCTGTCATCCTCATCTTCAGATGCCTTGCCAGGCCCTGGTAGGCCGAAGAAAGAATTGGAATACTCGAGTCTGAAGACTAAACGACGATGAGTAGATGACCTGCTGCAATCAAAAAGTACCAGTGAGTCGATGTATGCTGCCGAGGTGTCAGCAAGGTAGTCAGGAAATAGAGACGTAGTACGTGCCAAAAAAGTTTGAGTAGTGAACAAACAAAGTGCGATGGAAGTGGATGTGAAAAAAAAATTCCCGGATGCTGACTAGAAAAGAAGCTCTTGCCTACTATGTAGATAGTAAATCAACAACGTATATTTATAAGAAGACTTGGAAGTGCGTCATTATATACTGTGAGAAAGGCTAAAGAAGCTTGTTATCCACAAAAAATTGAAGTGGATGACACGCGTGCTCAAATCAAAGTTCAAGCAGTTTTAGATAAAACTGCTGATCGTTTGGTTTTAGCAAAGCAAGAAGTTCTTAGCAGCCTGTTGCCTTCTTGCTCGTCATTCACCATGATCAGTAAGTGGGGTTGTGATGGGAGTTCCGGTCATAGCACGTACAAACAAAAATTCAAAAACAGTGAGGACACAGATGAATATTTGTTTGTTTTTTCATTTGTTCCACTGCAACTGCGGGGTGAAGAAAGCAATATTGTTTGGCAGAATCCTTCTACAATGTACTGTCGTCCAATAAAGGTTATCTTTTCTAAAGAAACAAAAGATTTTACTGTTGCTGAAACGAATTAAGTTTTAAAAGAGATAAATATTTTATTACCGAAAAAGTGCAAGCTGAAGGGGAATGAGGTTTCTGTGTAGCATGATAAGCTTCTGACCATGATTGATGGTAAAGTCTGCAACGGTTTGACCGAGACTTCTTCAGCACAAAAGTGTTTTATTTGTGGGGCAACTCCAAAAGTGATGAATGACGAGACAAAGGACTTCGTTTCTAACAAAGATAATTTTGGGTTTGATTTATCTCCGCTGCACGCTTGGATTAGTTGTTTTGAATGCTTGCTTCACATAAGCTATCGTCTTCATGTAAAGAAATGGCATCTTAGGGACGAATCGGTCAAAGATAGTGTGAAGCAGCGTTCACAAGAAAAAGACGCAAATTTTTTGAAAATCCTAAGCTTAGTGCTGAGATTACAGGGTTAGATGCTACACTCATACATAAGTTTGACACACTCCTTTGGGTATTATCTTCAGGATATGAAATAAATGAAGAAAAATTTGAAACTTTGTCACAAGACACCAGAAGACTGTACGTAAATCTCTATCTGTGGTATTACATGTCAGCTACTGTTCACAAAATTCTTGTTTACAGTGCTGATATTATTAGATCAGCACTGTTACCTATTGGTCAGCTTTCTGAGGAAGCTCAGGAAGCTCGTAATAAAGACTGCAGACGGTTTAGGGAACACCACACACAGCCATGAATAGATTAGATTTATTGATCACTCCTATCATTAAGGATTCAATTGTGAGTGTAGTTTCTAGTTTTCATGATAATGTAACTGATGATCATGATTATTCAATAGATGATTCATCCGATGATAGTGATGATAACGATTACTGATAGGTTAGGTTAGGTTAGGGTGGCGGCTATCAGCCCTACAGCCGATCAGCCTCACATAGACCTATAAATGATCCATTGTGATACCACATCCGTGGAACCGTGCCTGATTGCCGGGTTTAACTAAAACCAGCCGCAGCTGTTAATAAACCTTAGGAGCTGCTTCAGCCCGATGCCGGCTATATCGCCCATGCCACCTAAGAAGTACGCGCCCATTGCATTATACCTTCTTTTTGCTAGGCCCGGGCATTCGCAGAGTAAGTGCTGAATGCTTTCCACCTCTTCCTCGTCCATACAGCTCCGGCAGAAGTCATTCGTGGGAACGCGCAGACGTTCTGCGTATCTACCGAAAAGACAGTGGCCAGTAATAACTGCCACAATGTTTCGGAGGTTTATCCGGCTTCCGTTTAGTAGGAACGCGGTTTTCCTCAAATCCCATTCAGGCCACAGCTGCCTTGATAGGCTGCATGTGGTTAGATTACTTCATCTCTGCTTAGCCAGCTGAACAGCCTTAAGGTCAATTTCTCTCTTTACTGATTCTAGCGGCCAGCCGATCGATCTGTCAATAGAGGAATCATCCAAATGTGATCCCTCCTTTGCCAGCTCATCAGCTGCCTCATTCCCTTGAACACCACTGTGCCCAGGGACCCAGCATAGTGTTACCTTATGTCTCGCCCCTAAAGACCGGAGACCAGCCAGACACCTGCCGACCAGCCGTGACCTGACTAAGTTTGAGTGCAGCGCCTTGATAGCTGCTTGGCTGTCGATGTACAAGCATATCTCGCTACCTATTGGTAGGTTTGGGCGTCCGTGTATTATTTCTGCCGCCCTTTCTATGGCCAAGATCTCTGCTTGGAATACACTGCAATGGTCCGGTAGCCGGTACCTACTGCATATGCCTAGGCAGTCCGAGAAGACCCTACTCCCACTCCATCCACCGCCTTAGACCCATCCGTGAAGACTGATATTTCTGCACCGGTGGAATCCCCCCACTCTTCCCATTCTTCTCTAGTTGGGATTTTTGTGGAGAAGGCCTTCCCAAAACTAAGTAGTGGGATGGTGTAGTCGGTGTTCGCCTGCAGATAGCCTCCCGGATAAGTCCTTAGTATACTGCTATGGCCGTTATCAGAGCTCTTCCAGCAATAGGACTCTTTCAGTCTTACGGCACTGCGTGCAGTTATACTTTGCCGTGGACGTCGAGCGGTAGGAGATAGAGCATAGTCTCCATTGCAGCCGTTGGCGTTGTGCTTATAGCTCCAGAGATGCCCAAGCAGGCAGCTCTTTGAATCTTGTTTGTTTTCTAAAGATTGCTCTCCTTCTCTAGAGCGGTCCACCAGACTATTATACCATAGGTAAGAATAGGTCTAACTATGGAGGTATACATCCAGTGGACAATACGAGGGCTTATACCCCATTTCCTGCCAAACATCCTCTTGCAGGCGTAGAACGCTATTGACGCTTTCTTCACGCGTTCATCTATGTTCATGCCCCAGCTTAGTGTGGAGTCGAGTATGACCCCTAGATACCTAGTGTGGGTCTTCATTGCTAGGGTACTGCCCGCTAGTTTAGGTGTTTCGAAGGCTTCGATCACTCTCCTTTTTGTGAATAGGATTGTCTCCGTTTTCTGAGGATTGACCGATAAACCACAGTTCTTCGTCCACCTGTGGAGTTTACCTAGTGCTCTTTCCATTAACTCGCTCATGGTGCTTAGGAACTTTCCTGATACCAGTAAGGCCAGGTCGTCTGCATAAGCCACCACCTTTATCCCATCTCTTTCAAGTGAGATCAGGATATCGTTGACCACTAGGAGCCACAATAATGGTGAATTACCTTGGGGTGTTCCTCTGTCTACGGATTTGACTCTCTCGTGGTTGCCCAGTTTTGTGTGGATCTGGCGGCTTGATAGCATTGCTTCAATCCACTGGCAGATAGAGTGGTCTGTACCATGAGACATAAGGGCATCGTGAATTGCTTCAGCCTTGACGTTGTTGAAAGCTCCTTCAATATCAAGAAACACCCCCAACGTGTATTCCCTGTTACTAAGTTACTGTTCAACCGTTCTTACTACTGCATGCAGCGCAGTTTCGACTAACTTCTACTATCCTTTAGAAAGATCCCATGAGATGTCTTCCCGCATTTCGGCTCTATCTGGCTCGCTTGATGAGGTCCATTCTACGCTTGCTGGCCTCGATCCCAACCTGCTTCCTCCCGGGGGCCCTTCTCCCATCATCCCCATTATTGACGACATTCGCCGCAATGTCAAATAGGTGAAAGGAGACCTATGCTCCTGGTCTTCGGCTGTCTCGGCCAACTCCGAGCTCCTGGGTTCTATCGCCTCCGATTTGAAGGTTCTATCCAAGCGTGACAAAGCCTCTTCGGAGCTCCCTTCCGCCTCGTCCTGCTCTGACGTCCGGCCCAGTCCTTCGCTCTCTGCTGCCCCTGGCTGCCCTATTTCTCCGATTCTGGGTGGTTCTCCACCTCCCGCCGCACCTGTGTCACACTCCTCTGGCTCCGTGGTCCGCAATATTGTACCGGTCCGTTCCCCACCTGCTGATCTTCACCCGCCCAAGCGGGACCAGGCCTCGCGCCAAGCCTCGTGTCCCTCTCGAGCTACTCGCGTGCGAGGGCGTCGTCGTGGTGCTGCTCGCGAACCCTCTGTAGCGCCCGAGGCTCCTGTCCTGAATACGGCTCATCGCCCTTCAGGTGCTCTGGCTGACGTCGAACCAGCTCATGATGTTTCAGCTATTCGTTCCACGGGGGGGGGGGGGGGGGGGCAGACTTCGTCGGCGAGTACTTCGTCTTTTAGGACGGTTATCCTGAGGCCAGCCAGACGGCCTAAATGCATTTTCGTATCCAGGGTGCACCCTGATACATCTGAGCGCGACGTCATTGACCACATCTCCACTCTTGCGAGTATTCCCGTTGGCATGATCGCTTGTCGGAGAATCAGCCCAGCACACGGCCAGGGTGAGCGCGCCTTTTCGGCCTCTTTTAAGGTTTTTGTTCCCGACGACTCCTTTCCAGCGATTATCTCGCCTGACTTATGGCCTCCTGGCTCTATTGTTCGAGAGTTTGTCCCGAGGTTGTTCTTAATTCCCGCCTATCCTTTGAGGATCACATTGACTTCGTGGTGAATAGGGCTAATTGCACCCTGGGTTTTGTGAAAAGGTGGTCCAGGGAACTTGACGATCCCTATCTAACCAGGCTCCTCTTTTGTACATTCGTTAGACCCATTCTGGAATACGCTTGCCCGGTTTGGGATCCCTATTTCGCTGTCCACATCAACCGGATTGAGGCTGTTCAGCGTAGATTTCTTAGGTTCGCTCTCCGCGATCTTCCTTGGCGTGATCCTTTATCCCTCCCATCATATCATGCTAGGCTTGGACTGATTTCTCTTGATTCCCTTGTAAAGAGACGCCGAATATATAAGATAACTTTTATGCATGATTTATTGCAGGGGACGATCAACTCCTCCGAACTGCTGAATGATTCAGGCATTTCCATTCCCGCCCGGTCCCTTAGTAATTTCAACTTTCTGCATGTTCCCTTTCATCGTACGCTTTACGGCATGCACGAGCCTATCACTTCCATGTCCCGCCTCTACAATGACTACGCTGCCTATATCGAGCTGGGATGTTCTAGGCGACAACTGAAGCGCTATCTGAGGACGCTTATTGAATAAGTTAGTTTAATGATTTGTATTAATTTTGTAGTCTTCTTGGTTCATTTGTAATTTTCTTAGTAGCCAGTTTTGGCGAAGCTGTTGTTAAATAAATAAATAAACTTCCCCTTTGTATATGCGTGCTGGGAGCCGCTGACCCCTCTTGGTAAAATACGCTCACGCAAGTATACGTCGAGAAGTCTTTCTAATGTTTTGAGTAAAAACGAGGAAAGGCTAATTGGTCTGAAGTCCTAAGCGATTATGTGTCCACTTTTTCCTGCCTTGGGGATAAGGATCACCTTGACCTGTCTCCAAGCTAGAGGGACATAGGAGTGGGGAGGCAACTTTTAAATATCACCCTAAGCCACGGAATAACTGAAGCCTGTGCTTTTTGCAGCATGATAGGCCAGATCCCGTCTAGTCCTGGTGACTTGTATGGCGCAAAAGTTTTAATTGCCCATTCAACCTTGTCTTGTGCTACTATGGAGCTGGCGGAGTCTAGGCTTGGTAGCTCCGATCTAGCCGGTCTACCCGCACAACATGCCGCCCTATTTGCGTCCGAGTTACCGGGAAAATGCGTGCTCATAAGCAGTTCCAGTGTCTCCTCTGCCGATTCTGTAAAGGAATCATCGTCCCGCATCAAGAAAGAGGGAACACTGGGACTGCTTGCGAGGGCCTTCCTGAGCCTAGCAGATTCGCTGGACTCACAGAAAGCCCTCCGTGATGTGCGTTTTGCCTTTTTAATGGAGTTTTTATACTCTTTAAGACCCATTTTATAGGCGGTCCAATCCTCAGCTGTTTTTGCTGATTTAGCCCTATTGAAAAGCCTCCGCGCCTCCCGTCTTAGCGCGCTCAGGCTCCTGCTCCACCAAGCGGGGTAAGACTTCTTGGGTGGTCTGCTTAGCGGACAGCTTTCCTTGAAGGCGTCAGTACACGCTTTGGATAATTTCTCCACTGAAGCATCAATAGATATGGTGTTTTCGAGAATCTCGCAAGTTGGCGCTGGAACGCTTTGCGCTACTCGTCTTTTGAATTCATCCCAGTCTGCTCTGACCGGGTTTCTGAAGGGGACGCGAGGCTCTGGTAGGAGATTAATTCTGAAACGTATCCAGCAGTGGTCCGAAAACGACCTCTTTCCCGATAATCTCCAGTCCTCCACCTTTAGATCATTTGACTCCGTTCCGAGTGTCATATCTAAAACCTCTTCCCTATTTGCTGTAATAAATGTGGGCCTGTTGCCCTGTTACAGATACTAAGTCTAGAATTTAAAATGAAGTTAATGGTGTGCGTTGGCGTGGCAACCCAACAATAGGTCTTGTCTCCCTTCATCAGCTGCTTTTACCAGTGTGTGAACCTCAGAAGAGATCCATGTAGGCGCAATGCGCCCTAACGAATAATACATCTATAAACCTATCCTCTATGTACCTACCGCCTAAAAAAATTAGTCATGAACTCTCTAACAAACCTGTGTAATTATGAACCAATAATAATTTGAGGTGACTTTAATAGTAAGCATCCTTTCTGGGGAAACGACCAAAATACTACAAATAATAACGGTAAAGCCCTATTTAGCTGGTTTATGTACGACGGAATAAACCAACACTTAAATCTAGAAAGCACCCTTCACCCAAGCTTCAACAACGCATCTAACCTTTCTTACCTAGATCTCTTCTTTGTGTCAAATGACATAAACATTAAATAGAACCCAACTCTAAATAACCACCTTGAAACAGCCGATTACGAATCAGACCAGCAAGCAGTCCTATGAAATATTTCACTAACTGCCAGTACGAGCTTTCGTGAACCCATAGCAATCCCCAACTTCCGGCTAGCAAATTGGAGAAACTTCAATAGATACGTAAACGAATCCCTTGAATCATTGAATATCCCTCCAAATAGAAACCTATATGAAGAGGAAATAGATTTCTTAGCAGAAGAACTGACTTCCACACTCCAAAGTGGGATTGAAACACACGTACCCAAAACCATAATTAAACATTCGAACCAACTAGCATTCCCCGATAATATCTTAAACATTATAAGATACAAAAACCAACTAAGGAAACGCTGGCACAGACATAGATATGACCCAACACAATATACACTTAAATCACAGATAAAATGCCTAAACATTATAATAAAAGAACTAATACAACGCCATTACCTTGATAATTACATAACCAAACTACAGAACATTAAACCGAATCCAGACGTATTCCGAACCATTAACAGCCTCACTAACTTCAAACAACGCAAAACTATCCCTCCTTTAAAAGATAATAACACCCTTATAACAAACGACATTGATAAAGCTAATACCCTCGGGAAACACTTTGCTAAGGTACATAACAACAACGCCAACCTAATTAACCCTTCCTTCAATAGAGAAGTCAGTGAGGAAATCCATCGCTTCATAACGTCTCCAAATACCCCTATAACAAACTTCAACGACGAATGTACTGCCTTGACACCTAACATAGCAGATTCGGAGAACTCGATAACTGCATTTATAAGTACAGCGGAACTTAAAAGAATAATCAAATCCAGAAATAATAAAAAATCATTTGGATCAGATTATATCCCTAACACCATATATAATAAAATAGTTTTTAAAAAAAAAGTTGAACAGACTTCACAAAAAGCGCTAAAAAGCATAAAATAATTTTTAATTTTATATCTATTACGACATTTTGAAGTCGGTGAAAATCAAACAAACCAAACAACTACAACAAAAATATTTAATCGTCATTTCTTATGATCCCGTATCTGGTATCAACCAGGGAGCATACTCTACCCAACAGAAAAAGAATTATCCAAATCGGTCTACGCGTTAAGAAGTTAGACTACCCCTCGCCTCCACCCCCACCTTTCACCATAGGACCAAATTTTTCTCCTTTTAGCAATGGAGGATCATACTCTATACAACAGAAAAAGAACCATCGAAATCGGACCACGCGTTACAAAGTTTGGTTCCACACCCACCCCCCCCCACCCCCACCCCCCCCCCACTAAAATTTTTTTCTTCTGGTATCAACCACGGAACATACTCTACCCAATAGAAATCGATCCATGCGTTACAAAATTAGACTACCCCTCCCCCCCCTCCCCCACCCTAGGCCAAATTTTTCTCCTAGTAGCAATGGGGGATCATATTCTGTACAACAAAAAAAGAACCATCCAAATCGGGCCACGCGTTCCAAAGTTAGCTTTCACCCCCACCCCCCCACTCCCACCGTACCAAAAATTTTTTTGACATGGTACCAATCGGTGAAGATACTCTACCCAACAAAAAAAGAATCATCCAAATCGGTCGATGGCAAGTCGGTTAAAAAAGGCAGCCCTCAATTAATAACATTCATTACAATACTCTTCAATCACATCTTCAATATAAACTACTTCCCAAAAAGCTGGAAAACTAGCCTAAAAATACCTGTCCCCAAAGCAGGCAAAAAACATTCTGATCCACAAAACTATATACCCATCTCACTTCTTTGCTCAATTGCAAAAATTTCTGAAGTCTTTCTCCTTGAAAAGATAAAAGCCCACTGCGAAAGCATTCGAATACCGCCAGATTTTCAATACGCTTTCAAACAAGGTCACTCCACACAACACGCCTTACTAAACCTCACACACGATGTCATCAGAAACCTAAACAAGCGATCCCCATCACTAATCTGCAGCCTAGACATAAAAAAGGCCTTCGACACAGTATGGATAGAAGGCCTTATCTATAAGTTAATGCATGTCTTTAACTTCGATCAAAATCTATGCAGATCAATCTATAAATACCTGTCAGCTCGATTTTTCAAAGTAAAAATTGGCAACAACATCTCTCATATTTATTCAATTTCTGCTGGGCTTCCACAAGGTTCAATTCTTGACCCAATACTCTATCCATATACACGTCGGATATACCGAAACCCTCAAATAACATCTACCCTACACCTAAAATATTATGCTACGCTGACGATACACTCATATACACTTCAGCGAAAAGAATAAAACGAGCCCAAAATTCCCTAAACACAATCAAATGGAAAATTCAATTCTACAGCACCACGAAACTTTCGGAAAAATACTCCAGAAATAACTCTCACTATAGACGGGCACACAATTCAATCAACACCAACATTAAAATATCTTGGAGTTATATTCAACCGAGATATGCGGTTCTGCAGACATATTGAGTACATCTTAAGTCGAGCTGAAAAATCTCTCGGCTATCTGTTTAAAGTACTGAGACCCATCGATGCACTTACCCCAGAAGTTAAGCTCCTCTTATACAAACAAATTATTAGGTCAGTATTACAATACACCTTCCCTATCTGGTCCGACATATCGTCAACCCGAATGGAAAGACTACGGATATTCCAAAGGAAATTCCTAAGACTATGCCTAAATATTAATCGAAATCCCGATAACCATAAATATCTCAACAATAAAATTCTCGATTCTTTGGATTTTAGAATACACAGAAAATCAAATAATACAAGATATCACAAATGATCAAACTATAAATAACTATACCTACGAACAATTCCAATCAACTCTCTTCATAAAATATTTAAATATAACACAGAACAATAAACGTGTATCTCAGTCATGTATAACCTAGATATAAAATTATTATAAAATGATAGATAAGTACTTCTGGTAAATGTTAAGTATAAGCATGTAGAAGTACGTTTAGATAGTCCCACCATCTGTAAACTGTTACGTACCAAATTATTAGAGGCAATAAATTCTTTCTTTCTGTAAAAAAATCTTTCTTTCTGGTAACCGCATCGCCCGTGTCCGTGCACTCCGTGTACGCAAGATTTACACGGAACGTAAATATTCATATTACTGGTAATAGTTGTTCACAGCCTATTCTAGATACAAACATTTATATTTATTTTCTGTTCCGACATGTGTTTCGATCATGCGATCATTATCAAGGAGTAGGGATGGGGGATCGAACTGAGAAAATGGATTCAGCACGGATCGATCTATAATTTATTTCCGATTTCGAAGATCGATTAATCGCCCTAAAATGATCGATGTTCATAGATCGATTCCAATTTTGAGAATTGACCTCACAGTTTTTGGATAAGAGACACGTATACCTACCTACTTTTGTTATGTGCATTTACAAATGTCCAACGTACTTCACTCATTAAAAGAGCAGAATACATTGACAGTTTGGAAGTTTCTTACGCACACAAGTAACTAACTCAGTCATATGCTTCACATGAATTCTTTTTATTATTGGTACTTTTTGGTACATTTTTATCGTTCGACAAGATTTGGTGGTACATTTTTGACAGAAGTCTGATTCTTTCCGGATGGAAACAGAATTTTGACAGAAGTAAGCGATTCTCCTTAGAGTATAGAACTATTAGGAGAGGCCCTAAAGTCAAAAAACCTCGACACTTTTCTTGATGTAGTTGAATCGTTGAGTTGTGTTTGTTTTTGTCATGACAGTAGTAAAACAGCGACATTTCTAGAGGAAGGCCAAAATAAATTGGAAATTTGAGCGTAATCGCATTTTACAATTGCCTCAAGGTATTGCGTATGATTTTCTTTCCTTTTAGCGAATTTATATCACAAAATTAAATAAAAACTTTTAAACATTTTAATCACGAATTTAAGTTTTTAGTGTCCCTTTATAAAAGTTAAATCACGAGCCACTGGGAAGAGAAGCAAAAAATGCAATCTTAGAAAATGTAAACAAACTAAGAACGCCTAACAGGATAGTAGATAACACTCGAAACTTTATATCTAATTACAAAACAAAATTATTAAACCATCGGACAATTCACGATAATCACTTTGACAGTTCGAAAATTAAGGAGAAGAGTTCTCCGTAGTCACTTCGCCTAAAAGAAAAATTCCGATCACACGTACACGGTTGCATAGATAAGGGCCTTTCCTGTTGTTACATATTCTAAGTGACTCTCTAAAATAATTTTGACAGGAGTAAATGATTGCACACTACCTGTTCTCTTTATTTGCATTTATTTGTGACTAGCTGGGTAATTTCGGGAGCCGGTTATCTAGTAGTAGGTAATCTTTGGGATGAACACCCACCTATGATTTCAAAATCATTGTACTCACTGATATAGATAACACTAAAATATTATATAGATCCGAAACGGATTTATCTAACATTAACAACTTTTAAGTACGAAATTTTAAATTTGCAGGATTATTACACGAATTAATGATGATACGAAAAAAATACACGTGAGCTTGCTCAGTTTTATTTTAGCGCGTTTCGTATTATCTTAAATGGATGGAAATCGGAAATAAATAAATCGATTAGAGCTGAATCGGTCTAGCGAAAAATCGATTCAAAAATCGGCAGATCGAAGGCTAAAAGATCGATCCGTCGAGATCGAATCGAAGATCGCCCATCCCTATCAAGGAGTGCTGTCTCACTAGTAGTAGTAGGCAGAATGCATAGACACAGTGGACTAATGGGTTGAAATATTTATTATTATAAATAGCTTTTTTAATTTCAAACAAATCTTAAATATCCATTTTCAATCCTTTATTGTCAATATGTAAATTTTTTTTAAATTGTTAATATCACAAGAGCGATTGACAATTAAATGTTTAGCTGTCATAGAGTCAGTTCTCTTATATTTGTATGAGCTCATATGTTCATTAAATCTTATTTTAAAATTTCTCCCCGTCTGCCCAATGTTACTACACTCACAATTATCACATAAAATTTCGTATACTCCAGATTTACTTAAGATATCTTTCTTATCTACAACATTGAATAACAAATTTCTAATAGCTTTTTTATTATAAAAAGCCAGATTAAAGTTTAAGTGTCTTCTTAATATTTTTGCAATTTTGTAACTGACATTACCTATAAAGTCGATTTTAGCCCAAACAATACTATTTAGTAAAATGTTTTTCTGTTTTTTTTTCTAAGATTGTCAATCAGTTTAGAATTATATCCATTATTAATAGCTACAGATGTTATACAATCTACTTCCTTCTTAAATGCTATTGAAGATAGAGGTACGACAACAATCTTTGTACCATAGAGTGGAAAACCGTTAGCTTAATATTATAGGGGTGTTTTGAATTGGCTGATATGACTACATATATCTGTAAATGGCGAATTTCTATATATGTCAAAGTTAAATTTATTGTTTACACGTTGAATTTTGATATCTAGAAAATTTATCATATTGTTTTCTTCTATTTCTAATGTGAAATTTATATTGTTATCTAACTTATTTAACCAACTTAGAAGATTATATAATTCCTGCACGTCTACATTCCACAATACTAGTATGTCATCTACATATCTAAACCAAAACTTTATTTTATTCCTGAATGGATTGTTAGTATCTTCTGGGATTAATTCCTCCAACCAAGTCATAAAAATCTCAGCAAGAAGTGACGAAAAGGGGGGGGCATAGGTAAACCATCCAATACTTTATAATAAGAATTTTTAAATTTAAAGTAATTTTGTTTCATACAAAGGTTAAAAACCGCCTTAATTTTTTTTTCTTAATTTTGTGATAGTTTTACTATCATTTATAAGCGCATTCTCCCACCTCAATAGATCAATTTCAGGTGGTGTACTTACCTTTTCGTTTGCAGTCCTAGTCTAACCTGACTTTCCAGTAGGTTTAAATCGTTGTACTTCTCTGCTCCCCCCATTGGCACTGTTCATCAAAAAGTAACATGGTTCTTAATTATGTTTTCCTAATGTAATTTTCATTCTTGGGTGAAACACAGTTTCTTCAACACTTAACGCAATTTACACTGTATACATATATATAATTTTAATGTTTAATCATTTAGACATACTTTAACCCTAATTAAACTGCAACGCATTCACCTGTTACCTGTATTTAGTGGAAGACAATATTAAGTTCTCCTTCTTTTATTACGTCTATTAGGGCGGATTTTTGCTGATCAACGGCGACAGTGGTAAACTCCCAAAAGAAAAAGGATAATCTTACTTTCAATGTTTACCTTATACCCCTATTTCTCAACAGTTCAACACATTTCAAATTACCAGTTTTCTTCCAATTGTTTTGTTTAAAACGGAGACACAAGGGGACCTTTTCCGTGAGTAAAAGGCGCCAATTAAAGAAAGGTCACTTTCTGCCACTAGGTGGGTTGGGTATTTTCCAATTACGAATTAAAACCTCGAAACGATTTGACCCTGAAAAGAGGCTTTTATCAAAATGAGACTTCACCTTAGTTATTCCTCCTTTTGAGTGCTACCTGTTTGACTTTCTCGCAATGTAGAAAAGTCTGAAATATAACCGGCCGTCTTCAGTAGATTCGCACCATTAATGGTAGAGCTCATGCTAATGAATGGCTTACCTCTTATCAGTGCTGTCAAGTGAAAAGGTGATTAATCATGTTTTAATTGGAATTTGCCGGTTTCAAGTGGCAATCAAAGCAAACAGTGTTGATTTAACGTGCTAATGATAATACAGAGAAATACCGAGGCTATTTCTTGTATGCAATTTATATTTTGAGCAAAGAAATCTTTCAGGCAATGATTGGTTTTCCAATCACGTATTTCCTTGTACAGATTCTTCTAAACAAACTGGATCATGGAAAAATGACGTTGCATTCGAACTTCATTCAAGATGCTGTTCATTCTTTGTTAATTTTTAAAGCGAATACTTTCCAGTCGTTTTCTCGTAATACCAAGGAAATAAGTAATACAATAAATATTATATTTACAAATGCATGAGTGGCCGAGCTTTCGTTTTATAAATTTTTACATTGCCTTTGTAAATGAAATTGAAATTTTTTATATTTTTGCATGGCATAGGAGCTTTAAATATGGTAAATTTTAACATTTTTCATAAATTCACATCGCAACAATTAGCGTCACTTCGACCTGCTTAATTTTTTTTACCATCAAAAATCAATAAATTTTCGACAAATTGCCAAACTTTTCTTTTATTATATCGGATAGCTCACCTCCTTTGGAACTCAATATATGTATATTCAGCACCCACCTTAATGAAACCTTAGCACAAACCTCCGATGACCTTGACTTTGAAATATGTCATTTTTATACCTTTTTCAATTAAATTGCAATTCGTCAAAAATTTATTGATTTGTGAGTTCAAAGCGCCGCTCAACGTTGCCATATGCATTCATGAGAAAGGTTTAAAAATAACATATTTCAAGGTGGAGGTCATCGGAGGTGTATGGGCTAAAGTAAACAGTTTTCAAAATTATATTGCGCCAAGTCACTCTAGGATTCATATTCTGCAAAAAGGCAAAGTGACGATTTCTCTACGGGATTCTCTTTATTTCGGTAATAGAAACATCATCCCAACAGTTTACTGCAAAAACATGTTCGTTAAAAGAGTTATTCAAGGTCAAAGGTCGCGAAAAACAGTTTTTCTTAAATATCTCGTAAAATGTTGATTTCATATGAAATTCGGTTATCATAAAATGTGTTCGTTGTCTAAATCTGCATAAAAAAGGTCTTATACAAAATATACGTTTGTGAGTTATTATGTTGAGAAAACTTGGGTTTACGATGCATTCGTTTTCCCACCACCTTTGAAGTAGAAGTTGAGAAACAGAACTAAATAAATAAGAAATTCCAAGCTCAGAAAACTTTGGAATTTTTCTTTAAGTAATTCAATGGCCATATCTTATGTAAGTACACCATGGAAGTAACACAAATTTCGAATTTTGGTAGAGGGGTCGGAAAATTTTCCACCCTATTGAAGAGAATTCCTGTTTATAAAAAGGGTCATAAAAACTTAATTAAAAATTTTAGGCCAATTGAGAAGTTTTCCCTATACCCAAGTTGTTCGAGTCTTTTATAAATTCACAGCTTGTGGGGCCGTGTAAGGGGCTAATCTCGTCTAATCAACATGGTTTCCTGCCTGGTAGATCGAGGACAACTAACTTGCTTGAATTTACATCCCACATAATCTATTCCTTTCAACAGGCTCTCCAGACCGACTGCGTCTACACCGACTTCAGCAAGGCATTTGATAAACTCCCTCACTCTGTTATTATGCTCAAACTTAGAAAGTTTGGTTTCCCGCATTTAATGCTTGACTGGATCTCCTCATACTTAAATAATAGGACATATCGAGTATCTTTCGTAACACTTTATCTAGAGTCGTTAGGGCTTCTTCTGGTGAACCTCAGGGAAGCCATCTTGGTCCGCTGCTGTTTATTCTTGCCATTGACAACATTGTCCCTCTGATTAAACACTACAAAGTCTCAATCTATGGAGACGATATGAAGATTTTCTCTTGCATAAGAAACAGTTATGATTCTTCCTGCATTCAGGATAATTTAAATACCTTTAATGTTTGGTCTGGATCAAATGGCCTGCAACTTAACCTGGATAAATGTGAAGTTATTTCATTCTCTAGAAACCTCAGTCAGCTCCTCTTTGATTATACCTTTGTGGGTACTACTATCCGTCGCGTGCAGTCCGTTATTGATCTTGGTGTGAAGCTAGACAAAAAGTTCTATTTCACTCTGCACATAAACTATTTTCTGTCTAGGAGTAATTCAGTTCTGGGTTATGTCAAGCGGTGTCAAGGGAGTTTTCTGATCAACAGAGCTTAATTCACTTATATATTTCTTTGGGTACACTAATTCTCTAGTATGCATCTCAGGTTTGGTCACCTTGCTATGCTGTTCATTCTAGACGCATTAAGTCGGTACAGCGGAACTGTGTTATGTTCGCACTAAGAGGCCTCCCGTGCTTAATATGCACTCTTTAGAGGTACGACGCAGACTTGCTGACCTAGTCTTTATTCACCAACTTTTGAACTCGAACATATATTATTGTGCCCTCGCAGGTAAGGTGTCTTATATACATACCCCGTATAGATTTAGGAGGCTGCCTTAAGTACATGTCGTTCACTCTCAGTCAAACTATGGTGTGTATAAGCCCATAAATTGTAGGTGTAGAGCCGTGAATATGTGCCTTTTTTCGACCTAACCCTTTCAAAGATTCGCTGAAACGATCTCTGTTCTCTGTGCACTCCTGATTGTTATGTTGTGCGTAGTCTAGTTTTGATTATTTACGTTTTTTGCATGTTGGTGTGGGAGCCTCATGCACCTCAGTATATTCTATATTCTGGTGAATCGGTGAACTGATTCTAGGCTCCTGCCTGAGAAGTGCGCCTTCTGAGTTAGAAGGGTTACTTCTATATAATTTTTATACAAACATACCCTTAATTAACAATTTCATAATTAAACCAATTGCTTCCCATTATTAATCACGCAAATTTTAAGCTTTTAGAAATTAATATATATACAAGTGGGTAGACCCTAATAGGATGGCTATCTCCACGGTACCCAGAATGGAATTAGCTATGATTCGAAGGTTCTGTGGCGGTTATGAAAGCTGGACTTGCGCCGGCTAAAAGTAATGCAGCAGTCCTGGAAGATGGTGTGATTGGTAAAATTATAACTAGTACTTCTTTAGTTGCGGCGTTCGCAGAGATGGCAAACTCTACTAAGTTGGCTATCTCCGCGGTACACGGACCAGTAGAAGATGCAGACTTATCCTCCGAAGGTTCAGCTCTTGTAACGGATTTCCCTAAGATCCAGTTGATTAATCGGGATCAGCTGGAGAAAACTTCCGGTAGAGTGACTGACAATCAAACTCAATAATAAGGTACCCCTGAGGAACCCTTAAATTCCTTGGGCGGGGGATGGGTGAAGGTTATGTATAATGCATGAAGGAATACTGGAGACAGTGGAAAAACATGGATTCCTGCAGAAAGGTTAATATGTGAGGTTAGGGGCGATAGTAGGTAACTTAGTTGTTCCCGACTAACGCGTCTGGGAGAGAACGCAAAGGGACCCGCTACTATCTGGTCTCTTTTGGCAAATCCCCGGGGAGGTGTTTTTTGGTGAGTAAGGATTTCACAGTACAGGGGATTTTGACCTTTACCCATAAAAAAAAGATGAATAATGACTCTTCAGTTGCCGTTAAATAATTTGGCGATATGACACCCCTAGGGAAGGGGGTGGGAAGAGAGTGACATGTACAAATATTCGAAAACATCGTTTTTGATGATGCTGAGATGTATAATGGTACTCTCGATACCATTAGATACTGCGGTAGTAAGAGACTTTTATGCGTGGGAGAGGGAAGGAAGGGGAAAAAAATTAACGAAATAGATCGATGTTAATGTCGAAATCATTGTTTTGGGATTACTGAGTGAACGATGGGCTAGCACCCTAGGGTTGGCTAGGACCCTTAGGGTAAAAATAATCGGAAACGACACTCAATTAGCAAAAGTCCGGGCACACGCAGCTAGTACAAAATAAAACCAAAATGTTTATTTGTATAAATATCACCATAATATCTATAAAGATTTTTGGTTTCAATAGGCTTTACGACGGTGTAGTACCTAGCTACTCCAACAACAAATTGTGGTTCACCTTGTTCATTCTTGTTCGAATACGTACAGTTTCTTTAGCTTTTGTCGGATAATTGTCTTGTTAGGTGTCCCAGCATGTGATTAAGAGTCTTTTCGTAGTTTCTTGGATTTAAAAGATACGTCAATATTTGAGACAAGTCTTACGCTACTCTTGTTAATATCTCCCTCAAAGTATCGCAGATGAGTTTTTAAAAGCCTTCACCATCTTTCTGACTTTCTTAGTCAAAGATGGGCAGCATTTGCGTGGGTGGCTGATCTAAACTTACTGTGAGCTTGTCATTTTCGTCACTTTTGCCACCACCATCATCATCATCTTCTACTTTTTTGCTGGTCAATTCGAAAGAATTTTTTTGTTGGGTTGATTCATGCTCCTCTGTTTACTGTGGTCGCAAGACAAAAGTTTGTTGACCTTGAATATTACAGGGTGTCGTCTGCTGTCATCTCTAATATGATAGTTTCGATATTCAAGCCAAAGCTTGCTGAAAATCCAACGTCAAGATTTGAAAGTTTGGATGTGTTTATGTTTTAAAGTGCTATCTCGCGGCTCAATTGCTTTAGCCTACATATGACACTGTCTTACCTGCGCTGTTAATTAATTAATATTTGTTAGCAATGAATGAGAAGTATTGGATAAGAATATATTTATTAAAATCTCTGCCACGAGGGCTCTCTGCTTATTTAATTTTATTAGAATATTCGTGGCGTGGGAATAAAATTTTATCAATAACAAATTAAAGCTAAAGATGTTTATAAAAGCATTTTCTGTGATCAAGATTTTATTACAGTTTATCTTATACTTTATTAACTGAGTATATAAATATATGTATTAACAGAATTTTTAAAGAATATCATGAGAAATGATTTATCAGCATCGAGGAGGTTCTCTCCATCACTCGATCGAATATTAGTCGGAAAGCGGGTTGTACAAGTATCCTATATAGTTCGTAAGGAATGAACAAGGCCCAGGTGACTTAGTATAAGACAAATGTCACCCATGTTAAAAACAAAAACCTTTTAATTTGGCAGAAATCCTCGAAATTGCTGGATCCAGCAAAATTTAAAATGTGGGATCCCGCGGGATTGTAAACCCTATCAAACAAACAGCCTACATCGGTACTCTCTGTCAATAAAAATGAAATATGTATCAAACCTTGGAATTATTAATTTCAATCGTTCTTTTTTTCGAGCATACATTTTTGAAGATGTTTAATTATTTTGGACACAACACTACTACTGATTTAATAACTCATTCGTGAATGAATTAAAATTCAAGCTTATTAATACAATGTGCAAAATAAGGCATTAATCTTTTACTAGCAGAGGTAATGAATAAATTAATCCTACTTTAAAGAACAATAATGAATAGTAAAATAAAGTTTAAGAGGAAATTATATGAAAAGATCAAGTAAATATTATAACAAATTTACGATATATTAATATAAATCAAGAAACTTAAAACTAAATTAAAGCTAAAGCCAAAGAAAATGGTTTAAGGCAGAATGAAAAAGAAAAAAGAAATAGGTGGATTGTCACACAAATGCTCACGTTGATAGATCTTCGAATAAGAGTCCTCGAATTCCACTTGCGTTACTCGCATTCTTAATTTGCGTTGGAATATTAATGTAAATTTTAACGCCGCGCACAAAAAATGATCGCCCTATAATCAATAAAGTATAACGCGGAAGTATAAGGTTACCCGATCTTCAAGATGAGCGCATGACTTGCAATTTTTCATACAAATATTTCGGCGTACGGCAGCGAAGCAACCTAATAATGAAGAGGCAGATATGATACTTAAACTACAATTCTAATGAAATTCCAAAAACATAACACGAATACATCGATAATTGATCGTATCGTCGAAGAAGATACACATACTTCGTGCAGGAATTAAATGCCACCGTCAACTTGCAGAGTCTATACCAGTATAAATTACGCCCCCGAATGAAAGCAGTGGGATAAGAAGAGTTTGAACTAGCCTCAAACGGATGGATTGAGGGGTATAAAAAGCTGAGGCTCAAAGCCCACCATAAATTTTATGTATCACCGAGTTTACATAGTCAGACCAGTCAAATGTTTTATTCATAATTATGCCCAAATTTTGGCGTTTTCAATTAGCCCATGGCGTCTATGCAGATAAAGCTGTACATCGTCAGCGTACATATGAAAGGAATAGTGCTTGAAAATTTTTTGAATATCATTGATGAATAGCGAGAAAAGGATTAGGCACAACATCGATCCCTACGGAACGCCGTCAGCGATTGGCTGCAAATCCGAGATATCATTAATCTCGACTCTTTGCAACCTACCATAGAGATAGGTGGAAAAAAAAGTTATTGCCTCCGTCGAAAGTTCAAAACAGTGCTTCAGTTTAAGAATTCCCCTTCTGTGAATGGTTTTGACCTTCTTGCAATTAATTGTGAGAAGAGATAATTTTACAGCAGTATTATTATTTGATCTTTCTTAATTGTAATGAAAACACTACTTTCACAAATAGAGCACAAGGTAATACTTCTGATCCCAATCAGCCGTGCCCAAAGAGACAAGTCTTCTTAAAGCGGTGATTCCCCGATAAGTATAATAAGTTTGATATAACACATGGGCTGAAAAGTCCCGGGCCTAACAAAGAAAACGCGGTTTTTTTTGTTCAAAATTGGCTTTATTCATCAACGTAATCTCCATCAAGAGCCACAAAATCATTCCAGCGCCGCTCTAACATTTCAATACCACTTTTGTAGAACGATTTATCTTTTGCCTCAAAATAGGCCTCAGTTTCAGCTATAACCTCTTCATTCGAGCGAAATTTCTTACCGGTGAGCATTTTTTTGAGGTCTGACAACAGCCAGTAGTCGCTGGGAGCCAAATCTGGCGAATACGGTGAATGTGGGAGCAATTCAAAGTTCAATTCATGCAGTTTTGCCATTGTTTTGACTTGTGACACGGTGCGTTTTCTTGATGAAACAAAATTTTTTTCTTTGCCATATGCGGTCGTTTCTTTGCAATTTCGGCCTTCAAATGCTCCAATAATGCTATATAATATTCACTGTTGATGGTATTTCCCTTCTCAAGATAATCGATGAATATTACACCACGCACATCCCAAAATACCGAGGCCAAAAAGTTTCCAGCCGATTGTTGTGCTTTCGGGCGCTTTGGACGAGGTTCATCAGTTGCTATCCACTCAGATGACGATCGTTTTGATTCCGGAGTGAAGTGATGGATTCATGTTTCATCCATTGTTACATATCGACGCAAAAATTCCGGTTTGTTACGTTTAAACATGGCCAAACACTGCTCAGAATCATCAACACGTTCTTGTTTTTGGTCAACAGTGAGCAAACGCGGCACCTACTTTGAACAGAGCTTTCTCATAGTCAAATGCTCATGCAATATAAAGCCAACACGTTCTTTTGACATCTTTACGATGTCAGCTAACTCACGCAACTTCACTTTTCGATCATTCAAACGATTTTGTGGATTTTTTGATGTTTTCTGGTGTTACCGCCTCATTTGGACGTCCACTGCGTTCTTCATCATTGGTGTCTCTACGACCACGTTTGAAGTCAGCAAACCAACGTTTTATTATTGTTTCCGATGGAGCGGAGTCCTTATAATACTTTTGAAGCCATTGCTCCGCTTGAAAGGTATTTGTTCCCATCAAGAAGTAGTGTAAAATTAAAACACGAAATTGTTTTTGATCCATTGTTCCCAAAATAACAAAAGTAGTGTTACTCTTAGCACAATAACTCACAAACTTATAAGTAGAATATCATGAAATTTTAACAGCTTTCTTTTGAAGGTTAGTACTAACTGAAAAAGCGGTGAATGCAATAAGACTAGCGCCATCTATGTGTTAGGCCCGGGACTTTTCAGCCCATGTGTTACCTGGCTCAGTTGGTGCAAGATTTTTTGACTAGTGGTAATTGTTATCACAATTTCCAGTATCTATGAGTTGTATTTATCTGTATAGATAGGGTTTTAACTTGGAAATAGTTATACATTTTCAGTTTAAATATTGAATGAATGAATTAAGAATAATACAATTTAAGGAAATAGAAGTAGAATAATGCATGAATTATTAAAGCTCTTCAACTACGTCGGGACTCCTCCCCACACAAACATTTAATGGAAGACTGTTCCATACTTTAACCCCGTGGATGAAGAAAACATGAAATCCAGACAAAGTATTAAACAGCGGGAGCGACAGTAATCTTTTGCGCTATGATTAAAATTCAAGGCCAGTAGTAAAACTTTGCGTAGTAATGCGTCTAATCAGACTAGCAATTTCGCTATAGCAATAGCCGTGGAAATAGCGATAGAAAAGTGAGAGACAATTTCGTCAATGTTCTAGAGAGGGAATGCTCTCAAAGATTGTGGAGTTGTCAGTAAGTCTTATAACTTTTCTTTGAACTCCATCTATCGCGGACATGCCTAAATATTTGAATTATATTCGATCCTCTGTCTGATGTGGGACTTGTAGATCAGTGCCACGTCAGATGGAATGAAATATTTGTAAATTTATATATATATATATTTTAGTGATTCTATACATCACAAAATGAATCAGGTACGCGGAAGATGTCCTGCGCAGGAAAAAGAAAGACCTAGACGAGCAGGCCGCCGCAGAGGAGATGGCCGAATGACGGACTAAAGTAAAGGACCGAGCTTGAAGTAATGTGGAAAACGGTTCCAGGCTAGTGTCCGGAGAGCAAGGCAGGTGTTTATAGTCGGTAAACTGCGCCACAGGAGTCCGACACTGCTGGGAAGGGGTGCCCCAGCGTGCATAAAGCATTTCACCTCCCTCACAAAAAAAAAAATACATCACAAAATAAAGCTACAGCGGTTTGGCTCGGCGGTGATGAATCGGTCAAATGATATAACTTCATAATATCATCCATGAGTGAAAAACGACTATTATTTATAGTTAGAAAAACTAGAAAGTTTTCCTGAAAATTAACCTTATACTTTATATTTCGTCACTGTTGCGTTGCAATCAACGCAAATAAAAATCAGAAGCCCTTCTAGACTTGATTAATATTCCGAAGAAACAAATCTTAATAAAATGATCCTAATTAAAATTGGAAATCTGAATTTTTTTGATTCAACATAGCAACAAAACTATCGAATTCAAACCAACATAGCAACTAAATATTGAACCAAAACCAATATGGCGACTATCGCACGATATGAATCAAATCGATATTTTTGTATACACCGTTTGAATTCAACCTATAAAAGAGCCGCATGCTCATGGGCTCTTTCTTTTTGAAGTCAAATATTCAGCGAGTTTGGTGAGTAAACCTTTATTAATATATATATTTAAAATATATTTGTTTATGAAACTTACAAAAATATTATCAGAGCCTGGCTTGGCTGCTCTATTACATTTATTTTCTTGTGCTAGTTAACATATTTGCAATAATTTATTCAGATCCTGGCTGGTCGAATAAATTAATCTATGCTGCCTACTAAGTAATATTTATTAACATACTAGCTGCGTGCGTCGTTTATAATTTTATTCTTAAGTCAACAGTATAACGCAGCTGTCCTAACTCAACAGTATCTAACTGCATCGGAAGGGCAGTGTTGCCAAGTCGTCCATGAAGCGTATCACTAGATAGAGACTAAAAAAGACACCTTTTTTTTTTTTAAAAAAATCACCAGACACAAAATAAAATTTTTTTTTCAAAATTGCTTCCAATATAATATAAGAAATATTTAAGTAACAAAAATGTAAATAAAAGATTGTATTTACCTGAATCACAAGCGTATTTATCTTTAATAGGTGCTTTGTTTTCTCTTCCTTTCAATTTGTAAATGAAATGGGAGGAGAAACAGAGAACTATTAGAATATGATAAAGTTCTAATTTTGTGGGCGATCTTTTTATCGTAAGCGACAGAAAATGAGTATCTTTAATAGTTTCAGGGTACCGCTGGAAAGTCATGAACTTTCACAGGAAATTGTTCGAGTTGTCTTACACATACGTTTAGCTTAGCAACAAAAGCATTAAATGGGCCCGCTGGAATGTGTGGTGCAACACGGGTTGTATTTTAACTGAATTAAGTGGTAACACAGCAAATATGTACAAAAATAGTTAAAAACAATGAGAAATACCGAATATTTACGTTAAAACGTTAACAAGTCGGAGAACATTTGGCCTCATCAGAAGAGGTTCAAAATCACAGTGTCGCAGAAAAAAATCAGATTTAGCGACAAAGTCCCTGATTTGGCATCACTGCGGAAGGGACACTATTCATCTCAATGGCCCCGAAAATTTTGGCGCGGCGATGCAATTTACGTATTCAAAAACAATCTTGTGAAATCTTAACTATACAACTAAATAAAAAAATTTTAAGAGAGTATTAGTCCACGTCTAATGCAGAAACCAAAGAACGTTTTCAATTTGATAAGAATTTGTTTTTCTATTTTAATCAGGCTCAGGTTGAGCAATTTTTTCTCACGAATTGTTGAGAAATTTTTCTATAATGTAGGTTAACCTTGGTAGATAGATATATGTATGTTGATGCAGACATTTTTTTAGAATTACTTAGGAGAATCATTATTGTCGTACATCGCGTTTATATATTGTAAGCAGTTTACGCGAAAATTACCTCATTGGCGATTTTTTTCGAACTGTCATAGGTGAGTTAAATGGGGACTCTGTTGTTACGGGCTCAAAAATCGATCTTTTTTTTTGAATAAATGGATTCTATAACTATTCTAAAATATCGCTGTAAAGTTTTAGGTCGATGTTCCGGAAACTGAGAGAGTGACGAATTGTTTTGTTGCGCGCTGCGCGTATCCCGTACTGGACGCGCTTGAGCTTAGAAGTTCCTTTCGCCGCTCGAGCGATATAATTCCAAGCAGATTTTTTTCGAATTTGATGGTAAAAATAGTTGTAGAATGTTCAAATGCAATTTGTTGCGGTTCTATGTGTGGATGAACCGTAATGAAAGTTTTAAAGCCCTCATCTGGCGGATGTCCCCAAAACACCTGCATTGCGGTCTAAAAAGTATTGAAATTGCCACTAATATCGCCGCAGCAGTATTCAATAAAGCGTATTCGGCTATATTACTAATCATGTAAGTGCTGGAGGTGGCTGAGTCAGCAGACGTGTCACGGCCGAAGAGTCTAATGAAGCCAAAACCATCGCTCGTATGCAGAGAATCGAGAAAGATCAGCTTCTTGAGGAATTGAAGGGTCTGATATACGTACTTGACATTGCTGATTGACTTTTTTCTAACGTGAATTGAAAAAAAAGGCAGTTTTTGAAAGCATAACTTTAAACTCGTTTTCCGGAAAACAATGTTTATAAAACGGCCATAATTTTTCTTTCAGTTATATAAGAGAATATAAAAATATTCTCTAGCCCTTGACGGAGAGTTTTTCACAAAAAAAATTTTTTTATATACTTTTGAAAAAATAAGTTGCGAAAAATCGACTTTTTCACTTTTCACGCTATAATTTAGAAAAAAAAATTTTTCCGTAAAACCGAAAATGTCAAGGACTAGCAAACGCAGTTATGAAACTTATTTATTACTATTTTGTTGTTATAGAAAAATCTGAGGGTCTATGTATCACACCGTTTGCCTCTGCGCCGAATGCAGCTTCCACATTGCCTACTTACTGGGCACTATCTACCTTTTCTCGAAGCGTTTCGTCATATTTTCGAAGCCTTATAGCTTCGGTCTGGATAATACCAGAGAGCTCAAATTCTTAGAATAAGATGTAGTTACCAGAAACACACTAAGTTTCATTTGTCCTGCTTTTATACTTTAGACTTTATTAATACCTGAAATACGTCGATTTCGATACTCATTATCATCAAAATCCGTTATCAAAACGTACCTGTAACTTTTACCCCGCCCCACCCCCAATCAAAGTGGGTTTAGGCTGGTATATAAAATTTATTATTCGTAGGTACTTCCAAAAATACTAGAAAGCTGAAATTTGATATGCTGGCTAAGATTAATACACAAACAACGAAAAAATTAAGAAATCTGTAAATTTCATTCTCCAAACCCTCAATTTCTCATAAGATAATTTCCAACCTTTCAAAAGCCCTAAAAAGCTGAAATTTGGTATGCAGACTAGAGTCTGCACAGACAAAACAAAAATATTAAAAATTCTATAACTTTAACCCTCCAACCGCCCATAAAGGGGGTGCAGGTCCGTATATAAATTTTCTTCTTTCTTTCTACTTCCAAAAGATCTAAAAAGCTGAAATTTGATATCAAAGCTAAGTAGATGTTATAAGTACATAGTGTTATGAGGAAAGAAACTGTGGCGTGCGAGAAATACCTTCTTTACCCGCCTACGCCAGAAGGAAGAACCGCCAGGGTGATTTTTCTTTAAAGGGGGGTAACGGTTTACACTTTCCAAAAATCGAATTTTTTGATTTTTGTCTCATCTTATTGTTAAACATTTCAAGAATATAAGTTAACACTCTGTTACTTTAATTTAATAAAAAAAAAACAAATTTTAATTTTCGACAAAGTCGAATTAGATAAATCTTTATTATGAATCTATTTCCGTACACGGTTTGGCTAAAACTAAACTTGAACTGAAAGCTTAAGATCTATCTGAACTTGTACTTGAAATTTATGAGGAAGAAAATGCAGAGTTGCAGTTCCCATGAATTGTAGTTCCCATGGCTTATGCATCTCTGATGTAATTGTTGGTAGATGTTGTTTGAACGTGCCGTTGTATCATGTTTCTAGATCGTCTGTTAAGTCTTCCCCTCTTAAGTACGGATGCCCTCATTCGTTAAATTTCGTAGAACCTTGGCTTTTTAATATTGTGATATTGTGCTAGGTCAAAAATTGCGATTTCTTGTGTTGGTTGTTGGTTGAATGTTTTGATTTTTTCTTCTTTACTTATTTCTGGAGTAATGATCCTTTGGGCTATTTCTTCTCTTTTTTGATTGATGTTTATCTGTGTCTTTTTATTTTTCCAGATAAATATAATTACTATTGCTAACATGATCCCCATTACGGTGAGGAATCCATAATTTGTCCACTGATGTAAGTTTTTCTCGGCTTGCAGAAGTTCTATCTTGTCTGTATTATTTATCTGGAGTTCCTTTAGCATTTCCAATGATAATAATTCTCTATATTGTTCTTCCTTCGGATTTAATTGTAGAATAGCAGGCAATGCGTGAAAGGTTGATTCTTCTTTTGATATGAAAGTTCTGTCATTGATGCTGATCGTTGTGTTATGAAATTTTACAATGAAGGTTCCATCAAGGTCGTGCGATGTGTCTTCAATTTTCATTGACCCGTTGAATTGGTTTAGCAGTAACATACCTTCGGATATTTCATCTATTGCGGGTACGTGTTGATTGTTGACTTTGTTGCAGGTTGCGTCGAGGCTCTTAAGAAGTGGCGGGATGCAAGTTGTTTTACTTATGTCTATAATGTCTCTTTGATTACAAATAGATAAATAGCCTAAAGTTTTACAATTACTGATTAAACCGAAAATACTATCTCTATTTTTTAAAATATTATCGTAAGGTATTTCGTTGATTACATTTTTTCTTTTAATAGGCTTAACTAATAATTTTTGGAATGTAACATTGGTTGTTAAAGGTATATTTATAACATAAAGTAAAGAAATGGAATTTGTTATAACTTTAACATTAGCAAAATCTAATGCCTCTTCTGGTGTTGAGTATGGCAAATTTTCAATATCTAATATCTCTGTTGCTTTTTGAATTTCTTTTCTTGACAGCATTATTGAGTTAATAACACCTAGTTTAGCCCAGTGAATCGCATATTCAATATTTGTCAATTCTTCTTTAATTAATTTTAACTTGTATTTAATGCTTATGAGCAAATTGTCATTAGATCCGCTGTCTTGTTTTATTATTTTTAATATTGTGTTAGTTATATTTGTTATATTATTGATTCTTTCATTATAAAATTCATTGATGATGACCTGTTTATTATTGTTCTGTAAGACGTTATTTATTTTTTCTTGTATCATTACGAAATCTTCATGGTCAGGATTCCCCGCAATCCATTTCCATGCACTACCGATGAAATCCAAAGATCTCTTAACCTTGTGTGGTTTTAAATTGTGGAGCAAGTCTTGGATTTGAATTAATTCACGGTTAAGGTAAGGAAATAAAAAATGACTTTTTGGTGTTTGTTTCTCCAGGAATGAAGTAATTTCGGATATGAACGATTCATATTGGTTAAGGTCGATAACATGAATCAGCTTAAAATTACCATCTTGTATCTTTGCGGTGCCAGTGTTCAGAGCTATTACCTGTGAATTTGAGTAATCCAAAATCTGGACTTCGCCTTTTGTTTGGAAGACGGTGCATCTGAAACGAGAAATATTCAATTTCTAATATTACTTTTGTGAACGGTATTGCCTGATTCTGTAAGGATAGTTGTGTTATGGTTTTCTTTCACTATTTCTTGGGTAAATCTAGCTGTTAATTTTGTACCTACTCTTTTGTTATGTTTGACATATATTGTTTCCCCGATTTGATAATTTTTTATGGGTTTCCTTTTCTTATTATGATATTGAACGGCCTGTTGTTGTTTCTGTTTTAGTTTGTCTATATTATTCGCGCGAGTTTGCTCGAATTGCTCAGGACTAATTCTGGGGTCTCGACCATAAAAGAGTTCGACTGGTTTTTTTCCGGTGGTGGAATGAATCGTAAAATTGTATTCATTTATGGACCGCTCTAACAGTTCTTGAAATGAGCGTTCAGTACCATCTCTTTTTATGCATCGCATAAGTTCGGATAAGGTAGAGTGGAAACGTTCAACTTGTCCGTTTACCTCACTCTTGTATGACGGTGTTCTGTGAATGCCTATGTTGAGTTCATCCTCCATCATTGAGGTGATCGAGGCTGAATTTAACGACTTCTCATTATCGATTACCACATTTTCGGGAATACAAAAGGAAAATAATATATCTCGCAGTGGGCGTCTTATGTCTTCTATAGACCTCGATTTGATAATTTTGGCTTGCGCAAATTTAGTAAACTTATCGAGAGCTGTGAGGACCAAATGCCCTGCCGTGGAGTAGATATCTATGTGAAGTGTATGACCAGGATAATTAGGAATGGGGGTTGGCATTAATTGTTGGTTATTAGGGTGTCTGTCATATTTGTTCTCCTTACATATCCTACATCGTTTTACTGCTGTTTTTATCTTTGAACTCATTCGTGGGAAGTAGTATTTTTCTAATAATTGATGCCTATTTTCTTCCGCATTACGGTGGGCTCTTCGGTGAATATTTAGAATTGCCTCTTCTTGTTCGGTCTCGTTTGTTAGGTCTTCAACTATTGTTTGTGTGTATCTAATCTTATAATCTTTGAAATGTAAGGGGTATATTTCTTGTATTTGGCCCATTATATCTTCTTCTGTTTTTAATCCGTTAATGGTGTGAGGGTTGAGGTATCTTTTGAATAAATTAATGATATCTGTTTCTGTAAATTGAGGTTGTATTATAATATGTCTGCGGTAACTAGGAAAAGGGGTTTTTAGCTGATAGCTTGTCTCTTCGCCTATTTGGAATATTATTTGGTTGCGGAAGACGTTAATGGGGACTTCTACTGTTGGTATTAAATTATGAGATGAGCTCTCATCGCTATGTTGTGTACTGGTCAGTGGATTGGCGTGTGTTACGAAGGGAAGTCTTGATAGTGCGTCGGCTACGACGTTTGTTTTTCCGGGTTTGTGTTTGAGTTCGTAATTGTACTCTTCTAAAATTGCTTTCCAGCGTTTCATTTTGCAATTTGTGTTTTTGTTACTGAGTGCGTGCGTTAGAGGCTGGTGATCTGTAAAAATTTTTACTTTCCTGGATCCGTAGACATAGTTTCTTAGAGCATTCAGAGACCAAATAATCGCCAGCATTTCTTTCTCATTGGTGGCGTAGTTCTCCTCGGTTTTGTTTAATGTCCTCGACAAAAATGTTATTGGTCTATTGTTCTGAGACAGTACGGCTCCTATAGCGTAATCAGATGCGTCAGTTGTGAGTTCGAACTCTTTTCCGAAGTCTGGATGATTGGGAATGACTTCTTTTGATATGAGCGAACTTTTTATATTCTGGAAAGCTTCCATGGCTTCCTTGTTGAGATTAATGATCTTATTTTTAGAGAGATTTTTGGGTATATGCCCATCTTCCCCTCTTAAAAGGGATGTCAGGGGTTTCGCTAGCTTTGCGTAATCTCTTATGAAGCGACGATAGTAACCTGACATGCCAAGAAATGATCTGAGGTCTTTGAGTGTCTTAGGGGGAGGCAGCTTAACGATTGCTTCTACTTTCTTCGGGTTGGTTTTAATTCCGTCCCTGGATACTATAAATCCAAGAAATTCGACTTCCTTTTGAAGGAATTCGCACTTATCCAACTGGATTTTCATGTTGGCATTTTCCAGAGTTTTGAACACTACTTCTAGATTTTCAAAATGTTCTTTTTCATCCTTCCCAAATATTATTATATCCTCTATGTAGACGTAGCATCTCTTCCCTATGTGTTCCCGTAAGATGTCATCTAGCGTCCTTTGAAAAATGGCAGGGGCATTTTTTAGCCCGAATGGTAGGCGAGTAAACTCGTACTTCCCATTGTTGATGGAAAAGGCAGTTTTTTCGATATCATAATCCTTTAATGGTATCTGGTGAAAACCGCTCTTTAGATCCACAATAGTGAACCAATTATTTTTTCCTAGGTTTGCCAACATTTCGTTGATTTCCGGGATGGGATATTTATCGGGTATTGTAATTGTGTTCAACTTCCGATAATCAATAACCATCCTATATTTCTTTTCGCCAGACGCGTCCAACTTTTTTGGGACGACCCAAACTGGGGAGTTATAGGGTGATCTTGATGGTCTTATAATGCCATCTACAAGTAGTTTTTTTACTTCATTTTCTACTTCATTTTTTAAAGACATTGGATAAGGATATGATTTTGAATACACTGGATCGTTTGTAATAGTACGAATCTCTCCTTTAACAGTAGTTGTGTAGGTTAGCTTTTCATTTGGTTCTGAAAATAGGTTTGGGCAATCTTCTATGATAAGATTGAGTTTAGCTATTTGTTCTTTGTTCATGTGGGAACTTCTAATGTCAATGGAGTTTACGGAATCCGATGTATGCTGTTTTAGACGTATTTTAATATTTGGATTAATGACCATATAATTCTCGTCTGTATGAATGACAGCTTTTAGTTCTTTGAGGCTATCATTGCCGATTATTCCATCAAATGAAATTAGGCTGGGTAGTAAAAAAATTTTTAAGCTTTCTGTTTGTGGTCCGAATAGATTTATTATTGTATGGTGGGTTATCTCAATATTTCCGCCCACCGAAGTGGCGAAAAACCTTTTCCTGTTGGGAATTGGATAACGGACATGTCGTGGTTGAATATAATTTTTATTAGAGCCAGTGTCCACTAGAAATTTTAATGTTTTTCCGCCCTCCGCTGCATATTCGAAATAGGGAAGCGAAGAGCGTTTTAACCTAAAAAATGAATATCATCTAGTTCATCGGGTGGATCTAAGACGGAAATATCGCTACAGTTTATGTAATCGATGAGATTTTGATCATAGTTTAAATCCTCTGTTTTAATGTCTTGTTCGTATTCATTCTAATCATAGCATTGAGAAGTTTCTTGGGATTTGAAGCTGTCGTGTTCTTCAAGTTGATTTTGTTCGACATGATGTACCCTTTGGTGTTTATTATCATGATGCACTCTTTGAGATATTGGTCGTTTATTGATAAATGGTCGTAGGTGATTTCGATTCGGGTAATTTTGATAATTTGCTACGCGGGAATGGATTGAGTGATCTACTTCCATGGGCTCCGGTCTAGGCATTGGCTTGGGAGGTAGTCTTATCGGTTGCCCTTGCGGTTGATAGCTTTGGGGATTTTGTTGCCAGAGAAATTGCGGTCTTGGTGATCTCTGAGGATAATGAGCTAACTCTGGGTAAAATTGTGTTCGGGGGAATGGAGTTGGATTGATTTGTTGCCGATGGCTATTATTTCTTTTTATGGGAATAGGAGGCATTGATGGTCGTTGCGTTCTATGGATGGTATGTTTTGCATGTTGAACTCTGTAGTCTATATTTTCAAGCTTGAGGCATAAATGTAATGCCTGAGGCAGATCTACTGGTTCCTTCATGCTGAGAAGTCTAGGAAGGTCTCCCTTTAGACCTCTGACGAAGGTGTCTAGAGCTTTGTCTCGATAAGCTTGTGTCATATTTGTTAATGATTCTTGGCTCATTTCTATGCTGCTGAGTTTATTAAGGATCAATGACAAATGATGATACACTGTTTGATAAAATTCTGGTATCGATTGGTAACCTTGTATCAACGTAGTCATTTGATATTCTAGGGTTCCCAGATCTCTTTTGTCAGCGTAGTGTAGGGTTAGGCACTTTGAGATTTTCTCCCAATTCAAAGGGGTGTTGTAAGATTCTAGGGCGATATCTGCATGACCCGTAATCTTATTCCTAATGACGTTCAGTATTCCGTAATACTTTGGTGAACCCTTTAAGTGTTCGTAGATTTTAAGAATTCTATCTACACTTTTTTTCCATGAAGAGAATTCTCCTACTTGTCCTGAAAATTCCCTGAGACTTTTAACAACGTCAGGTATTTTATCCATGTCGGATAAGTTTCCTTCCTGACCAGCGTCGATACGTTGATCGACATCATTATTAATATCCGCTCCAGGATTAAGCATAGCTTGAAGGATTGTTTTGCCCTCCCGTCTTAGAGCGTCTATGACTAGTCTGTTTATTGTTTCAGCTAGTTCGGTTTCGTTTCTATCGTTTAGATTTTGGTTAGGAGGAGGAGGCGGGCTATTGTTTGGACCGCCCTGATTAAGGGGTAAAGGGCCTAAGACAGCTGGCCTTATAATATTATTATTTGCCATTTTGTTACGAAAAATAGCAAATGAAGAAAAAAATATATTTCGGATTCGGAATAATTTTTCCTGGTGTATTTTAGTTTGGTACACCGAAATTTTTTATCACGTCAATGAACTTTATTTTAATTTGTTTCTTTCACTAAAAATATTTTTGAAACTTATTTAAACTCGATTCAATTTGGAAAATTTTGTTTCCTTAAGACCACTTCAATTTTTATTACACCAAATTTAAATCACTTTTCTTTATATAAAAATTCGTAAAATTAATTCGATATTGTAATAAACGTTACTGTCAGATGGATAATTGAAAATTTCCCTTACTCACCAGAAATTCTGTTGTCTCAATAAAACATTTATTTCTTAAATTAAAAATAATTCGATTGCTTTTCTAAAAATGCTTTTCTAAATATTTATTCGAAAATCCAAAAAAAAATTGTAAATAATTAGCTTATTAATCACTTAACTCGTTTCAAATATTTCTCTTTTTCAAATTCTCTTTTTTCAAATATTTTTAAAGAATATAAAGATATTATGAACACTTTCCTTAAATTCGAACTTACATAAAAATTATAAGACAGGTATGGTTATCCTTGGAATCACTCTTAACTAAGGGCTTGGTTGTCCCTCTGGTTTTCACAATTACTTCGAGTTTTCTTTAGGTATGGTTACCCTGATGATTTTCAGTAGTTAAGAACTTTCACACTTTCACTTTTTGCAACGGTCCCTGCTCGGGCGCCAGTTAACACTCTGTTACTTTAATTTAATAAAAAAAAACAAATTTTAATTTTCGACAAAGTCGAATTAGATAAATCTTTATTATGAATCTATTTCCGTACACGGTTTGGCTAAAACTAAACTTGAACTGAAAGCTTAAGATCTATCTGAACTTGTACTTGAAATTAATGAGGAAGAAAATGCAGAGTTGCAGTTCCCATGAATTGTAGGCTTATGCATCTCTGATGTAATTGTTGGTAGATGTTGTTTGAACGTGCCGTTGTATCATGTTTCTAGATCGTCTGTTAAGTTATATTGTCAAAATTTTAAATCGATCTGAGCAAAACTCTTCAAGTTATGGTCTATAGTTAGTCCAAGTGCTCATGAATACGCAAGATTGGAGGACAGCAATCGCATTGACAGGGCCGAGATCCAAGCTGAGCATCAGAGGAAAGAAGCCAGGATAAAACAAAGACTTGAGAGAAAAGAGGCTGAAGACATTGAAGCTGCTGCAGGAAGTCTACTCTATGGAGCTGGAATGGATGATTCTATGTAAGTTGAAAAAAAAATTTGTTCTTCACTCTTTTAGCTAATAAACTTTAAACGCGTTTTTCTCGAAAGTACTTTTTCAAAGTACGTGTTCACTGCCATTTAAAAACTACTAGACCGATTCATTTGAAACTTGGTACACATTTTCTACATATAAAATACCTCCCCCCAACGTTTAGTTTTTTTTTACATTAAGGGGTTTCCCACCCACAAAATGGCGGAATTTTTCGTGGAAAATAGCAGTTTACACTTTAGATGGCCACCAAAAATTTTTACATGAAAAAAAAATAATCGGAGAACGTTGGGGGGAGGACTTGATAATACTTTGACTAAATTTTAATGGTTTTTGATTTCAGATAATTTCCGACCGAGATACAGTGAACACCGCAAATTGTATTTTTTCAAAGACGTTCTGGGGCAAGCTCTGTCACCGGCTTGTTTTGCAATATTTCTGCATGAAAAAATTACGGAATATTGTTAAAAGTATGCTTAATAATGTACAAAAGGTTTCAATAAATTTGCTCAATACATTCCTTAAAAAAAAGTGTTTTTAGTTACGCTGAAACCCCGTCACCCCCTTAAGACGGAGTTGGATCAATGCGTTGAGCGGCAAGACCACCATGCCATGGGTCCCGGGTTCGAGCCCAGATGACCGTGAGCTTTTATTAAGAAATTCAAAAAAAAAATAATCCACTCCGTCTCTGGGCTGTTGTCTAGCTCGCAGCAATGCAAACAAGACTCAAGTTTTCCTCACTTCCCTTACCCTAATTCCCTTCCGGCCAAAACCATGCTAACGCATCAAAGGGTTGTCCCCTAGGATTTGGCCAAATCGTATAAAAAAAAAAAAAAAAACTCGTCTTAGTGCCTAATTTATTGCTTCTATGACAAGATTGTTTTGTTCTACTTGAAGTTAACAAAACAATCTTTCGAAAGAAGTAAACATAGCCATATCGTATTTAAGAAACTAACAAGCATTTTTAAGTCTTAAAGCTCGGAATTGTACGGAAGGAGAAATTTAAAAAAAAATACAAGCACGAGACCATGGCCGGACCATGATTTACTGCTTGCGTTTTGGATGAAAATTTGTTTGCGACTAAAATGTCAGGTTTAATCAGAGATTTCTTATTATTTCGGTTAATAAAGTGTATACGTTTTTACTTTTTTGAAGAGATAATTTAATCTGCTTTAAATTAATATAAATAAAGCACAACAGTCAGCTATAGTTGAATATAATCGGTTAATAAGCTATGTACTACCCTGATTTATCGCTTATTACAAAGTCAACAAGGAAAAGAGGTAACGACAGAGAGTGTATCTAAGCATGACACAATATTAAAGACCAGTGACTTAATTGCTTACCATAAGTCCATAAGAGTGACTGTGCGACAGCCGCGAAACTGCCAAGCCATACTTTTTGACCAAGGTGTAGGGTTTCTAGAGTTAGGGGTTGTAGAGGAGCTTGGCTCTACTGGAGATCTGATAGATTTTTAACACTGAAAGCGGTATGAGCTTGTGAGTCGTGGAAACCTTCTTAAAATGAAATGTTTTTGGTGGGATATATGATGTCCGGACCCGAATTTCGCAATAGCACTTTTTTTTAGATTTTGGAAGTAAAGTTGTATTTACAAATTAATTTAGGTATTCATAACATCATTGGGTGTTTTTTATCCACACCCAAAGTTGACTGACGATTTTGGCCAGTAACAGCAGAGTCCCCCCTTAGTCAACACACAACATTCATCAATTATACATCTAAAACTTCCTTGCGAATCAATCTATCTAATCGTGAAAACCGAAAAAAGATACGTTCAGTAATTACGGAAATAAGAGCGTACAGACAGACAGACGCGGCGGGTGGTTTTGTTTTATAATATCTAGCGAAATGCCCAAAAAGATAAATACGATTACTGTGGGTTACCCTTAGGGGATAGAATATACCATCGCGGACTTTTCTGTAGGCCTTTTTACATACACAATTCCGTAGTATATTATTTCAAAGGTTTAGTCAGCGTTAGCAATGTAGGCGCCCCATTTTTTTACGACTTGATTACAAAACTTCAACTTTTTTCTTCTTTATATAAATATAATATATGCATATATTATACATATAAATCCTTCGGAAGGAATTCTATAAACGGTAGGTAAAACCGTATCAAAATTCGTGGCATAGTTTAGAAGAGCTAATCGCACAAACAGACAGACGCGGGTAACGGCATTGTTATATACTAATTAGACAAGTGATTTATTCAGATTTTGGCTGCTCGAACAAAATTCAAAATTTTTAGTGTTCCCACTAATATTTTCCTAATACTTATTCAGAGCCTTGGCTGCTCGAATAAGTATTATTCCCAAATAATTGTCAATATAATTGCAGAACCTGGCTGTTCGCAATTATATCCAATTAATTTACTTAACACTTGTATCCATATCGAGAAATAATTATGAACCTGGCTGTTCGAATTATTATATTTTCAGATAATTACTAAAACAAATCATTTAAATATAAGTATATAGATAACTTATTTAGGTGCTAGGTTAAAATCTTTTAAGTGAAATGTAAGAAGTGCAAGTGTTTAAACATAAAACATAAACATAATTTTATCAGCAATAAATCTTATCCTTTGCAATGCATCATCCTTTTTGAGCGTACAGACTGAACAGTCACTGTATCAAAAAATAAGAAAATTTAAAGCTGTAAACATCAAGAAGACTTCGAGCAATAAATAGATCAATAAATTTAGTCAATGATAACTTATTGCCCTAAACACGAATTATTGTAAGTCCAATTTAATTAGTTAATTTCGATTTGCGTTGAGATAATTTTAGTAGCGGTGTAAACATAAATTATGTTTAAAATATGTTGTTATATGTAGTTCTAATTAAAATTTAAACGAGTTTGAAGCATGAATACTAAATGATAGGTACGACAGGTAGTCGAAATTGTTGCTAAACAAATCAATTCTCTATGGTTTTTTCGGAGTACCTACATTTGTTACTAAAAATATTTCAAATGTGCTAAAAACTTGCGCTTTAATAATTAGAATTAAATAGCGTGACATATAAATTTACTTACGTCTGATTTCTGTTTCTGTAAACGGCTTCTTCTTGACAGCCTGCAATCAAAATAAATTCACATGTGAAATATTTTTGAAAGGGGCATCATAGGTACCTACCTTATTGGCGCGTTTTCCCAGTAGTGCAGTTCCCAACATCTGAAAAATAAAACTGTAAGTCAAGATTGTCAGCTTTCAATGTGTTGAATATTTAAATGTATCATAAATATTGGAAAATTGTAAATAACAGTGCCAAGGCATTCAGAATGCTACTCAGGTGAAATTATTTATGGCCGAGAGTGGGATGGTATGATCGATGAAATTAACACAACTACTTGTTGCGCTAATGTAAATTAAGAATTATTTATGTCGGTTAAGACTTAAATTACTTAATTAATAAAATATTAAAGATAGATTTATTGTCTCTATATATATATATATATTTTTTTTTTATACGATGTGGCCAAATCCTAGGAGACAACCCTTTTTTGTTTTGGCCGGGAGGGAATTAGGGTAAGGGAAGTTAGGAAACTTGGGTCTTGTTTTTGCATTGCTGCGAGCTAGACAACAGCCCAGAGACGGAGGGAATTATTTTAATTTCTTAATAAAAGCTCACGGGGTCATCTGGTCTCGAACCCGGGACCCATGGCATGTGGGGCTTGCCGCTCAACGTATTGATCCAACTCCTTCTCCATGCATGCAATGCGAGTTTGTGTATTGTAATTTATAATATAATGTGAAATAAATACTCTTGAAGAAATTGCTTTACAATAAAATGTTTACATTATTTTTCAACAAATGTTGAATTTTTTTTAGATCTTTTAACTTGTAGCATAACTTTATATGCTCACTGTGAAAAGTCGGAACCATTGTTTTTAAAGTACTAATAGGGTATCGTAAGGTAAGAAAATATAAAATTTGTAAAATTTTTTTCGCGGATTTGAAATTTAGAAAAAATTTTTGTAGGAAGTTGGCTGCAAATGTATCTAGAATAGAAATAATTCATACTCCATAATGCCGCTGGCATTCAAGTTAGTCAACACAACAGCACCAACAAAGCTTAGGCAAATCCATTTGAGACTGATTTTTTCTTGAACTACTGCACCTTCAAACATGCTTTGGTGTGGGAAGTATTGCTTCATCTGTCATAGCCTCAGAAACATGAAACCGAAGAATACCAATTGGTTTAGTAATGACTGTTTAATAGCCATTAAAAACAAAGAAGCAGCGTTCCAGGTATATAAACTGTCGCGTATTGTTTTTTTGATTAACCTAAACTGAGAAGGTTCTATTCTCGATGTATATTTACATTTTTTTTATGTATGACGCGTACGCTCATTTGGATAATTATTTTTTCTTGTTGTATAGAGTTCGTTGTCTCTTTCGCGCCCCCCCCCCCCCCCCCTTTACATCGCTTGAAATAGCTCGAAAAAAATTTGTTCGCTGCTTTTTGTTTGCGGACTTCTTTTCGCAGGAACTTTTTTCGCATGCAATTATTTCTTCTTTCTTAATAATTTTTTTCGCAAAGTATTATTTCCGCCCCAAATAATATTTAGAAACTAGTGGGGTAGGTCCAGATTCTGGGTGTCGCATCATTGGTGCGACCCTTGAGGTCCACACAAACAACTTCCCAGTTAATAACAATTTTCAATTATTATTAACAATATTTAATTGTTAATAGCGATAAATTTCATGATCATAGTACAAACGAGTAAGTGAAAACTCAATAAAATTCATACTATTCGATTTATCGTTTTATTTATCATTAATATCAACTATTTATGATTTTTTTAAACATTTTTTTAATGTTACAAAAAACTATAAAAGGTTTGGATTTTTTTTTTAAGTTGTATCAGAACCAATTAGATCAGATGAATCTTTTTCAAAAAAAAACTTTCGCCCACTTGTATCTCATTTAAAAATACTTAAAAAATTGATATTTTAAATTTATAAATAAATAAATTAATAAATTTAATTTATCATGATAATTTCGTTGTAATTAGATGCAAAATTTTTTTTAAAAAAATTATTCCGTTATAGCACTATTTTTTAATGAAAACCAAATAAATGCACTTTGTTTGGAATTCATTTGTTATTAATAATTTTGAATGGTTATAAACAATTTATAATTGATAAAAACAATTCTTAATTCTTATAGATCATTTTTAATTGATATAAACAAAGTTTATTCATAAAAGAAATTTTTTGTGGTAGCAAAAATTTCAATTGTTTATAAGAATTTTCAATTGCTATGAACAATCTGCAATTTTGTATTCAATTTCCAATTTTCATAATCAATTTTCAACCAGGTGAAACCATTTTTTATAATTATAAATTTATTATTGTTATAAACAATCATTTATTGTTATAAACAATATTTCATCATTATAAACAATTTCTGTTCATAATAAATTGTCATTATCCGACTTTTTGATGACCCGATCGTCATCAGAACAAATTACATCGAAGAAATCCTTTTCAAGAAAGTCTGAAATCAACTTTTTTTTCAGTTTTTTTGTTAAAACAAGAAAACGGCTGAACCGAAATTGATTAAATTTCTTTCAGCTCTTATTGACAATAATAGCGAAGTCGTTATCATTTTTTGTTCGCGAGATTTCGTTGTCTAAAAAATTGGGTCCGAACGTACGTACGTACGTACACACACACACACACACACACACACACACACACACACACACACACACACACGCACACGCACACACATACACACACACACACACACACGCACGCACACACACATACACACACACACACACACACACACACACACACACATATATATATATACACACACATACATGCGTTCAAAAACATGCGTAAAACACTCTGGTGACTTTGAAATATAAAATAAAATTAAAACTAAAAATTTTGAAAATCGGGCCCATTACAATAACTTCCTATATGTGGGAAGTTAATAAATGAATCGTGCGCAAATAGAATAGATTTTTTAACGGGCTTCATAAAAACACAACCTAGCGTGTTTGGGATTTAACAATAATGGACCTGGAGTGCAGGGGAAAGGAACGTAAAGCATTCCGTTACACGGTGTCACTCATCAATGCATTATCAGCAAGTTGACCCAAACAATAATATAATTTAAACGTTTCATCCTTAAAAGGTATTTATTATCTAAAAAAATCACGGTGGTGATCAAGGTATCATTTAGAATTTATTTTAACAGTTATCTTAAATAATAAATATTGCGGTACCTATTACAAATAAGTTGGTATATACACATAGTAGAAAAAGTCTGCGTTCACGCACTAAATTTTTCTTAAATTCCTTATTTTATTAAATAACTTATTTAATTTTTGCTGAAATTGATTACTGCTTTCTCATTTATTTTAAGTAAAAACACAATAATGAATTTCGAACATAAAAAGTTAACGTTTATGTTTTGTTTACCGCAGCGCGGAGCTTTTTCCGTGCTGCCAAGATTCAAGGTAAAATAACGTGCCCAGAGCAGCCTCACTCTGGGTGATAATAAAAGGCTTGGTTCACGTTAACTTTATGAATGACAAAAGCTTTATTTCAGAATTATATTTATACAAAGTTTTATGCTAACTTAAATGCTAGGTCTTCAAATTGACAATTTTAGTCAACCTACATAAAGTGCAATTTTTGCATTTTCCGGCGGTTAATACTCTGCTGCTGATGGTTGAATTTTCCGACGGTTAATGCCCTGTTAATTGTATTGCTGACTGGCTTGGTCAATGACTTTAATTTCTTGAGGTTGCTGACAGTTTATTCTTAAGAAAAAAAAAATTAAACGCAATTATGCACAAAAGCAACGATTTTTTCAGCAGAAAAACTTCCTAGTATTTAGATTTCCCGTTAATTTAAATTCGCTTGCAAGCATAATTGTGTAACTCAATGATGTTTCACTATCAGTTGACTTCCTAAAGTGTTGAAGAATATATAATTTTAAAATTTTTTTGGAGATAAACAGTACCTTTTTATAATGGAAAATAAAAGACGTGAAATTAGTGTTAGTGAGCGACAAATTATTGTTAAATTTTGGAAAAATGGCAAAAGCCTACGACAAATTGCTAAAGATATTGGTCGTCAATATTCGTCTGTCCAGAGAGTTATAAATAACTTCAAAGAGACGGGTGCTTACGTTTCTAAACCTCGCACTGGCCGCCCTGCAATCCCATCAGATAGAGAAAGGCGTGACATCATCAACCAGGTGAAAGTAAATCCAAGAGTAACAGCCTCCAAAATAGCTGAAGATATTGCCGACAAATTTAAAAAAAAATATGTCCTGACACCGTACGGAAAATTTTGAAGAAAAGCAAGTATCATAGCCGGGTTGCTAGAAAGAAGCCATTCATATCCAGAGTTAATAGACTAAAAAGATTAAGCTGTGCAAGGGAGCATGTAAATAAACCTATACAGTTCTGGAAAAGAGTTATTTTCTCCGATGAGAGTAAATTTTGTATATTTGGGATCAAGGGTAGAAAACTTGTTTGGAGAAGAGCCTGTTCAGCCTATGAAAAACAAAACTTAATTCCAACGGTGAAACATGGTGGTGGAGGTGTGATGGTTTGGGGGTGCATGACTAGTAAGGGTGTCGGAAAACTTGAATTTATACAAGATACAATGGATAAATTTGGGTACCTTAATATTCTAAAAACAAATTTGAAAGAAAGTTCCAGAATGTTAGGGCTAGAGGCCACCTTTTTGTTTCAGCAGGACCAGGATCCTAAGCTACGGCGGGGATCGTACGTGATTGGCTGCTGTACCATGCTCCCAGAAACTCCGAACACCGCCACAATCACCAGACCTCAATCCCATAGAACACCTATGGGATCAAATTTTGTTAACTACTTGGGCGAACAAACACGAACAAACTAATTTTAGACTAAATTGAAATAGAAATAATTGCAGGCGATGTTCTACGAAAAAATGTCCGCTAATAAAAACCTACTCAAAAATTGCATCGATACCGTCTCTTTCGCAGAATAATGAAAATTTAGGACCTAGGGCGTGATGGGGGAGGGGTGACACCAAACTTTGTAATGTGACTTAGGTGTTTCTTTTTCTGGTGTATATGTAGAGTGTGTCGCCCAATTAGTAGCAGAGTTAAGGTGGGGTTGGGTTTTGGGTGTTATATTAAATTAAAAAAGAGGACTAGAATTGAACAGCTTATATTTGGTTCTTTGGCATATATTTAAGTGTCGTTAAGGTAAGATTTGATAGAGGAGGAGTGTTACCTAATATCGCAGTATATGAACCGATTTTAAAGAGATTTTTTAACCGGCTTCAAAAAACAAAACCTAGGGTGTTGAGGAGTTAATAATAATAGACCTATAGTGAGGTTGGAGAGTGCAGGGAAATGGAACGTAAGGAGTTTCCTTACACGGCCCGTGTCAATCATCACTGCATTATCAGCAAGTTGATCCAAACAATAATATAATTTAAACGTTTAACCCTTAAAAGGTATTTGTTATCTAAAAAAATCACGGTGGTGATCAAGGTATCATGTAGAATTTATTTTTACAGTTATTTTAAATAATAAATATTGCGGTAGCTATTACAAATAAGTTGGTTTTCACCCATGATACCTTTTAAGGTTAATTACCAATCGGTCAAATATAAATGCACCTTCTCAAATTTCTTCCTCATTTATGGTCATACAAATTTCGTAACATGAAAATTCCGATAACGTTAACATAAACAAACCCTGTCTTAAATTACCATGTACGAGGTAATTGCACTCTTTGGGAAACCCAAATACTTTTAATTTGTACAGAACAAATGCGTAATTTTATATTGAAATGATCCACGTTTTCGTCGGAACTTGGTAGAAAAATCTTGTATACATACTGGGTTGGTTTTGCTTTTGTTTTGTTTTTAAACACAGAAAACACTCGCTTTTTGTTGTACAACTTTTATTAAAAAAAAATATTTCTCTTGCGCTGCATTTCGTCTTCTTAGGACATTATCAAGTTACAAACAAGCTAGCTTGTAACCTACCGTATGTGACTAACGAGTGGACATTTACTGTTTAAAATTTTTAAGTTAGATTAAATTCATTTTAATAACACAAACAAATATATGTACCTAGCTAATTATAAGTGCATGAAATTTAAAATCTATTAAATTTTAATTTTCAAAAGGGGGCTATTATTATTCAAATCTATTTGGTGATTTACCAAAAATGAGCCTCAGTTTTTTTCTTTTTTAATTTCTAATGCTTCGTATTTGTCTAAAATTCTGTAATCGTTTATATTATGTCGTAATTTTAATGATGTTTTATGATCAGTTTCTATTAAATGCTTACTAAACCCAGACGTTAGGCGATTGTTTTTTGCTGCAGATACGTCGTGTTCTTTATATCTCGTTTTAATATTAATTTTTTACATTGGAAGAGTAAATAGCATTGCAGTCATTGCAATTTATGCTATACACGCCACTGTTTTCTATATATTTTTAAAATGTATAAATGCGTTAACCAAGAATTCTTATTAGGTGGAAAGTGGTTGAGTAAGGGATATGTAGATCGATCGATTAAAAAATCGAAATAAATATAATCAGGCGTATTAGGAAAAGCAGACAGAAGTTTTCTTTAACTGGGCCTAGGGAGTTCCCCGACAAATCGTTGGGCCTCTAGTGTCGCAACGAGTGTAATAGTAATAGAAACTGATGTAGTGTAATATTAAAGTTTATAAGGTTTGAAGTTTGTGAAGTTACGAATTAAAAGTGAAAAATATTCAGGGCAGGTGTATCTTAAGTAAGCACTCCCACCTCCTATGAATTACCCTATACTAGACGAGGTTAAACTGAAACTGTGCAATCAGGTTAAATATCTAGGTCGAGTCCTAGATAGAAACTTACTTGGAAGCCTTACGTCCAGGAAAGAGTACGGAAGGCTACAGTGGCGCTGTAAGAGGTAATAGGGAAAAGATGGGGTATGGATTGTGCATCCAAAAGCAGTGGATAAGGTTCAGAGTATGGCAACACTGCTAATAACAGGTGCCCTTAGAACCACACCTTCTTAAGTCCCGAACACTATTCTCCACCTTCTACCGTTACATCTCTTTGGTAAGCAAACCGCGTCCTGAGCTGCCATTAGGCTTACTTTGATCCAGACCTGGAAACGAACTGACATCGGTCACTGCACAATTCTGAACGGAGGAACTGCCAGCAACATAGACTATTTCACGCCCAAGCCTTTTTTTGGAACTAAATTCGACTCCTCCTTTCCTACCAGATCGAATTGGGAGGAAGGTCCACCCCAACGGGGGGTCAGAGCATCTCTACACTGACAGCTCCAAATTGGAAGGCAGAGTAGGATGAGGTATCTTCTCGAAATATTTGGACATCGATATCTTATTCCGCTTACCTGACTACTGGAGCATGTTTCAGGCAGAAATCATGACTACAAAAGTAGCCGTGGACCGTCTGAATGATTTAACGCTACTTAAAGATTAAAGGGAATTAATAGCGGCCTGACTATCTGTGAAAATACATATGTTACATTTTCACAAACAGTCAGGCCGCTATTAATTCCCTCAGGGTAGTATATACTACCTCCAATGTTACAAGTCGCCCATCTCTGAATGGCATAGCTGAGCATCTAAAAGTAGGGTTAATCTGCGTGCCTGGATATAGTAATATTCCGGGTAACTGTAGAGCCGACGAACTAGCGGGAATCGGCACCACTCGTCCTGATTCGGATATTAACCACCAGCTGGGAAAACCAGTGGCCATTTGCAAACTGGAACTATCACAGACATCTCTCAGGATTGCAAATGTTAATTGGCAGGAGGAACATACCTGCCAGATCACCTGAGAGATATGGCCAAAACTTGACCCTAAACGGTCAAGAAAGCTCATCCTACTTGGACGCAAAGTAATTAGCAGTACCGTAGCCGTAATTACGGGCCACTTTTGTTTCAAGAATACTATAGTGGCCTTGCAATATAAAAAAATATAAAAAATTTTGATTTCGCTTTTCAGACCCATAACATTACAATAACAGGCCTATATATATATGTCTTTCCACCATCCGTCTGTCACAGATGGTTTTCTCGAAAACGACGTAACGTAAGGAATTTGAAACTTAGCAGACTGTTAGGCCTTTATGAAGCGCACATATTTGACCGGCATCGGTTTCATAGCCAATGAATGTGCAATCTCTCCTTTTAATTTGAATGGTGGGGTTGGGGGGCTGCCCCTACCTCATTCCCTTAAGTTTGTTTTGTGTCGTTTGGGGTATCGTTTGAAAGGGTCACTTTCACAGATTCTAAATTTTTTTTTTTATTTTGTTGTTGAATAGTTTCTAAAGAAATAGCTCAAAATGTGTGGTAACACACCACCCCTCAACTCCTTGATTTCTAAGGCGCAAATTGCGATATTATCAAGGACAGTGTATTGCGTCTTAGATAACAAATATAATCTGTACACATATAAAGCCCTTGTAGCACTAAAGATAAGAAAAGCAGTCGGCGAATTGCAATGCCTTATGATAACAATGGGTAATAATAGCAGCATTGCAGGAAAGATAACTAAGTTCACAGAAGGATATATGAAGGTACAAGTGTTTTAAGATAGGCTATAGACGACAGTTAAGGGCGGTTTTTCGGCTGGTAAATGGTATGTAATGCGAGGTTTCAAAGTAGAAAGCTTGAGCTGCGAGATTTGATTACCGTCGATCATGTATGAAAAAAAATAGTAATACAGAAAAACTGCAGCTTTTTAAAAATAAATGTTTTAATGTTAATTTAAAAGACCAGTCTTGTATCCGACTGTTTGAATGTTCTTGAAATTAGACAAAAATGGGCTGTCACGGAACCCTAACTGCGTGAGCCCAACTCGATCTTGACTGACTCTTTTTCACTATGAGTACGCCCCAAACACATAGAAACTATTTTTTCTCAATGATTTTCAATTTTCGGTTATTAAATAATCTGCATAAAGTTACATCGAGAAGTCATATATTCCTCAGATCAATTCAGAGAGCTTAATTTTAAATTCTTTTAATTGAAACTAACTTGAAACCTAGTATACGCAGATGACATAGTCCCGATTTTTAACAAAAAAACTAGTGGACACTTTAGGGAAGAGATGGGGTAGTTCCGACATCAACGAAAGAGATGAGTTACTTTTTGATTTTATTCTTGGAACTAACTTCCAGATCTGTAACGCGGGTGCAGAACCCACCTTTGCTAACTAACTTATGCGGAAAGTTCTGGTCGTAACGTTAGTCTCGGAACAATCCGCCCACTTTATAACAGAGTGGAAGGTATCCAAGGAACCATCCTTTTCCGACCACGCGTACATCGAATTTGGGATAGCACTCTACAATCAGACATGCCCTCCTTATAAAAACAGGTTCAGAACGAACTGGGACCTCTACAAGATGGTTCTCAGCAATAGTCTGCCTGTCGGAGGCCCACCTATGATTGGAAACAGACAAACCCTTGATAAGGTGGTGAACACCCTGACACTTGCGTGTAATTTCTTGCCCCGAAATGTCGTAATCTCTTTAACCAACTAATGTCTGGACTTCTTATAAAGAATGCCTCAAAAAATTTAAGAAACTGATCAGGAAAGCAAAACGATCCTCGTGGGAGAGCTTTTGTAATAAAATGGAAAGCACCTCAGAAGCGACTCGCTTGCGGAAAATCCTCTTAACAACGCCCATCACCCCAAGCCTCTTCACCGAAAGTGACGGTAGTTGGACCTCATCCAGTCTTTAGTCGCTGGAGTTAGTAGTCAACACACGCTTTCCGGGGTGCCCAGCAACCAATGTTGCTGAGTTGCCCGTTACTCCAGGTTGCCATGAACTGGTCCGTAATATTATTGACAAGAGAAAACTGAAATGGGCGATACGAAGTTTCAAGCCCTATTAATCACCGGAATTAGATGGTATCATCCCAGCTGAACTACAATTAGCTTCTGAGATACGGATTCCGTAGCTAATGGTAATTTACGAGGCCTGCCTTAATCCATCCTCATGGACGAAGGTGAAGGTGGTCTTTATTCCAAAAGGAGGAAGAGCCTCACACTATAATCCTAACGATTTTAGGCCCATCAGCCTCTCCTGATTTCTGCTCAAAACACTGGAGAGACTCTTAGATATCTATATTAAAGAGACAATCAGCCCTTCCAAGCTGTCTCTCTCGCAACATGCTTCCACTAACGCTAAGTCCGTAGAGACATCCCTGCATGAACTTACCACAGTTATGGAGCATTCACTACTGCAAAAAGAATACTCACTTGTAGCCTTCCTCGATGTTGAGAATTCTTTCAACAATATCGGGTCAGAGGTGATAATGGCATCCTTGAGGAGGTTTGAACTCGATGATCTTCTCATCATACTTATTTACCTCATGATAAAAGGCAGGGTCATTGTCTCAAATTTGGGAGGATTTAAAGAGCGGTTACTAGAGATAACCCTCAGGGAGAAATCCTCTCGCCTTTCCTATAGAACATAACTCTGGATGAGTTAGATCACTTTGGTAAGCAAACCGCATCCTCAGTCGCCATTAGGCTTAACACAATCCAGACCTGGAAACGAACTGATTTCGGTCACTCCAAAATCCTGGACAGAACAACTGCCAGCAAGATCGATTATACCTCGCCCAAGCCTTTCTTTGGACTCCTTCTTTCCCGCCAGATAGGAATGAGTCCACCTCTACACTGACGGCTCCAAATTAGAAGGCAAAGTAGGTAGAGGTATCTTCTCGTAACATTTGGACCTTGCTATCTCATTCCGCTTACCTGACTACTGCAGCGTGTTTCAGGCGGAAATCATGGCTATTAAGGTAGCCGCGGACCACCCGAGGCATTTAACGCTACCTAGAGATGATATTTGTCTTCTCACAGATAGTCAGGCCGCTATTAAATCCCTCACGGGAGTATACACCACCTCCAAAACGGTTATAACATGTCGTTCAGTACTTAATGACATAGCTGAACACCTGAAAGTACGGCTTATCTGGGTGCCTGCATATAGTAATATTCCGGGTAACTGTAGAGCTTTGGCTCCCGTGATCTAACTCCACTGATACTGGAACTAGCTCGGTGCAGAGGGGGTAACAGGTACACCTCTTCCTCTCAGGTATCTTATGGGGTTTTTAAAAATTTTTGTAGAATCAATCTGTGGATTCACAATGGGCCTCTTTGGCCTGAGTGTGCCTTCTTAGGCCGCCGAGAGGGGGTGGGGCGAAGGGGGTAAACCCCTCGGGCCCGGGCTTTCAAAAGGGGCCCCGTCATCTAAGTCATTAACAGAAAAAATTTTCCATTTTAATTATATAGTATATATAAAAAATGTTTCACGATTGAAAAAGTGTAATATACTAGACAGATTTTAAATTGAAAGTCACTCATTCGATTGTATATGGGCCCGTAAACGCTTAGTCCCGGGGCCGAAATTCCTTTAGCTGCGGGCCCGTTTGTGGTACCCCCCGGGCCTGAATTTTGTCTCTATGGGCCTGTAGGCAGCCACTTTAACCTAACCTAACCTAGGGGAGAGATGGAAAAACATTAAAGAAGCAAGAATGTAGTTTTTGAACTTCGTTTTAATATAGCGGGATCTTCAGTAATTTTCTGAAGCGCACAACACTGGAAAATCACAGAGGCGTCATAAATTGATCCGATGTTTTTAATTTTTTCTTTATTGCTTATCGGTCATCCTTCAATCTAAAATTAAAATCATACTATATTTCAAGATGCTTTCTTTTTGAATGTCAACATACCAAACATTTGATCAATGTCACTCGTTAGTTTATGGGCGCTATCTTCTGAGGTTTTTAAGAAGACTATACAAATACCAAATTATCCGTTTGGCTTAGTTCAGCATGTAAAGTAATGTTAAGACAATGAGTTAATAAATTTTTAAAATAATTTTAATATACATATATGCTAAAGACCATTTATTAACATTTATGGGAAATGCAATGCAAAAATAATAGAAGAAAAATGAAAGCTCTTCGCATACACGTCTTGGGTGCTCTTGCTATTTGTGTTAGCCGATGCTGCTAAATTAAATCATCAGGGCACGTGATTTATCTTAAAATAGTTTGCCAACGGATTATATTTATATCGATGGAATATAAATATAAATTTATTTCCACGCGCACTTTATTATTGCGTCTATAATTTAGGCCAATTAAAATACAATAGTTGTAAATTAATAGGTTTAGATAAGAGGGTTTTTATTGAGAAAGATCATGTTGTGTGAATAATATTGCAAGATTTTATCGTCGTTTTATGTTTTTAAGTAGCTCATTATATCTATTTTTGCCAAAAGTAAAACGTGCTACAACTGATTTAGTCTTTTTAGCAATGCCAAACTTTCTTAAACTGAATCCGACAAAATTATTTTGCGTTTTGATTTCTGCTATTGTATTTTAACATATGAAATATATATACTGGAGTGATTGCTGCTCTGAAATGTCTTCAAGAAAATTGTATCACTTTTCGCTAGTTGTCCCTTTCTGTGTAAGCATCTTTTTCTGCAACATAGTTTTCTTAATTGCCAACGTAATGTCGCCTAGTAAATGCAGGCGATAGAAGTATATGACAATATTCACAATTATTTTATATCACTTTCTGGGTAAGCATTTTGCAGATTAGAACAACCTTTTTTTTAATTTTTATTTCAGTAATTCCAATGAATTTTACATTTTACTTGCAACGATATAAAATATTAAAATTAAATATGTCATTTCGTATATGTATATATGGTTATTTTATTCTGCTTACAACAGCCACAAACTCACAGTAAACATTGGAAATTAAAAATGATTTTTCTCCACTGAAGGTAAAATTATACCCATATGAGATAGCTTATAAAATACTCCATTTTAATACATCTCAATGGAGAGAATATAATAAAGTTTCTTCTCGGAGAACTTTTCAGTTCTTTTAAAGCTTTAGCCAAAGATTACTTACTACTAGATAACCGGCTCCCTAAATTAAATAGGTAGACTTGAAAAAGTACCACTGGCACGAAATATATCTAGATTTTAAAGGCATAAGAATATGCATGCAAATAAGGAGTAGAGAGATTTGACTCCTGTCAAAATTATCTGAGAAAATCACTTGCTCCTGTAAAATTCTGTTCTCATCCGGAGAAAATCAAAAAATCCTGTAAAAAAGTATCGCCAAATCTTGTCAAAGAGTAAAAATGTACCAAAAAGTACCACCAATAAAAAGAATTCATGTAAAGCACATGACTGATTAAGTTACTTGTGTGCGTAAGAAAATTTCAAACTCTCAATGTATTCTGATCTTTTATTGAGTGAAGTACATTTGACGTTTGTAAATGCACACAAGAAAAGTCTACGTGTCACTTATCCGCAAACTCTCCCGTAAAACAAATTTTTAGTTCTGATTGCAGGGTTGGCCGATGCGGGAAACATACAAAAGCAACCAAAAATTTTTCACTACTTTGTTCGAAGCTGTTTATCTAGTAGTCAGTAATCTTTGCTTTAACAATGCAAGGCTAGAACTCTAGCAGCAATAAGAACGCGGTTTAAGAAAACGACAACGGTAAATGTCAACGTTCGCCCAGCGTGACGTAAATATTACATTAGACTACTTTACTTCTTTTGCGCCATAGATAAAATATTCATTCTAACACATTAACAACTGCACACTCGCAGAATCCAAAGCAATGAGAAATACTTATGTAATTGAGGAATTTAAAGCTTGCTATTTAAACGAAGCAGGAGCCTTCAATTTAAAATACGGTACCTATAGCCGTTTTCACGCAATATTAGACTTTTAGGTCAAACAGGGCAATTTGAATCTACAAATATAAAGTCGGTACGACAAAGCGATGCAAACAGAAGCGTCAAGAAATATATTGTTTTAAATGTTAAAGTCTATAATTTCTCGCAAGCGATTAAAGCAGAAATATTATAAAGTTGAAACTACTTTGGTAGCATGTTAACATCAATAGTAAATTCAACACAAATTCGCGTCATGAATAATATTCAGAAAATTAGCACGCTAAAATAAAATTTTCAAATTGATTCCCATATTTTAGCTAGATCTCACTTAACTAAACAAATAAACTTAAATAGCAGGAAAGGGGGGGGGGGGGGGGGGGGGGGGGTAAAATCTCAACCGTTTGGGCGCTACAGAGTCATTCATTAATCTCAGTTTTTTACGATATGCATTGGAGACGGAGTCGGATCAATGCGTTGAGTGGCAAGACCAACATGCCACGGGTCCCGGGTTCGAGACCAGATGACCGTAAGCTTTTATTGAGAAATTCAAATAATCCACTCCGTCTCTGGGCTGTTGTCTAGCTCGCAGCAATGCAAAAGACTCAAGTTTCCTCGCTTCCCTTACCCTAATTCCCTTCCGGCCAAAACCATGCTAGCGCATCAAAGGGTTGTCCCTAGGATTTGGCCACATCGTATATAAAAAAAAATCATTCTTTTATTTTCATCTTGTGATCTACCTAGCCCAGCGACATGAAACAAACGCTAAACAACTACTTTCCCAATGATCTTTTCAGCATTCTGCGTCAATGTTTGTACATAAGAAATGTACAAACCTTGTCAACAATATTGATCTAACTCCTACCATTGAAAAAAATGTTTTGCGATTACCTAAAATTCAGCATTTTCCCAAATCTTCTCCGAAATTAATGTAATTCACAAATCAAATTCTTTTTATTAAACTACTTATCCAGAAAGATACCTTTCCAAAAAGGTACAACATGTCCAGGCAGATTAAGGATGTAGAAATTCGTGTGCAGAAAACCTTTTGGGAAATATTAAGAAAATCTGCTATTTAAAGAAATTAAACCCAAATTAATCTTAAAATGCTTTTTATTGAATTCAAAACTTATTGCAATTAATGGTATTATGTTACAAAAGCTGTTCAAAATATCTTCCACCACTCTCGTTGCATACCAATAACCTCCATCTAATTCCCTCTTTAAGGTGTATTGTGGCAAACCTCCCCCGTATTTTCGTTGCTGTAGTACATAGCAATTCTGCTAATTTTTCTCTATTATTAAGAGACCTTGAATAAACTTCACCCCTCATTGTTTTCCATAAAAAAAAGTTCAATGGAGTAAGTTCTGGAGCTCTAGCAGGCCAAGGAATCGGTGTACCTCGTCCAATCCAGCAGTCAGGAAATTTTTCATTTAACATTGCCTGCGTATTGGCAGTATGCACTGGGGCTCCATCGTTTTGGTAAAACATTACCCTAAGATTATCCAGAGGGATGTCCTCTAATAGATTTAGCACTTCCGGCAAAATGAATGGTCTTTTGAAATGGGTGCCGATGATACCAGCCCAAATATTAGCTCAGAATTTGAGCTTGAAGGAGGTTCGCTTGTCCTATATGGTATGGTATCCGATCAGGTATGGAGGTTGCGGAAGTTTGTGATACCATCCCCGGTGAACTGCGATTCATGCGTCCACAGAATTTGGCAGAGAAACGTCCTGTTCTTAATGTCGCATTCCAGAATCCAAATAGAAAATGTTAATCTTCTCACGGAATCTCCATAAAGTAGTCCTTGGATTAGGATGTAATAATATGAGCGTCACTCTCTTGGATGAATAACCCACCAAACTCGAACTAAAGACGCTCCTAGTCGTCTTGCGAGTCGTCTCGGGCTCGTTTCACGGGCTAGCCCGACGACCGTAATTATTTGCTGCTCGACATCGGCAGAATTTTCCGATGTTTTAAATCGCAATTCCGTGCTGTTTGAAGTTACACTTCCGGTTTCCTATGACCTTCGGAAAGTGCACGAAAATAACCCTTTTTGGGATGCATGTCGATTAGGGAATCTCTTTTTATTTTCCAGTACAGCCGATTTTTCGTTTCAGTCAACTACACAATAAATTTTAATAATATCTGCGTATTCCTCAAAAGTAAATTCAGCCAATTTTTATTAATTTTAGCTTAAGAACACCCATAGTTACGGAATTGTTCTTCAACTATGATCGATATTCTTGCTGACTGATCCTCTTTTGTAGCAAAATTTCTATCAGGTATTACTAACAGAACGTCAGGATACTAGGAACGTCAGGATATTAGCTTGTGATAGCTGGACTTCAGAATAAAATTAACATTTTTGTAACTTTCTTGCAGCAATAATTAAAATTAATTACCTGTGTGTGTACCCTAAACAAACATTTCCTTCACTTGCGGAAGTGACTGTACTTCCAATGGTCAGTATTGATTGAAAAGGTCATTGGAGGAGTAGTTTTTTAGCGTTTGTTTTATGTAGCTAAGTTGGGTAGATCAAAAGCTAAAAGCAAAAGAGTGATTTGCATACAATGAAAAACTGAAATTTTTTCATCACCCCAAACTCCCAAACGGTTGAAATTACCCTCCTGCCATGCAATTTTTTGTTTGGCTAGGTGAGATTTATCACCCCACTCATTTTGGCACGCCGTATATATATATATATATATATATATATATATATATATATATATATATATAAGTAAAAACACGTACAAATGAAATTTTAGTTGCAAACCAAATTTTCAACCAAAACGCAAGCACTAAATCATGATCCGACCATAGTCTGGTGCTTGTATTTTTCTAAAATTTTTCCTTCCGTACAAATCCGTGCATTTAGGCTTCAAAATGCTTGTTAGTTTCTTAAATACGGTATGACTATTTTTCTTCATTTGAAAGATTATTTTGTTAACTTCTAGTAGAAAAAACAATCTTTTAATAGAAGCAATTGATTAGGCACTAGACCGAGTTTAAAAAAAAATCACCCCCCGGCGACCCTTTGTTCTGCGGTAGTCGAGTAAAGAAGGTTTTTCTTGCACGCCACAGTTCCTTTCTTCATAACACACTTTTTAGTTGTTTGTGCACTAATAACATCTAGCTTTGTTATCAAATTTCAGCTTTCTAGAACTTTTGGAAGTACCCCCCTAAAAGAAATTTTATAAACAGACCTGCCCCACCTTTATAGGGGGTTGGAGGATAAAAACTACAGGTTTCTTAATTTTCTCGTTGTTTGCGTGCCGAACCTAGTCTGCATACCAAATTTCAGCTTTCTAGGGCTTTTGTAAGTTTGCAAATTATCTTATGAGAAATTTTTATATAATACAGAACCAGATCCAATTTTCGAGTGGTTGGAGGATGAAAGTTGCAGATTTCTTAATTTTTTCGTTGTTTGTGTGCTAATTCTAGTGTGCACATCAAATTTCAGCTTTCTAGAACTTTTGAAAGTACCTACCAATAAGCAATTTTATATACACACCTGAGACCCCCTTTATGCGGGGTGGAGGGTAAAAGTTACAGATTTCTTAGTATTTTTGTTGTTTGTGTGCTAATCCTAGCCAGCATACCAAGTTTCAGCTTTCAAAGACTTTAGGAAGTACCCTAGAGGTTTTGATGATCATGAGTGGCGAAATCGACGTAATTCAGGTATTAATAAAATCTGAAGTACAAAAGTTGGAGAAATGAAACTTAGTGTGTTTCATTAATCTGGTAACTACATCTCATTCTAAGAATTTGGGCTTTTTGGTATTATCCAAACCGAAGCTATGAGGGTTCGAAAATACGACGAAACGCTTCGATAAAAGGTAGGTAGGTCTTGGCTCTGAAAAGCAATCTCGTCGTATCTCAAAAAATGAAATTTATGCTGTATCTAGTATTAAACTAATGTTACACTAACTTTAGGATCATTTCACATTTTTAGTTTAATAACCATTATTCCAGAACATTAACTCCAAGAATTATCTTTCTATCGTCTCTGTTTAAAGAGTAATGAGCTCTACATTTTCAAGATACGACAAGATTGCTTTTCAGCGTCGATATATATAATATATATATATATATATATATATATATATATATATATATATATATATATAATATATAGATATACATATATTACTGGCTCTTGCCACTTTACTACAAAACAATAACAACTACACGCTCGCACCACTGTACAAGACAAATTACGGCAAATAGGATATGTATATGGTTTCGCTGGATCAGGTATGGTTTTCGAGAAAAATGACAAAAACCAAAAAAATGCACTGTTTCGAGAGATGATTCGACATAAGACAGAGGTAATAAAATAGTGTTAAAAAAAAAGTTGAACCGACTTCATAAAAAGCGCTAAAAAGCATAAAACTATTTTTCATTTAGAAGTTGGTGCAAATTAAACAAAAAAAAAGAACTATAACAAACGTTTTTAATGCTCCTTCCTTATGATCCTGTGAGCTGAAATGTTTCGATAGTTTTATAGTATTTATTATCTTCTTGTGGTTAGGTAGTTATTTTTTTTATTTAATTTGCACCAATTTCAAAACGTCGTAGCAGATATAAAATTAAAAAACCTTTTTAGAGCTTTTTGTAGAGTTAGTTCAACTTTTATGTTAAACTATTCTATTTTTCACTTTTAAGTGTCTTCAGATATTCTACTCAACAAACGTCGCTCGTATACCAAAGCAGAGTATCAGAGGTACTGCGCTCTACAGAAAGGAAACAGAATCATCCAAATCCGACAACACGTTACGATGTTAATCCCAGCCACTCTTTCACACCGTAACGTTAGATACAACATTTTTCACATGGCCATCGCCATCGAAATCGGTACACGCGTTACGAAGTTAGATTCAACCGCCACCTAAAAAAAGAATCATCAAAATCGGTCCATGCGTTACGAAATTCGACAACCATTCCCCCTTATCCTTTCCCTACCAATTTTTTTCTCATACCAGCAATGAAAAATCATCTTCTATATATGAAAAAAGAAGAACTATCCAGATCTGTCCACGCGTTACGAAATTATGTCCGGTCATACATAAAAAAGTAAAAATACGGGTCGAATTTGAGGAGATAACTTTCATAAAGCGATATGACCAAAAAATTCCGGTTGGTATTAGTTTGCGCTAACAGTAGTTTTTTATATTTTAGTTTACCAGAAATCAGTACTAGCGTTCTATTATAATCTCCCTTAGTTTTAGTACGACATAAGTTCATAAGCTGTTTATTTAATATTAGTTTTCTTTGTTTTTCCATGAAAATGATGTACAAAAGCGTAGTGGACGCGACGCCTATTGGAAATCAGCTCCTCACTTAGAACCACTCACTTTCCTCATTATAACAATTAAAAAAATTTTTTTTTAAAACAATTTTCTTTGAAAAAAGATTTAATAATTTAATTAATGAAAAAACATTCCAAATAAAAAACATACATTTTTGAACTCTTTCCATATTTTCAAGTTTTTCAAGTTTTTGAAAATTTGACAATAAACGCTAAAAAGGTGGAAAAAATTTAAAGAAACAAATTTTGTATTTATTGTATAGTTTAAATTTGAATAAAATGCCAATTGTTTAAAGAAATCGATTCTTACATGGTTTTAGTTTTTTTTAACATAACCTTTTTTATCCAAAATATGGGCATTTTCTATTTAAAATGTTTGTAATTAAATTTCCTACAGGATCTGTGAGCTAACGTCTTGGGTCGTAGAAACTAACCTAGTGGTGCAATTGTGACAAATAATACCTTTAAATTTTTATGATTATCTCGATTGGAATTATATCACGTAAAATTAAATGTTTACTTAATTTATTTTGAAAAATTACGTGAGCTGTCCCTTTTCAAGTATTTCGTATGCATTTTCGTCCAGAGGAAAAGTGTGGGAATTGCATCACATAATCTGTGAGAAAATACCTCAGAAATTCCCTTTGTGGAGGAAATTTTGGCCACAACCACCTCCCAACACAGCCGGCGACAACAAATAAGTACAAGTATTTAGAAATTAAAAAAACTGTAATTTCAAAATAAATAACTACAAAGGGCATTACACTGAACTTAATTTTATTTAAATTTTTTTTTTCTCAGAACAAGCTTAAAAAAGGAATATGTTTTGATATACTAATAACAATAAACCATTTGTCGTATACAAATTTGCGATATAAATTCAAAACTTTTCCGTAGTTCTTAACATATTTAGTGTTTTTAAATTATCTTTGACAGTAAATTTGCCCTTGGGTCACGTAAAACTTGACATAAACATTATATATCGATATATTGCTTCGGTATCCATCCTAGTAACACCGAATCTCGTAGCGTTTTCGATGTCGTATCAGTGAAAATCATCGACAGTCTCTATTTTTTATCCTTTTTTAAAAAGTCCGTCATTTCCGTAGAATTATCGTATTAATCTGCCACTCGCACTAATGATAGCAGCCAATTGTGCTGCCATTGCGATTTCTTTATTGATCACAATAATGAAACTTGACAAATAAACTTTATAATTGATAAACACTTCAAAAACTTTGGCTTGATTGAACCAAAAAATAAAAATCAAATTTAATTATTTTGATGATGGTGAAATTAAAGCTCACACCTGATTTCTATCTTTGAGCAGAAGAAATATACATTAAATTCGATGATTTTTTTATGTTAGGTTAGGTTAAAGTGGCTGCCTAAGAAAGGCACACTTAGGCCAAAGAGGCCCATTGTGATACCACGTTGAAGCTACAACAATTTCAGGAACCCCCCTGTGCACCGAGCAAGTTCCCTGTCTCCAGTGGGACCAGCTCTCGGGAAATCAAAATAAATTAAACTAGGTTGGGAAGGGTATAAAGCCTTAACTCGTCGTCCGGAACCATTTTGAACTCCTGATAAATCGAGCCAGGTCCCTAACATCACTGGAGCCTAGATCGGTTGGCTAGGGCCGGACAGTTACCGAGGAGGTGAAGTATGGTTTCTCCTTTCTCTTCGTCATGGCAACTCCTACACAAGTCGTTTGAAGGCGCGCCCAGTCTATCGGCGTGTCTACCTATGAGGCAGTGACCCGTGATAACGGCCACGGTACTGCTAATTGTTTTGCGTCCGAGTAAGATGAGCTCCCTTGACCGTTTAGGGTCAAGCTTTGGCCATATCTGTCGGGTAATCAGGCAGGTGTGTTCCTCCTGCCAATTAGTATTTGCAATCCTGAGATACTCCTGTGAGAATTCCAGTTTTTTATGTTATGTACCATAGAACTCAATTTTTACTTTCGAGCAAAAAAATAAAAGGAGAAGTTAATGATTAGCATTAATTTAAGAAAGAATATGTCATCTTTAATAATTATCGGTATATATTTGTAATGTAATGTTAAAGGTAATGGTTAGGTTAGGCTAGGTTTCGGTGGCGGCAAAAAAGGCTCGCATAGACCACGTCGGTATCATAATGATAGTACGAATTCGATGCACTACGTTATAGAGGTTCCGTTTTGCAATCGTTGAAGAGCTGCCCTATTAGTATCAAAGGTACCCGTCTTCGTTGCGAACTTTAGAATCTTTTCATGTTAATTTTCGAGGATTACTTTAAGACTTCAATAAAGTGGTTTCTCAATATTTCCATTTTTCTTTCTAGCAAGCGCAAGACAGCGACATAAGATGTGCTCTACAGTTCCTTACACAATCCGAGTTGGAAACACCAATTCTTAGCGCATGTACCTCCGTAAGACAGTAGCCGGCGTAGATCCCAACTAAAGTTCTACGAGATAGGTTAAGTAGGCAGTTCTTCTTTTGATCATAGGTTTTCCACATGGTCTTCGCGATTCGACATGTTGTGGTTTCTACCCAATTTGTTTTCAAAAGATCTAACGGCCCATCAATGAGACATGTGGAAACACCATGTATTGGAGGAAGTATTTGTTCAGCTTCCTGAGCTTCAATTACAGCTGCTGTAGCGGCAGCCAAGTTAACCAGTAAGGTTGTAACCTTCTATTCGTGCTTACAGTTTGTAAAACTCTGTAGTAATCAAAGAGGGACTTTGATTTAAATTCGTTGGATCAAATAGCTTTTAGCGCCGGTTGGCTGTCTATATAGATATTCATTAAACTCTCTGTTTCCAGCTGACTGTGAGTCTATTCTGCCGCCTTGTGTGTCACACAAGCCAAAACCTTGGCTTGAAAGATGCTGCAGTCACTGGGAAGTCTGTATAAAGTGTAGATTTTGAGCTCCTTGCAGAACACTGATGCTCCTACTGCGGAACTCCTTTTAGAGTCATCTGTATAGATGTTTACGGTATCTGCAGGTTCTTCTGTTCTTGTTTTGCAAAACTGCCTGTCCGTAATTGCCACCTCGAAGTTCCTGTTATAGTTAAAGGATTAAACTTGATTTATTTTATATTGATCGTAATGATAACTTTCCCTTATTAAGATATCCCTGACGGTTCAGAAGAGAGGGAATATATTAATATTGTGCAAATTTATTTATGCAGTTTACTAGACCTTTAACATAACAAAATTAGGCATTACTTTTTTTAGCATAATTTAAAACAACAATGTCTTTTCTATAGCGACATACCTATCTTTTTTTGCTCACCTATCAAAATCACATAGTTAGAATACAATTAGGTGGTAATGCATTTGATTTTTTATGATAATTAATTTTCAACGATAGAGTAGGTGACTGAACTTTATTAGTACTACAGTACCATATTTATCTGAAAATAACTGACCTTACAAATATTCCTTAATCCGCTCATGTATAATATGCACTCTGCCCTTTTTAATTTTGTTTTAAATTAAAGTTATAAAAGCGTCTTATTCAAAACGGGATTTAAAAAAAGCACAATTTGTAACTAAAAGTAGTGAAAGTTTTCAAAACTGCAAGTAATCCAAAGTACATAATTCATTAAATTTATAAAATAATTCACACTTTAAATTCGCTTAAAAACACATTTCAGTTAATAAAACTGTCAGTAGCCTTAAATCTTTATTCAAGTGTTCCCGAGTTATTTTAAGACCGCCCTGGCAGATCATTTAATGGCACTTGCAGAACTTTCAACAAAATCCAATAACGAAAATGGTTTTTCGGCCACGGTTGTTTTAAAAGTTATAAAAAATAATAACTAAATTTTTCGTTTTACATCGATTAAAATATTTACGTCCGATGTCGACTGATCAGTCCGATTACAACTATTTTTTGATCACAATCGGTGACGGTCCCGTACTTTCTTGAATATATGATACATGGGATCGCGGATCATGGACACAAAAAAATACAACAAATTCGTCAGCAACAGCTAAAGATATCATTGGGAATTTCAATGTTTAAATAAACCGAGCTCCGAAATTGTTAGACGACATTAAAAGCACTTGCGAAGTTAACTAGTCCAAAGTACCTGGTGCACTGATCTGTGCTAATTTTCAAAAGTAAATTCGTCTAGTCCCTGATTTAGGTCCTATTGAGGTTTTTTTTGGAAGTTTTTAAAATAATCGAAAAACATTTTTCCAGATATGGGGACGCAAAGACAAGGGGCGAGTAGTTGGAAGGGCTTGAATCGCTAATGAATCATTAAATAGGAAAACTTTTGACATACATATAAACAAATTAGAGGAGAAGAAAACAACTTGTTTGTGTTATAAATAGCTCGTAACGCAAAGTTCATTTGCTGCAGGCATTAGTGCTCATGAAATCGCGTGTGAAAGTCTTTTAAAACATTTTACGTTAATTTGGTATATGCGTTTTTATGGGTGAAGTCAAGTTCTCGCAGCATACCGAAAGCATATTTACACGAATTAACTAAATGCATATAGTATACGACCTTTGCAACATCGTTTTACATTAATACCCATGTTACTATGAAAATTGTATAAGTTTGTTGTTAAGTTCTCTTAGAGGGCCTTGATTCTAATAAATTTAAGCTTTTATCTTAAGACAGATTTTTTTCTGCGGTGTCATAGAAATTTGTTACTTAACATCTCGAGAACATTCCTGCAGAATTTCAGGAAAAAAGTTATAAAATTAATAAATTTATATGCCTTGACGCATAGTTAAGTAAGGTGCACGAAGTAGCGCATTTTGCGCCACGGCTCATCGGTTCTAATTTTATTTCCTCGAGTGTTCTCATATATTTTGATAACAGTTTTCTAATTAATAACCAACCCGTTATAGAATAATATAGGGTGTTTCAGATCTGATGTGCCAAAATGAGTGGGGTGATAGATCTCACCTAGCCAAACAAAAAATTTTATGGCAGGGGGGGGGGGGAAATCTCAACCGTTTGGCAGTTTGGCAGTTACAGTCCACCTAAACGCCTCTTCCAACTAAGAAGCCTTTTTTACCGATCAGCTCTCTGTTTCTGGTCTCTTTAAAGTTAGTGGAGTCAGGAACTATCTGGACAGACAATTAGACTTAATCTTTTCCTCAGACCCAGTTAACTCGGCTGTCGCGGAAAGCAACCATCTCCTCGTTTTCTCCCACGAACACTATCAAGCCCTTTCAAGCTCCGAGTCTTCCCTTTCCTTCAATTTTCGTAAAGGCAACTTTGAAAAATTAAATCATTTGCTCCTCAACTCCAACATTGGGACTATCTCTCAATATCTTGCAATAGACGTTGCTGTAGAGGCGTTTTATTTGGAAATACACGCTTGTCTTACACAATCTATCCCTCTTCATCCTCGTAAAAACTTCTTCTCCTCTCCCATTTGGTACGACAAAGAATTACGCTCTCTCCGCAACAGGAGAAATAAACGTTGGCAAACTTTTCTTCTGACCCAGACTGAGTCTGACTATTCTTCCTACTTGTCTGCTAACACCTCTTTTTCTGAACGTTGTGATACCCTCTACCACGAGTACCTCCAACGGATGGAAACAAGCCTCATATCCGACCCCAAGCGTTTTTATAGCTTTATTAGGCTTCCCCCCTCGATTCATCTCCTGGATTCAATCCTACCTCAACAACCGTCAGTACAATGTTCTTTTCAGCTCATCCGTTTCTAACCCCATTGTCGCTCGTTCCGTTGTCCCTCAGAGCAGCCACCTGGGTCCATTAATTTTCATCCTTACAATTATTGATGTTGATTGTGTCATCAAATACTCAGAGCTGTCCATTTATGCTGATGACATGAAAATAATTAAACATATCTCCTACACAACCGACTCTCTTCTCCTGCAAAATGACCTAGATTCGTTCACCACATGGTGCATGAAAAACTTTCTTGAGCTCAATGTCTGCAAATGCCAGTCCATCTCTTATTCCCGAAAGCGTCTTAACACCACCCCCGAGAACCTACATGTTAACCGACGTACCAGTCTCGTTACCTCTTTGTGTGACCTAGGAATAATCTGTGATAGCAAACTAAATTTCCGTTCGCATATTGATAGCATAATTAACAGAGCTAACTCCGCGCTAGGGTTTGTGAAGCGCTGGTCTAGAGAGTTCTCCAATCCTTATGTTTCCAAATCTCTCTATATTTCCTTCGTTAGACCTCTCCTTGAATATGCCAGCCAGGTATGGTCGCCTACGCAAACAACCCACATTAACAGAATTGAATCTGTCCAGCGTAGGTTCATTCGCTTTGCTCTACGTGATCTTCCTTGGGTAGACAGATTCAACCTTCCACCTTACGAAGACCGTCTGAAACTGATCGACTTGTAACCCCTAAGTACTCGTCGTGATGTTTCCGACGTTCTCTTCATTTATCAGCTATTAGCTGGTGCCATAGACTGCCCTTCAATCCTGAAATCTTTACCCATCTATTCCAACCCTCGCAACTTTAGGTCCACTCCCCTTTTCCGACTCGACCGCAATTGCACGAGCTATGGTCAACGCGAACCAATTACCAGGATGCGAAGAAAAGTCAACGACCTTCCCTCCTTTGACTTCCATCTGAGTAAATCATCCCTTCACAAAGCCTTATATTTTTATCCCGCCCATCTTGATCGCCTTTCCTAATTCTTCTTCCTCCCAATTTTTATTTATCATAATCATAGCTCATATTGTAGCTCACATTATCTGTTATGAATTATTGTTTATTTTAGTTTGTGGTATTTATTTTGTTATTTTGTATAATAGCTTGCATTAAGCTTAAATAAATAAATGTCAGTTTTTCACGGTATGCACATTACTTTTTTATTTGTAGCTCTTGATCTCCCCAAGACATCCACAACAAACAAACGCCAAAAAACAACTATCCTAATGATCTTTCCAAAAATGTCAACAATATTGATCTCACTACTACCACTGCTGGTACAATCACGGCCAAAATTGAAGAAAATGTTTTGAAATCACCAAAATTTCAGCATTTCCCCAAATTTTCTCCGAAATTTATGTAATTAGTATACCTCCTTTTTATTTTTATTGGATTGCCCATCTTATTAGCTTTCCAAAAAGGTGCAACATGTCCACGTAGCAAAATTATTTATAAATTTATACGTAGAAATCCTATCGGAGAATATTATAAAAATCAACAATTTAAAGAAATTAAGCTAATATTAACTCAAAAATCATTTTTATTAAATTCAAAACGTATTACAATGACTCTTAATAACTTACAAAAGCTCCAACAATCTCCTCCTAAGTCCCTGTTTAAGGTGTATTGAAGCTAACATCTCCCGTGTTTTCGTCGCTACATTCCCAATCCTCCCTAGTGTTAACAGGGCTTGAGGGCATTGGGGTAGTAGCTTTTTAGCCTTTTAGCAGATCAAAAGGTAAAAATAAAAGAGTAATGTGCATACCATGAAAAACTGAAATTTATTAATCACCCTGTAACTCTTACATGGTTGAGATTGCCCCCCCCCCTCCTGCCGTGCAATTTGTTTGTCTAGTTGAGATCTACCACCCTATTCATTTTGGCGCGTCAGATCTGAAACACCCTGTATACTCGAAAAATTGCTTCAAACATTATCTAAGAAAGTTTAAAAAAAATAAGAAAACCTAACAACAGAATAATAAGATAGCTTAATATTGATTGCCTAAAGTTCAGCAGAGGATGCAAAAATTTATACGTAGAAAACCTTTTGGGGAATATTTCAAAACCTGCAATTTAAAGAAATTAAACTCATAATTACCCTAAAATGCCTTTTCTGGAATTCAAAACTTATCACAATTAATGTTATTATATTTTAAAAGCTGTTGGAAATGTCTTACGCCGCTTTCGATGCACGCGAATAACCTGCTTCTAATTCCCTGTTTAAGGTGTTTTGCAGCCAGTAGTCCCAATTCTGCTAGTTAATTCTGCTCTATCGTTAGTATACCGTGAATAAACTTCATTCTTTATTGCTTAGCTTACCATAAAAAAGTTCACACATGGTTGCACATGGTTTCTGGAGAATGGAAGGACGAGTTGAATCCTTCTAGGATACGGCGATCCTCATCTGGACATTCTCAAGTGTTAGTTGCACCTCCAAGCGGTAGCAACCGGGAAATGCATCCTAGAACGTAGCCGAGTAACAAATGCGGGAGCAGGTAACCTCTTGAAAAATCCCCCTCCAAGGTTGTGGTAGGCCATGCCAAGGGAGACTGCGGTGTTGTCGTCCCCACTGTAGGACCCAGTGGTAATTGGGTCGCGAATGGCGTTTCCTCGGGCACTTCTGTGGGAGTGGAGGTGGAGGTTATTCAAAGGTTCTGCGGCAGCTATGGATGCTGGCTTGCTCCGGTTGACAGTGCTGCAGCATTTTTGGAAGAAGGTGTCATTGGCAAAATAATAACTAGCAATTCCTCAGGTGCGGCGGTGGCAGAGATGGTTGACTCTAACGAATTGGCTATTTCCGCGGTACACGCACCAGTAGAAGATGCAGAGATGCCTTCCGAAGGGTTAACTACGGTTAATTCAGAGGAGGTTACTTGTACTAGCTCTAGACTAAAGCTTTATGACCTAGAAACATGAGTTAAAAAATCAAAAAATTAAGAAATTCAGGATTATATGGATTTGAAGGGTTTTAAAGTGATTTTTCGAGTTTTTTATTTTCTTGTATTGAATCTCTGACCTGAGGGTATTATTACAATGGTACGTAGCTACCATGCTGCTCCAATCACCTTCAGTGTTACAGTGAATCAGAAAAATGCACAATAAAGTAGATACTCGTATTTATTGTACCAAGTTAATTCAAAAATGCCAATAACAATTTTGCCAGAATTTAGCTGTTTACGACATATGCCAGCCCAAAAGCACACTTCAAAGAAGATAAGTTATATTATATCAAGTTATAATATGGGTAAGGCCAACACTCTTCACATCAAATGTGAGTACCCAACCATTGCCAGGCGCAGAATATCTTTCTTTCGGGACCCATTGTTCGATAACAAAGAGTTGGAGAGCAGTTCGACCAAATGTTAAGATGCATTAAATGGACCAGCTTGGCTGAAGATGTAGGGAGGGTTAACTCAGTTCTTACTGGCCACGGTGTTTCAGCACTTTATTCCTCCACGCAAAATAAAACCAAGCCCAACATTGGTAACGAATTCGAATTCTAACCGATTTCGAAAATTTTTCAATATGTGTCCATAGAAACTACATTTAATCGATTGCTATAACCAATCTAAAATAATTTATTACTTTATTATTATTTCTGTTTGAGTACATACGAACTTGTCGTTAATTCATTGTAAAAAAAATTCAATAACAAGAAAACTAATGGCAACAAATAATTTTTGTGTTCAACTTTATCGTCATTCACAAATTTTGTGATTTTTAAGGTTACAACTTATACAATCCATGAAGTGTTTATTTATGAAAGTAGAATTTCAAATGGGTACACATAAACATATTGGGCACCCATAAGTTAAATATACATCTGTTCACACAAAACATCAAAACAACTTTATTATGTAATCTGCTATGTGTGCACTGAACCGGCAAAGATCCATTTCAACGAAAGAATTGATCGCGACTTACGGTCAACCTTGTCGGAGGATTCAGGTGTTCACGTGTATTCCGTAACCAAATCAATCATGCATTAATCACAATATCAGTAGTAGAGAATTCAAATGTTAACACCGCAAAGAACTTACTTTTAGTGATGATAGAGTTGACGGTGCTGTTGGCGTCGATTGGTTTTCTTCTGCCTGAATGTTCGCCATATGGAAAAATCAACAGCTTTGTGTTCCCGGTGTGTACGTAAAAAGAACGATCGCGCGAACACGTGAGTCTCCAAAAATATCAGCCCGTTCACCTACCACCGCACAACCAACACGACCGATATTTGTCACTGCACGATCACCGCGGTACGTTTTAGCCGAAATAGAAACTTTTCACCTAGTGCGATTACTTTGATCGAAATGCATAAACTCTGTACAAGGTAACTATTCCCTAATCCTCAAAATCTCGTTCAACACTGTACGGAATGTCAACAAATCCGCGATTGCCACAGAACATGAAATCTGATTATTGACTGATATATCTTTCGCGATCCGCGTTGTCTAGATATCTAAGGTGAAGTGAAGCAAGGCGGATCGCATAGGCAGCACTAGCACTGCTTTGATTCTAGATGTGGTCGACGCCAGGCCTGTGCTCTTGCTAAAGAAACTGAGAACATATTTGAGCCAGATATTAAAATGTGAAAGATGTTCTGGTCAATAATAATTAAGAAAACGTCGCGAAGATTCGCACCAATGCCTCGCATATTTAATTTTTAATTCTTATTAGTACTGCGACCGAATCGAAATAGTTTTAAACTCGAAAATTCTTCTGATAATTTATTCGGTCATTCTAAAAACAATACTTATTGAATTCCTTCAGTAGCAAAAGAAAAAGCGTGCTTTGAACTCTAATCGTCTTTTTAATGAATAATAATTTAATTGAATAATAAAACAAACAAAAAAGACAAAAAGCAATGAATTGCAACCGTAGAAATACAAGAAAGGCAAGTGCCTTCTAGTTTGATACAAGAATAAGTTTTCTCCAAAACTTTTCCTTGGTAATCTTATATAAAATGAGAACAAAAATTAAGGAAAAATTCTTTCTCCAATTCAGTTCCCGAATAGCAAAAACTGGCGCAGCCTAGTTTGCTTTACATCAATCCCATTCGATTACACACAATTTTCAAACGTTGTTATGGCATCTGCAACTTGTTTATCAGTCGGAATTTGTTCAATTTTGAGACTTCCTTCGGTCACTTTTTCTCGTATGAAGAAGTGCTTCATTGAAATATGTTTCGTTCTGCGATGAAATTCCGGATTCTGTGCAAGTCTCACTGCTGCAGAATTATCTACTTGAAGAACAGGAACAGCTTTGATTTTGATTATATCTCTGAATAATCTGGTCAACCAAATGATTTCCTTGGCTGCTTCATTTGTTGCTACGATCTCTGCTTCAGTTGTTGGGGTAGCAACCATCGCCTGTCGTTGACTCAACCACGAAATAGCTCCACCTGCATGTATAGCAACGACTCCTGAAGTCGATCGACCAGTCTTAAAGCATCCTCCGAAGTCTGCGTCACTGAAGCACTCTAAGACTCCCTTTTTCTTGCCACGATGATAAACAATGCCCATGTTCTCAGTGCCTGAGATGTACATAAACACCCTCTTGACTCATGCAACATCTTCTGTGTTTGGGTTCTCAAGCGATCGTAATAAGAATCCCACGCTGTATGCAAGGTCAGGTCTCGTACCGAGCAATAAATACATTAATGCACCAACAGCATGTCTGTATAGAAACTTGTGATCTTGATCATCATCTTTCCCTGTTTTGAAGGTTTCAGGACTTTTTAGCATCGGCGTTGAAACTGGCTTGCAATCAGAAAAGTTGAACCGGTTAAGGATCTTCCTTCCATGGGCTCTCTGATATATCTTGATGAAGTCTGCTTCCTGCCGTATTTCAAGTCCTAGAAAACAGTCAGCTTCTTTTGAAATTACCTTGAATTCTGATTTCAACTCTTCAAGAAAAACGTTTAAGTCATGCAAATCTGTTGCTCCAACTAGTCGATCATCGACGTACAGAACGACTAGTAGCTTTCTTACCATCCTTTTCTCGAATGTACAAGCATGGATCAGCCTCACTTACTCTGAAGCCTAATTTCCGAAGAAAACCCCCGAAGCGTCGGTTCCAGCATCCTGGTGCTTGTTTTAATCCGTATAAGCTTCTCTTCAGTTTTCAGACCTTTCCCGACCCGCCGTATATCCTTTTGGCTGTTTCAGATAGATCCCTTCACTGGCAGCGATACATAAGAAGGAGCGAATTGTCTCCAACTTTGCAACTGAACTAAATGTTTGGCCGTAATCTATGCCTGGTCGTTGACTGAACCCGTTTACCACTAATCTCGCCTTATACTTGTCAATGCTGCCATCAGGTTTTGTTTTTAAACGAAAAACCCACTTACAGGGAATTGCTTTTGCATCCTTAGGCAAGTCTACCAATGTCCAAGTTTCATTCTCTTTTAACGAGGCCATCTCATTGTCCATTGCAATTTGCCATTCAGCTCTCTGACTGCTATTCATGGCTTCTTCGAATGTCTCAGGATTCTCTAATGAATTTACAAGACTTTCTGCTGACATAATTAATGACTCAAAACTCTGTGGTTTCTTCATAGTTGAACCATTTCGAAGTTGTCTTCCTATTGAATTCTCTGAAACCATTTCTTCTTCTTCTTCTCCTTTTTCAGTATCCGATCCAGTCTCGTACTCTTCACAACTGCTTTCTGTTTCTTGCCCCTTTCTGTCAAGCTGCTCCTTTCTTTGAACTTCAGTGTCTTGAAGTTTTTCTTCTCCAGCAGAATTTATAATATAGGGGTTTTCAAACTCTTCAAACAAAGTCAACGAAGAACTCTGTCCACTTAGTCACATTACACGTTGCTCCGTTGTCGATCAACCATTCTGAAGAAAGAACTGCTCTCAGCTGTGTTTATTTTATTACAAATAGAAACCAGTGCAAGATTTGTATCAACTGCGTTGCTTTGCTCATCAGCTGTCTTATTAGTTTTCGGTGGTCGACCATCAGCTATCCACTATTTGCATGTTTTTATCCAATGGCTTTTCTTCTTGCAATAATTAACAACGTCATCTTTCTTTGACATTGCATAGCTCTTGTTTGACTATTCCTCCGATCTTGCCACTAGTGCGTCCTGAACAAACTTCTCGCTGCCTGAAATGAGTTTCTCTCAAACATGCAAAGCTGCATTGTTAACTCGTCGAACATTTTCTCCTCATCCTTGGTTAGTAGCATCCAACTGGATCGAAACGTTTCGAACGTACTTGGCAAAATATGAATAGTTTTACAAACAAGAATTAAATCTGGTATTGCGTGCTCACTTCGCCCTTAGTCCATTGTTTAGCTCGTTCTATAGACTTCGTAATTTCGTAGTATGTATAAAAACATCTTCGCCTGATGTCCAACTGAATGCAAAGAAGTCTGTGCATATTTTGAACAGCTGATCATTGGACGTCGCTTTGAACTGCTGCTTCACGCATCATGGGCCGTGTCTTTGTGCATGAATTTTTGATAAACTGCATCAGTAATAGAGCTTGTAAGTATCGACTTCGCATAACTATTTGCCTTACGATACAAATCAGATTCTTCCTTGTGCGTCTTGATTTGTGCTTCCGTAGCATTTTTTTTAAGCGGCTCTGGTTTTACCAGTTTTCTGTCGATCACGTCTAAAGCTCCCTCGTGTTAGTCAAGCAAATCTCGAATTTTTCGTTTCCACATAGGCCAGTCTGATTCACTTGTCAGCGGTTTTATATGCTTCATTTCGATTTCAGCGAGGCTGACGAAACAACAAAGCTTTCCATTTTGTTTGTTTTTTGTTTTTCTCTTTTGCAACACGCACCACGTGAAAACGCGGCTGTGCCCATTACCTATTGAATTCCTTCAATAGCAAAAGAAAAAGCGTGCTTTGAACTATAATCGTCTTTTTAATGCATAAGAAGATTTTTGAATAATAAAACAAACAAGAAGAAGGACACTCTCTTAAATAAAAAACCCTAATCCAAGGCGGATCAGCATATGACGAGGGATGCGTGCCATTAGTATGCGAACTCCAGATACCTGGCGAACTCCGGTTTCAATTAGTATGCGAACTCCAGATACCTGGCGAACTCCGGTTTCAATTTAGTAGGGGAGACCGGGTATGGTTGGCTACACTTTTCGAAACTCTGTCATATTGAGGATAAGAAAACTGCTATTAACTTTATATTTATAGGAAACTTAGCTTAACTATTGTGCTTTACTATAACATTGTCGCAAAACCTTTGCTGGTGCATTTATGGCTGTAGTTGGAATTTTAATAAAGGGATGCAAATGTGCCAACAAACCCCGTAATGGGGATGGTTGGCACAGAAGCAGGGGATGGTCGGCACGTAATTTAGCAACTAAGCAAATCAAAAAACAATTTAAAAAGATAACTATATTTATACATACGATAATATATATATACATAAAACAAAACAATATATAAACATATTTTCAATATTTTGTAGGTTTAAACTTAAATTGCTTCCTCTTCTTTGTTTCTTCTAATTCTCTTCTTACAGGTGAATCAGTTAATATGGCAGTCTTCCTTTTTCTTCTCCTGTTGATGTTCTTTTTTCGTTCCGTTGACTTAGGAAGTGGTCTGATAGCTTCCAACCAGAGATGCCAGACGGTATAAAGCAAAAGGCGCCGAGCCGTGGCGCTGAAAGCGCCCAAAGGCGCCGCGCCATATTTGAAATCGCCCAAAAATCGCCTTAAGATTTTATAATCAATCAAATCTTTCAAAGGGTTGGTTGTACAACTTTAATGTAATATTTATTGCAATAATCACAGCAACAGATACAAGTAACACAAATTTAAAATTTTGAGAGTCGTCGTGAAAAACAAAAAACACTCCTAATTAAGTATTTAGTAATGGAAGTGACTATTTCCACTAACGTGTACTTTTGTCTAAGTCTAATAAATTGTTGACGTTAAACACGTAAGTACACGTAAATACACGTAAGTGCAAAGAGTCACAGTCTTTAATAATTGAGCCACTCACAAGAAGACAAATCGATCAATTCCGTTTTCATTTTTTTCTTACCATCAGAATATAAATGCTTTTATCCAGATTCCTTGCAATAAAACGATACATCGTATTTTTCTCAATTTTGAAGGAGAAATTTAATTTTTAACTGGCTTACTCTGCACGATAATAAATTGCAACGTAATCTATTCACCTGCAGGAATTTTAAAATAGTCTTTCACGAAACTCAATATGAATATAAAATAAACGAAATATCACTAATTATTAAACAATCTTTTCTTTAACAGACACATAACACAACGAAAATAACTTATATTCCTTATATTAAATAGGATAATTACCAGTAAATGCTTCTTATCCAGATTTAATGTTGTAGCACTTATTTTGATATAAATTAACAAATAACAATAACTGCATACACTTAGCTTAATCAGCAAAAATGTTGAAAAGTTAACTGAACTTACTGAAACTGAACATCGATACGATATAACTGGCAACTGCTCCCGTTTAACGGCTTAATAAAGAATGCTGTAATTCAAATTACAATAGGCAGATTTAGCAAATGCAATTAGCAAATTTAGCAATTTATTTAATCAAAGATATGACTTTTATAATTTATAAAAATTGTATTACACAAAAATGGTATAGCAATGTAAATGGCGTCACAGCACAGTCACTTTATTATATCTAATAAACTAATAAATTAAATTGGCTTCACCAAAATCACGAGAAGCCGCCGCGGTGAAATGTGGAAAAACGAAATTAAAAATCACCAACTTTTAGACGTGTCTGAATTCAGAAAAAAATAAAATTCTGTTACCAATGAGGCGTTCAAAAACACCAGATTCGGTGACAAAGTCAAGTCGCCAGTTTGGACTCGTTCGGAGTTCAGTAAAAAGTTATTCGCGCAAAATTATAAATTGAGATAACTCGACAGCAAAATTGTTTCTACTGTGACAGAAAATCGCCCAAAAGCGCCCAGCAAGAATTAAAAAATCGCCCAAAAAGCGCCTAGTCGCAGAGAGTAAAATTTTGGCGCCCGACTGATGGCTAAAGGAGCCCAATCGGCGCGAAATCGCCCGAATTGGCAACTCTGCTTCCAACGGTGAACACGTCGACGTTGAGGGAATGGCTTCTCTTAAATTGAAAATGAGCCAACCAACCCAAAGTCAATTTTGGGAATTTAAACGTGACTTATGATGAGGTTATGAAAATACTTTAAAAAAATAGTGCATATACAAATAAAGTGAAATCTTCCTCACATGAATAAATATTAATTACCGTACGTACATAATAAGTTGTAATCGCAAGCGATAATAACTAAAACAAAAAAGTTTTACATTTACGTCTCAAGAAGTTACATATCCAGGTCGCGTCTAAGCAAGTGCTGTCTGAACGCTGAAATCAAATATGCCAGAGCACAGTACATTGTGCCAACCAACCCCTGTAGCCAACCATACCCGGTCTCCCCTATTCCCTGCTTAGCCAGCTCTGCCAGATGGAGGGGGATGAATGGCTGCTGAAGTCGATTGACAACCTATTAGGCAGCGGTTCAGAAAGGGGTTGTGATCGGAGGTTGAGCTTGAGTTTAGGCAAAGGTGAAGTGGATAAACTAATCAATTTGCCAGGCAAAGGCAACAAGCCCAATGAATCACCACCAAAATAAAGCTACTGAAGGAATGAAAAGGAGGAAGCGGTGTCGGAAAGCACTCGACTCCCTCGAGAAACTGGATTTCCTCAAGTAAAGTGTGCTAAAATTGTGAAATTTATGGGATTTATATTTTTAAAGTAAAATTACAGCGCCAATAACTTGATTATCGTTCAGTGGGAAGTAACCAAAAGGGCGCCGGTTCTACTGGCATCAGTATAATGGTGCATGACAGCATTGCTCCATCCCCACCGGCTCAGGTTCACACTTTAGTGGTGTTCAGTATGCCCTAAAAAATAAAAAGAATTAATTTACAAAACCAATTGTCTTCAACTATACTCACCTGATGTGCCTGGGAACTCTACAGGAACCCCTTCTCCTCTTTCTAATGTCCTACATTTCTTGAAAAGAAAGAAGAAATTATTTAAAGCATTTTTAATACAACAAAACAGAAAAAAGTTCCAAGAAATTTGTAACTTACAAAATGTAAACAAATTTCTTGGAGCACAACAACAACATGTAATTTTAATGCATGCAAAAACGTGAAAACGTTGAGACCCTGATGTTATAAAAACATAATTCAGGTATCCGCAGCAAGAATTGCATGTGTTTTGAGGCCAGGTGCATCAGTTATAGGTGATTATATCGCAATTTATCACACCTGCAACAGCTGATGCACTTGGTTTCAAGTACACAAAATTCATCTTTTTCACGCACTTTTTTTACAATAACCACACACAATATATCACATGCAATGATTGAAAACGCACTTACCTGTTTATCACACACAAATCACTCGCAATTACGTAAAACTTTCGCGACCACGAAACGCAACTTGAAAACCGCGAACTGACATTACTTCAATTTCTGACAGCGAACTTCATATCAAATCGAGGTAACTTTTCGCGGGGAATTCATTGGTAATGCCAGAATCGCGGTGAATTGCGTGAATTTTGAATAATTCGCGATTTATTTAATTTATATTTGCGTAATGAGTGCGAAAGAGACGCACAAGGTAAAAACGAGAAGGAGAAACGCGCAACGATTTGGGTTAAGTTCGTTAAAATTATGAAATTTTCTGCTATCGCCATTTTATAGGACATTTTTAATTTAATTTAACTTCTACTCAAATCATACGTTTTAATTAATGAAGTTAAGTTAATTAATTCACCAAAATGGTAAGGAATCTAACAAAACCAGTTTGCGAAAAGGTTTTAGTTAGAAATACTCAAAATAATAGTAATTTATAGAATTTTGGAGGGGAAATGGCGACAGCAGACAGTATAAAAGGGGATTGTAAACGTCAACTCTCTCCCATTGTTAGTAGTGAATTTTAAAAGGTGCAAGTATTAAAGTGAGTGTTATTTAAACTGAAAATTTTTGGCAGCAAATTTGGAATTAAAAAAAAGGTTTTTACCTTTTTTTTGAAATCTAATTTTTCCCGAGCTTAATTTTGTGAATATAAACTATCGATTAATTTGACATTACAAGTGTTTCTTTTTATAAAGTTTTTTTTTAACAAAACAATAATTTAAATTTGTAAGTAATATTTCCTTTAATGGTTTTCTGTCATAAATTTCGGAAATTTATTTGAAATTATTTGAAGGTGAACTTTTGGATTTTGATACATATTTCCCTTTTTGCAAATGAAGTAGTTAAAATATGCTTAGATTAGCATTTGACTAAAACAAAAATTTTGGTGACGGATTTTGATAATTTTATTCATTGTTTTTTTTTTTTACTTTTTTATATTTTTTATCTAATCATTTATTTCAGCAGTGTAGTTAAGATTTTTTTTGAGTGAATTTCTAGAATAATAGTGAATTTGTATTTGTACGAAAAAATAAAGTTTGAAATTCAATTAGACCCAATTATTGTATATATATATATATAATAAGTTTCATCTGAATAATTTATACCTTTACGGTAATGCTATTCATGTATGAGATTCATTAACAGTTGGTTATTTTCTCGCACATGTAATAACTGAATATTTTTTTCATAACCGTTAATTTTAACAGTGAATTTATTTTTACCGAATCGTGTATAACCTTGAACAAGTGTAGATTAAAAGTGAAGATTAACCAAATTTGTATGCGTGTTTCCTTTTTTATTTTTCCTAAAGTTTAATTTGATCTAAATCTTGATTTCAGAGTTTTGAATTATTTGAGGTTAATCAGATATTTCTATTTGCTTTAGTTTTTCTTTAAACAGTGTCGGAATTTAAAATATTTTGTTGTGTGATTTCCTCTGTTTCCAAATTAAGTAATTTCGTCGACACTGTTGTTGACTTGAACACTTTGTTTGAATCTTTTCGACAATAATACTATTGTTTTGAAGTAGTGGACATGGCCGACAAGAAGAGGAAAGGCCTTATTCTAGGATGCGGCGCTAATGCCCACCATATATAAATGGTCGAACTTTGTGAAATTCAAGTTTCAAAAATTTAAATATATTTTTTTTCCAAATAAAATTTTTTTTTTAACATCCAAAAATGCATTTAAAAAGCTCATCAAATGAAGTATAAATTTGACTACTTTATTTACTTTATTGTAACTTTTTAAAACTGGATAATGTGGAAAGAGGTCCCGCGACTATGTGGTCTGTTTCGGCTGTGTGATCTGAATCGGCTGTGGTTTACTGAGTAAGAATCTCACACTACTTGAGGGCATGGGCTGTTTTATGAGAAATTTTAACTCTCGCGCTAAAAAAATTAACAGAAAAAGTAATAACACGAAACAAAATTTTGCCGCAAAAAAAAGTATGACAAAAATTTTGTCACACAAATAGTAAAAGAACAATTAAATTAGCACTCCATGATAAAACAAGTCCATTCAAAAACTCGAAAAGACTTTTTTTGGGCACATCCTACAGCAAAATCATCGCCACTCCCTTTCCAGTTCTCGTAGCCCCTTGTAGGGCATAGGGCGGTAGAATAACTTTACCCATTTCGAGACAATGGTTGCAAGTGGTCCTACAACTGAAAGTGGATTCCAAAATACTAACATTTTCTCTGCAACACACATCGTCTCTTTATCGTAATTTGTTGTCAGCATAAAACAACCATCGGTCGCCGTAGTTGGGATTCGAACCTGGGACCTTAGCATTGGTATGCCGACATGTTATCACTAACTCCACCGACGACTTCCATCATCGCACCGCTACCACCAAAACATGATAGGAAAAGTTTTCAGTGAGAAATAAGAAACTCAAGTAACAATAACACTTTAATTATCAGGAATAAGCTCTCTTCGAGAAAACAATTACAAGCTATAACTTAATACTAATTCTACAAACTATAATAAATATACCGACTTGTTTCGCGTACCTCCGTTCGTCAGCTCAACTCATATTTCGCACTTTACTTAAATTCTCATCGGCTCATCGGGAATAAGAATTTATAAATGAAATCTGAAACTGACTACGTGCATAAACGCACTGAGCTCTGCTGACGGTCGGAGATTTACATTTATTAAGGTAGGTAATTTGAATTGTACATTTAGATATTTTATACACAGGTAAGTACAATAATTTTGTATATTTGTTAAGTAAAATAAAAAAAATAAAATATATCGTTATACATTTGCATAAGTAAGTACGTATATATAGGTAAATACATTTACGGGACTTCACAACACATCATTAAAGCGTGAAACTATCCAAAGCTGCGATGCGTAGCATAGCATAGATCTATTCACTGCATCGAACAGCTTTAATTTTTTTTAGAGAGGCTTACGTCCTTTTTAAGCGACTTCTAAAAAACAAAGAGTTTCTAAGTTCGACAAGTATTTATTTATTTAGTTTTTTCCTATATTTATGTATGACTGAGGATAATTTTGTAATGCGTGGACAGATTTTATTGATTTTTTTTGTGAAGTAGAGTATGCTCCCCGATTGGTAACATGTGAAAAAATTTTTTGGTGTGCTGGGGGTCAACCCCTTACTGCGTAACGCGTATACAGATTTGGATGATTCTTTTCCCTGTTGTATAGAGTATGATTCCCTTGTTGTCCTAGGGTGGTGTGGGGAGGGGGAGCGGTAGTCTAACTTAGTAACGCGTGGAAAGATTTGGGTGATTTGTTTTTTGTTGGGGTTTTGTGGTCCATGTCAAAAAAATTGTTTGTGTGGTTGGGTTGTGAATTTATTACTTTGGCATGAACTTTCTATTTATAAATTAATATAAAATACTACTGAGTTTGGTGCAATAAAGACTGTGCTTGAATTACTGTTTTTCAAATACTTCTCCGTTACTGAGCGACGGTAAATTATACTCAGATAAGAACTTTCGCAAATCTGTTGAATCTCGGCTATTTTGAAATATTTAGGGTGTTTTACTTACATTTATAAATTGTCAAAAAGTTGGAAGATAAAGATTTAAATGCTGATAATTCCGCAAATGAAGGTCAAACGAATAATAAAAGAAAAATTAGTGACTAACGCATACAGCGAGGTACAGTAACTATGCAACAAACGAAAATGAGAAATTATGTTGAAACACCTGAGTGTGTTAATTTGTGAGATAAACTTAATAAACTGAAACATTATAGAAGTGAAAGTAGTTTCCTGTGTAAAATAAACTAAATAAAATGTCATGCATTGTGTAAAATTGTGAAAATCGAGTCCATTGCCGATTGCGCGGAAAGTCATTTCATACGTAAGTTTGTTCAAAATATTTCGATACAGATTTTAATTAAAAGTAGTAAGGATAATTAATTTTTCGTTATTGTTTACATTTGGAAAAAATTATTTTATGTAGTTTCAACTTGCTTTATTTTGGCGCAGAGACGTCGTAAATATATTATTTTGGGGGTTATTGTACTTAAAGCAAAATTATTTATATTATTGAAATATTTCCTACCTAAATAAATTTACTACGGCCATATTCAAAATGTGTTTGTAGTGGAAAGTGTGTAAGGAGTTGTGAGATTCTTCAGAAAATTGCGATTATTGCCGATCCGTTTAGTTATTTCTTCGTAGGTTTTAAGCCATGGTGGAGCATTCCATCAAAAGTCAAAATCTGGTAATTGTTTGGGTTGAAAATCTTGTGACGCACAATCTGCTGGATTGTGAGCAGATGGCGCCACGAGTGAGGTGGAATTGAGTCTTGGATTTCAGCTACCCTGTTTGCAACAAAAGTTTTTCATCTTATGGGTTGACTGAAAATCCGAGGTAATGCTATTTCTGAATCAGTATAAGCATATGTGGTGACGATAGAAAAATTCATATAAATCTTAACTTGTCTGATAAGTTGAGCCTGAGTGGAAGCGTCACAAAAGCCATGTATTGTCTAAAGTGACGGAGAATATTTACTGCACCTTGGAATTTTTATCTTTCTCAGTTGTGGTAATTGATTCTTAAAGTTATTCAATTCAGCTGTAAAATTTTTTGGAACTGCTTCAAAGCTGAACTCATATGTCAGTGGGTGCCATCGAATTCCCAATATTTGAATGGACTCGCTTTCAGATAATGTTAATACTTCTTTTATTTCTCTGTGTTCGTAGAGAATATTTCTAATAATTTGTACTGTCCATTTTTGAAACGCGAGTGTGTTTTTAAGTACAGCTCTTCGCATTGTTTGTCCTCAGGATGGATTATTTTGGTTGAAATTTCTTCATGTTCCCAAAATCTCCCCAGCTGTTTATCAAGTCTTTGTGTTTAATTTACTTGAAAGTAAATGTTTCACACTTGGGTATAGTAACATCTCTACTTTGACCCATTAATATCCAACCCAGTTCAGTGTTTTGAGCTTTAGGATTTCCATTGCTTCCTCGTATCACTTCGTTCTCAATGAGTTGGGCGTATATGTCAGCCCCAAGTAACTTGTAGAAATTTGGATCTTCTTATTTTAACTATCTATATCTGGTTCAAATTTTAAATATTGATTTGCTCTGGAGGCATGACGTCCGTAATTTTCTTTAATACCAATGCGAAGGCTGACGTTTGGAACTTAGTATGTAGCAAATTGAGTTGAACTGGTACTTAAGAGGTAGTATGGGCAGCCTGAGTTTTTCCTAGCCCAGTTATTCCCATATCGGTGTTGGTTCTCCTTAGCTTAAGCCGTCGGCAAGCGGCTACAGTGATAAGGGAAATCTGAGAGCCTGAATCGAGTAGTGCTCTCAAGACCTGTGATTCTCTCCTTGAACCTTGCACTTGAATTAGTGCGGTTGATAATAATACAGATTGAACTCTGCTGTGGTTTAATAATAGATTTAGAGATTATTTCTCTAGAATTTTAAGTGTAGAACTATGTGATATTTTTTCTGGCATTTTAAACATCTCTTTTTGCTACCACAATCTGTTGTGGACACAAGAACTGAAACAATTTTTGTACAACGGATGTTGTTGAGTCACCGATTTGAAAGGTGAATTGAAAAAAACGTTTCAAAATACAAAAAAACAAGGTTTTCATTGCTTAAAAGTACACACAATACCGTTTGTTTCATGGTGTTTTGAAAATGATATCGAGCAATACACATACTGAGCCTTTCAAAAAAGTTCCCGGCCACTCTTCCCAGCAGATCTGGTAGAATTCCAGAGATGACGTCTTAAATCGCCTCTTTCAGAGCTTCAAGGGTTCGAGGTCGAAGTTTGTATACTTCAGCTTCAACGTATACCTGCAGAAAAGAGTCACACCGCGTAATATGGTGAGAGCGAGGAGACCATGGAATATTCCCCCGCAAAGAGATCAGGCGACCTGGAAAGAGCTCTTGCAAAACTTCGCGTGAACGACGGGCAGTATGTGCCGTATTCCATCTTGTTTAAACCTTCTGTGTCATTTTCCTCGCCATACTCTTCCATTTTTGGGCGCAGAAAGTTCTCCGCAACATCTCATAATAGCGAGCCGAAGTGACGGTAACGGTTAATCCTTCCGACGCAAGCAAATAAGGACGAATAACGCCTATAGAAGAGACAGCGCACCAAAATGTTACTTTGTGGAGGTCTTTGATGCAGTTCACGAGGGTTTTAAGCTGCCCAATAACGAAAATTTTGTTTGTTTACTGTTCCACAAACCTGAAAATGCGCTTCGTCGCTAGTCTACAAAACAGGGCCGGGGAGTACTGCAGCTACGATTGCATTGCAGGCATCGCTTAGTTTCACAAAATCCTGTGCAAGAATCATCTTGTAGAGGTCTGGGTGAAAGACTGAGTGTAAGATTCGCCTTACAGTTCTGGACGATATTCCAAGCGAAGCGGCATGTTTTCGCGCAGATCGGGTTGGAGACTCTTCAATTGACGCTCTTACTGCCGCGATATTTTCAGGTGTTCGCACACATTTGTCCCCTGACCTAACTGCATTTGCCCCGCCCCACTACTCGGTCTGTGGTTCACAATTGCTTTGGAAATTTGCTCGTGAAGACCTTTTCTGTTTTAAGAATTTTTTCGATTTCTATCTTGTCTATTTCTCGGTCTATCCGGCTCGAAGGACCAATGTTAAGCCTATAATAAGAATTAAACAAAGAAGGGATGCCGGGTCAATAAATGACAAGACAAAGTTTAAAAATTCAATATGGGTTTTCATTAAAGTGAAAAAGTAACTGAAAACTAAATAACAAAATAATTCCAAATAATATAAATAAAAAATAATAATCAAAAAAAAGGAATCCAAAAAAATAATAATTCAAAGAAAATACAAAAAATAATAAAATTCAAGAGAAAAAAGCAAAAGAAAGTTCAAAAGAAGAAGATAAGTCGAAGGAATCCGAATTATTTCTCTGTGAAAAAAAGAAAGAAAGCGAGATTAGTTAAATGTATGAACAAGAATAAATTATTTCGCTGAAAATAGCACAGACGTGAGTCTGAAACAACACTGCAATAGCTCGAAATGTGGATAGGGAGAAGAGGAAAGGGATATTTGCTGAAAAATAAAATTTAAAGATAGAAACTTAATATATATAAAAAATGTAATGATATTAATGAAAAAAAGAAATGAAATCAGAAATACCTTGTCCAGAAACCTCGAATAGCCGAAATCAGCTCAAGTTGACCAGTCGCTCTGAGCTCTGAAAGCAGAATGACTTTTCTTGACGAGTGCACTCTATTTATATAATTCGAAAAGCATTGATTAAATGGAAAAAGTCCGGAAGCTGTTTTTCGAATGATTAATTTTATGGGAACGTCACTGGGTAAGTTTGTTATGATTTGGATTTGTGGAAAATTTTAATTAATTTTTTTATTTTATAGGAGCAAGGATTTTGAGAATTGCGAAGTGTCATCAAGTTGCGAATAGGAAAAGGTACAGATAAGATAAATTATTTTAGTGAAAACATTTGTTAATTTTGTTTCCGTTTTTTGTTGAGGATTCAACAGGTTTATTGAATTTTTGAAGTATTCACTCGGATCATGTGTTCTCTCGTACCTATTTTTTTTGTTCTTGGGGAAAAATCATTGTTTTACATAACAATAAGAATACAGAAAAATTATGGACCCTAGAAGCAATGATTCCGGACAGCTAATATTAACAAAACGGTGTTGTTAAAACTTATTTGTTTGTGCTCTCTGTAGTGAATAAATATTATATAGTAAAGTACATTTTTTTAAATTAACAGATAAATAAAAAATATGTTTTATATCGCCGATTATATTGGCTGAACAATTGGAACAAAATAAAATTTTTGAACAAAAAAAAAATCCCGTAAAATTAAATTGGTTAGTTCGTTAAAGTAAAGACGAAATTTTGCGGGCTTTCAATCAAAATTAATTTATTATTCAATTAAAAAACAATTCAACAAACTTATATTAAAAAATTCAGAAAAAAAATTCTAAATTCACTAATATAGTTTCAAATTCACTGTTGTAAAAAGAAAGAAACAATTAATTATTAATTAATAAGAAGGAGTGCTGCATATGTTTATCGAATGGCCTTACTAGGTGTTCGCAATTATACAATTAAAAGGCACTAAAGATTTGATTTGATAATTAAAACACACGTATTGATACAATATGTATTTATTGCGCTAAAAATTCTCCCTTAAACAAGCGACTATCCACAGCGGTTATTAACAAGCAAGTAAGTACAAAAAGAAAAACTGGATCAACTAATAACATTTGCAAAGTGCAATAACAAGCGGTACTTGAACAGTAATTTTAATATGCGGGTGTATGTTGTTGTTCGGAGATCCAGCTCAAAAATAGGCACTCCACAGTACGGTCGAAATTTAATGACTGCCTCGAGGTAAGTAGTTTGTAAATAATTATGTGGTCGACTATATGATATTTAAGAAAAGTAGTTATCTCTGATGTTCTCTCCAACATCCTCCCCCCGTTAAGAGCCCTTAACAATTCAGCAATTTGCATAACTTGGTGATAGGTCTTTTTATTTCACTCTTCGCGGTCCTTAGTGTTACAACTCTAACAAGATTATCTCGACCGGGATGTAGTTGTAAGATGCGGCCTAAGGCCCATGTTGCGGGTGGCATGTTGTCTTCCTTGATTAATACAAGCTCTACTTTAGCTAAATTAGTTTCCTTGCGTCTCCATTTTGGGCGATGTTGCAGGGTGATGAGGTACTTCTTATACCAATGTTTCCAGAAATCGTGGTACATTCTCTGGGCTAATTTCCAGCGTGTGAGCATTGTAAGGCTGATGTCATCTGATGAAGGCTCAGGTAATGCTACTAAAGGTTTCCCTATTAAGAAATGCCCAGGTGTGAGGACATCGAAACAATCAACGTCGTCCCTGATTGATGTGAGGGGGCGTGAATTTAATACTCCTTCGATTTGGGCCAGTAACGTCGAAATCTCTTCATATGTCAATCGTGTCTCCCCAATTGTGCGTCGCAGGTGAGTCTTGACTAGCTTTACGCTGGATTCCCAAGTTCCTCCAAAATGAGGTGCGGATGGGGGGCTGAAATGCCAGTTGATGCTGTTGGAAACTGAGAAATCTACAATTAAACTGTTGTGATATTTAGAAGAAGTTAAATGATATAGTTCACAGAGCTTTCGATTAGCCCCTACAAAATTGGTCCCGTTGTCGCTGTATACATGGGTCGGTATACCCCTACGAGCAATAAACCTTCTAAAACGGGCAAGAAATGCATCACTAGTTAATTCACTGGCGACCCCTAAATGGATAGCTCTAGTGCTGAAGCAAATGAATACGGCAATATATCCCTTCGTGCTTTTTGCTCCGCGGCCCCTATGTCGAAGCAATGTAATTGGTCCAGCGTAGTCGATACCTATATTTTCAAAGGGTTTTGTGAAAGATGTCCTTGTAGAAGGAAGACTAGCCATGAGTTGCTGAGCGGTCTGTGCACGTTGTCTCACGCATCTAACGCATGAGTTGATGTGTTTCTTGATAAGTGTGCGGCAACAGATAATCCAATAATTTTGTCTTATAATGCTTAATAAGCCATTTGTTCTGACAAGTAAATGCTTGTTGTGCAGATGTTCAATTAAGAGTCTTACAAATACATGTTCTTTTGGTAAAATAATAGGGTGTTTAGTGTCATAAGCGCAAGAAGACCGATCCAATCTGCCACCCACGCGTAGGATACCTTCTCCATCGAGGAAGGGTGATAACGATAATAGAGCGCTGGAGCGATGAAGTGATTTCCGTTTTCGGAGAGTAGTAATTTCATTGTTGAAAGAGTTCCATTGTACCCATTTAATGCAAAGCTTTCGAGAAGATTCCAATTCCTTCGAAGAGATCCAAGTATTCTCCACAGGCGATTTCAGACGCCGGCAGTGATTTGAAAATGTTATGCATCTGCTGATTATTCTAAGTATCTTCATTAAGGATGAACCCCGTTGAAACAGGTCGGCTAATGTGTCATTTTTCACCGTAGAATGAAGGGATTGGACAATACGTGGCTTTTTTTCCATGTCTGTTTGATTTGCGGCTCCGATTTCATCGTGTAAGTAAGACTTCCAGTTAGAATGTAACCAAACTGGTCCTTTCCACCATATATCTAGAGTGAGTAGATCATTAGGCGCTATCCCACGAGTGGCCAAGTCTGCCGGGTTGTCTTGCAAATATACATGATGCCATACGTCGCGAGGAAGTATGGTTAAGATTTCCGATGTCCGGTTGGCAATATACGTTTTCCAGTTGCAAGGATATGATGACAACCAAGCCAAGACTACTTTAGAATCGGTCCAAGCTATGCAATTGATATTAGGTTTGTTAAGCGCTATTTTAACTGATTGTATTAGTTTAACTAGTAGCAAGGCTGCATTTAACTCTAACCTTGGTATGGAGATTTGCTTCACGGGTGAAACTCTTGTTTTGGCTACGATCAAAGTTGTTGTACATTCTCCTGTAACACTTATTGCTCTACAATACACTGCTGCTGCATATGCCAGCTCAGAGGCATCGGAGAACCCATGCAGTTCGTAATTATCCTTAGACGTCTGTATCCATCGGGGTATGCGCAGGTTGTTTAGATATTGTAATTTTACGTGTATGCAATTCCATCTCTCCATTAGATGTTCGCCAATTTTGTCATCCCAGTCGTAATTTTCTAGCCACAACTGCTGCAGCAAAATTTTAAAGCTAATTGTTACTGGCGCTAAAAGACCAAGAGGGTCAAAGATAGTGCTGGATTCTGACAGAATTTGTCGCTTAGTAGGAGTAGTATTACTCGCTATGTTAACATCAAAACTGAAGGAATCCTCACGGGGTGTCCACCTTAAACCTAATACTCTTACTGTTGCTGGATTTGGGTCTATTTCTACAGTGGTGGTTATACCCTTCTCTGAAATAGCGGATAGAAATTTAGTAGAATTTGAAGCCCATTTATGTAATGGAAATCCTGTCGATGCTAGGACTGTGGTTAATTCATCGTGAAGTCTAACTGCAGTCGTGACGTCGTCGGCTCCACCCATCAGGTCATCGACGTAAAAATTTTCGTAAATTGCCCTTGCTGCTTCTGGGTATTGATCCTTGAACTCCTCCGCCACTTGTTTTACTGCCCTCGTAGCCAAAAACGGTGCAGATGATGTGCCGTAGGTCACAGTAGTTAATCTGTAATGCTTAACATGCTGATCAGACCCTTCTCTCCATAGTATACGCTGATAATTTCTATCTGACTCATTCACCAATACTTGCCGGAACATCTTCTGAATATCCGCTACAATCGCTACCTTAAAAGTTCGAAATGTCAGAAGAATAGGAAACAAGTCTCTTTGAACCTTAGGCCCAACGCACAGTTTTTTATTTAGTGACATTCCAGAAGATGACTTAGCAGAACCATCGAACACTACGCGAAGTTTAGTCGTAGTACTGGTAGGTTTTAACACGGCGTGATGTGGAAGATATGCATGCTCATTCTCGGAATTTAGTATCGCAGTAGGAATTGTTTCTAAATGACCCAGGGCTTTATATTCGTCCATAAATTGGTGGTATTCATCATAAAATTCCCTGTTATAACTAAATTTTCTTTCCATTGACTTAAGCCTGGCCATCGCAATAGTTAAAGTATCTCCCATTGGAGTTCCTGTTTGCTTAATTGGAAGCCGAACCACATATCTTCCCGTTTCCTTGTCGATGGAGTGGGTTTGACAGAATAGCGATTCACAGAATTCTTCTTCTTCGGAATAGTAATGATCCTTTTGAGGAATTTCCTCTATTTCCCAAAATGCCCTCAAAGTTCTGTCGATCTGACTTATGTCAACGTGTAGTGATGTAATTCGGGTAGCGTTGGTAGACGTATCAACTGCTCCTGATACAACATAACCGAATATGGTATTCTGTAAAGCAGGCATCATGGTAGAAGCTGTATGTTTTCCATCCTTAAGAATGTGAACGAAACAATCTGCTCCCAGTAAGATGTCAATTTTGCTCGGACGATTGAAGTGAGGATCAGCTAAGGTGAACTTATTTATGAATAGAAGATCAGTCGGATCAAGATAAGTTGTAGGCTGTAGTGAGGTAAGTTTCGGTAGAACGTAGGTAAAAACTGTAATTTTCTCGGACTTATCCAATCGTGAATGGAGTGTAAGATGTATACCGCCATGAGTAAGACCTGATTTACACGATCCTAATCCATGTACCAAAACCTTTGGCGGTTCTCTTTTGTGGCCTAACCGCTTTGCACAATCTTCAGAAATGAATGAAGCCTGTGAGCCAGAATCAATAAGTAAACGACAAAGTTGAAATTTGCCAGATGCATCATTAACATACACCTGAGCTGTAGGAATGAGTGGTAGTGCTGTCCGCTTATTATGAAATGCTGCGAGAGTAGTCAGTGTAGCGTTGTTTTCTTGGTTGAGATCTTCACCAGGATTCGTAGTAAAAGGTTCCGCCATAGGGTTGAAATTGCTTTCCGAATAAGAAACCGAAGTAGGGTTTTCAGGTCTGGTTGTATCCACATGATGAGACTGAATTTTATTGATCGATTTATTCTCTTCATGTAGTAACGAATGATGCAGTTTTCCACAATGATGACAAGAGTATTTTGATCTGCATCGATTTGCAGGGTGACCAGGGCTTAGGCAGTTAAAACATAAAGAGTTTTTGGAAACAAGTAAACGTCTTGATACCACACACATATTTTTGAAATCATGACATTTAAAGAGCTGATGAGGTTGGGAACATTTAGTACATGTCATAGTAGTGTCAGCGTGTAAAGTTTTGATCCCGGACGTTTTTTGTAATAATCTTTTAGGTGGTGCATCATAAGCTTGTAAAGCATCACATCGTTTATTCAAAAAATTTATAAACTCTTCCATTGTTGGAATATCATTATTGACGGTCTCCTCTGCCCATGCTTTTCGTGTGTCTGGATCTGTTTTACTAAGTATGCTATATACTAGCCAAGGATCTCTTCCCTTTGCTTCATTTTCCAACGCATTAACACCACGGATAAGCTCATCGGACGTATCACAAAGTTGACGTAATGCTATAGATGAACTCTGTATAATGTTAGGCTGATTGTAAAATGACATAATGTACGCTGTTAAAATGTGTTTCTTCTTATCATACCGATTTTCAAGTTTTTTCCAAGCTACTCGATAATTACTTTCAGTAATCGGTAAGTGTTTAATAAGCGATGCAGCCTCACTAGTAACTAGTCCCTTCAAATACTGGAACTTGTGTACAGACGAGAGTCCTACTCTCTTGTCAACTAGTGCTAAGAAAAGATCCTTGAAGGACGGCCATTCTTTATAATCGCCGCTGAAATTAGGTATATTCACCTTGGGAAGCCTAATATCTGTTGAAGCTGATTGAGACGTATGTGCATAATTATCCCACATATGTCTTTGTTGTTCTACGAAGCGATTCAAGGTAGAATTGAACTGGTCGAATGTTGAAGTCGATGTATCATTGAAAATGGCTTGATTATGATTGCTACTTGGGTCTGCATGTCCATCCTGACTATTTAAATGTGAACGTGATTTATTAATGGCTTGGTGATATGCAGTACATGTCAAAAAAAAGTTATTTTCAAATTCTTCGATTTCTGATCCAATAGAAAGAACCGAAAGAGCGTCGTCTACAAGTACGAATTCATCCCATAACTTATTTAACCGGTCTAATCTCAATTCCAGGTCTTCAATTGGTGTTTCACGAGTTGTACTTTCAATAAAAGTCCGTAATCTAGTTAATGAACCCTTAAGGCGACCTCGTTTTTGCTTTAATTCAAGGTCAGACATCGCAAAATATTCAATATAGGAAAAACTTACGAAATATTGAAAGAAATTTTATTTACTGATTACTTCAAATCAATTGTTTACTTAAGTGTTTATAATATCACAAATCCCTTTTATTTTTCAATAATAATTCGCCTGTATATTTCTTAAAAAGAGGAGAATTCAGAAATTCTAGAGTTCGATAGAATACTGTAAACTGTAAAAATGACTGTAGTCCGTTAATTCATGTATTTGCACTAATTCAATGTTCTCTACCTGTTCTCTAAATGTTCATCTAACTGTCGTAATTAATAGTTGATTCTATAATTATGAATATTTCATTTTTCTATTGTTCACATAGTATAATTCTTTAATTCTGTTCACTCTTTAATCACAATTGTCTAAAGTAAATTTTCACACTATTCTTATGAAAATTAAAATCACAGTTTATTGATGTCATGCCTTTTCTTATGTAATTGTATTATAATTAGAGCGATGAGACCAACTTTAGGAATTTGTGATAATAAAAATTTATCAAAATAGGAAAATGATACTTAGCTGAGATTTTCTCAGAAGCTTCCACTGAAGATATATTACGATGATGTTGATGTCTTATGCAATTTTACTGTAGAAATGCAGTTGGATTAATTACACAACGTTTTTAGTCTCAAAGGTTCTTGGATAAATTCACTTAATTTTCTTATATTCCCGGGTTTCGGCACCAAAATTTTATGTTCGCAATTGCACTATTAAAAGGCACTAAAGATTTGATTTGATAATTAAAACACACGTATTGATACAATATGTATTTATTGCGGTAAAAATTCTCCCTAAAACAAGCGACTATCCACAGCGGTTATTAATAAGCAAGTAAGTAAGTACAAAAAGAAAAACTGGATCAACTAATAATATTTGCAAAGTGCAATAACAAGCGGTACTTGAACAGTAATTTTAATATGCGGGTGTATGTTGTTGTTCGGACATCCAGCTCAAGAATAGGCACTCCACAGTACGGTCGAAATTTAATGACTGCCTCGAGGTAAGTAGTTTGTAAATAATTATTTGGTCGACTATATGATATTTAAGAAAAGTAGTTATCTCTGATGTTCTCTCCAACACTAGGTATACCTCGATTAACTTAACAGCACGATTACCAGATGAAAAAAGAGAAAGAGTTCCTGCTGCATGATCCTTTATATAGGTTTCCAGCGGCCATGCTGTCGAAATTTTAATGTATGTTTGATTTGCGAACGCCATTTTGTGTAAATTTGTTTAACCATAATTGATATGTTAAAGAAACCCGTAATTTTCTTTTGTTTAAATGAATTGTATTTACAACTAAATAAAATTATGCATCCGATTGAATATTTATTGCATTTTGTAATATTATATTGATTGATTGTTGATCAAACTAAATATATGTCCATAAAAATGGTGAAATTAGACATTTTTTTTCCAAAATGTTTCGTACTCGATGAAAATATTTCCTTCTCCTTTCCGCCTTTAGGCCTATTCTTTTTCTTTTCCACTTATGGGAAGTTTAGAAATCATAAAGATTTCCTTGGGGAATCATTTTTGGTGAAATTAATTACTACCAATAAATTCCACATAAAATTTCACCTTAATTTAAATGTTTTTGATCATGTGATCAAACTGTCATCCGTGAGTTTGTGTTTTTTAAATGAAATTTAAGTGTAAGTACAACTTTTCATATTATAATTAAGGGGGTCCTCTACTCTCGCGGTTTCAAAAAATCGATTTTTGTTTTTGTTTTTTTCAATTTCAATCTATATGTATCTGAGAATACGCCACAGAAAGGATTTCACCCGTCTCCGGCCGTTTCCGAGAAACTAAGCGCGGCGCGTCACGACGGCGCTTTTCCAGTTAAAAATCATTGTCTAATGAATTTACCGGTCCGTTCTTGAGAAGAATGTGGACAACCAAAAACATTAACGTGATGAGGAAGGAGAACTCTACGGCGCCGGTATAGCAGATTAACTCGTAAGTTACTACAATCAAGTTATACACCGTAATTTATCATTAAACGCGTTTTCCCGAAAGAAGTGTTTTTTTAGTTGCCGAGTAAGACTTCTCATAAAAGTATTGGTCCGATTTCAATAATTTTTTTTTTAATTGTTCAGAAAACATACCGCTATGTTTTCCCGAGTACGATTTGCAAAATTTTATTTTGTTCCATTTTTATAGCCTCTAATAGGTCAAAAAATGACGTAAAATTTGAAATTTTTACAAATTGCTGCATAACTTTTACAAATTGCAAAATAAAAAAAATCTGTCACGGGAAAACATAGCCAACGTATCTATGATTATAAAGAATATAAATTTTCAGATTACAGATTACAGATTACCCAATTGGCCACAACTGTGCTTAAGCGGGAACCATGCAGTTTCAACATCAATGTCATCAATGACGTTTCAAGGTCGCGATAGTTATTTTTTTTCATCTTCAAAAGTAAAATTGAAAAGTGAAAACATGTACCTTCGAAATCAAAAAAAAAAAAATTTTAAAATGTATTCAGTAGATCCTTCGCAATTTATTCCCCAAAAAACCGCTCAATTTCAGGCCTCGAGAGTAGAGGACCCCCTTAAGTGTTGTATTTGTGTATTGAGTGTTTGTATGTGAATTTTTATTGTAGTGATATAAAAGTTTGTGTTTGTTATCATTTTCAACTCGCCGGCAAGAGGATATTTCATCGAGCATATGTAAACAATGGTAAGTCAATTTATTTCTTAAATTTAATTTGCATGTATGTCGCCTAATTATGTGTTGTAAATCAATCCAATGCATGCTTCATGTTAAATGTTTGTTTACTCCTTTAGTTAAGTGTTCTGTGTAATGTTTATGTTCATAATTTGAAAATGCATGATTAATTCAATTCATTTATTTATATTTCATTGTTGGTTTAGATCAAAATTCTATTTCTTTTGTTCATTTCAGGTACTGCAGTAACAGGTTTATCTTTTGCTTAAATTGATTCAGGTAAGTAGGTAATCCAGGTAATTATGTATCAATTCGATTTTATAAATTCATTCTAATATTTCCTCTTATTAGGTAAACAAATATTTTTCTTCTATGGCTTTAAAGGTGTATAACTTTTTTAAACTATCAGCTTCAAGGTGTATAAACAATAATTATGCGTATATATTTGCTCTTCTAAGTAAAAAACCAAAAACTCGGTCAAAATGAGAAAATGTAAACTCCAGCGGAACTAATGACAGCAATAATGACGGTTGCTTGTTATTTGCGTAAAAGAAACACTGCTCTAATCTTTATTCCAAATGAGATCATCATCATCAAAAGAGATCATCTATTAAGCTTTTAAGGTCGTTTATCACTGCTTTATCATGAATTTTTTGTTCACTGTCGCTTTCTTTTAAGTGGTCAAGTATTTCTTGCACAGCATTTTGCTTTTTTTGCGACTTGTAGGGGTTGCTGATAGAATAAGGTGCTGGAACTGAATCTTTTTCTTCTAACAAATTTACAATATTCTGCATCAAACGTTTAATAAAATTCCCATACTGTACGGTTTACCTTCGGATAAAGAGTTTGTTTGTTTGTATGTTTGTACATTATAGAATTGTTTAATTCTTCTAAAGAGCAGGAAAAGGTTTAATAGTAAAATTAAGAACACTTGAAAGTAACTTCTTAAAAGTATATTACAAATCAAATTTAATTACAATTTTAAGCCTAATAAAACAAAAACCAATTACATAAAATTAAAGTAAACGTTATTTAAATAGTTGTCATATCACAGCCGAGCTAGCATAGTTGTTTTTCTCTCAGCTGTTTTCTTTATGACAGTCGTAATTTTGGAATTAATTTCTGTGTTCTACTTCAAATGCCAAAATTACGACTACGATAAGGAAACAGCTGGGAGAAAAATAACTGTGCTTGACTGTAATATGACTATTTTAAAAATACCCATAACCTTTTACTCAAGCTTAACTTAATAAATTGAAGAATATATGAATAGGAATTACAGTATCTCGCAAAAGTAGATATACACAGCACTCTTGGAAAAATTAATAATGTTGTTAAGGTAAAATACAGCGAACTTCTTTGATGCATGTAACGGTATATTCAATAATTTCCTGGCAACTGATGAGCATAGCAATTATTGAAATTTTTCGGAAATATTCATTCATTCGAAGGAAGTGTTGCAATAGTAAGTAAACGGCTAGTGCTTTAATTTTTTTGACAACACAGTACTTTCTGTATTAAAATCAGCTGTTGTACTTCTTTTTAACAGATCAGGTGATATTAGTACGAATTTTGTATTTATTGTACAGATTACAAAATACAAAGAACACAAGGGAAGGGCGGAAGGTGATAATCAAGATACTACAATAAATAAATAAATACGAGTCGAACTTGGAACATCTTTGTTTTTTGGAAATCGGTTAAAAATGAGTCATACTGGAAAATAGACAAAGGTTTTCTTAAATACTGCAGTCTATAAGATAGTGAAAGCTTAGAGAAAATGTGAAAGAATTTCAGTATTTCCAAGGCTAACGTACATAACCAAAATGCTAAATTGAAGAATTGTCAGTATTTAAAATTCAAATTCCCAGCTCTCTGCTTCCACAATTCAATTTAAACTACTGGTGGAAGGAAGAAACGCTCCGTCGGCTTTACTGTCGTAAGGGGACTTCATACAGCTTGAAAAATTTCTACGATAAGGTCGAACTACTGCCACGGAAAAATGTAAGTTGGGCGAAAATTAGGTGAAACATTAACCTATTCATGCGCTGGGGAGAACAAAGCGTTATGGTTTGCTGATGCTCATCTTTGTACGCCATAGGCAAAATTTTTATTTTGGAGGAGCGAATTATAAGATGCACTTCTTATATTTATCATAAAGGGCTTTTAACCCAATGAAAAAACATTCGCCATCTTTGCCTTCGAAATGCTCGTCTACTGCCGACTTCATTTCTTCGTCACTCGAAAATCATCGTCCTCGCAGGTCTCTCTTTAAATAAGAAAACAGGAAATAATCGCTGGGGGCTAGGTCTGGACTGTATGGCGGATCGTTGATTTCTTTAAACCCTGTCTCAATCAGGGCACGCCTTGCAACTCGCGAAGTGTGCTCGTGCGCATTGTCCTGCAAAAACAGGACTCCTTTCGCCAGTCTGCCTCTCCTTTTATCGACAACCACTTTTTTGTAGTTTTTTAGGAAGATAGTCGATGAACAGAATCCCTTCTCAATCCCAAAAAAAACAGTAGGCATGAGCTTGGATGCCGATCGATTCACTTTGTATTTCCGTGGAGTTTTTCTCTCCACTGCATTGACTCCTGTTTTAAATCTAGATCGTACTTCCGGATCCATGTTTCATCAGCAGTGACATGTCTATAGATGTCCAAAAATACCTACGAAGTTGTGACCTAGCGCTGCTTGTTCAGCGGAGTGAGCATTTTTGGCACCCATTGCGCGCACACCTTTGTCTTGTGCAAATGATTATGCAAAATGTCACCGATTCAATCCTTGCTAAATTTCGTACAATACGCGGATGATTCAGACATGGTGACGTTTACAGTTCAATTAGTAAAAGCATACTGATGCTAATGGCATGAACCTCGGTATTTATACTACTGTGGGTATTCACAATTAGTTACATTTAGCGCAAGACATTAGTGACACTTAAAGGTACTTCTGCTTAAAACTTTTCAGCCGCCCCTCGTAGCTCAAGCGTATCTTAACTTGATAAAGTAGATCATAACCCCTGAAGGCAGGCACTTAATAGTGTAGATTGCATCTTGCAGCAAGGCAATCCACCGACCCACAATATCAAAAGTTTCTTGGATTACATTAAAAACGAGAACGTAAAGCTTTTTATATGGTTAACCTATCGAAAATCCTAAAATCGAAGATCGCCATAAAAGAAGTCGCTGAACAATTTCGAACACTGCGGATTTAAGGTAGTACATATTTGCTTATTCTTGTCGCATCAATTGTGCATTTCAATAAATAATGAAATCATTAAACATTTCTCAATCCACATCTACCTACCTATTATTAGCAACAATTAATACATAATTTATGAAAAAGTAGCCTAGAACTATTACATAACATTTTTCTTTCCTGCATCACCGTTTACTTACTTTTACGAGACACTGTAGAATATTAACTATTGAGAAGTAAAAATAGCAAAAGATTTCACTTAACTAAATTATTTTTAAATATAAATTAAATCTACGATTTCTTAGATAATAGTTTTATTTTCAAACGAAGTAATCTTGTAATGAGATCGAGATATCAAACTGCATGTTTTCTAATTTGCCCTTAAGGGTTGCCAGGCAGTCGTGTGCTGATTCATCAACAGTACTGAACTGTCCGTGTGAATTTAATAGATTGTCTTGCTTAGCTTGCTCCATATATAGTTGAGAAAGCACATCAACATACACTTGCGAAGAAGAAACGTTCGCTGAAAGGTGCTCATAAAAACTGTTTACTAGCTTACCGACATTTACTAACACGTCTTTCACTGCAGTAAAATAGTCTTCGTATTTAGGAATTACTTGAGATAAACACTTCTCAGTTTCATTTAAATAAAATTTTTCAAAACTCTGAAAATCTTTCAATAGTTTCCTTATGTTGCCCTTGACTTTTTTCGAAGCTTTCACTTTTGCATATATATCATTTCTCAAGTTATTGGTCACCACGAGCGAAGATTTTATTAATCCTTTCTTTCCAGTTAAAAAATAAAACAAAGCATAAGAATTTCTTTTCGTAGTAAGCATTTGAAGCTGATAATAAGCTAAGTCACGTGAAAGTGCAATTTGTTCAGATTCGGCGTTTTCATTCGGTTTAGGTAGGTTGCCAATATTTATTACAGATATTCCAAACTCCTCACGTGCAACTTTATAATTTTGCTCAAATTTGTTGTACTGTTGCAGTTCTTGGTCAAAATATGCCAGCGTATAATTTGTTTCTAGTTCTACTGCTTTTAAATACATTTCCATTTTCGTAATAGCTGCAGCAAATTTGGCACCTTCCTCTGAAATTTCAAAACTACCGGAATCCGCATTCTCAACGAAAACAGCAGTAGCCATAATAGCACCACCAACGATTAAAACTCCTCCCAACAAACCAGTAAAACTATCTGGAACAGCTGTTGTAACACCTGCTGAAAGTGATGCTACTACTCTACTAACAGGTGAGGTGCTATCTCTATTTATTTCAGGGTTTTCCTCATCTTCTTTCTTATCTTTTTCCTTATCTTCTTCCTTATCTTCGTCGTCATCAGTTTTCTCATCTAAACATATTAATATGTTTGTAAAATATCTCCTTATTAAGAAATAAATTATAGTTAACATGCTTACATTCACATATGTCGCTTTTGACGAAAATATCTCCGGCCTTATCCAGTACTTTACCTGTTGAAGTGCAAAATAGTTTGAGAATATAATTTAATATTTTAACTTAAAAGTAATGTAAATGGAATGGCGCCATCTATTAACAAATACATAAACTAAATGTGGTAAAGGGGAAGTCAAGTGGTTAATAAGACAGCCGCAATATGTCGATTTTTTTTTGGTAAAATTTCCTGACTCGAGTTTAACTGTATTAATAGGGCGGAACAGGATATCAAAGGTCATGGATAATGACGTCATCGTATGCGAACGAGAGTTTGCGTTTAATGCGAAAAAGTATAAAATAATTAACAAAAGTAAACTATGAAACGGTTGTAACTAGAAAATATCAAAACTAAGTTGTATTGACATTTATACGAAGTTTAGTTTTGAATTTCTGGTTGTTACCAGCCCTCGAAAAACATTGCACTTATTATGTATGTGTGGAATGATGGTCCCTATTCAAAAGTCAAAACCTTATATTATAAGGATGGGCGATCTTCGATTCCATCTCGGCGAATCGATCTTTTAGCCTTCGATCTTCCGATTTTTGAATCGATTTTTCGCGGGACCGATTCAGCTCGAATCGATTAATTTATTTCCGATTCCCATTCATTTAAGACAAGACGCAACGCGATAAAATAAAACTGGGCAAGCTCAAGTGGAAATTTTTTCGCATCATCATTAATTTGTGTAACAATCCTGCAAATTTTAAATTTCGTATCTAAAACATTGTTAATGTTAGATAAATGTGTTGCAGATCTCTAAAATATGGTAGTGTTATCTGTATCACTGCGTACCATGAGTACCTATACTACCAACAGTTTAGTTGGCAGCATTTAATTTTAGTGCATCCCTGGTTAACTCTAACGCCCTTGAAAATGTCTTGCTTGAGCAAGGTCTTTTTCTCAACTATCAATAATCATTTTTAGTTCTTTAGAATTGTAAAATTAATCACTTGGTGAAGAAAATATAATTTATTGTCATGTGAAGTCCACCGGTTTTTGCTAGTTGTGCCAAATTGAGCCTAATAAAGCAAAACAAAATTTGTGCTTCTCCCTTAGAATAAAAAACTAGAGGAAACGCTGTACCATGTAAAATTCCTATCCGTGAGTGAAGCTGCTCGAGGAATTTAAAATCAGTTGGGGTCGTTGACTAACAGAGACGAAAGCATATAAGAAAATAGGACAAACATTTTTCGTACTATCAAATGTTGTTTACTTTTGTGCGTGAAAAAGTTTTCTCGAGTGAATTAAGTTAAATTTTCTTAAATTTGTTAAAGTAGCTTCTTTTAAATCTTTATGTAAACATTCCAATAAAGCTTTGTTTTTTTTATATATGATGTTGCCAAAGCTCAGGGGATGCCCTATGATGCTAAAGCACAGCCTTGGCAGGAAAGGAATTAAGGTTAGGGGAAATGGGTTAGGAGGTTGAGTGAAGGAGGTGTCGATGTACGCCCCGTTTGAAAGTTTCAGGCTCATAAGACGAGGGAAAAACAGAAGATGCTAAACTGTTCCACATTCGTGTTGTTCTGCTAAGAAAAGATTTCCGAAATATGACGGTACGCCCAAATTTGACCCGGAGAGTATAGGGGTGGGAGCGACTTGTGCATCTTGTATCGCGCGTTGTAATGAGTCTTCAAGGAATCAGGCTAGCAATTTCGTTAGAACAATGGCCATGGAAATAGCGATAAAAAAGTGAGAGACAACCGACATTCCGTCGATGCTCTAGAGCAGGGGTGGCCAACCCGCGGCCCGCGGGCCGCATGCGGCCCGCCTTGACCATTTTTCCGGCCTGCGAGATTTATCACACTCTTACAAAATATATTTATTTTATAATGGCCAAAGAAGTGAAAACCAATGTATTAAATAAATACATTATTTGTGCATCCATGTATTACAGCTGCTTTTGAAAGCTGATTCAGTAATTTAGAGTTAGACAAATACAATAAAATTTTTGAAATATATTCATCTCCCTTTCACGTTGAAATCGAGTCGGCTCCAGAATATCTCCAAATGGAACTGGTTGATTTACAGTGCAATATTGAATTAAAACACATTTTTGAGACATCAGAATCAAAAATAGATTTTTATAACACTTACGTCACAAAAGAGAAATTTTCCAATTTGAGAAATCTGGTGCAAAAAGTTGTTAGCGCTTTTGGTTCAACTTACACCTGCGAATCGTTTTTTTCGAAAATCAAATTGACCAAAAACAAAACACGCCCGATTTGCAAAAGCTAAGTGAAAGAGTGCAGAAACAAATATCGCACTAGTAAAACAAATATTTTTTAATGATTTCATTTTTAGTGTTATGTATTTCTTTACAATGTGCATTTAGTATAATTATATTATATTAACTATGTTTACATGTAAGAATGATAGTAAACACAATAATAATAACTCATTATGTTTCAATTTTTCACCCCAAAATATGTCTATGGTGGGTCAAATTCTAATATGGGGATATATAATTTTATATGCGGCCCGCGGAGTTACGATGCATTTCCAAAGTGGCCCGCAAGTTTATTTGGGTTGGCCACCCCTGCTCTAGAGAGTCAAGGCCCTCAGAGATTGAGGAATCGCCAATAATTTTAACAGCCTTACGCTGAACTTTGTCTAACGCGGACAATGCGGTGTGTCCTGCCCCTGCTAAAATATGGGAATTATATTCAAGTCTAGGCCTAATGTGGGACTTGTAGATCAACGCTAAGTCGGGTGGGGTGAAATATTTCTTACATCTCTGTAGAAAACCCAAACATTTCATCGCACTTTTAGCGATTGCAAATATATGATCAATCCAGCTAAGATTGCTGGATATCTCAATACCCAAGATCTTTAGGGAGGGTGAATTGGGTATATTCACTCCGTCGACTGAAATGGGTTGGGGGTGAACTGGGCGTTTTCTAAGGGACATTAAACAGCATTGAGTTTTGGATGCATTAAACGTAACACGATTTGCTCTGTCCCAAGCAAGGACCATAGAAATGTCTTTGTTTAATGATCTAAACATGCGTTCCCGATTGACTTCTGTAGCATTTCCACGTGAATTCATTACAGAATCAAATGAGTACGCGAAATCAAGGGTGCTGTCGTCGGCAAAGCTATGAATAGGATTGAGAGTAAGGGATAAGAGATCATTAATAAAAAGAAGAAATAAGGTTGGTGAAAGAACTGAACCCTGAGGTACACCGGCATTTATCGTAGGAATCATATGTACCTCCGTCAATTACAACACGGATTGAACGGCCTGACAAAAAGCTCTCTATCCATTTAACGAGGGTAGGGTGCATACCAAATGTTTGAAGTTTGGCTAAAAGGGCAGCATGCCAGACTCTATCAAAAGCCTTTGAAATATCAAGAGCGACAAATTATGGAGACAATGATTCCAACGCTCCGTTAGAGCCGCTAGTAAGTCTCCGGTTGAGCGGCCAGCGCTGAAACCGTACTGGCAATCGTAGATAAGATGGTTATTTTCAAGATATTTCAACAACTGAGAGTTGATGAGTGATTCAAAAACTTTGGATATGATCGAGGTTAGTGCAATTGGTCTGTAGTTAGAGGGGTCGCATGCCTCTCCTTTTTTAAGTATCGGCTGGACATGAGCAAGTTTCCATACACTTGGAAATATTCCTGTTGAATATGAGAGGTGAAAGAGTTTGCGCAGAGGTTTAGCCAAAGCAGAGGCGCAGCATTTTAAAACAAGGGGCGAGAAACCATCAGGCCCAGTAGCTTTGGACACGTCGAGTTTCGAAAGTACTCTAAAAACTTCCCGAGTGCGAAAGTTTAGCGGCTTTTGCCTACTAGTGCACTGTGATGGAGATGGAAGTGGCTGCGATGAAGGTGGCAAGTACGAGTTAGCAGCAAAATTAGCAGCAAACAGGTTGGCCTTGTCCAATCAGTCAGTAAAAACATTCCCATTATAAATGAGTGGTGGTGTTGACGAACAGGTGAAATTGTTCTTTACGGTTTTTACTAGAGACCAGAAGCCCTTACTACCCTTTTGAGTAGAAAATACCTTCCGTCTGATGCACTGGTCGAAATTGAACTTAGCCCGGCTAATTGCTGAATTGCAAATATTCCGCGCATCTCTATAGATACGTCTCAATTCCTCTGAAGGGCACAATTTATATGCCTGGAAGGCTGCTTCCTTCTTTTTAATGGCTGCGAAACAGTCAATATTGAACCAATTGGTGTTAGTTGGTTTGATGTTCTTGAAGCTATGAGGAATAAAGGGATGCATTCCAAACCATAGGATGTTCAAGATATAATCGGTGCTTCTGTTAACGTCCTTCATAGAAAAGCAATCAGACCAGTCCAGATCTCTGAGATATTTATTAAGTCCCGCCCAATCAGCATTTTTATAATGCCACACTAATCTTTTGGTGGAGTTTAGATTAGTGGTTGTCAGAGAGGAGATGGAGAATTGGGCGGAGATTAGACAATGGTCCGAATTACCCAAGGGAGACGTCACCGAAACCGAGTATTTTTCTGGATGCGATATTAGAAATAGATCTAAAAGATGCGCGTTGTGTCCCAAAGTATCAGGAACACGACACTCAACCAGTTGCTGTAAATTAAAAGACTCACTAAATAACTCGACGTGTGGGCATGTGGTGGAAGAATGCCTGAGCCACTGTGTGTTGTAGACGTTGAAATCTCCAGCAACAACGGTTTCAGAAGAGGGGGATAATTCCAAAATCTTATCGATATCGGAAGACAGTTTATCGAAGGAGCACACAGTGTCAGTGTCAGACATATTCGGGCTGCGGTATAAAAAGCAGAAGTGAATAATGTGCCAATAGAGTTTAAATCTAATCCAGACATAATTAAATTCTGGATTAGTAGAAGAGAATTGAGGGAGATGGGAGAATGGCACATAATTTCTAATATAAACCGCGATTCCCCTCTGAGGAGAGAAGAGCGGCACTAAGTGATAACCAGGGATGTGATACTGATTAATATCAGAATCGGAAACAACCTTGGTTTCGCTTAGTGCAAAAACAGCCGGATTTTCCGCGATCAAGTGGCAGTAAACCGAAAAATGGTTACTTTTCAAGCCATGAATGTTGCAAAAATTAAATAAAAATTTTTGCATACTCCCGGTCTTAATTTGCCCAAAACAAAACAAAACAAAAACGTACACAAACACAAGGACTGACGAACGGGATCCACAAATGCGAGGCAAAGCCACCTCTGTGAGAACAAAGCCAGCAGCAGTGTTATGCCTGCTGTGCTGAACTTTGATCTCGACAAAGGCAGCAAAATGCTCAACAGTGGAGACCCGTTGAACGGATTCAATGCAGCACGATTGTACTACATTGAATGTTGGATGCAAATAAGTGATATTCAAAAGGAACGGACTCACCAGAGCGTGCTTTTAAATAGGACATAAAAGCCCCTCACCCCAGCGAAGATGGCACCAGCACTTTTAACAATTTCAATTAAAAATCCCGCTTTCGCAACCGAATTTAAAATTTTTTTTGGGGGCAAGACACGGCGGCACGACCGTCCCCGTCAGTAGTTCAGCTCAAACTCCCTTTTAGACTATATTGTGATTTTTTTTGTGAACCGACTTTGCCTTAACACCCAGAATTTGTTTAAATTAATCAGCATAAAGTGTTCGGTATTTTCGTGCGAAAATAATTAGAAGTTAGATGATGGGAAGTTGTTTTTCCTGTAAATACATAACTCGAATAACTTCTAAATTCATTCTATAAGCATGTGAAGTTCAAGTATACCCTCAATTTATGGATAAAAGCAAAAGTTTCATATGAATATCTGTGAGGTTAACGCGAAAACTTATTTTAATGTTTTGGGTTGTTGGTAACAGGAAGGCGTCAAACATAATTTTTAGGAGGCATCAATAAGAAATCTTAAATAAGATTTAACCAATAAAAACCAAAATTGATGATTCGCTTGAGCTATAATATGTATAACGTCAAAATTAATATGTGCAGCTTAAATATTTTGTTCAGAGAAGTTAAAATCAAATTATTCTTTAACGAAATTTACTTTTGGCCCCTCTTTAAATCTGACTTAATTTACGCCTGTATTGTTGGTACCACTCCATCGCTCGAAATTCTACTACAAAAGAAATTTGCTTCACTAAAATAGAGTTACAGCTCTTCCTATATAATTGATTTTAACATCTTTGAATAAAATATTTAAGCTGCATGTTAATTTTGACGTTATATTATAGGCGAAGCGAATCATCAGTTTTGGTTCTAACTGATTAAATCTTATTTAAGGTTTTCTATGGATGCCCCCTAAAAACTTTGTTTGATGCCTCCACTAGTACAAACGACCCGGAACATTAAATCAGTTTTCACTTTAACCTCACAAATATTTTTACAAAACTTTTGCTTTTTTCAATAAATTGAGGTTTTAATTGAACTTCACATGTTTCTAGGATCTCGTCATTCTCAAGGACTCATTTCTTCTTTTAAGTTGACATCGTCCCCAGAACTTTTTGAGATAATGTCTGCCAAGGATTTCTGGCCCGAGAATATCATTGCGCACGAATTTGTGCCGCGTCGTAGGGTCGCGGGAGACACTTAGAATAGAATTTCTGCTACCAAACAAAAAAACTTGAAACGCTATCCCTTTACTACCAAAATGTAAGGGGACTAAGAACAAGATCAAGCCAGTTATTTGAGGCTTCTCTTGCCTGCTGTTACGACGTCATCGCACTGACTGAAACCTGGCTTCATTGCGGTTTTACTGATGCAGAAATTCTTGACGAGTCCTATCAGATTTTTCGAAAGGATAGATACTCTGACTCCATGGCACGTGGAGGTGGCGTGTTGGTTGCATGCAAATCGCACTTGGATTGCAGTTTGGTTGATATCCCTGCTTTATCCGTCACGCTCACAATCGAGCTCTTAGCTCTTAAGATAGCTCTGGAAAAGATGAATATATTCCTTCTATGTTGTTATATCCCTCCAAACTTCACAAACCATGCTGATGCAGATGGTCGAAGTCTCAACGATATTTTAATTCTTAGCCTAGATTTTATTAATAATATGACAAACCCAGAGGACCAAATAATCCTTCTTGGTGACTTTAACTTACCCAGCGTTCAATGGGTATTCAACGCTGATGACGATGACTACCTTCCTTCAAATTGTCTTACTGCTAAAGACTCCCATTTTCTTGACGCCATCTCCTCCTCTGGTTTACACCAAATGAGTGATGTAAAGAACCATATGGGAAGGCAGTTAGATCTTATCTTTTCTTCTGATTCGAGTAACACTATAGTCGAACCAACTTCTCGTAATTTATCCGCTATTGACAGTTTACATCCGGCCATTTTCATATCTTTTTGTTACGATGGTTCCAATATTGTTGACCCCAACGTAGATCAGTACATTCATGATTTTAAAAGGGCGGATCTCTGATCTTTCGAACAGGATTCTCTCAATTGATTTCCCATCCCTTTTTAATGATAACGATATCGACGATTGCGTTTCCGTGTTTTATGAAAGGATTTATGATCTGTTTAATTCGTGTGTACCACTTAAACGGGTGAGATCATCCTGTCATTCTCCCCCGTGGTATACTAGGGAACTACGGAGTCTTAAGAACAAAAAAAATCGGTTATGGAAAACCTACTTACGCTGTAGAAGTGCGTCAGCATATTCTGAATTCGTTTATTGTCATGAATGCTTCTTAGCGTTATCGTCATCTTTATACAGGGCATACCTTGATAATGTTCGCAGTCGCTTGCACAATGATCCTCGTACCTTTTTTAAATTTGTAAATCTGAAAAAGAAAACTGGTATAATGTGGTATAATGGATCCTCTAGTTGTAGCGCGCCGGATATAGCTGATAACTTTGCATTGTTTTTTGAGGGTGCCTTTTTATCAGGCCACTTTGTGCCTTCCCTGGAAGAGTTTGGTCATATCCAAAATCGTCCCGCTACCTCCATTTCTTTGCCCATTATATCTCGGGATATTATCATGAATGCTATCAAGGAACTCAAACTGGACTTTTCTTTTGGTCCTGATGGTGTTCCACCTGTATTCTTGAGATCCTGCTCTGATGCTTTACTCACTCCATTGGAACTCATCTTTAACAAATCTCTTCAGGCCGGCAGATTTTCTACCTTATGGAAGAACTCCTTTATAATTCCTGTTTATAAAAAGGGGCATAAAAACTCCATAACATAATTATAGGCCAATCGCGAAGCTTTCCTGCATACCCAAGTTGTTTGAATCTATTATATACTCACAGCTTGTTGGGCAGTGTAAGGGGTTAATCTCATCTAATCAACATGGCTTTCTGCCTGGTAGATCGACAACAACCAACCTTCTGGAATTTACATCACAGTTATCTCTGCCTTCCAACAGGGACTCCAGACTGACTGTGTCTACACCGACTTTAGTAAGGCATTTGATAAGCTCCCTCACCCCGTGATTATGCTTAAGCTTGAAAGGTTGGGTTTTCCGCCTTTATTGCTCGACTGGATCTGCTCTTACTTAAAAAATAGGACTTACCGTGTCTCTTTCCGTAATACTTTATCTAGAGTCGTTAGGGCTTCATCTGGTGTACCGCAAGGTAGCCATCTGGGGCCGCTGCTGTTTATTCTTGCCATTGACGACATTGTCCCTCTGATTAAGCACTCCAAAGTTTTAATCTATGCAGATGATATGAAGATTTTCTCATGCGTTAGAAACAGTTATGATTCTTCCTGCATTCAGGATGATTTGAATACCTTTAGGAGTTGGTGTGCCACAAATGGACTGCAACTTAACCTGGATAAATGTGAAGTTATGTCATTTTCTAGGAACATCAATCAGCTCGGCTTTGATTATACCTTTGCGGAAACTAATATCCGTCGTGTGGACTCCCTTACTGACCTCGGTGTAATGCTAGACAAGAAACTCGATTTTACTCCGCACATAAACCATATAGTATCTCGGAGTAATTCAGTTCTTGGCTTTGTTAAGCGGTGGTCAAGGGAGTTTTGTGATCGACAGACACTTATTTTTTTCTTTAGTTAGACCAATTCTTGAGTACGCATCTCAGGTTTGGTCTCCTTGCTATGCTGTTCATTCTAGACGCATTGAATCGGTGCAGCGGAACTTTGTTAGGTTCGCACTAAGGGACCTCCCGTGGAATGATCCATTAAGGCTTCCTCCTTATGAGGATCGCCTCCGATTGCTTAATATGCACTCGTTAGAAGAACGTCGTAGAATTGCTGACCTAGTATTTATTCATCAGCTTTTGAACTTGATTATAGATTCTCTCACTCTTGCAAGTTTGGTTACTTATAGGCAAACCCCGTATAGCTTAAGGAGGTTGCCTTTACTACATGTTATCCATTCTCGCTCTAACTATGGTATGCATGAGCCTATTAACCGCATGTGTAGAGCCGTGAATTTGTGTCCTACTTTTGATCTGGCTCTTGCTAAAGATTTGCTTAAACGATCTCTGTTGTCTTTGCACCCCTGATTGTAGTGTTTGGGATTGTTCTAGACTTTTTTTATTTGTTGTTTTCTTTTTTCTTGTTTACTAATATTTTATTGCATGGGTTGTGGGAGCCTCATTCATCTCAATATTTGTTATATTCTGGTGAATAGGTCAATTGATTCCAGGCCTCTGCCTGTGAAGTGCGCCTTCTGAGTTAGAAGGGTTAATTCTATTTATTTATTTAAAACATGAAATTAGAAGTAATTCATGTAATGCATTTGTGGGAAAAACGACTTTATATCATCTGATATCAAATTATTTGCACACGAAAAAAACCGAACACTGCATGCTGCTTTATTCAAACAAATTCTGAGTGGTTTAGCAAATCACAAAATAGTCTAATAATTTTCGAAAAAATTCAAAACAAACTGTTCAAAACTCGAGCGGAGCAGGAAATATAATTTTCTTGACAAGAGCGGCGTTTCTAATAAAGAAAATCTAAATCCCTTTGCCTCTTCATCAGCAGCAGTACCAAAGGGTTAGATTTTTGCACGTGCAGAAACGTGATTCTATGGGGGTGCATGTCGGCGACTGGGGTTGATTATTTGACATTTATTAAGTCCAGAATGGATTGCTTTCAGTATTTGGATATAACTGAAAAATAATTTAATAATTTAAAAGTCAGAAAATCTCTAGCGGGATCATATATTTTTCAACAAAATAATGATCCCAAACTACAACACATTTAGTTCGAGAATGATTATTATACAGGGTGTTTCAGATCTGACGTGTCCAAATGAGTGGGTTGATAGATCTCAACTAGACAAACAAAAAGTTTTAAGTCAGGGGGACGGCAATCTCAACCGTTTGAGAGTTACAGGGTGATTCATTAATTTCAGTTTTTCATGGTATGCACATTACTTTTTTATTTTTATCGCTTGATCTACCAAACACAGCCACATCAAAGAAACGCTAAAAAAACAACTATCCTAATGACCTTTCGAAAAATGTTAACATTACTGATCTAGCTCTTACCATTGCTCGTAAAGTCAATTCCAAAAGTGAAAAAAATGGTTTGCAATTACCTCAAGTTCAGCATTTTCCCAAATTTTCTCCGAAATTCATGTAATTAATACACCTCTTTTCTATTTTTATTGGATTTCCCATCTTACAACCTTACAACCTTTCCAAAAAGGTGCAACATGACAAGGTAGACACAGGATTAGAAAAACCGCATTCTTAGAACTCCCTGAGTACGTGATGCGTGATGGGTGGGTGGGTTCTCCTGCCGTTACTTAACGACTCAACCTCTGCATACCCGCCCACCTAATAACATTTCCTCACGCACAATCCAAGAATTATTAGTGACTCATCATTAACATTACCTCAGCTATTCTGATACACAATCAATTTCTATTTAAACGTCCATTACAGTCGCCAGACCTAATTCCCATAAAACATTACAATACATACATACAAGTTTACAGAAAAACGGGGTTTGTGTGTGTGAATATAGGGAGGCGCAGTTTGTTAATGGCTCTTGGCGAGATGCGCGCACTGCATAGCCCAGTTTTCTGCTGATTTATACAGCTAAAAAAAGAGGATAATCATTGGGCTCCTCATAAAAGCGTCTTTTTAATTTTTTAAACTGAAATTTTTATTATGATACCACAATAAACTTCTAAGGATTTTGATCAGGTTTAATAATTCTTTACATAATTACCCACTCTCTTTTAACTTGTAGATGTTATTTCGGTACTGGACGTACCCACATCTCCAGGAAACATAATTTTGGACCCATTTTAAGTGACGCAAAAGGAACATTTAGTAAATGACATGTCTAGATGCGATGTTAATAACGATCCAAATATGCGCCACTGCGTGTTATGGACGTTGAAATCACCAGGAAGTTCGATTTCCGGAGGGTATACTTCTATAATCCTATCGACATTTTAAAACAATTTATCAAAGAAACGCAATTTAATCTACTGCATAATTAATTCCCGATATGGCAATGCAATTCACAAAACAATTTGAGATGAATGGAAAAAGATGTACGGCTCTTCTTCTTCCATCCAAGCCATCCAAGAACGAATTGCTTACTTGCAATTTGGCAGAATACTTTCATTCAACATAACTAAAGTAAAGTTGGGCCAAGATATTTTTCAATTTGGAATACGGTCAAAGATCACACTTTAGCGTAAGCGCGTGATTAAATAAATCAATTAGTCTGAAAATCTAGTTTTATCGGAGTGGAATGATGCTATTTAGATGCTTCACAGAAGACTAATTTCTTAGCTTTGGAGCAGTAGCTATTTTAGTTGCTCTAGTGGAGCTACAGCCTGCTTGGTGCTCCCAGGTTTATTATCAAAGGATTTTATTTCATTACAGCACAGTATCAGCGTCAGACATATTCCAATTGCGATGTAAAAAACGAAAATGAAAGATCGGTCGATGGATTTAAATCTAATCCAAATATAATTAAATTGTGAAAATAAAAGAAGGGCACATCATTCCATAAGTTAACTGCAATTTCCTCTCCTATCTAACAAAGCTTGATTCTACTTTTTAAGTTTTCAACAAATAAGACATCAGCTACTGAATTTAAACATGATCGCATGTTCATAAAAGTTGAATGTTAAGGACTCCTAAAACCGCGAGCAGATTTATGATGCCAAAACAATAGTGCTGAAAGGTTTGCTCCTCCTTTTACATTTTCTTAATTTGACATTCGATTGTCTGTAGGTTAACTAGACCAAGTTTTTATTCCAACAAGGTTCTGCGCCAAGCGAATTAAAGAACTTAACAGATATTCATATATTATATATATCTAATTTCGACATGTGCACATGTTTGCGGCTTCTCATCAACAACTGAAATAACAAACTACATGTCTTCTTATGAGTACACGAAAAATTAAAATATCGTACTTTAAGTGGAAACTCTTAGAACATGTATCAATTACAAATTCTTTAATAAAACTTTAATTAATAATTTAATTGTAGGTTATTCTTACCGATTAATGTGCGTGCAAATAAACTTCCATATGAAGGCTTTGCTGCGACGGGTTCTGAAAAACAAATTATTAATATATGTTTCAAAATAATGTAAAAATGTAAAGAATAGCGGAACACAGACATATTTTATAAAAGCAATATTATCTTTAAAAAAAATATTGTCTCATTTTTGTTAATTATTTAAAGAGTAGTATTAAACCCAAAAAATCTAGTCTTACAGATTCAGTACAATTAGTTGAGTTAAAACACTTGTTCACATATAATAATAATTTTTATTTAAAAAAATACAGAGTGCGACGCGTTTCGCCCTATTGAGGCATCGTCAGGCCATCGACTGTTTTCTATCACCGGTTAAAAAAAATTTTTCGGATCTCAAAATTTGCAATAATTGTTCTATAGTGAGTTATTATATGAAGTTGTTCATTTAATAGTACTTTCGATGATGATCTCACCTAGGCAAACAAAAAATTTGGGAGTTACAGGGTGATTCATATATTTCAGTTTTTCATAGTATGCACATTACTGTTTTATTTTTATCTTTTGATCTACCCAACACAGCGACATAAAACAAACGATAAAAAACTACTATCTAAATTCGAAAATTGTAAACAATGTTGCTTTTACCCTTACCCCTAAATGTCAGCATTTTCTCCGAAATTCATGTAATTAATACAAGAATTTTTTATTTTTATTGAATTGCCCATCTTATTCCCCTTCCAAAAAGGTGCAAAATGGCAATTTAAACAAGAAATTAGAAATACCTGACTACCTAATTATTTTATTGCACTTTAGGAAGGAAATTCTTTATTTAAACAAAATTTTTAAGATAAATGTCGAAAATGTTTGTTTTGGGTTAACAGGTAATAAATTTTAATTATTGCTGCAAAATAGTTATAAAAATGTTAGTGTAATTTTGTTTTATTGCCGATATTAGCTTGTGTTAGCCAGATTCACACCCTTATATCCTGGCGTTCTGTTACTCGTACCTGATGGAAATATTGCCATAAAAAAGGGTCGGTCTGCAAAAATACCTATCATAGTTGAAAAACAAATCAAATAGTACGGGTGTTTTAAAGCAAAAAGTATTAAAAAATGTTAGAATTTACTTTTGAGGAATACGCGGATATTATTTACATTTATGGTGTAGTAGACGGAAACGAAAGAGCGGCTGTACTAGAACATCAAAGGAGGTTCTCTAATCGGCGAGCACCATAAAGAGGGGTAATCACAAGGACTTTCCGAAGGTTAAGAGAAACAGGAAGTGTAGCTTCCGCCGACGTCAAGCAGCAAATAATCACCATCGTAAGACTAGACCCTGAGAAGAGCACGAGATGAGTTTTAAAACGATTATGAGTGTCTTCATCTAAGGGATTACGTCCATATCACCATAACCCAGTCCAAGGACTACTAGAAGGAGATTCCAAGAGAAGACTGGAATTTAGCACTTGGCTTCTGGAACGCGACATTGACAACATGGCGTTTCTGGATTGAATTCTGTAGACGGATGCATTTCAATTCACCAGGGATGGTATCACGAACCTCCATACCCTCCATACCTGGTCGAAAACTAACCAACACGGGACGGGACAAAGATGACTTCATTCCAGCAGAGATTCAGTGTCAATTTTGGGCTGGTATCATCGGCAACATTTGGTAGAACCATTCATTTTGCCGCAAGTGCTTAATAGTGAAATTTATGAAGGCCTTTTGGACAATACACTGCCAGAAATAATAGAGGAGATCCCTGTATATAATTGAACAGCCATGTTTTACCAACACGATGGACACATTGTCAATGCAATACTAAGTGAAATATTTCCTAACCGCTGGATTGGATGAGGTGGACCGATTCCTTGATTTTCTAGATCTCCAGACCTTACCCCATTGGATTTTTTCTTATGGGGAACAATGAAGGATGAAGTTTATTCAAGCCCTGTTAACAGGATTTATTTAGCAGAATTGGGAATGCAACGATGAAAATACGGGAGAGAGTGGCTGCAATACACCTGAAGCAGCGACTTAGAAGGAGATCGTTGGCATGCACCCAAAGTGGCGGTGGACATTTTGGACAGCTTTTGTAATTTACTAAGATTAATTGTAATACGTTTAGAATTCAATTAAATAGATTTTAAAGTTAATATGAGTTTAGTTTCTTTAAATTGTAGATTTTAAATTATTTCCCGTTAAGTTTTCTACTTATAAATTTCTACACACTTTCTTTACTTGGGCGCGTTGTACCTTTTTGTAAAGGTAATAAGATGGGCAATCCAATAAAAACAAAATATAGGTGTGCTAATTATATGAATTTCGGAGAAAATCGCAAAGTACTTCTTCACTTCTGGAAGTGACGGTACCTGCAATGGTAGAAGTTAGATCAACATTGTTGAGAATTTTGCAAAGGCCATTGAGATAGTATTTTTTTAGCGTTTGTTTGATGTCGCTGTGTTGGATAGATCAGAAGATAAAAATAAAAGAGTAATGTGCATACCATGAAAAACTGAAATATATGAATCACCCTGTAACTCCCAAACGGTTGAGATTCCCCTCTCCCCCCCCCCCCCCCTGCCGAAAAATTTGTTGTTTGTCGTAGTGAGATCTATCACCGCACTCATTTTGGCACATCAGATCTGTAACACCCTGTATATGTATATATGTATAGTATATATAGGCTTACCAAAGGCAAAGATCGTTCAAGCTCCTTAACATTTATCGTAAAAACAGCTCTCCATTCAATAAATTTTTGTACACCAGTGCCAACCAGGAATTTAAGTCTTTATGTCTAGCTAAATGGATGGATTATTGTGAAAATATTGGTAATCAATTGTCAAAGGTAAAAGATTCTAGGGATTGGTGGCAGCTAGCGAAGAATTAAAAAAAAACCTATTTAATATTGCTGATGCTTTGGAAATAAATGTGCTAGTATTTTGCCTCATTGCTAGCTGGCCCACAGAGTCTGAATCAGATATTATATGCACCTCCTTTGTCTGAAGTTGCAGAACTGGATATTGACATAGTATTGGAAGAGGTGAAAGCGGTGCTGCTTAAATCAAAGAATGACAAGGCTCTGGGTCCTCAGGTTTTAGAACGGGGTTTAGCACGGTGGACAATATATTTATTCTATTCAACTTAATAAATGTTGCTTGGAAGGTAGGAAAGAAGAAAGTCTACATCCTAGGCAAGCTCTAAACTTTAGTATCTCAACAAAATTCATAAATGTCCTAAAAGGTTTATACTCTGGTACGATGTTTTCTGTTTGGAATGGAAGTATGTGTGGGGAATTTTTTGAAACAACATCGGGTATGCGCCAAAGTGCTGTCTTAGGCCCTCTGCTGTTTGCACTTTACACAAATGATTTACACGAATCAATTGGCGGTGGCATTGCGCTGGAGAGCATTCATATGCGACTTTTAATGTATGCTGATGATGTGGTAATTTCAGCGGATAACCCACCTACTTTGCAGAAAATGACTAAGAACCTAGAAAATTATTGTAAATTGTGGAGTTTATCTGTTAATCTTACCAAGACCATATTGATTTTTTGTAGTGGTTGCGGGATGTAGGCGGGTAATGAGAAGTGCTTTTTTCAGGGAGAGGAGATTGAAGTTGTCAAGGAGTACAAATATTTGGGAGTTATATTTACCCCAAAATTGTCGCTTAATAGTCATGTACAGGAGAGATTAAAATTGGCAATGAACAATATACATGGAGAAGTTTTATTCAAAAGCGCAACATAAAGTTATCGGATAAATTCAAGTTGTATAATGCTGAACGCAATGCTATCATGACATATGCAGCGCAAGTGTTCGGTTTTGTTCACTTTGATGAGACTGACAAATTATTACGCTTTTTTGTGAAAAAGATGTTTGGATTGCCAAATAGTTCCCCAAATTATATGCTCCACTTGGAAACTGGACTGCCATGTGCGTCACTCTTCGCTTTGGGGATGCATTATAAATATATTATGAAGGTTATTTGCAAGATGGCTCCAAGTAGACTACCCAAAATAATCTCAAATAAATGGAAAAAAGAATTAGTTGGTATAATGATTTGTGTGAATTATCAGAGAAACACTCCGTTGCAATAAATACTTCAACGTTTTGTGAAAACCTGGAAGAGATTTTATGGAAAGAGTCGGTATGGAGACGCAATATTTTTTTGTGCAAGCCGGACTAAGTGTCCGCCATGACTTTTATAAAGAGCTGAACCATAACCTAAATGAAAATTTGAATTATTTTGGGGATGGAAACAAGATAGAGCTGATCAGATACGTGTTTATGTGCAGGGGTGGTCTCTTATGGCTAAATGCAAACCTATTGAGAGCCGAGGGCAATTCCGAGTGGTCAATTTGTAATCTAAATAAGGAAGAAAATACTGAGCATTTCAGCGGGGTGTGCCCAATATTCGCTAGTTACAGGCTTCAGTTTTTGGGGAGTAGAGTTCTTGCTCGAAATGAAGTGATTCAGTTTCTTAACGGTAAGAATTGGAAGGGTTTATATAATTACTGTGCCTGAGCGTGGAAATATCGCAAAATGCTAATCGAAGAGTACAACTCCTAACTTAGACAGAATCCGTGTGTTGCTTTATGCTTGGCGATGTGAGGCGATTAATTGTGCACGTTCACAGGGCCCATAGTATATTGAACTATTTATTATGTTTCAATTTAAAATCAGCTCTAAGGTTTCGCCAACATTTTTCTTTTCTTTTTTCTTTTCTGTTTTCTTTTTGTGTAGTAATTCTTTACCACATTATTATTTCGTTCAGTACAAGCACTACTGCTTCCAGAATGTAATTGTGAGTATGCCAATCTAGACAGACGACTGCAGCCAGTGTCGAATTAGTTTTTTTTTGTTATTTTCTTTTTCCTTTAACCATATAACATTACATTATACGATATATATATATATTCTTAATATCTACATAGTTTTTAGCTTCAACCTTCTGCTTTAGTTATTGTTCTTTTGTAATTGAATGATTCAATTGATTGAGGGATTTTCTTTAATATTGAATTTTGAATATTTCTTTTGTTTTTGTAAGGAGGCCAACGTTAATGTAATATGTAAAGAATTGTATTTAATTTGCGATAGGACGTACCGCTTCTTGTGAAGTAGACTCGATTCTTGTCGAAGACGAGCTTGCGGATTATATCCGTAACTACTACACACAGCTATATGCTGCACCGACGTTGCCAATATCTACGCCCACTGATGAATTCTTCCAGTACGTTCCTGCTTACTCTAATGAAAGTAGAGATATCCTGGACAGAGCACTAACCCTCAGTGATATTCTCACCGCAACGAAGGATCTTCGCCGTCATACCTCTCCTGGTTATGATGGTCTAACTCCAGAATTATTTCTACGCTTCAGGAATCTTCTGATTTCAGACCTTTTGGATGTCTTCAGTTCTACAGTGGTTGGACATACCGAATTTCCGTCAAGTTGGCGGAGACCCGTTATGCGTCTAATACCTAAGACGGGAGATCTTCAGAGGCTAGGAAACTGGAGGCCTGTTATGCTCTGCAGTGTCGACTACAAGATAGTTTGCAAAGCACCCGGAACTATATTAAGCTTAGTGATAGCTTCGGTAATACACCTGGAAGTCTTACTGCATTCCAAGTCGTACAATTTACGACAACATCGCCGTAGCAAAGCATCTTTTCGGCTACCATGAAAAGACTGGTTCGCAGATGGCCATGATCTCGTTAGATCAAGAAAAGGCGTTTGATAGTAGTATCTACTGAGAGTGCTCGATATATTGGAGCTTCCGTCCAGATGGATTGAGATCATCAGTGGTGAAGTGAGAAAAACATTAAAAATAATTGTGAACAAAGTTTCTAAAAACACTCAATTTTTCAAGGAGTTGCTAAGCAACCGTCACAGTTGTTTATTTCAACTAAACAAGAAGTCACGTTTCCTAGCAACGGTTGATTTTACTTAGATTTTCTAGAATCTAGTAGCCAGGAAAGAATTTATTTTCAAATTTGAAGGGGAAAAATGTTATTTGCACCGGCTGCTACCCTAAAAAATGAGCGGCAGTAGCAGCGACTCCGGGGGAAAAAGAAACCCCCCAACACTAAAAAGACGATGCAACGAGACGTCAAAGTTTCCCTCGGCGAAAGCGAAAGATGTGCCAGCTGTAGCCACCCATGTACCCGTGACAGCCGTCACGCAATCACAAGCGACACCCGTCGCTTCAACAACCGCGGCATTCGCCGCTCAAGTGCCAGCGACTTCAGTCGCTTCAACAACAGCGGTAACCGCCGCCCCAGTGCCAGCGACATGCGTCGTTAGAATTTCTGCAGCAACCGCTGCGAAGACATCAGCGGCATCCGCCGCCAAACTTTCAGCAGGAACAGCTAATAAAAACCAAGTGGCAACAGCCACAAAACCAGCGTCACCAACAGCCCCGCGATTAAGTTAAGTCGAATTCGACACCACCTTTACCCCAGTCAATGCAGGGAGGGCAGTAGCAAGATCCAGCTACGCCCAGCAGATGAGTGGAAGTTCCTATAATAATAGTTCGTATATCACAGTAGAGAGTAGTTACGTAACTCCCCGTCAGCCTCCAACTGATTTGGGAAGTCTCAACCCAAGTCTGTTGCGGAGCCACAGGGGCTTTTCGACGTCCAGTTGCAAGACAACAGATATGGTATGTATTTCGAGCACCTCCGTGGAGTCACTCAAAGTGCATATCTTCTAGCGATGTCACTGGTCGTCCCATTGGAGAAAATATTCTCCTTTGGTCTTGTTGGATGCGGTATGGTAGAGGTGCATACAACCACCATAGATGTTGCCACCAAACTTATGCTTGAAAGTATTGATGTGGGTGATAGACACCTTCAGCCCTACCCGGTAACGGTGAAAACGACAAGAGTCGTTTTTATCGAGTCCCACTCCGTGCTAAGCCAGAGGACCCCGAATCCTTCTTACGAAGGTTCGGTAAGGTGCAAGGCGAAGTCCGCGCTATTCCACTGAGAATTGGTGATGAAGCTCTTGGCTGGAGCATTCTCAGCTCCAGTCGGAGAGCATCTCTGCACCAGCAGCAGTGCCTACGCCCAGTGCAGCGCCCCTTCTCTTAGTGCAAGCCACAGCAAAAGCGCCTGAGAAAACACCCCAGGAGATAACACCGAACCTGGTTAGAAAGGATGCTCCGCCTACGCGGAAAGAAGTCGTGAGCGAGGAGAGGATGAAGAAGAAGTCCAAACAAAGGCCAGATCGAGAGGCAATGCCACCTCCACCGAAAAAGGTGCAGGGAAAGGGGAGTGTCTCAGCGGAGGAGGCCAATATTTCCTATCCGATTATGGCACCAGTGGAATCTGCGGATCATTCATTTACGATCAACAAACTTGGCACCACCTGGACAGTATCGGAATGGGAGCAGAGACTAAAAAGGCTAGGCAGTAAACATTCATCTTTATCAAGCACAACTCCATTCCTTCTAAAGGGTGCACCTCATAACGCCAACGATTCCTGGGCCCACAGTTTTTTTTCCCGAAATTTTGGATTCACCCCCGTTAGCTGCCTGAAGTTACTCTCGTCAGACGCAGAGAAATCCAGCAACTTCAAGATCTCCATCCCAAACAAATATGTCTGGCTCATCAGTAACCCCTCCAGCAAATTCTTCACTCTCGGGAACATCACAATTTCTAAGTGGACTAGGAAGTACGTTAAGTTTAACCCTAAGCCCACTATACCTAACCCTAAATTAAACACTAAAAAACCTAACCTCACTAACTACCCCAAACGACCTTCTCCCATACCTAAATTTAGCATTCACCCTAACCATAAGAATCTTAGAACTAGTAACAACATAATCACTCCTCACTCTTCCGCACATCTCACCATTAATCCTAAAGCTAGTGATCCTAACTCCAATTGGCAGTTCAAAATGGGAGTATTTCCAAATTTTAATCTAAGTACTCCAGTCAAGTATCCCAACTTTATATATTCTCACACCCTTAACCCCCCTGTTCCAGTTACACCGAAGCCCTCGAACACGTCCATTCCAACCGTCAACCCAACCAATACTGTTTTGAGTTCCGTATGTCCAGCGCACCCACCTAACCATGCACTCCCAACTTCTTCCGCGTGCCCTCCTAACCTCAAGCCAACCTCTTCCGACCACTCCACCACCTCTGCTCCGATTTCCGTCTGTCCCACCTCTCCTCTATCTACGCCAAATCTTGCACCCGCTACTTCCTCCGCATGCCCACCTAATTCCATGCCGTCATCCTCCTACACTGTCGCCCCGTCTCAATCAACTTCTACCTCCGTTAACCCGCCCATTCCGTCAGCCAAAACTCCGTTATCCGAACATCATTCATTTATCGATCCCCTTCTCCCACCTACAGTTAAATTGACTTTGCGTTCTGCTGATTCTAGCGATGGACGATACCTCTTGTCCCGTTTACGGGACCGTCGCATTTATGACAACGTACGTCTATTTCTAGCCTATCTCCACGACAAACCGAACTCCGTCTGTGTTGAAGGTAAAACGAGCACCAACGTCATGTTAAGTATACAACAAGAAGGCCTGCCCACAGACCCATCAGTTTTACTCCAACTCTTCACTAAATACCATGAATCATTCAACATACCTTCCCATAAGGTTTCAGAAGATCTATCTACCTATGCTGCGTACGTGAGTTCTCGCCGTATTTCCCATCTTCAAAAAAGTCGTAACGACTCCTTAAACTACTTTCGTTCCTAACCCTTGATTTCCCTATTTCTGACTTCCTCTCTATTGCACCCGCGGTTTCCGATCAAGATCCTCTCCCCAACAGCTTGTCGGTCTATTACCAGAACGTAAGAGGACTTCGTACAAAAACAACAAATATTTTCCTTAACTCTCACAAATTCCCGCACGATATCTTTGCCTTAACTGAAACCAATCTAACACCCGGAATTCTCGACAACGAACTATTCCCTCCAAACTATACCATTTTCCGTGTTGACGGTTGTATAGGCACCAATGAGCCACCAGGTCGCGGGGTTCTCATAGCTGCTCACAACCGTTATGATGCCACCCTGCTAAAGACCTCCGACTCTACAATATCAGAATTTGTATGTATAAAAATAGCACTAAATAAGTGCCTTCTGTACATTCTCTGTTGTTACATTCGTCCCTCTCAACCACTTGACGCCTACGAGCCCATAATCGAAGCGATCGATACCCTGCTAGAGAACGCTAACGCGTCCGATGAATTTATTTTATTGGGTGACTTTAACCTCCCCCGTATCCAATGGTCATTGTCCGAGGACTGTTCTCACTTTGTCCCCCTTAACGCATCTTCGGCCAAAGAAGCCTTCTTTACCGATCAGCTCTCCGTTTCAGGTCTCTTTCAAGTAAGCGGAGTCAGGAACTTCCTGGACAGACAATTAGACTTAATCTTTTCTTCAGACCCAGTTAACTCGGCTGTCGCAGAAAGCAACCATCTTCTCTCCTCCCTCGACCGTCACCATCCTCCTTTGTTCCTCGTTTTCTCCTACGAGCACCCTCATGCCGTTTCAGGCTCCGAGTCTTCTTTATCCTTCAATTTTCGTAAAGGCGACTTTGACAAATTAAATCACTTGCTCCTCAACTCTAATATTGGGGATATCCCTCAACATCTCCCAGTTGACGTTGCTTTAGAGGCGTTCTACTCGGAAATACACGCTTGTCTTACACAATCTATCCCTCTTCTTCCTCGTAAAAACTACTCCTCATCCCCCGTATGGTACGACAAAGAATTGCGCTCTCTGCGCAACAGGAGAAATAAACGTTGGCAAACTTTTCTTCTAACCCAGACTGAGTCTGACTATTCTTCCTATCTATCTGCTTATACCTCTTTTTCTGAACGTTGTGATACCCTCTACCATGAGTACCTCCAACGGATGGAAACTAGCCTCATATCCGACCCCAAGCGTTTTTATAGCTTTATTAATTCTAAGAAGAAATCCAATGGTTACCCTTCCACCCTAAAGCTCGAGAATACCTCTTCATCTGATCCTAAGGTTATCGCTAACCTCTTTGCACACTTCTTCAGTAAATCTTTCAGCGACAATTCTCTACAACCCGACCTTAACTATTTTGCATTCATGGACAAATGCACTCAAACGTCGTTTTCATCTTTTGACCCTGATCCTGAACTAATCGCCGCCAGTATTAATAGGCTTGAGGACGACTTTCACCCAGGTCCTGATGGCATTCCGGCCATCGTTCTGAAAAAGTGTGCCATGCATCTAGTCCAACCCCTTACTTTGCTTTTTCGTCTCTCGGTCACTCAAGGGGTTTTCCCTCAATTATGGAAAAATTCGTATATTATTCCCATCTTCAAAAAAGGTAGCAAGAACGATGTGTCCAACTACAAACCCATTGCTAAATTATCATCCATACCTAAACTATTCGAAAAATTGGTCTATGATTCCATGTTCTTCCACTGTAAGTCTATCTTCTCACTCTACCAACATGGCTTCCTCAAAGGTAGATCTACAACCACCAACCTTACTGACTTCGTCTCTAAAACCCTATGTGCCCTGGAAAACGGTAAAGATGTTGATGTTATAGCCACCGATTTTAGTAAAGCCTTCGACAAGATCTCCCATAACGTTATCTTGTTCAAACTCGATCGCCTAGGCTTCCCCCCCAGATTCATTTCCTGGATTCGATCCTACCTCAACAACCGCCAGTACAATATTCTTTTCAGTTCATCCATTTCTAACCCTATTGTCGCTCGTTCCGGCGTCCCTCAGGGCAGCCACCTTGGTCCATTGATTTTTATCCTCACAATAAATGATGTTGAATGTGTCATCAAACACTCAGAGTTGTCCATCTATGCCGATGACATGAAAATAATCAAACATATCTCCTCCACTACCGACTCTCTTCTCCTGCAAGAAGACCTCGATTCATTCATCACATGGTGCATGAAAAACTTTCTGGAGCTCAATGTCTCCAAATGCCAGTCCATCTCTTATTCCCGCAAGCGTCTTACCACCACCCCGAGAGTCTATATGTTAACCGACGTACCAGTCCCTATCGTTACCTCTTTGTGTGACTTAGGAATAATCTGTGATAGTGAACTCAATTTCCGTTCCCACATTGACAGCATAATTAACAGAGCTAACTCCGCGCTAGGGTTTGTGAAGCGCTGGTCTAGAGAGTTCTCCAATCCTTATGTTTCCAAATCTCTCTACGTCTCCTTCGTTAGACCTCTCCTTGAATATGCCAGCCAGGTATGGTCCCCTACACAAACAACTCACATTAATAGGATTGAATCTGTCCAGCGCAGGTTTATTCGCTTCGCTCTACGTGATCTTCCGTGGGTTGACAGACTCAACCTTCCTCCCTATGAAAACCGTCTGAAACTGATCGACTTACAACCGCTAAGCAAACGTCGTGATGTTTCCGACATTCTCTTCATCTACCAATTATTAACTGGTGCCATAGACTGCCCCTCCATCCTGCAATCTTTACCCATCTATGCCAATCCCCGTAACCTTAGGGCCACTCCCCTTTTCCGACTCGACCGCCATCGCACAAACTACGGTCAAAGCGAGCCAATTACCAGGATGTTACGAAAAGTCAACGACCTTTCCTCTTTTGACTTCCATATGAGTAAATCATCACTCCACAAAGCCCTATATTTTGACCCCGCCCATCTTGATCCTGATCGCCTACTTTAATTCTTCTTCCTTACGCCCTCTGCTATTAATCAATATATATAGCTCATATTGTAGCTTATACCTTTTATGTATTTATTCTTATTATTCATTTATTATAGTCTGTTGAATTAGTATTAAGTTATAGCTTGTATTTTATTTTTTTATTTTTGTATTTTTTTAACGTAATAGCTTGTATTAAGCTTAAATAAATAAATAAATGTCTTGTCAGAGAACGAATTGGTATCCGCTATGGAGACGGCTGGTACTATTCAGAGCGGATACAAATCGTGCTTCGACGAGTAGCCGCTTTGAGGTTAACGCCGAACTGGAGGAAATTCCGCGGGAGAAATTTCGCTTGCTCCTCGACAGCCTTTTTTGTAAAAAGAGCGGGGAGAAGATCCTCAACATCCTCAAGCGAGAGCTTGGGGATCCACCTAGGGCAAGAATAATGAGGTGTCGAGGTGCGAGCGCCTTTTCAATAACGTCTCGGAGCAATACCTCGACAAAGCTCTTCATCCGGAGAAGCGAACTATCATGGTTTGAGTTCGAATATTTCCTTGAATGTGCAAAAGAACATCGATTAAAACTAGGGGCCTCAGTGCACCCACACACTTGCACGCAATATTTGATAGGATAGTAAACATGTGCCGCATGACCAGGATATTGCAAGACAGGTAATGGACTCTGTCCTGTCGCATCTTGCGAACTTCGGTGGTGAAGTTATTCTTGGGGGTGACTTCAACTGCACACTGGATTCTGCACTCGACCGCCATTCCGGAGTTGAATTCAACTCAGCGAACGCGGGACGGTTGCGGAACCTAGTTAGACAGCTCAAAATTGTAGATGTCTACCGTTGGATTAACCCAGCGACTAGGTCCTATACAAGGGTTTCCCGAAATGTCCATGGTAGCCTTTTGGGTTCGAGGATAGACAGATTTTACGTCTCGTCTATCCTTCTTGCGATTTTCATTAGTGTCACTCATGAAGTGTGTTCACTTAGTGATCACCTTCTTGTTGTGGCAACGACCACTTTGGTCGAAAGACGAACTGGTTTTTCAACAATAAATTGTTGAATTCAGAGCGGTTCATTATAGAATTCATACAGTTTTGGTATCAATGGCGAGAAAGGAAACATGACTACGCGAACCTTAGTCATTGGTGGCATATTGAAAATCTTCAGATACGCTCATTTATCGAGACGAGATTCAATCGAAGCAGGTATATAGCATCGAGTTTGACAGCCGAAGTCACCAGAATTGCTCTCGCAATACGAGACATCAAACGAACGGCTGAGAGTACAAAACTACAAACATAGTTTGGATTTGTACTCTAAAATCAGTCGCGCTGGTTGCGATAGGACGTACCGCTTCTTGTGAAGTAGACTCGATTATTGTCGAAGACGAGCTTGCGGATTATATCCGTAACTACTACACACAGCTATATGCTGCACCGACGTTGCCAATATCTACGCCCACTGATGAATTCTTCCAGTACGTTCCTGCTTACTCTAATGAAAGTAGAGATATCCTGGACAGAGCACTAACCCTCAGTGATATTCTCACCGCAACGAAGGATCTTCGCCGTCATACCTCTCCTGGTTATGATGGTCTAACTCCAGAATTATTTCTACGCTTCAGGAATCTTCTGATTTCAGACCTTTTGGATGTCTTCAGTTCTACAGTGGTTGGACATACCGAATTTCCGTCAAGTTGGCGGAGACCCGTTATGCGTCTAATACCTAAGACGGGAGATCTTCAGAGGCTAGGAAACTGGAGGCCTGTTATGCTCTGCAGTGTCGACTACAAGATAGTTTGCAAAGCACCCGGAACTATATTAAGCTTAGTGATAGCTTCGGTAATACACCTGGAAGTCTTACTGCATTCCAAGTCGTACAATTTACGACAACATCGCCGTAGCAAAGCATCTTTTCGGCTACCATGAAAAGACTGGTTCGCAGATGGCCATGATCTCGTTAGATCAAGAAAAGGCGTTTGATAGTAGTATCTACTGAGAGTGCTCGATATATTGGAGCTTCCGTCCAGATGGATTGAGATCATCAGTGGTCTGTATAGAGATTCTGTGATTCTCATAAAGCGTAATGGCTATATATTCTCTCCTATTTCGTTTCGTCGGGGTATCAGGCAGGGATGCCCGTTGTTGAATATTTTATGACTTTTCACTGGATCCGCTGTTGGTAAATCTTCGTCAATCGGTGAGACAATATTCAGTTCACTTACCAAACACTACTATAAGGCCAGTTATTCTAGCGTATGCTGACGACCAGTCTATATTCGTAACGAGAGAGGATGCATTTCCAATCGCTCGTAGAGTTTTCGAACAAGATGAGCGATTGGCAGGCGCTAGGGTTAACCTAAAAAAAAGCCAAGGCCTATGGCGTGGGAGGTGGCGGAATCGTTCAGATTCTCCCCTCGGCATATAATAGACCAATACTTGCTTGAAGTATTTATGTGTGTATATCGGGCTCGACGGTAAGACACGTAACAGCCGCATGGCTCTGGGGAAACTCTCCGGAGCAATCAATTTGTGGCGGACTGCATTGTTCCCCCTTTCGATGAAAGGTCGTGCAGTCGTTATCAATTACCTGATTACCTTGTTCATCGTTCATCTGCTTAAGTTGGAGTGCTGCGAGGAAGGCTTCGTTAAACTTTGGCAGGCAAAAATCATTGACGCATTTTGGGGGGGAAGAAGATGGGTCGCAGAAAGCACGCTCTGTCGTCCAGTAGCTGAGAGTGGATTGGGTCTTACGGACATGGTCGTTAAAAGTCGTTGCCTTCTGGTCAGAGCATTCCAACGAGTGTTCCGGTGTCAAGACAGCTTGATTTCTCAGATGTGGGTAAGTTCCTCGGTCCTGGGGGGGGGGGGGGGGGGAAGTGACGGCGTAGAAAAGCATTACTATCTGCCTTCGGTCCGCCCACCCTATCCGCACGACTGGTCTTAGGAACTGATCTCTACGATCACGACCTGGGGCAATGGGATAAAATTGGGTACAAGTATTTTTCAGCTATACCGATCAGGTTAAATCCTTAATTAGTGAATTCGGTTTTCAGTAATGCTCTAGGTGTAACAGCCGACACAGGCCAGCTTACAGTTCTCGGAGATATCATTGATGCTTGTGGGAACATACTAATACACCCACACACAACACAATTTAACGAATTGGTTGATACAGCACAAGAGCGTTTCAGCCAACTTAGTACCAGGCAACCTGGCACAGAGGTGGTGAACGCTTTCGTGGTGAATCAACCGCCGCACACGCCATTCAGTATACTGGCAGTTATCTGTCCAATTATAGAGACTCTGATGTAGCATTCAAACTGCTACATCATAGCCTTGTGCATCCAAATCAGCTGTCGCACATTGACCAGAGCGTTTAAAGAGTATGCACGGTTTGTGGGGATGAAGGAACTTTGTTCCACCGGTATTTCACATGCTCGGCCTTGTGAGAATTGATACTACTGGTCTGTCACTTGTGCCAGATATTCTGCCCGCGTTTCGGCATAACTAGAACATCGTTTTTACTGGGGCCAAGGACATGTAACCAGGTGAATTGCTTAATTAGCTTTGTTCTTGCGCTAGCTAAATCAACAGTTCATTTGTATTGCATGCGGATCGAGCCTGGGCTACAGGCCACTGACACACACTCAGATGCACGTGCACTTAAGAGACTTTAAAGAGTACTATTTTTACAATAATTAAGTTAGCTATAAAAGCAAAAAAACGTACTTACTCGTTGATTGTGGTATAAAAAAATCTCTTCTGTCCCACAGTTCCGTTCCAGTCTTTTCATTTCTTGCCATGCATTCAACGAAATGAATTTTGCCTTCCTCCAGTTTTTCCGTTAGAGTACTAGTTGTGCGGATCCGACCTTCAATCTATATAATAATTTTATGTTTTTTTTAAATTTTGGTTTAACAATTTGAAACCGCTTACCTCATCAGAAAAAGGCTCCGAATGGCCGGATACTTCCTTATTATTAACAAACCATCTGATGGCAGAAGAAGCAGCTGAACCAGTTGTTCTACACATTATTAAATTCATGGATAAACCAACACCTATACTCTCGATGTCGTACACGCGATCTAGAAAAAGTGAAACAATTGGAGATTAAAAACTGCTTTTATGGTTCCACAATAGTAGATGGAATTGTGGGCGCTGGTGCAACTAATTATTCTATGAACACAAACAAAAAGTCGAAGAATGGTTTGACACATGACCTTAAATGAACGTACGGCAAGAAAAATTATAGTACATGCATTGTAAGCACAGATCTGAAATATCGGTTGGTTAACGGCTCAAATGAGTGTAACGCTTTAAATTTTTTAGGTTCTATAAATTTTGATCCAATCTCGAAGCTACGAGTATAAATTGCACGGCTTAAAGCCACTAAACAGATGGCTGTTTGAATAAAAAGCAGTTGCACAAAAAAACATTTTGCGAATGGGAAATGCAACAAGAACATTTGAAAAGCGAGACTTGCAAATGAGACGTTTACAAAACAATTGCAATCCGTAATCCCTTATGCAAATAAGCGCCGCCCCACCCACTTGACGTGTACAAATACCAGCCCCCCCCCCCCCCCCCTCCAACAGAACCAACCTAAGAAGTCTTCTTGTTCCGCATATACAGTGGCGAGCAAAACTGGATACAAAACTTGTAAAAGTACACAATGTTATCAATAAAACGAAAAGTATTGCCCAATATTACTAAACTTCCTTTTAGTTTGCTTTGAAAGAGTCTCTGCGATCATATTCTAGAGAAATCACTAAAGTAACGGTTTTTTTTGTTTATAATCGGTGATCCCTTAGTTCTGTGTTATTTAGTAGTAGCATTAATAAAAAACAATTAAAGGTAATATTTATTTCGCAATGTCTGTTCTAAGCATTTCAAGACAATTTTTTATAGTAAAATGAGAAAAATTACTATTGACGTTGAAAATAGTATTGTCGCGCTAACAAATCAGAGATACAGCGCAAGAAAAATTGCAAAACTTTTAAAGGTTTGTCATAGAACAGTTCTATTAGCACGGAAAAGAAGACAATGCAAACCTGCAAGAAATGCTGGTGGACGACTAAGAGTTATGTCAGATGGCGATGCTCGTGTAATAGAACGGATGATCAAATCCAGAGAAGCAAGGATATCAATGGCTGCAGCAAAGGCTATAAATAAAGACGTCAGCGAATGGACTGTCAGGCGAGCACTTAAACGAATTGGTCTAGTAGCGTCCATAAAAAAGAAATAGCCGGCTTTTTTAAAAAAGAATGTTAGAGCTCGACTGAAATTTTGTAAAGAGTACAGAAATTGGACAGTTGAAGATTGGAAGCGGGTTATTTGGACTGACGAGACAAAAATCAACAGATATCAATCTGATGGTAAGGCGTACTATTGGCACCGGCCTAACGAAAAGCTTCAGAAGCACCAAGCACGTCGCCAAAATCGTTAAAGGATGGCTTGGTCAACAACATTTTTTAATAATGCGATGGCCTGCCCAAAGTTCGGATATTAATCCATTTGAAAATTTGTGGGCCATTGTAAAAAGACAGCTGCTTCAATATGAAGATGCCCCTACAAATTTAAATGAGCTTTGGATACGGGTACAAACGAAATGGCAAAAAATTCCGGACCGAATTATTCAAAACTTGGTGGAATCCATGCCAAGGCGAGTAAACAGTGTTATTAAAAACAAAGGACTCTGGACAAAATATTGAAACGATATATACAAAATATTGAAATATGAAAATATCGAAACGTGCAAAAGTGGATACAAGGACTGAATTGATATTGTTATTTTTTTTTTTGTTATGTTTATAAAAATGAGAAGTTCCTGTTATTATTTTTTTTTATATAGTAGAGAAGTTGTTCTTAAAAAAAATATTATTCGATTAATAACCGTGTTTAATTTTCTTATTTTAGGACACAAACCTGATTTTTTATATTTGGTATCCAGTTTTGTTCGCCACTGTAGGTAAGGATGTACCGGTTTAAGTCGTGTGATCGTAGGTTAAAGTTATTTGTTCTTGCGTACTGTGAGTAGTTTGTGCTATTCTAAGTTTATTTGACTTTTGCAGAACCTAAGAAGTCGAAACGATAAATTTTGGAAAAAATTTTCTCCCCATAGGAGCTGCATAACAGCGCTCGGGTCTGTACTAATATTTCTGAGGGAAACATAATGGATCTACAGAGCAGTACTTAAAAAGGAAAAATTTTTCTGAATGTATTGACTATTAAGTTTATGACTTTTAATGTAGGCACTTCAAGCATCTACACATTGCCGTGTTGGAGGAGCTTGCGTGCATCTAGGATAGATTGCACTATATCGGTGGTAGATTTTCGTATGCAGATGGCAGGGTCACCCATGCTGAACAAGTCAATCTGCAGATACCAGACGAAGTAGATGCAACACGGCGAAAGGTATTAAATGCTTCAAAAACGATGAAAAAGTCCGTTGAAGAAAAAAACTTGGTAGGGATATCTACCAAAACTTCGGAAAGAGTCAGCGGGCACGCTGAAGGCTTGCTTTCTATACTTGTCGCCAGTGGAATGTCAGATGCGACTGAGATGATAGGAGCAGGTCTCAGTACCAAATATATAACGACAACCTGGTAGGTGCTCCAAATACCTCCACAACACACGAGTTAAGTCAGCAGAAATGCAGAATAGCAATATTCCCTCGAAAGCTTACTATATGTTAACAAAGATTGCAATGAATAGAAAGCGAACTCAAGTAAGAAAATAATAATTAAGTTATTTACTAGTTATGGCTGCGTTACTAGCAGCAAAAGTGAGCATTCTCAAGGACAACATAAAGTCTTATTGGCCATATTATCTAAAAAAGAACTTAACGTTAACCTTTGCAGTAATTGCAGTACTAACACCTTAACAGTTGTGCTGCATGAGTTTGGAAAGAACGAACCTCAATTGCTCATTGCAATTTGCGCATTGCATATTGAACGTTATAGAATTAAATTAAGTAGTATAAATAGGGCTAAGTAGCAGCCTGATCGCCCAGGTACTATTATTTTAATAGGAAATAAAATGTGTCGAAATGTTGGTATGCAAATATAATATTTTTAAGCAATTCTTACTCCATGAGTAACGAATTCAGTGTATCAGGATACAATATAATAAACAAAATATGCGGCGGCCACGTGCATTAATATTCTATCCCAACACACCGAAATTTAGGAATTTGGTGTTTTGTTATTTAGAGATTTTGAGTTATCGAGACTGCATTCTTTGGAAATATTTTTTGGAACAATGAAGCCAACCCTATATATTAAAGGAAATACAATCTGTAGAGGACTGCCGTATTCTTAGACACCCGATCGATGAAATTTTTGGTAGCGCTTTAGAGGGGTACCCGGGTACCCGGTGTAGCTGCCCGTCATGCCCTTAATACACGGGTAGCCTACGGTTACCCGGGTAGTCCACGTGTACACGGGTAGTCATGTGTACATAGGTACCTGTGTACTCAAAAAGAAATGTACACGGGTAGTTTGCAAGGGCACGGGTTTCTCGTATTATGCCGGCACTTTAATCATAACAAGGCGCTAATAAGCAAAGATAATAGGAGGTTGGTGGCGAGTGATTCTGATTATACCATTACCGTAGCAAACGACAATTTTCAAATTTTATGTTATATGAAAGTGACTTCCCTACAATGCGTTTTAGCAACATTTTCAACTTGTATGTCGTACTATTGAATACCAAAAAAATTTGTAATTTGTAATTGTGGTGTCGCTCATAAATTGGATTGAATACTTATTGACCAAACGATCATGAAATTTAAAGCTTACAAATCATTGCAAGTCATTCTGCGATGATAACAAAATTCACTCCATTCACCACTTCATTATTATGTAATTAAATAACCAAAACAAGAACTGCATGAACTTTGAAAAGTTTGCGGCGTACCTCGCTTGATTGAGCTTCTGGTCATGGTATTGTGTGAATCAGAAATTTATTTCAATTATTTTCAAGCGCAAATACCACAAGAAATTAATTATGTACAATATACAATAAATAATTGTAAATTCAGCAAGAATAAGTCAATAGTTTTGTATACGTATGTGTAAGAAATCAAATGAAGTTAACACTGAAATTCCCCCTACCCAAGGAAGGGTTTCAGTGGTAATTAACTATAGCTGTTAGATTTTCATTGACATTTGGTTCTTCGAGCCACTAATTGTTTGAGCTACCGATTAACTGGATTACTACGGAAACTGATCCACTCTACCTTTCTTGAACTTGGACTTGGATTCTGCCTTCCTGGACTAGGTCACTGCCTTTACTGGACGTCAACTTACACGAGGTGACACTGCACGCATGTCCATCCAGTGGATGTGGAATTGGATTACTACGCGTACCTGGACTATGACTGCAAAGAGCTACTGCTGCCGACATCAACTTATACGAAAAACAAAACCAAACAACTTTAATAAAAGTATTTAATCGTCCTCCCTTATGATTCCGTGAGCTGAGACATTCAGGTAGTTTTATATATTATCTTCAATTGTGGTTGGGTAGTTATTGTGTTTTTTTAATTTGCACCGACTTCAAAATGTCGTAAAATGAAAAATTATTTTATCCGTTTTAGATCTTTTTGTGAAGTCGGTTAAAATTTTTTTAAAACTATTTTAGTTTTTGCTTTTAGTGTCTTCATACATACGACTCGAAGAATGCTGCTCGTACGAACAAAGCAATTTAAAAAATTCCAGAGGTAGTGTACTAACAAAATTATCCAAATCCGGCAACATGTTACGAAATTAGTCACAGTCACCCTTTCGTACCCTCACCGTAAAAAATCCTTAACATGACCCTAGTGCGCCACCGAACTCTACAGCACGAGAGAATTATCGTAGTCAGAGAATCATCGTGGTCACTCTAGGTACAAAATTGTTATTATTTATCGATCAGGAAACGTATTCTGCACAACCGAATCAAAATCGGTCTATGCCTTATGAACCTAGGCGCCGCCCATCCTCCAACTCTCACCATAAGCCACAACCCTAACCCCAGGTCAATATTTTTCCAGAGAGTAGCAATGGAACACACAACAAAAGAGAATCTTCCAAATAGGTGTGTCAATTAAGAAATTGTGTAACGCCCCCTTCACACACCACCCAACTTATAAATTTTTGTCGTCGTATCAGGCAAAATATTCTACACAACAAAAGGAGAACCATCGAAATCGGTAACTCGTTACGAAGTTAGACTACCCCTCCCCCACCCCAATCAGCCAACTTAGGACCAAATTATTCTCCTATTAGTGGGGGATCACACTCTATACAACAGAAAATCGGTCTACACGTTACAAAGTTAGGTTCCACCCCCACCATCACCCCACCAACAGTTTTTTTCTCGTCAACCAGGGAACATACTCTACCCAACAGAAAAAGAATTATTCAAATCGGTCAATGGGTCGCGAAGTTAGACTACCCCTCCCACTGTCATCAAAATTTCAACCCTGTTTCTTATTTATTTATTAAAGCTTAATACAAGCTATAACATAATAAAAATAATATAAACTATAATATAATTGGAAATAATAATAAATAGTATAAGCTGCAATATGAGTTATAATTGTAATAAATACAAACTGGAAAACTAGGTCAAACTAAGTGCTAAAGGGATCGATAAAATTAAGAAGGGCGATCAAGAGATAAGGCTTTGTGAAGGGATGATTTACTCAGATGGAAGTCAAAGGGGGAAAGGTCATGGACTTTTCGTACCATCCTTGTAATTGGTTCGCGTTGCTCGTAGTTCGTGTGATGGCGGTCGAGTCCGAAAGGGGAGCGGACCTACGGTTGCGGGGATAGGTATAGATGGGTAAAGATTGCAGGATTGAAGGGCAATATATGATCTTACGCCTGATTTTCGCGTCACTGGAGCTAGCTCGTGGAGGAGGGTATGGATGCAAATAAAGGATTCACTTTCGAGTTTTGGGCACCACGTGATTTTGTTACCCGTGCAAAAAGGAAAAAAGAATAAGAAAATGTAACTACGAATATGTAGGGAAAATCTTTCACAACCAAATAATTTTATATAATATATATCAATTGACTTGCCTTAATCATACCAATATGGAAAATCCGTCCACAACTCAATCCTCACAAAAAAAATGTTTAAAAAAAATCTCCTCTTTCTCTACTAGCAAAATTTCAGTGGCCGGATTTCGTTTAGTTTCTTTAGGAAACTATTAACGTACGATCACACTGTAGGCTTGATTGAATTTTAAATTTTCATACAGCGGTTTTATTCACCTATAGTGAATTATCTTGGTTTTGGGAGGCCAAGGTTCCAGCGGATGTAGGCAAGTTTGTGCAAAGACCCAGCATCTTAACTTATGATATCGTATAAAGTATATACATATACGCATAATCTTAAATTTTGCGATTAATAATTTCTCTTTATTTATAGCTAACTGGAACGCTTTCCAGGTTGGCAAGAATTGAGGTTATTTGTACGTTTCAAAATAATAATAAAATTAATAGAGCACTATTAAGAGATATAGCTATTTGTTCCCGTTAACTGATATCCTTGGATATTCTGCGTGATCTAAATACATGTGTAGGTACTTTGGATGTGTTTACGTCTGTGTGTGAACTCCCTGGGTGTGTTAATGGGTTTTTTTGTGTGTGTGTGTGTAGGTGTGTTGAACTTTTAATTCCAGAGTATGCATTATGTAGTTTGTGTGAATACCCTTGTAAGACCTCGATATTATGAATTTACTGTATGTTCATCCTTTGTGTTTATATGTGAGTGTGAAAGTTCTGCATGCCCATACTTGGAATGTTTGTATAGGACCCAGTTCCTGAGGTGAAATTAATTTGTTCATTACCATCCCTACTCCGCTGGCTATACACCCACCCGCCCGCCCAGTCACCTAGCACCAATCCATCGATAATTAATGATTGATCTTTAACATTACCCCGGCTATTCTAATACACAAAAATGTCTTTGTCGTTATCGCCCCTTTTTTCATAACCCATCACACGTACTCACTCACTTAGTTACAGAACTATTCACCTTAAATGTTATCCCTATCCAATCCCCGACAACTCACCTTCAAACACGCCCCAGCCCTCCATCTACCTACCACATATAAAAACAGACAATCTTTCCATTATAAGCTTTTTGTATTTCTATGTAAAGTTTCAAATAAGTCATAAGATTTAGTTTCCTATTCATGATTACGACTAAAAGCTAATCAATCTTAATCAGATCTTTGATTAATTTTTGTGATTGAATATTTCAATCATTAGTCATGAGTGAAGATTAACATATTTAATCACTAGTCAGATTGCATTTTGCCCAACACTGCTCTCAGTTCAGTAACAGAAATATAGAAATTCTCAAGTAAAAATAAATCTTTCCAAACCATTCTTATTTCACAAAAAACTTCTTCATAGAAGCTGAGAAGCTATAAAAGATACCTTACAATTAAAACTAACAGGCTCTTTTGTAGAATCAAAACTTGATGAAGTCCGTGGTGAATTAAATGTAGCTGACAGCGAACCAGCTAAATTACTTCGTATCGAAGTAGAAACGATTAAATTATTAAACAGATTGATACTTTCTATAAAAACTGACTTCAGCAAGACGCAATCAACCTTTTACTGCAAGCACAAATTAAGTAAGATAAAAATATACAGAGATAAAGTCGTACTTACTTTCAAGAATATTACTCCTTAAACTTATTTCAAAAGTCCCGAATATTCATTAGAAGAATGAAAGAGTGAAATTTGAAAGCTCCATGATACTACAAAAAAATACTTACACGCATTTTATAATTTGGGAATTTAAACTAGTAATTGGTCGCCAATAGTTACTCATTTTATTCTTCAAAAAATAGATCCTAAAAGCAATAAATTATATGAGCAACATTTTGATAAACTTAGAGAATTACACACATTCGAGGGATTATTTCTATTTTTAGAGATGAGCTTTCGATCATTAGAAACGCTACAAGACTAAGAGAAAAGAATCAGAAATGCGATATTTTCGTTGCAATAAACCGTTGGAACACAATAAATATAAAACATATCATATCACGGCTCTTACTGCCAGCAGGCACATAAGATATACAAATATGGTAAGTCTTTTTGCTCTTTCCATTGCAGCGAGGAAACAATACATTCAGAAAAACAGGCTCTGCCTTACACAAAGAAGGCGAAAAAACTTTTAGCCTTTTATATTTATATAATCGAAAAACCCAAAAAATTGGTAACACGGTCATCTATTCGTTTTGAAGGCTCCACAAATGATCTACCAATTAAACGGGAGCTTAGCGTATTATTGGCCACTGCGCTTGTAGTGTACGCACATTTGACGGAAAATCTCATTTCATACCTGTACTGCTATACCCAGGACCTCATTTATTTCCGCAGAAATAACCTATAAACTCCCTTTGCTTAAACTAAGAACTCACGCTGAGGTGGGCGTGGGCTTAGTGAAATACTGACCTTATATGCACGATTTCCATCGAAATACTCGATTAGCGTAGAAGCTTTCATACTACTACACGACTGTTACCAGTTAGAAAACTAATAAGTTATAACAAACTAAAATGCTGGAAAAACATAATCCTATATATGATACTCCTGGTCCAATAGACATAATTTTAGGAGAGCCAAGAAAAGTAGGTAGGCTATAGGCTATTTATGTAAACAAACCCATTATTGTTCGACTTAATCATCGTTTAGCCTCTGTGAGATGGATATAACTCCAGCATTCCAACCAATGTATCCTTGTTATATATTTCGAAGCCACCATAAACGTCGTATGTGGAAAAGAAGTTATAATTAAACGACTTAACGGAAGTGGTATTATTCGACTAGACCCAAAATGTCAAATCAAACACCCACCTTTGAGTATAAGTGCTTAAACAACCCAGCGGGAAATAAGTCAAGCGCTTCCAAAAGGAGGAAGACTGAAGTGCTTCGGATTCATATCTCCTGGAAGCTCTTTGGAAGCACGCACGTGCTCGTTTTGTTCTGATTTTTTGCGTAAAAGAAATAACGCAATAACGCAGTTATTTTCAGTGCATTGCACAGCTCCTGGAATCAGTAAACGTCGTTAAGCGGGTTGATATCGAAGGAAGTTACATTTGCTGAAAGAGCAAGGAGCAAGGAGCAATGAGGGAATTGCTCCTGAAAGAGTGTCGTTTATTGCTTGTAATGATCTGCCTGAAAATGATTGGAGTAATATACTATAAATGCAAATTTCAATGAAGAAATAGCGGAAATATTTACTTTTCCGGATAAAAGTGAAGACGAATATAAAAAATCAAATCAGCAGAACGCTCTTCGTAACGACCTTAGAGACTAGTGTGTAGACTATAGAATCACAAGAAATGCTTGCGAGGCTGTTTTGAAAATTTTAGAAAAAGCTTATTTAACTGTACCAAAAACAATAAAAACATTACTTGAAATCAAAGATAAACAAATTGATGCTCGAAAAGTCTTCACAATGTTAACGAATATCTATTTGAAGTTGTACATGAAATTAAGCGGCAGAAGGACTTCTAATAAACGGAAAAATAATCTTTCCAAGAATAAGAGCTATTATAACTGACACTCCGGCAAGGCCCCTATTACTGAGACTGTTGGACAAACTTCTTGTAATGGATGTTCAAAACGTATTCAAAAAGGATCCAAGAAAAATAAAAGAGCATATAGTTAAACAAAAGCTTCATTATGTACTGATGAAGACTTTAAGAATCGAAATGATAAATTGCATCATAAAGAGTTCTTTTGGAATAATAGCAATATGCTAGAGGAAATTAATATTGGCATGATGTCTCAATTTCCCCTAGATGTCATGCATCTCATAGATCTAGGAGTGGTCAAGAAAATTGTAACTAGCATATGGAAAGGAAAACACTTAGGGAAAAATCTGAGTAAAGAAGAAAAAGGACAGTTAGATTATAAACTTATTTCATTCGGTAGCTACATTCCAAAAGGGTTCTGCCGAAATCCTCGAAGTCTGGAGGATATTTGTAAATGAAATATTATATATAGGAATTATACTTTTCAAAGAAACAATTGATGTCGATCTCTACCTTCACTTCTTACTTCTTCATTCGTTGTATAGATTGCTGTACTGTCCAAAGAGCTGCTAACAGAATATATTTACCTGAATGTGTGGAAAAGTATGGAAACCTAGATAGCCTACTAAGATCCCAGAACAAATATACCTACATATAATCGAACAATTGAAAGGGGAAAGCTGAAAAAAAATCGGACTGAAAAGCTTGGAATAACCAAAATATTCCGGAAAAAATATGATAATATTTCGCCCATTTATAGGAATTCTTCCACTTCCAAAAAAGCAAAATATAAACGTTTTGTTCTAATGATGTGCCTGTATAAAAAGGAAAAGAATTGGGATACGAGTAGGAAGCGCTCTGACCTTCCTACGAAGCGCTTCAGAAACTCTGCAAAAAGCTTCGCTTTCCCGGTGGGAAACCAAAAGATCTTTTTCCGGTACTTAACAATCACCATTATGTATACATTTAATTGTATCTGCAATTCTTATTGTAGCTTTTTGGTACATATATCCCCGTCTTCAAAAATTCCGTATACTTCAAAAAGGCGTTGATGCAACAGTTTTGAAGTCCTTCAGTAACTCCAAAATTACTCCAAGAATCGCAGCCACGTAAACACCTCAATCAACCTTGCCGGGCCCAAATTAAATTTAAAAGTATTAAGGTGGGGTTAATTCGCTAGATTTTAAGCATATTTTTCATAATTTTTTTAACGATATAGTAAATTGAATTAATTTATAAATTGAACACATGATAAAGTATCATTTCAAGAATATCCAGTAAAATTTTTAGCATAAAATATTGAAAAATAATCTACTGAGAACAAATCTTCGCATACTCCTCAAAAAAAAAGATGCATTGCGGTGTTTTTTTTTCAGTACAGCTTGTCTTTAAATCTGAGATATCTTTGACGCTGAAATAAATATATAAATACAATATTCTTTTGTAAACCGTGATCTATTAAAGTGAATTTAAAAATATAAAACTTTAAAAAATTAAGACCGTTTATTAAATATTGCGGTTTAAAACAAGTAGGGTTTAAGGCCAGATTTAGATCGGATGCAAAAACAAAGCAACTACGAGTACCTACGTACAACAAGAACTATTCACTCCATACAAATATATGTTATTCCTCCTTCTTTATGACTTTGTATGCTAAAATGTTTAGGTTATTTTATATGATATGTTTTTCTATGGATTATTATAGTTTTTTGTACTGGCATCCACATGTTCAACTTTTATTTGAAAAGCTATTTGACTTTTTAGTGGTTTTAGATAAGCTACTTTACAGTGTTCTAACCTTTATTTATGCCCAGACCCAAATCGGTGTACGCGTTACGAAGTTAGGATATACCCCACATCCAACAGTGCAACATTTTCCACATAGAAGAAAACAGGAATCAACGACATTGTGTACCAGCGGGGGAGAAAATTTTATACAGCAAAAGTTATAACCTCCAAATAAATAAACGCGTTCTGAACTTAGAACCCCAACCCCTCCCATATTAACTAAAGGTCCCGTTTTTAGTAAATTGGTTAAAAGTCGCGTTAAAATATGTAAATAAAGTACAAAGAAACGCAACACCCTTCCTTCCCTTTCTAACCCACTCTACACCCTTCCTAAATCCACCTAAACCTTAACCCACCCCCAACATAAGTACGAAATTATTATTCTGCTTTCAACTGGGCGATACAACCTATAGAACAGCAAAAGACATCCCAAATCGTCAACTCCCCACCCCTCACACTAAATCCTTAATTTTTAATATTATACAAAAGGGTATACAGATTTTATATAACAAAAAAAAAATCATCCAACGCGTAGACGCGTTACAAAGTTAGGTTTCCACTTGCATTCCACCCACAAAACTTTTGACGTGATATCAATGGGGGATCATACTGCATAAAAAAATTCATTAAATTCGTCTACGCGTTACGAAATTCAAATTGTGAAATTTTTCAATCTTAGAATCAACGTTTTTCGTACTTTCCCACTTAAATCTCGAATATTTACCCACATTTGTCTCCAAAATCCTATCCTACACCTCAACCCATATGCATATCAGATTAACATGACGAAAATAAAAATAAATAATGGTATATACGCTTCAAGTCACGTCACTTTGTAGATCAGAATCAAACGTACGAACCTTCGGTATAAAAGTTTATAATATTCTAATCAAAATTAAGCTAAAACCATAAATGGAGGTCTACTTCCGCAAGGTTATTAAGATAGCAAGTTGATCAAATTTAATTATATGTTAATAATGAATAAATATGTTCACCGTAAAATATGTTGGTCTTACCGGGAGCTTTGTAATCATTCTTTAACTTTACGTCTGCAGACTTCTCTAGCTTTATGTCAGGAAAGTATTGATTTATTGCTTTACAATGAACAAGCTTTTCTATTTTTTTGTCCAGAAGTTGCATATCTAAACAACTTTTAGTTGCCATGGATACCTGTTTGGAATATAAAAAAATATTTTCATTACAGTATACCTATATACCCAGTAAACGAAAAATTTACTTACTGGATCATATTCCGTTTTATATCTATCGGTTTTGATATCTGTACCTGCGATGTTCCAACTAATATTGGGCTGTGGTTTTGAACCGTCTATTTCACAACATAAAGGGTAGTCAGTCAGATATATACTACTCGGTTTGTCTGCAAAATCAAATATTCAATAATTAATAAAGTATAAACGAATTATTCCACTCTTAACTATAAACTAAATTTTTTTAGTAACTTTTGATATTATATTACGGTTTGTGTTTACTAACTGTTAATAGCTTATATTAAGCTAATATTAAACAAATTACGGGGTGAAATGCTTATCACAGAGTGCTAGGCTACATTCCCTTTCACCGTCCTCCCCTTCTTTATTTCTTCAGCAAACAGCATCAATCGAAAAGATTCATCTAAACTTAACACCAAAATTAATTCCAGCTTAAACGAACGCTGAAATAAAATAGCTACTAAAGCAAAAAGTAGCAAATATTGTTTAGTAAAATTTTAACCTTTATTTCAGATAGGAAGTTTTAAAGTAGTTTTACTTATGACGTTTGTGGCTTCAAGCTTTTAAAATATAAGTATATTTCATATTATAAAATGATCTCATGCACCTTCTAAGCACTTGCGCTTAAAATCTGTCGCCAAAGAAGGGGTTTTTCTGCCGCTATTTTCTTGGATTTTAAATTTAACTGCACAATATTTTTTACTTTTTAATTCAGTGTTTTATAAATGAAAGCTTGTTTTGAAAAATGTTTTTTACATTTTATTTTATACTTTTTAGTATTAGATTTTTTTTATTTATTTGTCTTAATACCTAATCTTGTTCCTTTGTATATGCTTTTAATAACATTTAATATTATCCATTTTGGCTATTCACATCCTTAGTAAGACTTCTCATTCTATTAATGTCTGCCAAAGCATTGCTGTTCCATGGTATTTTCGCTGATAGTTTAGAGCAACCTACTTCATACGCCATAAGAGGATAAATCAACGATCTTTGCTTAACCTAGTAAAGCAGCGGCGAAGTTCTTCAGCTTGAGTCCCTTACACCACATTTAATTGGAAAAACTAAACAAGACATATCTACATCCGCAGTCTACCAGGTTGTAGCACCAGATCAAGGTCACGATTAAAATTAAGTTCCGCTATCACCATTGTAGCCGAAAAATCGATTACAAATTTTTAACTATAAAAACATACATACATACATATGTAAGTCGTAAGTTAAATTAAAGCTTTTAATTATCTAAATACTAAATAAGTGGTACTGACTTTGGGATTTTATGTTAAAAATAACTCAATTAATTACTTTTGGCGAGCATTGTTTACCTAAGGAACTTTTTCCTAAAACTTTACTTTCCTATAGACCAAAACACATTGAAACGCGACTGGTCTGAGACGTTGTAATTCTTTTGTCGCAGCCGTGATGCATTATCTGCTGTGAGTACAAGTTGAGTATCCTCTTATTTTCAATTAAATAATGATTTAATATAATTATAAAGCCGAAGAATAATATTTTCAGAAGAACAGTCGAGGAAATAAAACTAAAACCAACAAATCGACTGTTAGTTAAAGTTTTGCTAAAAATTATTAAGACATGAAAAAGGAACACATTTTTGCAAAAATAATAACATTGAAGCCCCTGGTTTAAAAAAAAAATTTAATTTAATTAGCAAAACATTATGTATTTATTAAGTCCACTACTTTAATAAGAATCATATTCCATTAGGCTTAGAGAATCTGGGCAAAGCTTCCTATCAGATTGGAGCGGAAGAGCGGCGAAATGGTGAAAGCATTGTGCTAAAACCAACGGCTTCAAGGCGGTGTTGATTCAGAAATTCTTAAGCAATAAGACAAGCACTAATCTTACTATCCACTCTAATAGTCAAGGGGTCATCAAAACTCTTAATTGAATAAACATATCCTCTGAACTGGTAGAACGGTGTCGACCTGAACTTGCCAGCGCGTCATTGTCCTCGAAGCTTCTCTAGAAGAAACAGTTCACATTCAACTACGAATTGCTAACTGACTAATACTATTTATCGTAGAGTAATTTAGCCTCCTCTTGTATGTATGTAATTTGTCTTTGTTTGGCTAAATTTGCTCTAATTTTTATTTTAACTATCTAATTGGAGTATCCCGAAACAATTTAATTTCACCCCAAGATTACTTAATACCTGGGAAAGCCTAACTTTTACTAAAAACATTTCTTCAACAATGATATACTTACGCATGCCCGATTTTGGAAGGTCTGAAAAAGAAGAAAAGTATTAGCTTGTTAATGACTTAATATTTTTAATTGTTAACATATTTAAAAGCACGCTATACAATAAACAATTTAACTGATACCCTCTTTCCCTTTTTTAAATAATTGCATATGCTTATTAAGCTTCTAGCAAGAAATATACTACTAGCTAATATTAATAAGATTTGTCTAAAAGCGGTTAATACTCTTGGGGCTCCTTGTAGAAAGATGTGCCCATTCCAAACAGCTTTATAAAGGTTAGCTAAGAAACCATTCCTAAAAGGCGTATGGTCTTCTTCATTTTCTTAAACAGATTATTGACTTCGTATTAGTACAATACGACAATGGAATAAAATTCAATTGTTGCTGCTTATTAGACCCAATAGAACAAATTGTGAAAATCCCTAACTCCACAAACTCCACACGTTTTTAAATATAAATCACATTAACCAATAAAATAGCTACTTATTTTTTCCAATATCTGTAACATGTAACATACTCGTATGTGACATAACAACAAATTTTACGTGATTTTGAACCAATTTTAAAGGGTGGTTGCCTTTGAGGGGTCAATAATAGGGGAAGTACCTGTTGATCGGTTCTGTAAAGCGGACATGACACCGATCGTGCTCCTTTTAAATTTGTGTGAAAAGTTACGTGAGTGTAGCGCCAGGAAGACCCTTCTACACCCTTATTAATAACCAGCATAGCTCAAGATGTAGATTTTGCAGTTTTCTCTCCAAACAACACAATCTTAAAAGATGTCCGAAAAATTAGCGGATACAGAAAGTGATATTCTTTTAATGCTAACTCAGAAGGAGCATTTCACAGGCAGAAGCCTGGAATCAATTGACCAATTCACCAGAATATACCATATATTGAGGTGAATGAGGCTCCCACAACAACATGCAAAAACTAAGAAATGTGCACAGACAACAGAGAATGTTTAAGCAAATCCTTAGTAAGAGCCAGGTCAAAAATAGGACACATATCACGGCTCTACACATGCGATTTATAGGCTCATGCATACCATAGTTAGACCGAGAATGGACAACATGTAGTAAAGGCAATCTCCTTAAGTTATACGGGCAATGTCTACAAGTAACCAAACTTACGAGAGTGCGAGAATCTATGTTCAAGTTAAAAAGCTGATGAATAAAGACTAGGTCAGCAATTCTACGTCGTTCCTCCAACGAGTGCATATTAATCAACTGGAGCTGATCCACATAAGGAGGAAGCCTCAGTGGATCACTCCACGGGAGATCCCTTAGTGCCAACCTAACAAAGTTCCGCTGCACCGACTCAATACGTCTAGAATGAACAGCATAGCAGGGAGACCAAACCTGAGATGCATATTCGAGAATTGGTCTAAAAAAAAAAAAATAAGTGAATTATGGTCTGTCGATCAGAAAACTCCCTTGACCACCGTTTAACAAAACCCAGAACTGAATTACTCCGAGACACGATATAATTTATGTGCTCAGGGAAATCGAGTTTTTTGTCTAGCTTTACACCAAGATCAGTAACGGACTCCACACGACGGATAATAGTTTCCGGAAAGGTATAATCAAAGACGAGTCGATTGAGGTTCCTAGAGAATGATATAACTTCACATTTATCCATGTTAAGTTGCAGGCCATTTGAGGCATACCATACCTTGAAGGTATGCAAAGGATCCTGAATGCAGGCAGAATCATAACTGTTTCTAACGCATGAAAAAATCTTCATATCGTCTGCGTAGATTAAGACTTTGGAGTGCTTAATCAGAGGGACAATGTCGTCAATGGCAAGAATGAACAGCAGCGGCCCCAGTTGGTTACCCTGCGGTACACCAGATGAAGCCCTAAAAACTCTAGATAAAGTGTTACGGAAAGATACACGGTATGACCTATCTTTTAAATAAGAGCGGATCCAGTCGAGCAATAGAGGCGGAAAACCCAGCTTTTCAAGTTTAAGCATCATCACAGAGTGAGGGAGCTTATCAAATACCTTGCTAAAGTCGGTGTAGACGCAGTCGGTCTGGAGAGGTCTACCATAAAGCCATGATTAGATGAGATTAACCCCTTACACTGCCCAACAAGCTGTGAATATATAACAGATTCGAACAACTTGGGTATGCAGGAAAGCTTCGCGATTGGCTTATAATTTTTTATCAAGTTTTTATGCCCCTTTTTATAAACAGGAATTATAAAGGAGCTCTTCCATAACGTTAGAAATTTACTGGTCTGAAGGGATTTGTTGAAGATGAGTTCCAGTGGAGTGAGTAAGGCGTCAGAACAGGATTTCAAGAACGCAGGTGGAACACCATCAATACCGAAAGAAAAGTCAAGTTTAAGCTCCTTGATACCATTCATGACAATATTACGAGGTAAAATGGGCAAAGCAATGGTGGCAGCGGGACGGACTTGGATATGACCAAACTCATCCAGCGAAGGCACAAAGCTGCCAGATGGAAAGGTGGCCTCAAAAAGCAAAGCAAAGTTATCGGCTACATCGGGCGCACTGCAACTAGAGGATCCATTGTACCAAATTGTAAATGGATAGTTATCAGATTTCTTCTTCATATTCACAAATTTAAAAAAAAAGTATGAGGAAATGAATGAAATGAAAAAAGTATGAAAGAAATGAAAATAGGCGGATGCAAACTGTTTATAGCGGATAAGTTACGAGAGGTAGATTCGACTATTGTGTTACTCGAATCAGAAGCAAAGATAAGATCTAACTGTCTGCCCATAGAGTTCTTTACATCACTCATTTGGTGTAAACCAGAGGAGGAGATGCCGTCAAGGAAAAGGGAGTCTCTAGCAGTAAGCCAATTTAAGAGAAGGTAGTCCTCATCATCAGTGTTCAATACCCATTGAACGTTGGGTAAATTTAAGTCACCAAGAAGAATGATTTCGTCCTCAGGGTTCGTCATATTATTAATAAAATCTAAGCTAAGAATTAAAATGTCAAAGAGACCACGGCCGTCTGCATCAACGTAGCTTGTCAAAGTTGGAGGAATAAAACAACAGAGCAGGAAAAAGTTTATCTTAATAAGAGAGAGCTTAAGAGCTAAGAGCTCAATTGTTAGCGTGTCGGAGAAAGAAGAAATTTTAATCAAGCTGCAATCCAAGTGTGACTTGCATGCAACCAACACACCGCCACCACGAGCTACGTAGTCAGAATATCTATCCATACGAAAAACCTGATAGGAATCGTCGAGAATTTCAGCATAATTAAAACCGTGATGAAGCCCAGTTTCGGTCAGAGCGATGACATCGTAACAGCAGGCTTGAGAAGCCTGAAATAACTGGCCTGTTCTTCTTCTTAATCCCCTTACATTTTGGTAGTAAAGGAATAGCGTACTTAGTTTTTTTGGTTATTAGTAGTGGCTCTATTGTGAGTGCTACCTGCGATTTTACGACGGGGCACAAACTCATGTGTGATGATGTTCTCAGGCCAGAAATCGGGCAGACATCATCTCAAAAAGATCCGGGGAGGATGTCAACTTGAAAGATGATGTGATTCCCCGAGAATTACGAGATCCAAGAAGTTGACAACGGAGGAGTGCCCCACTCTTGTGCCTCACGTAACCAATTACTCATCAACAGAAGTTGATGGATCAAGGCGAGAAATGAAGAAGGAATTGGGTAATTGCGCAATCCTCAGAGTGCATGTAAGCGCAGTGGTAGAGCGTCCATCGGCAGAAATGCTAGAGTGTCCTACTGGGCAATGAGGACGGTTGCCACTAGAAGGTGCAGCCGGTAAAGCAGAATCATTAGGAGCACACACACGTTGGGCTCGCCTTCGGGAAGCGCGCGAACGCTACTTAGAACCGTCACAAGCAGCGTGAGAGTCAATCGTACCCTCCGCATCATTCGTTAGAGAATCTTTCAGACTACTTTAAGTAACCTTTCGATGCTGTGCTTTGGCGAGGTAACTCAGCCTATATTCTTGCACAAAAGTACTTGGCATCTAAAGACAGCAGACAGAAGAATATTCAAGAGGCGTTTCTGGCGGGAGAATCTGGATTGTTCTTTAGATAATTTTATGTAACTATTACTATTATTTTGGGTAATCTATATGGTGAGTTCTGCGACCATGGAGGTAATTTCTGCAACAACCCCTACTACTGAAACGTTCAGCCGCCCTTAGATATGCAAAGAGGTCTTTAGCAGTGGGGGATTTAACATCAGCCGGGCTGAAGAACTGAAAATCCTCCTTCAAGGAAGGAGAATAGTGGTTTCATCGTCTTCCAGACAAAGCCGACACTCTATCTCCCTGGATAGACCTATCTGGGGTAGATGATATCTCAATCTAATATCTAATCTGTCAGAAGGCACGACGATTCTCCAGTATAACAGCTGCTGACTCCTAACCTAGTCTGTAATCACAGCTCTTGCAGACAACCGGCTGAGGCTGCAAGATGGCGCGGGATCTTGGCTCCGAGAGGAAAAGCGCAGTTCGTTGGTCGTGTGGTCCAAGACGACACACACATCACCAGCCGGCATATTTGATGTAAGCTCCACTCTCAGGGTGCTTATTGCAGCGTATGAAATCGGAGGTGCAGAAGAGTGAGTCGAATTACCGCCTCGATTACAGCTGTTGGACAAGTACTCATTGCTCCTTTTATATAAAGGCAAGTAAGCCACTGAAGCTTGTTATGGTACATTTGGCGATTGCCGCCCATGCTAGAACTTTAGGTCACCAGACCAAGGAGGCGTAGGTAACAATCGGTTTGACAATCGTGTCTTATTTGGGGTCAGACCCCAAGTTCTGCCGAAGAGTTTTCGACAGGCCCATAGGGCTCATATAGACTTGTTTAGGGTGAAGTCAAGATAAGCGATCCAATTAAGTCCTTTATCAAGTATAATACCCAAGTATTTCGCGTCATTGGAGTATTCAATTATCGTGTTTTGAATCGAGATTGGACCAAGACCCAAATGGTGTCTTCTGGTAAACGGAACAAAAACAGCCTTAGCAGGGTTAATAGTCAGGCCTTTTTAGCGCGCCATTTGGTAACCATGGGCAGAGCTCAACTAATTAGACAGTGGAAGTCGAGTCGGACTTCCCCTTAATAATGATTGCAAGGTCGTCCGCGTCATCTACTGCTTGGTGAATGGTCTCACTTAGCTGATTTAAGAGGTCGTCTACTACTAGCAGAGGCAACAGTACATAGCCTTGTGGGCACCTCTTACCTGCGCTAATGCACACAAAGGTGCTATCAAGGTAGATGTAATTTCTCACTCCCTTAGCATAACATCCGCCCAGAATCCAGACCCCTTCTTACAAGAGCTCTAGATATGGACCCATACTTTGTGTTGTCGAAAGCAAAAAAAAGCACATAATGCCATTTATGGTGAAGTAGGGCTTCGTGGAACTTGCTAACAAGATTGTGGAACGAAATCTCTGCTGACCTATCTTTTATGTAGACAAACTGAGTAGAGTGAAGAAAAGATGATTGGTGCAGTTTGCACCTTTAGTAGAAAAGCGGTCAGCCGTCAGGTACACTGGGGGAGCCCATATGCACATAGAGGGAATAATATGTGACACTTGGTGTATCTGCGTAACAGTGTGCATGTGCCGTAACTTTGTACACTGACAGCGATGATGACTGCGGCTACAAGCTCCTCATGGTGGCGGCTGAAAACATACTCTTGGTATAATCATGTCTATGCTAGGGTGTGCTGGCAAATTGTAGTAAGGAGGAAAGGACACTCTGTTTAATAAAATACCCTAATCCAAGGTGGAACAACATAAATATGTCGGGGGTACGTCGCCAAGGGGAGCTTGGTCATTAGTATGCGAACTTCTGATACCTGGCGACCTTCGGTTTTAATTTAGCCTGACAGATGTACTGTAATTCCGTGCTAACTCGTGGAACCAAAAATGGACAAAATAAAACTTAAAATAAAAACAAGGAAGTGAGGAGAGGAGGTTGATGGAGGGTGAATAGCTGCTGAAGTCGAATGACAATTTTTTGGGTAGTAGAGAGCAAGGGGTAGTACTCGGAAGTTAGGCTTCAGCTTAAGCGAAATACTCACTTTGCCGTCTATCACCGACCGGGGCAAGAGAGGTCCTAGCTTCTGACCCGTTCATGTCCCGTACATGGATAAATCTCCCAGCGTTGCGCCCGTCGAAGGTTCCACCCCACACGCGAAACCGTGGTTACTTACGGTGGTTAATACGCGGAAGATCTTGATGGCTCAGCGCGGAGCGCATACTGCTTGTGGATCAGAGGCTTATGGGCCTATTGGTGAATTAACTGACGTGTTATACATCGTATTATATTCCCCAATATGTGTGTATCAAAATTGGGCAATTTATGGGAGGGACTTCGCTGAAAGCAATTGCCAAGTCGGACATACCCAATAATCCACGAGCGAGGATTTGCCTGCCACAGCCCCTCCTAAAAGCAAAGGATCTTCTGTCGGTACTCAAATCGCAGAACCCGACCATTCCCTGTGTTTAATGGAAACTCCTTCGGATGGACGACGGGTAGGAATGTCCTCCTGCAACTGATGGAGGAATCATTGCCGCCCCTAGAAGAAGTTCTGTGGTTTCAATTCGGTTCAGGTATATATATACCTGGGGTTGAAATCAGAGGAAGCAAACTCTGAGTCAGTGGTCAAGGCCGAAAACATGCATATATTTTTAATGTCCAATTGCAGCGTCGACGACTTGACTGTCGTTCAGGGGGAATGAGCCGACAGAGGGCCCGTTCTACTGGCATCAGTATATAGGACAGCACTAACCCATCCCTACCGGCTGAGGTTCACACTTTAGTGGGCATGAGCAAGTCTTATTCTAGGATACGATGTTAATGTCCACCACACCAATTGGGGTAGTACAGACATCAATGAATGAGGTGAGTCACTCTTTAATTTTATTTTACTAGCAAATATTGCATATGTAATAGATGCAATATACCCACATTTATTACAGTAAACAGATCAGAGGTTTTGGATGTGACATTCGTATGCGAAAGCAACAATATATTTTTACGACCAATGCTACATTCGATTCAGTATCGAACTCTCCAGAGAACCTATCAATCCCTTTAAAAACCCAGTTAGAATCAACTGGGATAAGTTCAAGGGATGTGTTGCAAGTACTCGCCAGCCACCGGATGGTGAATCCACTGACTTAGTGGCGAATAGACTATCGGAAGTGATGGAAAACGCATTGCAAGGTAGCTGTCCGACCAGTAGGCCTGGTGGAATTCCTGTAAATTCATTGAGAATACTAACGAAGCCGTCAGACTCTAAATTCTCGCGGTCAACCCCACTTTTCTGATGTGAAGTAATGGCACTTACACAGATTCGAAGGAGGAGACACTGCAATAGCACGCACTTGCCCAATAATTCGGCAGCAATCAGTGATTGCGTCGGTCGAACGGTGGAGCGGGCGAATACCCATATGGCAGTAAACTTATAGAATATTGACACATATGATAAAGTACAGGCGGTGAGGAACGGCACATAATGGTTACGGACCTTAGACCAATTAACTTAACCACTTTTCTTTGAACACGTTCACCTATTCAGTGGTGTAAGCAATGCCCAAAACGCGTACACGAGAAGAAGCAGAAGCTGCGCTTCATAAGGCGGTACACAACATTGAAAAGACATTGGGTACTTTTATGGACATAGAGGGTGCATTTAACAACGTCAATAGTGAAGCTGCATTAAGATCTCATGGATTAGACACTTATTTCTGTCAATGGATCGGGGTAATGATAAGTAACCGACAGATACATAGGAAGATGGGAAACTACGAAACTATAAGAGCAGTCTGTAAGGATACCCCACAGGGTGGCGTTCTATCAGCTTTGCTCTGTCTGTTAGTTTCTAGAGAAGACTGAATTTTTGCCAAAGCTCATGAATGATGTTGCCAAAGCTCAAGGGATGCCCTATGATGCTAAGGCCACAGCCTTGGCTGCGGAATAGAATTAAGGACGAGGGAAACGGGTTAGCAGGTTAAGTGAAGGAGGTATCGATGTACACCCCGTTAGAAAGTTTCGGGCTCATAAGACGAGGGAAAAACAGAAGATGGTAAACTGGATGGTTAAATATGAAGTTATGCTTATATATTTCGGTAGTTCTATTTATCATCTACGGAGTTTGAAGTTCAATTCAATTTTTGCAACATAATGTCGGCACTGGAGGAGCCTAAACCGAATTTAACATTTCGGAAATGTATTTTCTATTAATAGTTGATGCGATTGGACTAGTATTCGAGTCCCTCAAGGTTTTTTTAAACACGATGTGGCCAAAGCCTACGGGAAACCCCTTTGATGCGTTAGCATGACTTTTGCCGGAAGGGCATTAGGGTAACAGAAGTGATGAAGGTTGAATTGCTTGTTTTTGCATTGCTGCGAGCTAGACAACAGCCTAGAGACGGAGTGGATTATTTTAATTTCTTAATAAAAACTCGCGAGGAGACCTGGTCTCGGAACCCAAAAGGATAGAAAAAGACAGCTGGGAGTGGTAATAAAAGAAGGATCGCTACGACAATAAACATAATAGAACTGCTGCGCTAGTTTCCGACTGTTGAAATTTTTAGGGGAGATTATTAAAAGTTAGACTTTCAGAAAAAGAAAAGTAAAATTGATTATTGGAAAATTTTAGAAATTAGAATACCCGTTAAGGCTGTTATTTTATAATACAATTTTAAATGACGCCCAAACACTTTGAAGCTCGTGTGACAATGCATATGAATAATTATTACGAAGGTTGCTACTGAAGTTTTCAGATAGACAATTAAAAAGAAATATTTATAATCAAAATTGACTTTATTGATTTTGAAAATATTCTTAATGAAGTTCAATATACTTTTGCATGCGTTTGAACCAATTTTCGAAGTACTTTTTCCACTCGGATTGAGGCACCTCCAAAACATGGGAAAAAGTTGACCTCGCATTTTATATTTGATCTGCAGCAATAAGAAGAAATCATTGGGAGCCAAATCAGGACTGTACGGCGGATGATCCACCATCATTTCACAGATTGTTTGCCTGTCAAAGATATCTGAACTTATCGCCATCCAGTAGGATACATCTGGAAAGAGCCGCAAAACTATGCATAAATTGCTTAAATTCAGGGCACATCGCAGCTGCATGTCCGTCAGGTAATTATACAAAATGCTATCAGAAGCATAATATATTGCTGCACCAACCGAGTTCCACACGGAAACAAAAAGGGTGTAATTCAAATTCAGGACGAGAGCCCACATTGAACAACAGACCATCAGAACAGTTTACATCAAGTGAAGCAAATGCAGCAAGTACCGCAAAGTCTCTTTCAACCAACACATCAGGAATTACAAAGAGATATGCACTTCTAAACACTGTTATAGTTAAAATTGGCTACGGAAATAACCCGCCAATTGAGTGTCGAGCTATTTTGGACTCAGGATCACAAATAAACTTAATAACCGAAAGAATGGTGAAAAGACTAAGAGTGAAGGAAACATTGGAACCGATGTGCATTGAAGGGATCGGACAGCGAAACCAACAAGCCCAAAGAAGGGAAAGCCTAACGCTGCAATCAAGAATCAATGGCTACACTCAAAGATTAGAAGCCTACATCCTACCACGAATTGTCTCACCGCAGCCTACGCAGATGATCGACATAGGTACATGGCCTATACCGGGCAACATTCAACTGGCCGATCCTGAATTCAATCGACCAAATGCAGTGGATCTCTTAATTGGTGCAGAACTATTCTACACAATACTCTCAGTTGGACAAATTAAACTTGGGGATAAACTAGCAGTACTGCAAAACACTGTGTTCGGATGAACAGCGAGCGGCATGGTTAACATAATACCTCAAGATCATGCAACCTGTGCCATATTCGATGAACAACAACTGGACCAACACCTAGAGAGGTTTTGGCAACTAGAAGAGACTTCAACCATGAAGGACAATTTCACAGCCGACGAAAAACGCTGTGAAACATATTTCAACCAGACAACAAAACGAGGAATTGATGGTCGTTTTGTAGTCAGACTACCATTTCAAGGTGATCTCGCAATCCTAGGCGAATCGAAAAATGTTGCTCTTCAACGTTTCTTCGCGCTAGAAAGAAGCCTGGCCAAAAAGCCAGAACTCAGAGAGCAATACACGGAATTCATAAATGAATACATCAAACTCGGTCATATGAAGGAAGTGAACGTCAATCAAATTGAAAGACCGTATTGTTTTTTACCTCACCACTGCGTGGTAAAGCCACAAAGCAGCACAACCAAGCTTCGCGTGGTCTTTGACGCTTCAGCTAAAACATCGTCAAACGTTACCATCAATAATAACATACCGGCCCAACCATACAAGATGATGTATTCTCCATCTTATTAAGATTCCGAATACCGAGATTCACCTTTACTGCCGATATAGAAAAAATGTATCGGCAGATACAGATTGACGAAGCTGACCAGAAGTATCAACTTATATGGTGGAGAGACGATTCAAATAAAAAACTCAAATGCTTCCAATTGGCCACCGTCACCTATGGAACGACATATGCACCATATCTCGCAACAAAATGCCTCCAAACACTGTCGGCGGAAAAGATGGCTGGTTACCCGTACGGTGCTGAAGCCTTGGCTCGTGACTTCTACGTTGACGATGTACTAACAGGATCAGATAGTCTACCGATCGCTCTTGAAATGCAATCTCAGTTGAACACTATCTTACAATCAGCAGGCTTCAAGCTAAGGAAAAGGTGTGGAAACCACCCGCGTTTGTTGGTAAACATTCCAGAAAGTGACAGGGAGGTGCAGCTAGACGTATCCACTAAAACTAAAGATGACATCAAAACAATTGGGTTGACATGGCTTCCGAAATCTTATGAATTCTGTATCAAGACAGCATGGAATGGTAATTCCAAAGTAACAAAACGTACTGCATTGTCCGACATTGCACACTTCTTTGACCCACTTGGCATATTGGCCCCAGTAGTGGTAGTGGCAAAGATATTTCTACAAAAACTATGAACCCAAAAGTTAAACTGGGACGCCTCTCTACCACAAGAATTACATTCGTCTTGGGTCACTTATCGTGAGGGATTGAAGACATTGAGCAACATAAAGTTTCCGAGACATGTACTAGATCACAGAACAACTAGATCAATTCAACTTCATGTATTCGCAGACGCATCAGAAAAGGCTTTTGGAGCTGCAGCTTACATAAGAGCAATAGACAAGGATAACACTGTCATAGTGCGGCTGTTGTGCGCAAGGTCGAAGGTGGCTCCGATCAAACAAACAACGTTACCAAGGCTTGAGCTCTGTGCAGCCAAAATGGCAGTTGAACTGGCAGACCGAATCAAAAGAGATTTGAAGTTGAGAAAGGAAGCCACACACTTATGGACCGATTCTGAAATCGTATTGCATTGCATCATCATCTTCATCGTTCCATACTTTCGTAGCGAATCGAATTTCTGTCATCCAGCAGTTATCGGTGCCACAACAGTGGCGACATGTCGAGTCAAAAAACAACCCAGCTGACGTCCTATCCCGAGGAATCGCACCAGAGAAATTAAACAAATGCACCATCTGGTTTTACGGACCAACTTTTCTTCATGGACGGGAATCGATATGGCCGACGCCATACCACTGAAAATTTCAGCTGAAACATAACAAGTCAGGGCTACTGCATCAACTACCACAATATTCGACTCAACACATTCCATTAATTCCATACATCATCGAAGTTCTTTCTCATGCCTCGAAAGAATCACTGCCTATGTTCTCCGATTTATAACATGCGTCAGGCACCAGAATCGGCAGCCAAGCAGTAACCTCGCACTTAGCGCTCGAGAACTCAGCGAGGTGAAAACAACCATAATACGTTTAATGCAAGAACAAGAGTTTAAGGAAGACATACGAGTTCTAAGATTATCCGTAAAAGTAACGAAGAACAGTCCGCTATTCAGCCTCACCCCATTCGTTGATGATCAAGGACTAATAAGAGTGGGAGGACGACTGGAGGAATCCAATCTATCATACGATGCCAAGCATCCGATTCTGCTGCCATATTCACATCCATTTACAAAACTCCTGATTAATGATGCCCACAGAAAACATTGCCACGCGGGACCTCAAGCGCTCTTAACAATCCTCAGACAGAAATTTTGGCCAATCAAAGGAAAAACCCTGACACGTTCCATCGTGCAGCGATGCGTACAATGCACCAAGGCTAAGCCCCAGTTTCTTTCCCAATTAATGGCCAACCTTCCGGCAGATAGAGTACAACCAGCACGTCACTTTGTAAACGTTGGGATTGATTTTTGTGGACCACTATATACTCACTTCAGAATGAGAGGAAAGAAGTCACAGAAATCCTATCTTGCAGTATTTTGCTGCTTCGCAACCAAGGCTGTCCACCTGGAAGTCGTCAGTGATCTATCATCTGAAGGATTCATAGGATCACTCAAGCGATTTATAGGACGACGAGGGCTTCCCAAAAATATTTATTGTGACAATGCCACCAATTTTCTAGGGGCCAGAAACCAGCTCCAAGAATTGAGAGACATCGTCACCTCTGAGGCTACAAGGCAGACCATAACAGCAGCCTGTAGTTCAAAGGGAATCGACTTCCATTTTATTCCTCCTAGAGCCCCGCACTTTGGTGGATTGTGGGAGGCAGCAGTGAAGTCAGCCAAACATCTAATGAAGCGAACATTTGCGTCAGCGGCATTAACCTATGAAGAATTGGAGACGGCTGTTATCGAAATAGAAGCAGTATTGAACTCTAGGCTACTAACACCTATGTCATCAGACACAAACCATCCCATGGCATTAACACCGGGGCACTTTCTCATTGCAGAACCCTTGACCAGTGCTATCGATCCTAGGGCTCAACCACAAAAGATCACCCTGATCACTCGTTGGAAACTTGTAACTTATGTTAAGAATGAATTTTGGCGTCGTTGGTCAAACGAATATTTGAGCTATTTACAACATCGAAACAAATGGAAGCAGCAATGTCAAAATATTGAACCGGGAAGTATGGTAATAATTAAAGAAGATAATTCTCCCGCCCTAAAGTGGCCCCTAGGACGCACAGTCAATGTTATCAAGGGGAAGGATGGGTTAGTCAGAGTTGCAGATGTTCGGACATCAAGTGGCATGCTGCGTCGAGCTATACATAAATTAGCACCACTACCACTTGAAGATAATTTGCCCCTAAAGGACTTTACTGCTCATAAGGACCTTGGGATAGAAACACCACAACAGGACGTAGCTAAAGGCACGCCTTCCTTAGAAGATGAAGCAGCTTTCTCCGAAAAGGAGGTCTCCAACCCACGGAAAAGGCAGCGACGAACACTCGGCTCAGCCCTAGTCACGATGCTACTGACCTGTTTAATATTGCCAATATCCAAAGGGTCTCCAATCACGATAAGCCCTTTTAAATCAGATCCAGGTATATACTTTGAAAATCTGGGAGTCACGAACATTGTCTCCGATGAATGGCATCTTGTCGCTTATTATGACATGGAGAGAATTGCTTATTATGACATTATGACATGGAGAGAATTCTCCACATTCGTCAATTATACTATGCAGCTGGAGAAATTATGCAACTCCATCACGGAAGGACATTTGTGTGTTCAAATTGTTGCTCAGTTCAAGCGTCTCAAAGAAGAGCTATCCACGGACAATGAACTCCTGCTACCATCAACTAACAAGACACGAACCAGAAGAGGTGCCATTAACTTCATAGGTAATCTCGCAAATTCCCTATTTGGTGTATTGGATCAAGAATATGCCGAAAAAATGTCCAAAACAATCGAGAGCATCAAAACCAACGAACACAGCAACTGTTAACATCATGAAGAATAGGGAAGAGAGGACAACAAAACAATTCAACGAAATTGAGTCGCAAGTCACAAAAATAACGAATCAAATAAATGGTATCAAGGAAGAACTGTTTCAGGAAAAATCATCTCGATTGTTTACGTCACTGGGACTTCAGACAATGCTGATTGCGTCGAACTTTCATAGAATGCAGAATTCGATTCTGGACGTCATCATAGACACTCATCACGGAAGAATAAGTCCGCAGTTGCTCTCACCTACACAGTTGCGAAAAGAATTGGTTAGTATCAAAAACAATCTTCCCTCATCTTTGAGACTTCCAATCGCACAAGATGACATACTGAGATACTATAACCTCATGAACATAGAAGGGAGAGCAGCAGAAAAATATATTATATTTAAAATTACTCTTCCACTACTGACGATGGACGATTTCGAATTGTTCAAAATAACTCCAGTTCCAGTACTACTAAACAATACGTTCGTGGCCATAAGACCGTCTTTTCCATTCCTAGTCGTTAATTTACATCGGGACCGTTACTACCCTTTAACAGAACAAGATATGTCAACATGCGTCGCTATCAGCACAGAAAAACATCTCTGCAAACTGAAACGGCCAATATATCTCAAGGGATCAGAGATTAGTGGGTGCGAAATTGACCTAATCAATCATCTACCCCAAACCCCAATCGGACAACTGTCAAATAATGAAAACAGCTGACGGGCCCCATTGGATTCAGTTACATAACCCCAATCAATGGATATACGTACTAAAGCAGAAAACTACACTTAATATAGTCTGTGGCGACAATTTAACGCTGACAAACCGTGAAGGATCCGGTATTCTCCAAATCCAAAGTAACTGTGTAGTGAAAAAACCCTTAATCACAATTAGAGGACACAGCATATTCCCATCCAGCTCAAGACTGTCTTACACACCATCAAGCAATTTGACCGATTTTATCGCACCAGACAAGCTGACCCCGATGTTTCATCATACATCTCACTATCAGCCCGATTTAGCAGAATTGGAGGCAATTAAAAGGCAGCTTTCTCAACTTCCTCAGGACCTGACGGCGCAGATCTACACTCACTATGCTCATCAATTTGTTGTTGGATATCTAGGTCTTTCTTGCGTCGCAATAGCCTGCACCTACCTTATTTGGAAGCGATGGACCACTAAAGAAGTAAAAGGTCCTAAAGCCACAATCACAAGTGATGCTAAGTCAGAAGATGACTCCAACTTTAACACGAACTTCGAAGTCTAAAATTAAGTTTTATAATTGTATCCACTTAGTTTTAAGGTGTTCAGTAATAGCAATTTCTTTCCGTGTACTGTTAAGCTAAACCATCTGGCTTATATTTCTAAAATTTTGTCAATTAATATATATTAGTCAAGTTAAAGCAATTGTATATACAAATCAATACAACTAAATAAGTTCTATTAAGAATCTATGTAATTCATTCAGTTGAATCACCATTCAACGGGGGGGAGGATGTTTAGAAATTCAATAAGATAAATTTCAATTTCAAAGCTAACAAAAAATCCAATGTCATTTGCTTCATTTTAAATTATGTCAGCAAAAACTAATTCTCATCACCTTGAGAAATTCTGCAGAAAATTGTTCTGCTCTAATCTAATAGTCAAATTACGTCCCAGCTAGGGCTTCACGATACTCGAGATAATTCTCGCTGCCGGTATCGGTCTCGACCCGATACCGAGACCGGCAGCGAGACCAATATCACTGGTAATAGTGCGATACCGAGAGCGAGATTGAGGTGACGAGAGTGGAAGATATTAGTTTTTATCATTTTATTGTGGACAATTTTTTTTAGTTGTTTCAGCTTTTATGTCGCTCCGAAAAATTTTAATTGTGTGATTTATGGGGCATATAGGTACACACTGCTCTCCTCATTCGCTTCTTTCTACATTATTTCCTTCTTTCGATATTTGCGCTTTATCCTCAATAGCAAACAAAAGCCTTTGCTACCTTATTTTTGCGATGGGAATATGAAGAAAATGCATATAAAAATAGATATATCACTTGTCCTCGCTCCCCGTTATTCCACCGAAATACCCTTTTTTTATCTTGCCGAGAGCGAGATCTCCGAGACCGGGACCGAGACTGGCCTTTATCTCGCCGAGATTGCGACGAGAGCGAGATCGTCTTCACCTTGACGAGACCAAGACCGAGATCTGCCAAAATCTCGGTCTTGTCTCGGTGCAGTGAAGCCCTAGTCCCAGCAAAACATTAAGAATTTCATATTCAAATCATAATGAAGATAATTTTATCACTGGGGCGTAATCTGATATGTCGAATTGCATTCCTCCTCACCGGTATGAAGATTTGTGTGAGACAATTTAAAAACAAATAATGTACTTCTGAGGTATTCTTTTCGTGAGAAAGTAGCGATAAGAAAAGCTTTTATGTAAAATATATTTAAGTGACATAGGAGTGAATAAACCAGTGCAGTTTTATCATCGTTAAAGTTCGGGCGTTTTTAATTAGTGTCGCTTCAAGGGCAATTTTCTTTCAGAAAATACAATTAGTGTGGCGGTACATAGAACCGTTCACACAACATACAGATTTTGGTAAAGAACCAAAATCAAACTCAAGTTAACATAATTGTTACGGTAAAAGCACCGTTTACAAGAAAAATAATTGAACCGTAGAGTAAAGGAACTCTACGCAACACCATGTTTAGAATTCTCAAAAATTCATTTGTTTGAGACGATGTGTGAGAGCTTGCATTCGTCTTCTGCGACTTATTTTTTCGAACTTTTCTGGCAAACAAATGGTGGTGAACAATCCAGAATTGACCATTCTGCCTTGCTGTAATAGCACGGTGGCGACATGTTCCATTATTCCGGAAAAACAGGCGCCCATTCTCTTGGAAGTGCTTCATGGGCAAATAAATTTGGCTCGTCTTGAAGGACCCATACAGTAAATTGTTGCTTAGTTTCAGGCTCATATGCATAGATCCATGATTCGTCGCCTGTCACGATTTTATAGACGTCTTTTGAAGTACCGCGACTGAATTTTTTCAACATTTCTTTGCGCCAATCGACACGAGCCTTTTTTGGAACAATTGTCAAATTATGTGGTATCCAACGCGAACAAATCTTTTTGACGGCTAATCACGGCGATCACGATTGAATTCGGAAAAGCAGCGAATCACGGTGGCTCTAGACGGTACGGTGCTTCATTACCAAAAGTCGAAGCGAGTTGATCGGCACACTGTTGTTAGTTTAATGCACGTCAAAAGTCATAGAAAATCATCGCATGAAAATGTTCACGATTTTATTCCATTTTTTGACCAAGAAGAATGTTTCAAGTAGCTGTCAACAACACAAATAGCACTCGTATGACAAAACGTTCTAAGTACGATTACCATCAAAAATGTCAAACTTTACGATGACAACGTCGGATTTAACATATTCACACTGGTGTTGCTATATCTCAAAACTTAAGTAGCAAACTACGTATTACTTGTACATATTCTCATGGCGCCCGTCTACAAAGGAGCGCGGCATATAGCGCTTGTATGACAGTGGCCTCATCGTTAGGGCGGAGCGTAAAAGTCGGTGGCATAAGCGTATTACGTATTATTTTGAACGAGGCGAAATATATAATAATTAATAATTTTTGTTTTATTTAAAAATTCCTGTTATAATCCGGACAAAAGCAGTTAAACTATTAAGAACAATGAAAACTGAACGGTGCTTTGTGGTAAGGCATTGCCTTCTTTATGTTCCAAGCCGGGACACAAAATCTGCTCATGTGTGCCGTGATTCTTATAGAGATTAAAAAAAAATTTATTGAAAATAACAATTAAGCTAGTAACTATCCGAAGAAAACAAAATGTATACCATTGGAATATTGGCTTTGTTGAGTAGCTATGTAAATAAACGTATACATCAGTTTAGTTTCTTAAGTTTATAATGATGTAAATTTGGAAATACTTATTGGTTTAAAATTTTGAGAAAAACAATTTCAAACATGGCCTTGGCCACATCTATAAAAAACAAAAAAAACCAACTCACTTTTCGTAGAAAGCTTTCGATTCCATAAAAAGCGATAAAAAGCATAAAATAATTTATCATTTTACATCTATTATGACCTTTTGAAGTGGGTGATTATTAAACACACCAAACAACTACAAAAATAGAATCTAATCGTCCTCCCTTATGATTCCGTGAGCTGAAACGTTCAGGTAGTTTTATATGGTATCTTCAATTGTGGTTGGGTAGTTGTTTTGTTTGTTTAATTTGCACCGACTTCAAGATGTTGTAATAGATATAAAATGACAAATTATTTTAAGCTTTTTAGATCTTTTTGTGAAGTCGGTTCAAATTTGTTTTTAAAGACTATTTTATTTTTTACTTTTTAGTGTCTTCATATATACGAATCGAAGAATACTGCTCGTAGGAACAAAGCAATTTAAAAAGTTGCAGAAGTAGTGCACTAACAAAATTATCCAAATCCAGCAATATATTACGAAATTAGTCACGGTCACCCTTTAGTACCCTCATCTTAGAAAATTCTTAACATAACCCTGGTGCGCCACCGTACTCTATACAAAACGAGAGAATTATCGTAGTCAGAGAATCATCGTAGTCACTCAAGGTACAAAATTGTTATCATTTATATATTTATATTTTATTTATATTTATTATATTTCAGACCTTACACAATTAAGATACAAGTCTTTTCGAAGTGTAGGCAAATAAGAGTAACATTAGTATAAAAATAAAAATTAACAAGAAGTAAGAAGAATGTAAATAACAAAGATATAAAATAATTCAATTAACAAGAAAGTTGTAGAATACATTGAGAAAAAAATAAAAAATTAAAAGTAAAAAGAGCTTATTTATCTATTCAACTTCATTTAAGAGATAAGAAAACAAAATGTCTTTGAACCTGCTGCTGTTGTATGACCTTTTAATATTTAGCGGTAGCGCATTCCACATTCTGATCGCCTGAACAAAAAATTGTCTCTCGGTAGTAATACAATTAAAATGCGGAGTCATTATCGAAACATTTCTAGATGATCGCAGAGAAACAACCCTGTCACTGAGGTAACCGGGAAATCGGGTAATAAGAAGATTATTTAAAAAACATATCGAGTGATATTGAAAATAAGTCTTAAGAGAGCAACCGAAAATAGAGTTGGCATGCTGAGAAATGTGATCATGTCTCCGAAGTCCAAATATTTATCGTACAGAGGAATTGTGAGCGACTTGTAACTTCCTAAAGGATACGGAATCCGTCTTGCTAAAAATCTCACTTCCATAAGTTAGAATGGGTGCAATAAGTGTCTTAACAAGATATAGACGTGTTTCGCGAGGTATAAAATACGCCGATAAAGACAGTTTGCGTAGGATCCCATAAATTTTGGCAACAAGACTGTCAATGTGACTATTCGAAGATAACTCACTATTGATCATAATTCCCAGATCTTTAACAAGTTTCATGTAAGGGATGACTATATTATCGATAATATCGAATGTCATCGGTTATTTTAAGCAAGACCGTGATACAGCTATGCTGAGCGCGGAAACCAGATTGAAAGTCAATCAACAGGGAGTGAGCATTTAGGTGTTCGTTGATTTGTAAGGAAAGTATCCGCTCAAAGGCCTTTGACAAAAATGGTAGAAGAGATATTGGTCTGTATTCAGGTGTGGTAGACCAAAAGGTTTTACGAACTGGAATAACTTTAGCCAATTTCCACTTAGGAGGAAAGGCGGAAGTTGTTATAATAGTATTAAAAATATGTATAATATATCCTAAAACGATGGGCAGGATAACTTTAATGAAATCTTGGTGAATGTTGTCAAGGCCAGCAGCTTTAGATTTGATGGAGAAAATAGCTTTGGCAACCTGTTTCTCATTAACATTAACAAAAGAAAAGTTACCGCCGGTTATAGATTCGCAAGGATCACCGAAGAAATAAAAAGGTGTGTTAAAATTTATAAATGTTTCATTCAGTGCGTCAGGATCTTCATCAATGGTGGATTTGTTACGTTTACCAATTCCGATACTCGTCAAATTATTCCATCAATCAGAAAACGAATTCTGCACAACCGCAAAAAAATCTGTCATTGCCTTATGAAGCTAAACGCCGCCCATCCTCCAACATTCGTCACAAGTCACAATTTTTGTCAGAATACAAATAGACACTCTATTCATTCAGAATAATGTAAATAAACAACAACAAAAAGAAATCTTCCAAATATGTGTGTGAATTAAGAAATTGTGTAACGCCCCCTCCGCACACCACCCAACTTAAAAATTTTTGTCGTCGTATCAGTGGGACACATCGAAAGAAGAATTATCGAAATCGGTCCATGCGTTACGAAGTTACTCTCCCCACCCCCACCCCCCCCCCTCTCCCACCGTAGGACCAATTTCTTCTCGTATTAGCAATCCCCCATTGCACACTGTTCACAACGGTAAAATGACCAACCAAATCGGTTTACGCGTAACAAAGTTAGGTTCCACCTCGACCCCCACCACCACCCCACTACAACCCCCTAACCGAAACCACTCGTAACATTTTTTTTGCTCGTGGTATCAGCCAGGAAACATACTTCACCGAGCAGAAAAAGAATTATCCAAGTTGATCCACGCTTTACGAAGTTAGACTATCCGTCCCCCACCCTAGCCCAAACCCACCCTAATAAACATTTCTTTAACATGGTAACAATCGGTGAATATAATCTACCCAACAAAAAAAAATCATCAAAATCGGTCAACGCGGTCCAGCTACTAGTCTTGTTTACAACTTTTAAAAGGGCAATTGAAGCCATAGTTGGGTTTTAGTTTTTTACCTTTATTTTTCTTTTTAAAATCAACTTTCCAATGGTATACATTTTTTGCGGATAGTTACTATAAGCTTAACTGTAATTTTAAATCAAATACATTTCCATCTTCGTAAGAATCACGGCAAAAGTGGTACGAAACATTGGTACGACTTACACATGCGCAGCGAAATAAAGTGAGATGTGTTCCCGAATGGAACATAAAGAAGACAATAGGTAAGGCCAGAGGCCACAGCATAGTCCTGAATTACACGAGAGGGATTTACCCCATAACTCACGGCAATTCTCTTCTGTGTAGAAAAACCCTCGGAGTGTTTCTACGAAAGGGGCTTTCACTGACGTTAAAAAACCGGTTCATAAGAATTTTGCAGGGTTGAAAATTTGTATTCACCGGCTCAAGCAATACTAAATCAACCTGACACCAACAATTTTTCGAACCCTAATGAGGAAGTTACGAAAATGGACAAAAGCAAATCAGGAAAAACTCAAGCAAAACCCCTACGATTCGTGATTGACACTCACAGATGACCCTCTTGCTACCTCACTTCTCTGACCAAAAAAAAACAGGTTTTCGTCACTCATGGGGTAAAATCCCTCTCGTGTAATTCACGACATACTCTATATCAGTGATGTCCAAACCTATGCACGCGGGCAATTAAGCTTTTGAGCTTTTAAATTCGTATGGGCACTTGTTTGGCTGTATTCGGTTTCCTGTTTTTGCGTTTTGTAATCATTGAAGCATACAAAAAGTTACAAAAATCGTCATATTTAAGTAGTTTTGTAAGCAATGATACAATATATTAAAATATACTACGTTTTGCAAACATTTTAAGGTTTTAAATGAAAAAAACAATACGAAATGCTTCCAAAGCTTTTAAGCTTTCTTCACATTAAGTAATGTGAGTTTGGCCATCACTGCTCTATATATACAAGCCCGGAAAACATGACAGTTTGGCCATTTCAGCACCAAGCGTTTCGTCAATATGTCGTTCTTCCTGTACCACAGCCAAACCAATTCTTACACACAAATAAAACTGCGCGCTTTCCTAACCAAAACCAAAGAGAATACTTGACCAAAACAAAACTTTTTAACCTGACCAAATGTTCAGAACATTTATGCAGTGATGTCCAAACCTATGCCCGCGGGCAAGTGAGCTTTTAAGTTTGTATATGCACTTGTTTGGCCGTATTCACTTTCCTGTTTTTGCGTTTTTTAATTGTTAAAGCATTCAAAAGTTAAAAAAAAATCGTCATATTTAAGTAGTTTTGTAAGCAATTATACAATATCTTAAGATATACAACCTTTCCAAACATGTTAAGGTTCTAAATTAAACAAACAGTACAAAACGGTCCTAAAGCTTTTAAGAATTTCTCACATTAAGTCGGGTGAGTTTGGTCATCACTGATTTATACGTTCACGTTAAGTAAATTCACAGCCTACTCTGGATACAAGCCCGGAAGCTGACAACAGCTGAGCATTGTTAGTGTAAACAAAACAAAACTTGCCACAGTAGCCATAAGGAAAAGTTTGGGGAACTGTACATTCACGTAGTATTTCTCAAAATATATTTAAGTCTTAAATTACTTAAGGTTAACCAACAAATGTTTTCTTGTGCTCGTTTTGTTAAAGTATTGAGCTTAATATGTGTCAATGAAATCAGCGTTTCTCTTTGGTTTCGTTTACGAGAGTGTGTAATTTGATTGGTCTGTGCAAGGATTGGCTAATCTGCAACAAAAATAAAATAATGACGAACTGCTTCGTGATGAAATGGCCGACCTGCCATGTTTTCCGGGCTTGTATCTATAGAAGGCTGTGGTAAATTACAAGTTGAGGTTTTCAAAATATTGCAAGAAATACTACAAGAAAGTAGAATTTCCCAAACTTTTCCAATTGTGTACTGCGGCAAGTTTCGGTTTGTTTAAACCAACAGTGATCAGCTAATCGTGTGAGCTTCCGGGCTTGTATCTAGAGTAGGCTTGGTAAGGCCTTTACTGATGTATTTCGATATTAGCTGAAATAACAACATAACTTCGAAAATTACTTATTTATTATAAACTGTCAGATTAAATTACTTTCATGAATGTAATCAATGATAAATGTTTTTTATCAGTATACCAAGCTTAATTCGAAAAATTAAATGCGATGAAAATTGCTTTTGTTTGTTTCTTTTAAATATTGCATGAGACAGTAATGGATTTTAGGAAATAACTTACTGTCTGTTTGAATTGTTGCTGACTTCATATCCACGGGGAAATTCAGATTTCGTGCCCAACATGTGATACTCTTAGCCGATCCTTTCATGTATGATAAAACGTCAAATTCGCTGACTGTTTCCTTCATGGCCTAGAAATCAAAGTAAACAGTGAAATGAAATCTTTTTTGAAATAGATTAAAATACGCTTAAAATATACCTTATTATAAGAAAGTGAATAATGGAGCGAAGGCACCTCCTCATTATCAATACTCCAGGAAATAACAGCTGGCGGCTTTGAGCCGAGTGCTACGCATCGTAATGGTGATTGTAATTTAATGTAGACAAACTGGACTTCACTGTCTGTTTTAAAGTAAAGTAAATATTGTAATATAAATTTTTCACAGCTTGTATAGTAATATTTTGCAACTGCATACAAAAACATTTTCCCTATAGTGTAGCCTATGATACTTTCGTAGATCTGTCTGCGCGCTATACCGATGTTATTGTGGGGGGAGACTGGAACGTAAATATTCTGAAGGATAACAATGTTGCTGATTCTTTCTTACATTTCTTACAGTCTATTGATTTGAAGGCTGTTAACTCGATGCCAACTCGAACTTTGGGGGGTCTTCAGAGGTGCGCTTTTGTTGAATTCGTAGGGAACTGGGATGCTTCTACCTATAGCTGAACTTCTTGATTTTGTTTTTTATTTTTATTTTTATTTGCATATTCTTTTCTTTATTTTTCTCTTGATCTTGTTTGCTTTATGTATTCATAATTTGTATCTTCTTTTATTAGTAATTGAATAGTTTCTGTGTACAGGTAAAAGATTCCAATCTTGTTGTACTCATTATTATAATAATAAAGTTTATGAAGTTTATGAAGTAGCCACTTTTAGCTTCACTGATCAAGCATAGCGGCTTTAGTAAAAGTCTTAAACGCTTTAAATCTCAAAAATCTCTTAAATTTTTTTAGAAATTAACTTTTCTTTTGCCATTTTGAATGGAGATATGCTGCTTTAAGTAGCTAAAAGTAGGTTTAGCTAAAATCTGAGCGAAGTAGTATAAATATGAGGTTTCTGCCGCAAATGAGCAGGAGCACCTTAAAATTGGTTAAATTGTGAGGGAAATCGAGGTCTGACGTCACATTTTTGCTCATTTTTCATGCGGCAGAAACCTCATAGCAATTTTTGGAGGAGCAGTTTCGGTCTTGTAGGCTACAATTGAGAGATAAGGAAAAGAGATAAGGATTTTCGGTCTTATAGGCTACAATTGAGAGATAAGGAAGAGAGATAAGGATTGTCGGCCATCTTGGATTTTGGGTTTTCGGTCTTATTGGCTACAATTGAGAGATAAGGATTGTCGGCCATCTTGGATTTTGGGGTTTTCGGTGTTATAGGCTACAATTGAGAGATAAGAATGTCGGCCATCTTGGATTTTGGGTTTTCGGTCTTATTGGCTACAATTGAGAGATAAGGATTGTCGGCCATCTTGGATCTTGGGTTTTCGGTCTTATAGGCTACAATTGAGAGATAAGGAAGAGAGATAAGGATTGTCGGCCATCTTGGATTTTGGGGTTTTCGGTGTTATAGGCTACAATTGAGAGATAAGAATGTCGGCCATCTTGGATTTTGGGTTTTCGGTCTTATTGGCTACAATTGAGAGATAAGGATTGTCGGCCATCTTGGATCTCGGGTTTTCGGTCTTATAGGCTACAATTGAGAGATAAGGAAGAGAGATAAGGATTGTCGGCCATCTTTGATTTTGGGGTTTTCGGTGTTATAGGCAACAATTGAGAGATAAGGATGTCGGCCATCTTGGATTTTGGGTTTTCGGTGTTATAGGCTACAATTGAGAGATAAGGAAAAGAGATAAGGATTGTCGGCCATCTTGGATTTTCGGTTTTTGGTCTTGGAGGCTACAATTGGTCTTCTTCTTCTTTGGTTTGCATCTGGACTTAGATCTAAACCTTGGATCTGAACCTAGATTCTTTAGTAAGATAAGGCACCTGTCGGCCATCTTGGATATTGGGTATTCAGTCTTGGAGGCTACAATTGATTTTGTTCTTCTTTGATTTGCATCTGGACTTGGATCTGGACCTGGACCTGACTGGGAATTCTCAAAGGGGATTCCCTGTTGACTAGATAACATCCGGTTGCATGACGTCATAGGAGGGGATTCCCTGACGACACATTTTGGCTAGTCATCTGTTGACTAAGTTAGTGAAATTTAATTAAAAAAGCGGAGGTATCTGGATTTGAACAGCGGATCCTGAGTTTCACAGAAAAGTGCTCTAACCATGGGGTTATCAAGCTAATTGGCAATGATACTTCTAAGTCGGTGAATGTTGGAGCTAAAAATAGAAAATTGGATTTTTACTTTAATTAGTGGAAAAAGCGATTAAAAAATAACATCAACAATTTTGTTTAAATTCATTGATAAATAATTAATAAATATCTGGCTCAATTTCTTTTAACATAAAAAATCCGCTGATAAGTAGTAGTAAACATTTGGATTCAATTTGTTAGCGTAAGAAATTTGCCGATAAGAGTTGAATGGCCCAGAATGCTTTGGGGTGATAAGAAAAAAAACGATTCGCTGTAGTAACCTCGAACTTTAAAAGATTGTCATGCAATTTCTTTTCCAGATCTAAATATAGACATTAATTCGAGGTCATATTATTAAATAATTTCGTGTTTTATGCAACTAGCAAGTAAGTCATTCCACCGATTACGTCATCTGAACCTTGATTACTAGTTAATATAACACCATTGAGGAATAACCAAAAGAATTTCTGTAATTAATGGAAAAAATCTGATGTTTAAAAATAACATGCATCGCTTTGCATAAATCCGTTGATAAGTAATAAACGTCTAGTCAAGGTAGCTAGAATGGCTTCTTTCGGTACTTTGGAGAGGCTTATCATGTGAAGAACTTGCAAACAAAATAAATATCTTTTCATAGCCTTAAACTTCGTTTCTTTATGGTTCAGCCGTAATAATCTTAATAAGGGAAACCATTGATTCGTAACAATCAAATAACAACCTTGAACTTAAGATAGAAAGAAGAAATTAACGTGATCATTGCGGTCGTTGTAGCACTTTCTAAAAATAGCCTCAAAACTGTGAATTTAGACTAGAACAAACAAAATCGAGGTAGCTAAAATTTCCTCTTTCGATACTTTAAAGAGATTTATCATGTGAAGAACTTAAGAAAATAGACCCAAATTGTGATCTCACCGAGTTCAGTTTACTTTGAGGTGGTCATGTAATTTTGGCAAATGTCAGCTTCCGGGTTTGTTGCCGTTGCAGCACTTTATAAAAATAGCCTCAAAAACTTTGAATTGGGACGATGGAACAAACAAAATCGAGGTAGCTGGAATGGCTTCTTTTGGTAATTTAGAGAGATTTATCATGTCAAGAACTTAAGAAAATAAAAATATTTTCATAGCCTTAAACTTCGTTTCTTCTTTTTTCAGTCGTAGTAATCTTAATAACAGAAACCATATTTTTTCTTGAAGCGTAATTATGTTTTAAATTTATACCAAACTGACAGCTAACAACCCTATATGACATTTAAAATTTTAATTTTTGAAGGAGTCATGTAACAATAGACCGGGACAAACGAACGAAAAACTTCTATCCCAATAACCTTTTCAAACTTTGTAGAGAAATGCAGCTGACCCAATTGAAAGAAATTTAAAGTGCATTAAACAGGGCTTTAATAATCGTATTGAAAGCTTTCTATTGGAAAATGATGATGAAGGAATTTTGGATCCAAAACAATTTTTCTACAAAATCAAACCTCAAATTAAAAATCTTCTTAAAGCAAGTTTACAGAAACACAATGCTATAAAGTTCAATATTGAATTATTTTGTGAATTTATGAAATATGCTAAAACTGATGATGTAGATGAAAACGAAGTAGCTTTAGATATAAAATCTTCTCAGGCGAAGATGAACATAGCATCCGATAATTTTCAATTTCCAGACATATTCGATAGAACGATGAAACAAATTATTGCAAAATCTGAAGAATTTCAAGAAATTGATAGCGGTTGGGCTCTTCTAAGAATCATCCACATTGAAGTAGAAGTATGATTGTCGTTTATTTATTAAAGAAAGGTGCAATAAATATTAAAACTTTAAATAAGGAGCGCTATGTGTCAATGCTCTTTGATTTAGATAATCGAATTGGTTAAAACAATATGTTGATCTTAATACTTTACATAGATCAGAAGCTGTTAACACTTTCCAAAATTTTTTTTCAAATTAGATAATAATGCTGTCTACGGCAAAGCAATGAAAAATGTTAATAAGAGTTGAGATATTAAAATAGCTACGGAATGGGAAAGTCGAGGTAAACATTTAGGTCTTCGTGCTTTAATTGCAAATCCCAATTTTCACAGTATTGCGCAATTTACAATAAATATGGCTGCAGTAGAATTAAGCAAAGTAAAAGTGACTTATAACAAACCAGTTTATTTAGACTTTGTAGTTCTTGAAATATCAAAATTTAAAATGTATGAATTCCATTACGAATATATAAAATGAAAATATGAGAATAGAGGTAAGTGTAATTATATGAATACAGATTCCTTTATTTATACAATTAAAACTATTGATTTTTATAGTGATATTTCAGATGAGAGAAATGAAAGATTTGATACTTCAGAATCCAGTCCAAACAATAATTTAGTCTTCCACTAAAAAATAAAAAGAAATTAGGTTGCATGATAGATGAGCTTAATGGTAACATAATGTTAGAATTTATAGGTTTAAAGTCTAAAACGTATTTTTTATCTATACAAAATTTTGAATCTATAAGAAAGCGAAGGGTGTTAAAAAGACGTCTGTTAACAAGTTAACTCATTAATTCATCACTCAAAGCCTCAACAGATTTTTCTGCATATAGTTGACTTTCAGTTTTTCCCTTTTCCCACAGTAAGCTTAGAAAGTCTGACGAATAACTTATCTGATTCTGAATTTAAAAATTAAAACTGTCATTAGTAAGATCACGTTAGAATATATAAGATTGAAATCTAAGATCTATTCTTTACAAGTAGACAGCAAGAAAGATATTATGAAAGCTACATTTTAAACTAATTTTTAGATTAACTAGAAATTGTGAAAATGAGAATCATTAATAAATTTATGTAGAATGAAAAATAAATGACTAAATTAATTTTCTAGTAAATTTCTTAAAAGGTAAACATTTTCCCTTATGAATTAAACAGCATCGCGCTTTATACAAAAATTTAAGAGAGGATACATTTGGACACTGCAATTCTTCTTCCATATTATATACTTCATATGGGAGTGTTTCAGAATTTAACCTTAATTACAACAAGTCTTCTTATACAATTTTTTTTCTGGTTGGTTTATGAAGTTCATTAACTACTTGTATTTCATTCATTTTGTAGTTGTCAGAGATTCTATATTAATCAACGCTATTAAAGTGTCTTTAATTTTGTTCTATATGTAGAACTATATATTTCATCAACTTCTGCTGAGCATCAACAATTCATTCATTTCTATACAAATCGTATGCTATTTTCAGTTTTCCTTGTAGAGCCGCAATTGATTCATTTCTAAGTAGCTCAATTTAATAACATACAGATGGATCCACTGATCAAGAACTCCTCAAAAAATCATCCAAATTTGTCAACACTGTATGATTAGAGGGTTAAAAGCTATATTGAGATATTTATACTATAATGTCAGCTTCTCTCAGTTTTTTAATTATTAACATTATTTCATTGTTATGACTGTTATTACCAGCCTGTTTTGATGCTATTAGTAGGCGTAAACGATCAACTAATTCATTAGGATTTTCAAAGTAAGTATAGCCAACTTCATTGTTATGACTGTTATTACCAGCCTGTTTTGATGCTATTAGTAGGCGTAAACGATCAACTAATTCATTTGGATTTTCAAAGTAAGTATAGCCAGTATTAGTCTTTGGTATTTGTATTAAACCCTGACCTTTTGGGGATGTGAGATTCTTAATGATGGTTTTATACTTCTTGCTTCTGTTTCCTTTTATTCGACCATCATCCATATAATTGCGTTTATAAGCATTAGTGTCATTCATAATGTTTCTGTAGTTGTTCATATCATCTGACGTGTATAGTTGTTTAGGGGTTTTTATGAAGAGCAATTCGAGAAGTCCTGGAGTAATGCTATATACTTTTTCTTTAAGAATGATATTGTCACCATCAACTTGAAGAATCGAGTTGCCAATTTTCCAGTTGTTACCATCAAAGTAAACCCCAAAAGATTTATCAATTTTTGTGCTCTTGTTTTCATATAATTTAATGTATTTCGAAATTGAAGGGTTATTGGGCAAATCATCGATAGAAAGCGTCTTTGTTAGAGTAGATGAATTTGGAGGTGTAGCAAATTCTTCATTATCATCATCTTCACTATTAGTAGAGCTATCGGAAATTCTAGAATAATCTCCAAGTTTACTTGAAGTACTAGCTGGCTCTGCTTTGAAGTATTTATGTTTAGGTTGAGGTGTTAAAATTTCACTGTTATTATATTTATCAATATCAGGATCCATTTTCAAGAGTTCAATCCCAGGATCCATTTTCAAGAGTTTACGTTTATATGAGTTTACTGAAGCATCGCTCTTTGACTCATCCTTGATTTGTGCAACAAGTGTCTCAAGCGGCTTGGTGATAGACTTAAAAGTTTGCTCTAGCTGAGTCTCTGTTTCCATTTTTCCCATCTTAAGAGCTTTAAACTTTTTTCTGATGGCATTTCGCACCCTCGCTATTTCCTTAGTAAGCTTCTCATCCATATTGATCTTATTTAAGAACCAAGTCTAAAAGACATGAAACAGTAAACAATAAACATGAATCATAAAACAATAAACACGAAACATTAAACAAGAATCATGAATCATGAAACATGTAACATGAAACAATAATTACCTATGTGAAGTTGAACCGTTTCCATCAAAGTGTTAGTATTAGCTAATAAATCATTGTTCATCCCTCTCCTTTTATAGTTCGTATCATGAATACATCAAATCCCTTTCGGTAGCACCACTTACAAATTGCGTTGCTTTTATTAATCACCAAAAATCCATATTTATACTTCCAAAATTCAGCACACGCATTACGAAATTTTCCAAACGTCATATCTGTATCCACATGATCATAAGATATATGTAATAGCTACGGAATGGGAAAGTCGAGGTAAACATTTAGGTCTTCGTGTTTTAATTGCAAATCCCAATGTCAATAGTAAGATTACGTTAGAATGTATAGGATTGAAATCTAAGATCTATTCTTTACAAGTAGGCAGCAAGAAAGATATTATGAAAGCTACATTTGAAACTAATTGTTAGATTAACTAGAAATTGTGAAAATGAGCATCATTAATAAATTTATGTTGAAGGAAAAATAAATGACTAAATTAATAAAATGCTATTTTAACATTTACAGAAAGACTTTTATTAGTATTAAATAATAAGACATTTAATTCTTATTTCTATCTTCTATTACTTTTCTAGAAAATTTCTTAAAAGCTAAACATTTTCTTGAACATTCCCTTATGAATTAAACAGCATGGGGTTTTATACAAAAATTTAAGAGAAGATAAATTTGGACACTGCAATTCTTCTTCCATATTATATACTATTACACCTTCATCAAATGTATTTTTGATCCAGCAAATCTTTTCACAGCCTTTCACATAAAGTACTTTGTTTCTTATTAAAGGAGTCACTATAGTACGTATTTGATGTTAGAGGATATATCCATCGTTCCAATTGAATCCATGGTAATTATGATGCAATCACTTCGCTTCTTTCTGTCTTTTCAGTTGTGAAATCCTTAAATCTAAATGGAGTTTGAAAAATAAAGTGCTGCATTTGGTTTCCATTTGTCAAAATTGTCCATTCCTTCACAATAAACTTGCTATGTTCGTCTTCACGATTTTTCTCTTTCAATAAATGTATTGACCGTGCTTCTTTTGTCTTTTCAGTTGTGAAATCCTTAAATCTAAATGGAGTTTGAAAAATAAAGTGCTGCATTTGGTTTCCATTTGTCAAAATTGTCCATTCCTTCACAATAAACTGGCTATGTTCGCCTTCACGATTTTTCTCTTTCAATAAATGTATTGACCGTCTCTTATGTCTTAAAAGACTATCTCTCCGGCTAAAGAATTTGTTTCATTCTATACATTTAAACATATTGGTGGTTATCTAAACACTAAAAATGATCTGTTGAAGTCGATATTTATAACCCTGTATTCTCTTCTAAGATATCTTGATAATCTTTCAACTCATCCTTACTATACAAAGTTTTACAGGTTGTTTAATAAAAAGCAATTTACATAGACCTAATCTAATCTTTCTCAATTGCAATTTTCCAATTTTCCATTCGTTATCATCACCTAAGTAAACTTCATAAGTGCTGTCAACTATCGGGCTTTTTTAGGCGTTGAAAAGTGAACTATATCTTTGAATATATGAGAAAAATAAGAACTTTACAGCTACAACTTTGTGATATTCTGTGCAGCGTTCCTTTGCAAAAAGTATTTGCCAGTGATCACTAATTTAAACATGATCATGTGGATACAGATATGACGTTTGGAAAATTTCGTAATGCGTGTGCTGAATTTTGGAAGTATAAATATGGATTTTTGGTGATTAATAAAAGCAACGCAATTTGTAAGTGGTGCTACCGAAAGGGATTTGATGTATTCATGATACGTACTATAAAAGGAGAGGGATGAACAATGATTTATTAGCTAATACTAACACTTTGATGGAAACGGTTCAACTTCACATAGGTAATTATTGTTTCATGTTACATGTTTCATGATTCATGATTCTTGTTTAATGTTTCGTGTTTATTGTTTTATGATTCATGTTTATTGTTTACTGTTTCATGTCTTTTAGACTTGGTTCTTAAATAAGATCAATATGGATGAGAAGCTTACTAAGGAAATAGCGAGGGTGCGAAATGCCATCAGAAAAAAGTTTAAAGCTCTTAAGATGGGAAAAATGGAAACAGAGACTCAGCTAGAGCAAACTTTTAAGTCTATCACCAAGCCGCTTGAGACACTTGTTGCACAAATCAAGGATGAGTCAAAGAGCGATGCTTCACTAAACTCATATAAACGTAAACTCTTGAAAATGGATCCTGGGATTGAACTCTTGAAAATGGATCCTGATATTGATAAATATAATAACAGTGAAATTTTAACACCTCAACCTAAACATAAATACTTCAAAGCAGAGCCAGCTAGTACTTCAAGTAAACTTGGAGATTATTCTAGAATTTCCGATAGCTCTACTAATAGTGAAGATGATGATAATGAAGAATTTGCTACACCTCCAAATTCATCTACTCTAACAAAGACGCTTTCTATCGATGATTTGCCCAATAACCCTTCAATTTCGAAATACATTAAATTATATGAAAACAAGAGCACAAAAATTGATAAATCTTTTGGGGTTTACTTTGATGGTAACAACTGGAAAATTGGCAACTCGATTCTTCAAGTTGATGGTGACAATATCATTCTTAAAGAAAAAGTATATAGCATTACTCCAGGACTTCTCGAATTGCTCATCATAAAAACCCCTAAACAACTATACACGTCAGATGATATGAACAACTACAGAAACATTATGAATGACACTAATGCTTATAAACGCAATTATATGGATGATGGTCGAATAAAAGGAAACAGAAGCAAGAAGTATAAAACCATCATTAAGAATCTCACATCCCCAAAAGGTCAGGGTTTAATACAAATACCAAAGACTAATACTGGCTATACTTACTTTGAAAATCCAAATGAATTAGTTGATCGTTTACGCCTACTAATAGCATCAAAACAGGCTGGTAATAACAGTCATAACAATGAAGTTGGCTATACTTACTTTGAAAATCCTAATGAATTAGTTGATCGTTTACGCCTACTAATAGCATCAAAACAGGCTGGTAATAACAGTCATAACAATGAAATAATGTTAATAATTAAAAAACTGAGAGAAGCTGACATTATAGTATAAATATCTCAATATAGCTTTTAACCCTCTAATCATACAGTGTTGACAAATTTGGATGATTTTTTGAGGAGTTCTTGATCAGTGGATCCATCTGTATGTTATTAAATTGAGCTACTTAGAAATGAATCAATTGCGGCTCTACAAGGAAAACTGAAAATAGCATACGATTTGTATAGAAATGAATGAATTGTTGATGCTCAGCAGAAGTTGATGAAATATATAGTTCTACATATAGAACAAAATTAAAGACACTTTAATAGCGTTGATTAATATAGAATCTCTGACAACTACAAAATGAATGAAATACAAGTAGTTAATGAACTTCATAAACCAACCAGAAAAAAAATTGTATAAGAAGACTTGTTGTAATTAAGGTTAAATTCTGAAACACTCCCATATGAAGTATATAATATGGAAGAAGAATTGCAGTGTCCAAATGTATCCTCTCTTAAATTTTTGTATAAAGCGCGATGCTGTTTAATTCATAAGGGAAAATGTTTACCTTTTAAGAAATTTACTAGAAAAGCAATAGTTATAAATAAGAATTAAATGTCTATTTTATACTAATAAAAGTCTTTCTGATAATGTTAAAATAGCATTTTATTAATTTAGTCATTTATTTTTCATTCTACATAAATTTATTAATGATTCTCATTTTCACAATTTCTAGTTAATCTAAAAATTAGTTTAAAATGTAGCTTTCATAATATCTTTCTTGCTGTCTACTTGTAAAGAATAGATCTTAGATTTCAATCTTATATATTCTAACGTGATCTTACTAATGACAGTTTTAATTTTTAAATTCAGAATCAGATAAGTTATTCGTCAGACTTTCTAAGCTTACTGTGGGAAAAGGGAAAAACTGAAAGTCAACTATATGCAGAAAAATCTGTTGAGGCTTTGAGTGATGAATTAATGAGTTAACTTGTTAACAGACGTCTTTTTAACACCCTTCGCTTTCTTATAGATTCAAAATTTGGTATAGATAAAAAATACGTTTTAGACTTTAAACCTATAAATTCTAACATTATGTTACCATTAAGCTCATCTATCATGCAACCTAATTTCTTTTTATTTTTTAGTGGAAGACTAAATTATTGTTTGGACTGGATTCTGAAGTATCAAATCTTTCATTTCTCTCATCTGAAATATCACTATAAAAATCAATAGTTTTAATTGTATAAATAAAGGAATCTGTATTCATATAATTACACTTACCTCTATTCTCATATTTTCATTTTATATATTCGTAATGGAATTCATACATTTTAAATTTTGATATTTCAAGAACTACAAAGTCTAAATAAACTGGTTTGTTATAAGTCACTTTTACTTTGCTTAATTCTACTGCAGCCATATTTATTGTAAATTGCGCAATACTGTGAAAATTGGGATTTGCAATTAAAGCACGAAGACCTAAATGTTTACCTCGACTTTCCCATTCCGTAGCTATTTTAATATCTCAACTCTTATTAACATTTTTCATTGCTTTGCCGTAGACAGCATTATTATCTAATTTGAAAAAAAATTTTGGAAAGTGTTAACAGCTTCTGATCTATGTAAAGTATTAAGATCAACATATTGTTTTAACCAATTCGATTATCTAAATCAAAGAGCATTGACACATAGCGCTCCTTATTTAAAGTTTTAATATTTATTGCACCTTTCTTTAATAAATAAACGACAATCATACTTCTACTTCAATGTGGATGATTCTTAGAAGAGCCCAACCGCTATCAATTTCTTGAAATTCTTCAGATTTTGCAATAATTTGTTTCATCGTTCTATCGAATATGTCTGGAAATTGAAAATTATCGGATGCTATGTTCATCTTCGCCTGAGAAGATTTTATATCTAAAGCTACTTCGTTTTCATCTACATCATCAGTTTTAGCATATTTCATAAATTCACAAAATAATTCAATATTGAACTTTATAGCATTGTGTTTCTGTAAACTTGCTTTAAGAAGATTTTTAATTTGAGGTTTGATTTTGTAGAAAAATTGTTTTGGATCCAAAATTCCTTCATCATCATTTTCCAATAGAAAGCTTTCAATACGATTATTAAAGCCCTGTTTAATGCACTTTAAATTTCTTTCAATTGGGTCAGCTGCATTTCTCTACAAAGTTTGAAAAGGTTATTGGGATAGAAGTTTTTCGTTCGTTTGTCCCGGTCTATTGTTACATGACTCCTTCAAAAATTAAAATTTTAAATGTCATATAGGGTTGTTAGCTGTCAGTTTGGTATAAATTTAAAACATAATTACGCTTCAAGAAAAAATATGGTTTCTGTTATTAAGATTACTACGACTGAAAAAAGAAGAAACGAAGTTTAAGGCTATGAAAATATTTTTATTTTCTTAAGTTCTTGACATGATAAATCTCTCTAAATTACCAAAAGAAGCCATTCCAGCTACCTCGATTTTGTTTGTTCCATCGTCCCAATTCAAAGTTTTTGAGGCTATTTTTATAAAGTGCTGCAACGGCAACAAACCCGGAAGCTGACATTTGCCAAAATTACATGACCACCTCAAAGTAAACTGAACTCGGTGAGATCACAATTTGGGTCTATTTTCTTAAGTTCTTCACATGATAAATCTCTTTAAAGTATCGAAAGAGGAAATTTTAGCTACCTCGATTTTGTTTGTTCTAGTCTAAATTCACAGTTTTGAGGCTATTTTTAGAAAGTGCTACAACGACCGCAATGATCACGTTAATTTCTTCTTTCTATCTTAAGTTCAAGGTTGTTATTTGATTGTTACGAATCAATGGTTTCCCTTATTAAGATTATTACGGCTGAACCATAAAGAAACGAAGTTTAAGGCTATGAAAAGATATTTATTTTGTTTGCAAGTTCTTCACATGATAAACCTCTCCAAAGTACCGAAAGAAGCCATTCTAGCTACCTTGACTAGACGTTTATTACTTATCAACGGATTTATGCAAAGCGATGCATGTTATTTTTAAACATCAGATTTTTTCCATTAATTACAGAAATTCTTTTGGTTATTCCTCAATGGTGTTATATTAACTAGTAATCAAGGTTCAGATGACGTAATCGGTGGAATGACTTACTTGCTAGTTGCATAAAACACGAAATTATTTAATAATATGACCTCGAATTAATGTCTATATTTAGATCTGGAAAAGAAATTGCATGACAATCTTTTAAAGTTCGAGGTTACTACAGCGAATCGTTTTTTTTTTCTTATCACCCCAAAGCATTCTGGGCCATTCAACTCTTATCGGCAAATTTCTTACGCTAACAAATTGAATCCAAATGTTTACTACTACTTATCAGCGGATTTTTTATGTTAAAAGAAATTGAGCCAGATATTTATTAATTATTTATCAATGAATTTAAACAAAATTGTTGATGTTATTTTTTAATCGCTTTTTCCACTAATTAAAGTAAAAATCCAATTTTCTATTTTTAGCTCCAACATTCACCGACTTAGAAGTATCATTGCCAATTAGCTTGATAACCCCATGGTTAGAGCACTTTTCTGTGAAACTCAGGGTCCGCTGTTCAAATCCAGATACCTCTGCTTTTTTAATTAAATTTCACTAACTTAGTCAACAGATGACTAGCCAAAATGTGACGTCAGGGAATCCCCTCCTATGACGTCATGCAACCGGATGTTATCTAGTCAACAGGGAATCCCCTTTGAGAATTCCCAGTCAGGTCCAGGTCCAGATCCAAGTCCAGATGCAAATCAAAGAAGAACAAAATCAATTGTAGCCTCCAAGACTGAATACCCAATATCCAAGATGGCCGACAGGTGCCTTATCTTACTAAAGAATCTAGGTTCAGATCCAAGGTTTAGATCTAAGTCCAGATGCAAACCAAAGAAGAAGAAGACCAATTGTAGCCTCCAAGACCAAAAACCGAAAATCCAAGATGGCCGACAATCCTTATCTCTTTTCCTTATCTCTCAATTGTAGCCTATAACACCGAAAACCCAAAATCCAAGATGGCCGACATCCTTATCTCTCAATTGTTGCCTATAACACCGAAAACCCCAAAATCAAAGATGGCCGACAATCCTTAAACCGAAAATCCAAGATGGCCGACAATCCTTATCTCTTTTCCTTATCTCTCAATTGTAGCCTATAACACCGAAAACCCAAAATCCAAGATGGCCGACATCCTTATCTCTCAATTGTTGCCTATAACACCGAAAACCCCAAAATCAAAGATGGCCGACAATCCTTATCTCTCTTCCTTATCTCTCAATTGTAGCCTATAAGACCGAAAACCCAAGATCCAAGATGGCCGACAATCCTTATCTCTCAATTGTAGCCAATAAGACCGAAAACCCAAAATCCAAGATGGCCGACAATCCTTATCTCTCAATTGTAGCCAATAAGACCGAAAACCCAAAATCCAAGATGGCCGACAATCCTTATCTCTCTTCCTTATCTCTCAATTGTAGCCTATAAGACCGAAAATCCTTATCTCTTTTCCTTATCTCTCAATTGTAGCCTACAAGACCGAAACTGCTCCTCCAAAAATTTGCTTTTTTAATTAAATTTCACTAACTTAGTCAACAGATGACTAGCCAAAATGTGACGTCAGGGAATCCCCTCCTATGACGTCATGCAACCGGATGTTATCTAGTCAACAGGGAATCCCCTTTGAGAATTCCCAGTCAGGTCCAGGTCCAGATCCAAGTCCAGATGCAAATCAAAGAAGAACAAAATCAATTGTAGCCTCCAAGACTGAATACCCAATATCCAAGATGGCCGACAGGTGCCTTATCTTACTAAAGAATCTAGGTTCAGATCCAAGGTTTAGATCTAAGTCCAGATGCAAACCAAAGAAGAAGAAGACCAATTGTAGCCTCGAAGACCAAAAACCGAAAATCCAAGATGGCCGACAATCCTTATCTCTTTTCCTTATCTCTCAATTGTAGCCTATAACACCGAAAACCCAAAATCCAAGATGGCCGACATCCTTATCTCTCAATTGTTGCCTATAACACCGAAAACCCCAAAATCAAAGATGGCCGACAATCCTTAAACCGAAAATCCAAGATGGCCGACAATCCTTATCTCTTTTCCTTATCTCTCAATTGTAGCCTATAACACCGAAAACCCAAAATCCAAGATGGCCGACATCCTTATCTCTCAATTGTTGCCTATAACACCGAAAACCCCAAAATCAAAGATGGCCGACAATCCTTATCTCTCTTCCTTATCTCTCAATTGTAGCCTATAAGACCGAAAACCCAAGATCCAAGATTGCCGGCAATCCTTATCTCTCAATTGTAGCCAATAAGACCGAAAACCCAAAATCCAAGATGGCCGACATTCTTATCTCTCAATTGTAGCCTATAACACCGAAAACCCCAAAATCCAAGATGGCCGACAATCCTTATCTCTCAATTGTAGCCAATAAGACCGAAAACCCAAAATCCAAGATGGCCGACAATCCTTATCTCTCTTCCTTATCTCTCAATTGTAGCCTATAAGACCGAAAATCCTTATCTCTTTTCCTTATCTCTCAATTGTAGCCTACAAGACCGAAACTGCTCCTCCAAAAATTGCTATGAGGTTTCTGCCGCATGAAAAATGAGCAAAAATGTGACGTCAGACCTCGATTTCCCTCACAATTTAACCAATTTTAAGGTGCTCCTGCTCATTTGCGGCAGAAACCTCATATTTATACTACTGAGCGACCCTGTTGAAAACTAATGCACATATTAGAGATTTCTGAAATAAGAGAAACGTGAAGTCGTATAGAGTCAATGCTGACTCGAATATGTGGTGAATTTATGTTATGGGAATAAATACTTTTAAATATTGCCGCTTCATAAAAATGGGGATGCTTTTAAGTTCGACTCGTATTTTTATGGTTCCGTGCGTAAAATACCAAAAGAACTCTTAAGCGGGAAGTACAATGGTTGCTTTGCTTGCTCTGCTTACTTAAAACTTTATGTGCTTTGGATGCTTCAGGTGTTTACGTGACCAAATGCCCGATTGCTTTGACATTACGCGTTCCGTCATCTTCCGTCTGGTTTTTGTGCGGGAGCGTGAATATTTTATTAAAATTTCAAAATAAATAAAATTTCATATTATAATGAATTTAAAAGAGTTTATTTATTTACTGTATGACATATTTTATGCTAGCTAGCATCTAATTTGAGAGGTTATGTTTACATGTCAAAGCATCCGAAGCTTTCAAAAGTAAAAAGTTGGTCAACTTTCGCTTCAGATGCTTTGCTTGCTTCGTTCGTTTGGTTCGCACTCATACGAAGTCTTTATTTCAATCTTTTGTCAAAGCAAGCGAAGCAAATCACCGCACCTTTACGGTGAGATTTTGTGTGAGTTACTGTGCGTCTATTTATTGATAATGAACAACGGAATTATAAAAAGGCGATTGGGGAAAGACTTATTCAAATTAGGGATGTTAAGGAATGCTGGGCTATAGTTCGAGAGTTGAAATATTACAAGTTTATTCGTGGAAATAATATATCCCTGAATGCCTCGTTAATTGTTTTACTCAATTACTAAACCCAAGTTTTAAAAGTGGACCGACTCAATATATAGAATAATTGCAATTGTTCAATTGGGGGATTTTTCAGGGATAAAGAATATAATTATTATCGTTATAGTCCTTTTGCTCAAAAATGACCCCGAAGGTTTTTATATTCTAAGACAAAAGAGAGCATTACAATTGGACCAATAGAATCGCGGATATAAAATATTGAAGCTAAGGACGAAAAACGATCTCTTTTGCCATTGTGAAAGGTCTGCAGCTCCTACAATTAGCAAAATATTCCAGTTCTGTTAATAAATCATATAAGGCAACCTACTAAGCGACTTTAAGCGAAATCGGTGAGATCGCTGCAGAAATTTTTTCCGGATATTGTCGACGCGTCATGTAATGGGATATTTACATGGTGAAAAGTAAGTACGTTTTTTTTATATATATATATTTTTTTTGATATTTTAATATGTCTAGAATATAATTTTAAAAGGGTTTTGCAAAATGCGACAAAGAAATTTTTTATAGAACTTTAAAGTACCTACGCCATCTCATCTTTCGATTCTCTGATTTTGAGCGTTAACTGAATGATGAACTTTAAAAGCGTTTTCCTCGAAATAACGTTTATAATAGCTTCTAAATTTGAACATTCTATTTGAAATTATTTCTTTTAGGCATTAAACCACTAACGGTGCATTTTCAATAAAATTCAATAAGATTTTTGGTACGCGATCCTAATCAAAACCGTTTTTAATATAGCGCCAAATATGGGCATTTCAATAAACATTTAAAAAGTAGTTCAGTGCTTTTAATTTTTTTTATTTCAAATCTTGTTTACCTTTTTTGTTTAAGACGATCCTGTGACGAGATATCACTTGCACCGCTTGTATCTGTTTTTCTTGGTGCCATGACGTAAAAAACAAAACAAAAGTATACTTTCTTCTAAGTGTAAGTATTTAACTTAAAGATGGTGTAATCCATTTTTATATAAACAATAAATATATCGAAAAAAAAATAAATATGAGCCTGTTTTTTGCCAAAATAATGTAAGTACCCCTTAACTTATGTAATGAACCCGCAGTTAGATAAGGGAAAAAACCACACTTTACAGGTACTTTTGGCTAGGCCGATTGATCTGCCTTATACAGAGTGTTTCAGATCTGACGTGTAAAAATGAGTGTGGTGATAGATCTCAACTAAACAAACAAAAAATTGTATGGCAGGAGGGGGGAACTCTCAACCGTTTGGGAGTTACAGGTTGATTCATAAATTTCAGTTTTTCATGGTATGCACATTACTCTTTTATTTTTATCTTTTGATCTACCCAACAAAGCGACATCAAGCAAACGCTCAACGATAACTATCCTAATGACCTTTACAAAAATGTCAACAATGTTGATCTCACTACTACCACTGTAGGTACAGTCAAGGCCAAAATTGAAAAAAATGTTTTGAAATTATCAAAATTGCAGAATTTTCCCAAATTTTCTCCAAAATTTATGTAATTAGTATACCTAGTTTTTATTTTTATCGGATTGCCCGTCTTATTACCTTTCCAAAAAGGTGCATTATGCCAAGGTAGACAAAGAATTAAAAAAACCGCATTTTTAGAAATATCTGACTACCTAATTATTTTATTGCACTTAAAGTAGCAAATTCTTTAAGTAAACAAAATTTTTATGATAAAAGGTCGAAAACTTTGGGTTAAAAGGTAACTAATTTTAATTATTGCTGCTAAAAAGTTTTAAAAATGTTAGTGTAATTTTTTTTTATTGCCGATATTAACATCTGTTAGCCAGAATTCACATCCTTGTATCCTGGCGTTTTGTTACTCGTACCTGATGGAAATTTTGCAATAAAAAAAGGGTCAGTAAACAAGAATACCCATCATATTTGAAAAATAAATCAATAAGTCCGGGTGTTTTTAAGCAAAAATTAGTAAAAAATGGTAAAATTTACATTTGAGGAATACGCGGATATAATTTACATTTATGGTGTAGACGGCTGTACTGGAATATCAAAGGAGATGCCCTAATCGGCGATCACCCCAAAGAGGGGTAATTACACGGACTTTCCAATGGTGAGGAGAAAAAGGAAATGTAACTTCACACAACATGGAGACACGACCCGAAACTTTGGGAACTTCTGCCGACGTCGAGCATCAAATAATCACCATCGTGAGGCAGGACCCTGACACGAGCACGAAACGAATCTCAAAGCTATTAGGAGTGTCGTCATCTAAGGTTTGGAGGGTTATTCATCGAGAGAGATTACGTTCACATTATCATCACCCAGCCTAAGGACTACTGGAAGGAGATTCTGAAAGAAAACTGAAATTTAGCACTTGGCTTCTGGAATGCGACATTGACGACAGAGCGTTTCTGGACCGAATTCTGTGGACAGATGAATGCCAATTCAGCAGGAATGATATCGCGAACTTCCGTAACCTCCATACCTGGTCAAACACTAACATACACAGGGCAAAGCTGACCTAATTCCAGCAGAGATTCAGTGTCAATGTTTGGGCTGGTATCATCGACAACCATTTATTAGGACCATTCATTTCGCCGCAAGTGCTTAATAGTGAAATTTATGTGGACTTTTTGGGCAATAAACTGCCAGATCTAATAAAAGAGAACCCTACGGATAATCTTAGGGGAATAATTTACCAACATGATGGAGTACCAGCGCATATGGCTAACATTGTGAAGGCAATACAAGAGAAAAATTTCCTAACCGCTGGATTGGACGAGGTGCACCGATTCCTTGGCCTGCTACATCTCCAGAACTTGTCCTATTAGACTTTTTCTTATGAGGTACAATGAAGTATGAAGTTTACTCAAGCCCAGTTAACAATAGGGAGGATTTAGTGTGCCGAATTGGGAATGCAGCGACGAAAATACGTGAGAGGCTGGCTGCAATACGCCTTAGACAGGGACTTAGAAGGAGGTTGTTGAAATGCATCGAAAGTTCCGGTGGACATTTTGAACGGCTTTTGTTACTTATCACGATTAATTGTAATAATTTTTAAATTCAATAAAAATAATTTTTGAGTTAATATTAGTTTAATTTTTTTAATTTGTTGATTTTTATAATATTCTCCGAGAGGACTTCTACGTATAAATTGCTAAATACTTTTCTTACGTGGACATGTTGCACCTTTTCGGAAAGGTAATAAGACGGGCAATCCAATAAAAATAAAAAAGAGGTATACTAATTACAGACATTTCGGAGAAAATTTTGGGAAAATTCTGAAATTTTGGTAATTTCAAAACATATTTTTAAATTTTGACCGTGACTGTACATGCAGTGGTAGTAGTGAGATCAACATTGTTGGAATTTTTGGTCATTTAAGGTTATTAGGATAGTTATTTTTTAGCGTTTGTTTGATGTCGCTATGTTGGGTAGATCAAAAGATAAGAATAAAAGAGTAATGTGCATACCATGAAAAACTGAAATTTATGAATCACCCTGTAAATCCCAAACGGTTGAGAGTTCTCCCCCCCCCCTCCTGCCAAACAATTTTTTGTTTGCCTAGATGAGATCTATCACCCCACTCACTTTGGGACGTCAGGTCTGAAACACCCTGTATATTAAATATTTAAATGTGGGTATCGCAAATAAATACGTAAACGCGTTAAAGGAATCACATAAAAATATAAAAGACGGCGTCGAAGTAAAGGTCTTTTAAAATTTATGTCTCCATGGCGGAGAGTAACCCTCTGGATTTTCAAGTCTGAAACAAAAAAATCAAAAAGATTCTTAACAAGTAATGTATTGCCCATATCTATTTACCAGCATAAGTGAAAAATCGATAATAGAAAGTTGCATTACAGTAGTAGGAAAAAACATTTTAAAATAGGGCCTTGTTTTTTAACCCTTCTCCCCTAAAAAATAAAATTGCTGACTTGTTTTTTTTTTAAATTTTGGTAAATAGATATAAGGAATATGTTAATAAACAAAATAAAACAAGATTTTTCCAAAATCGTCCGAGCCAATCCGCAGGGTTACTCTGTACATGGAGACAATAATTTTTAAAGACCTTGACTTCGGGAAATCTAGAAATAGTACAAATTGTCGAAACTACTTCGAACATCGCCAATTTTTTTTTTAAAGAACAAAATAATTTGTTTTTTTTGTTTTATTTGTGTAATTGTACCTGTTGTCATCATTGTCTCTCCGCCAGTGTCATCCCAACCCACTTTCTCCGCATTTACGATTAACAAATTTGGCACTACCTGGTCAGTATCGGAATGGAAGCATAGACTAAAAGGACTAGGCAGCAAACATTCATCTTCACCAAGCGACCATACTCCGTACCTCATAACGCCAACGATTCCTGGGTCCACAGCTTTTTTTCCGGAATTTTGCATTCACCCCCGTTAGCCGCCTAAAGTTACTCTCGTCAGACGCAAGGAAATCCAGCAAATTCAAGATCTCCATCCCGAACAAGTATGTCTCGCTCATCAGTAACCCCTCCAGCAAAATCTTCACTCAACCATGAAAATATCTAGTTAAACTAGGAAGTATCTTAAATTTAACCCTAAGCTCTCTGCACCTAACCCTAAATTAAATACTAATAAACCACTTACTACCCCAAACGACGTTCTCCCATACCAAAATTTAGTATTCAGGCCAATCATAAGAACCTTAGAACTAGTAATAACATAATCTCTCCTCACTCTTCCGCACCCCTCACCTTTAACTCTAAAGCTAGTGGTCCAAACTCCAATTGGCAGCTCAAAATGTGAGTATTTCCAAATCTTAATCTACGTACTCCAGTCAAGTATCCTAACTTAATATATTCTCACACCCTTAACCCCCCTGTTCCATTTACACCGAAGCCCTTGAACACGTCCATTCCAGCCGACAACCCAACCACTACTGTTTTAAGTTCTGTATGCCCACCTAATTGCATTCCGTCATCCTCCTCACTGTAGCATTTATGACAACGTCGCATTTATTACAACGTCGCATTTATGACAAATGTTTCGAAGGTAAAACCAGCACCAACGTCATGTTAAGTATACAACAAAAAGGCCTGCCCACAAACCCAACAGTCTTACTCCAACTTTTCACTAAGTACCATGAATCATTCAATATACCTTCCCATAAGGTTTCAGAAGATCTATCCGCCTGTGCTGCGTTCGTCAGTTCTCGCAGCATTTCCCATCTCCAAAAAAGTCGCAACGACTCCTTTAACTACTTTTGCTCCTAACCCCCCTGCTTTCTGTATTTCTGACTTCCCCCTAATGCACCTGTGGTCTCCGATCAAGTACTTCTCCCCAGCAGTTTGTCAGTTTATTACCAGAAAGTAAGAGGACTTCGCACAAAAACATCCAATATTTTCCTTAACTTCTAATATAAAATCTAATACCAGGAATTATCGACAACGAACTATTCCCTCCAAACTACATTTTTCGTGTTGACGGTTGTACATGCACCAATGATCCACCAGGTCACGGGGTTCTCATAGCTGCTCACAACCGTTATGATGCCACCCTGCTAAAGACCTCCGACTCTACAATATCGGAATTTGTATTTTTCAAAATAGCACTAAATAAGTTTCATCTGTACATCCTCTGTTGTTACATTCGCCCCCTCTCAACCTCTAGACGCCTACGAGCCCATAATTGAAGCGATCGATACCCTGCTTGAGAACGCTTACGCCTCCGATGAATTTATTTGATTGGGTGACTTTAACCTCCCCCGTATTCAATGGTCATTGTCCGAGGACTGTTCTTACTTTATCCCCCTTAACGCATATTGGACCAAAGAAGCCTTTTTCACCGATCAGCTCTCCGTTACAGGTCTCTTTCAAGTAAACGGAGTCAGGAACTTCGTGGTCAGACAATTAGACTTAATCTTTGCTTCAGACCCAGTAAACTCAGCTGTCGCAGAAAGCAACCATCTCCTCTCGTTCCTCGATAGTCACCATCTTCGCCTGTTCCTCGTTTTCTACTACGAGCACCCTCATACCGTTTCAAGTTCCGAGTCTTTTTTTTCCTTCAATTTTCGTAAAGGCAACTTTGACGAATTAAATAACTTGCTCCTCAACTCTAATATTGGCGATATCCCTCAACATCTCCCAATTGACGTTGCTTTAGAGGCGTTCTATTCGGAAATACACGCTTGTGTTACACAATCTTTCCCTCTTCTTCCTCGTAAAAACTACTCCTCATCCCCCGTATGGTACGACAAAGAATTACGCTCTCTCCGTAACAGGAGAAATAAACGTTGGCAAACTTTTCTTCTAACCCAGACTGAGTCTAACTAATCTTCCTACCTATCTACTTATACCTCTTTTCCCGAACGTTGTGATACCCTCTACAGTGAGTACCTCCAACGGATGGAAATTAGCCTCATATCCGACCCCAAGCGTTTTTATAACTTTATTAATTCCAAGAAGAAATCCAATGGTTACCCTTCCACACTAAAGCTCGAGAATACCTCTTTGTCTGATCCTAAGGTTATCGCCAACCACTTTGCACACTTCTTCAGTAAATCTTTCAGCTACAATTCTCTACAACCCGTCGTTTACATCGTTTGACCCTGATTCTGAATTAAGCGCAGTCAGTATCAACGGGCTTGAGTACGACTTTCACCCAGGTCCACTTGGCATTCCGGCCATCGTTCTGAAAAAGTGTGCCATGCATTTAGTTCAACCCCTTACTTTGCTTTTCCGTTCCTCGGTCATTCAAGGGGTTTTTCCTTAATTATGGAAAAACTCGTATATTATTCCCATCTTCAAAAAAGGCTGCAAGAACGATGTGTCCAACTACAGACCCATTACTAAATTATCATCCATACCTAAACTATTCGAAAAATTGGTCTATGATTCCATGCTCTTCCACTGTAAGTATATCTTCTCCCTCTCCCAGCATGGCTTCAAGTCCATCTCTTATTTCCGTGTTACGTGTTACGACCACTCCGAGAGTATATATGTTAACCTCCCTATCTATATGTTAACCAGTCCCTTTCGTTACTTCTTTGTGTGACCTCGGAATAATCTGTGATAGCGAACTCAATTTCCGTTCCCACATTGACAGCATAATTAACAGAGCTAACTCCGCGCTAGGGTTTGTGAAGCGCTGGTCTACAGAGTTCTTCAATCCTTATGTTTCCAAATCTCTCTACATCTCTTTCGTTAGGCCTCTCCTTAAATATGCCAGCCAGGTATGGTCACCTACACAAACACCTCACATTTATAGGATTTAATCTGTCCAGCGTAGGTTCATTTGCTTCGCTCTACGTACCCCTCCGTGGGTAGACAGATTCAACCTTCCACCTTATGAAAACCGTCTGAAACTGATCGACTTACAACCTCTAAGTAAACGTCGTGATGTTTCCGACATTCTCTTCATTTATCAGTTATTAACTGGTGCCATAGTTTGCCCTTCAATATTGCAATCTTTACCTATCTATACCAATCCCCGTAACCTTAGGTCCACTCCCCTTTTCCGACTGGACCGCCATCGCACAAACTACGGTCAAAGCGAGCCAATTACCAGGATGTTACGAAAAGTCAACGACCTTTCCTCCTTTGACTTCCATCTGAATAAATCATCCCTTCACAAAGCCTTATATCTTGATCCCGCCTATCTTGATCTTGATCGCCTTCCTTAATTCTTCGTCCTTCCGCCTTCTGCCTATATATCTACTATATTTATAGCTCATATTGTAGGTTAGACTGTTTATTTATTTATTTATTATTACTTATCATTTAGTATAGTTTGTAGTAGTAGTATTATGTTATAGCTTGTATTTTTGTATTTTTTTATATTATGGCTTGTATTAAGCTTAAATAATAAATAAATAAATTAATGTAACAGATGATAAAATTATTCTTACAGACAACTTAGTAAACTTTAAAACCTTGTACATATTGCTCTATGTTGGGATAAGTGAACAATTACCTTTCAATTACGAATTTTAAGTTAAAAGTCTTACCAGGATATGAAGGTATCGTTATATCAGTTGTGTTCTCTAATTCTGTACCAGTAGTTGGATGAATTGCAAGACAAGTAATAAGATATTTTTTATCTTCCTCCAGCTCTATATTCAGGCTGCTCACAGCACCGTTTTCTGAAATCTCCTTGCGATCTTTAGTATAGTTATTAGGTAACTCACTATTCACAAACCATGTGAAATTTGGCATTGTTCGTGTTCCCAATGCTTCACAGCGCAAAGGATTTTCGTAAATGTTTAACACCTTGATGTCATCAACTCGGGGTTCTGAAAATAGAGAGACTGTTAAGTGCATGTTTTAAAATTATTAAATAATAGGTAAATTAATCCTGTATCAAAAGTTATAGTTGCATCGCATCGAATTCAAGCAAATTAGTACCTAAATTGTGTTTCCAAGATATTTTGTTATTGTTAAAAACTAAGAAGCTATCAAAAACAAATAAACAGATGTGACTCGGTCTGATATTGTATGAATAAAAGCGAAATAATGCAGATTTACTTTACATATTATTAGCTTTGTTTACACAATAAAATCGTTTCTCCAATGTTATTTTATTTCATCTAATTATCATTTTTTGCAGGAAGGTGTATATTTAATTAATCCTTATATGAAATATACGAAATAGTTTTCAACGAGATTTATTTCAAATAACTTCCTTAATTTTGTTCAGAGCAAAATCTGGTACGCTGTGGCACATTTAACAATAATTTATAATAGATAAATGAGAATTTATTGAATTACTGATTATTCTGGAGCACGTTCGAAAACACAACTATAGTCGTAGCCATAGTCAGCTCTGACTATTGCAATAGTTGTGGCAAAGTTAGCTATATGTGTACGTTCTCGTTTCCGAACGATATATAGTTATGAAATAATTCGAGCTGTCATTTGCAAGTGTATTGAATAACAGCTTCCATAAAATGTCAGATAATGATAGCAAACAACAACAATTTGTAGGGAACCAATAATGCAGTTTAGAGGATTACTCTTGAGATTTATTGTATTTTGTATACCGTACTGTCTATACACCGTAATGTTCGTACTGTCAGGTATTAAATTAATTGCTTATTTCATAAATATTTAATTTAAAATTACATATTTTCCCAATTTAAAAAAAACCTCATAATTGTTTTATCTATCACTTGCAAGGGAAGTGATGGCTACTATTAGCTCGTCGTTTTATTATAAAAGGAAGCGTTCTGTAAAAATAATCGCATTTTGCGTTAAAAACTCCATTGGCATTCCTACAAGATTCAACTGACATAACTGTTGAAGGAAATAGACCATTTGCAACGTCACAATGTTGTACCTGCTTTCTTGGGGACTCACTTATCGTTGATTGAAACGCGCAAGTACACATTTATTTCTACTTTACGCCTTCACCTTATCAGCGATAACTTGACACAGCTGAGTTTGGCTACCAACTAACTACTTACTCGAGAACTGCTGTTATAGTTCATATACATATATTCAAAATTGGATCTTACGCTCGTATCTTGTAAATCGTTGAGTTTGTCTAGACTAGTGTGCGAGTTTGTATATCGTGTGAAGTCCAGTTGTACAGTAATATGTCCAGTGGCGTACGCTACATCACCCCCCTTCCAGCCGAAGGCGTATATGCACCTAGTTTTCAAATTACTTACGAAGGTCTTCTGAAAACTTAAGAATTCGCTGTCTGAAAATGCACTTTCTCTTTTCTAGATTCGGAAGTGAAAGCTGGTTTCAATCGGTCTATTGAAATTGTTTCGTTTCTACCTCTTGTGTATTTGCCACAAAATATTCCAGTGGTGGCCCAAAAACCAACTCTGCTGGGGAACACTGAAGGTCCTCTTTATAGGATGCTCGTATTCCGAGCAGTACCAGGGGAAGGTTTTCGCTCCAATTAGCCGTGAATTCCTGACATTTTAATGCTGCTTTCAATTGCTCTACCATCCTATTAGCTTGTGGGTGGTAGGCTGTTGTCCGTATTCTGTGTGTACCCAAGAATGTGGTCAGCTATTGGAATAGTCTCGACTCGAACTGCGATGCTCAGTCGCTTGTGATTCGGGTTGGAACACTAAATCTGCTTACATATTCTTTAACAAAGGTTTCCGCGATGGTTACGGTGGTCATGTCTCTTAATGGGTAAGCTTCGGGCCAACGACAAAATCGACTAATTATAGTTAAAATGTATGTGTATGCTCTCGACGGCTTCAGAGGACCTACGATGTCCATGTGGATGTGTTTAAAACGATTATTGGGTAAATGAAACTTGTCGCGCAGGCTTTTTGTGTGTCGTTGCACTTTAGATCACTGACATGAATACAGATTCGAACCCATTGCTTTATATCTACCTGCATGCTTGGCCAGAAATACCGCGTTGTGACGATCTTGCGCGAACCCCGAATTCCAGGATGCGATAGGGAGTGTTGCGCATGGAAAGCTGCTTTCTTTAGAGGCTTTGGCACGAACGGTCTGATTTCTTTCGTGCTAACTTCGCACCAGAGCGCATCTTGGTGTCCTGGTATAAATCGTTTTTTCAGTTTAAAGTTACTTTTGCCGTTTTGATCTTGCGAAAGTAATAACTGTAGTTCGGAGTCATTCTTTTGACTCTTAACCAAAGAGGTGACGTCAAATTTAGTATAATTTACTGCACATATATTTTCATTGCACAAGCGAGAAAAATAATCGGCCACAGGGTTATCCCGCCCTTTGATGTGGCGTATATCACTTGTGAACTTGGAAATAAAGTCGAGGTGTCTCGCTTGCCTGGGACTCCGTTCTGTTTTCGAAGTTAATGCCTTCGTAAGTGGCATGTGGTCCGTATACACGATAAAATAACGGCCCTCTTAAAGATGTTTGAATTGTTTAGTAGATAGATACAATGTAAGAAGCTCTCTATCGAAAGCTGAATATTTGGTTTGGCTGGGAATACCTTCTTTGAAAAGAATGCTAACGGTTGCCAAACATTATCTCTATTAAGTTGCTCTAGAACCCCGCCGACTGCTAGATTTGAGGCGTCTACCGTTAGTCGAATACTACTGTCCGCAGATGGATGTACTAAAAGCATAGTTGCAGAGAAGTCCTCTTTAATTTTTGTGAAGGCTTCCTGACACTCTTCTGGCTACATAAAACTCCGATGGCATCGTTTATTGGTTAGGGTCTATAAGGGGCATGTATTGGTACCAGTAGTTCTACAATTTTCGGGATAAACCGATGATAGTAGTTGACCATGCCTACAAATCTTTGAGTTTGCTTGATCGATGATGGTATGGGGAAATCACGAATAACGTTTACTCTGTCTTCCGCAGGCAAGATCCCGTCTTTAGTAATCGTGTGTCCCAAAAAATTTAAACGCTCGACTCCAAAAATGCATTTGTATTTTTTAGCCGAAATCGACAAGCCGTTGCAACCCTTCCTCGAGTTGCTGTTTATGTTCACTACCATTCTTGCTGGCAATAAGAATATCGTCTATGTAGACGAAGACGTAATCTAAACCTTCATTCATAAAGCGCTGGAAAGTCTGTGCGGCGTTTCGGAGCCCGAATGGCATCCAAGTAAACTCGAACATCCCAAATGGAGTCTCATGAATGGCTTCCTCCGCAATAGGAATATTGTGATATGACCTAATTAAGTCTATTTTTGAAAATAATACAAACCTTGCAATTGAAGGGTGAAATCTTTGATGTGCGGGATCGGGTAATGATCCGGAACCGTTATTGCGTTCAACCTTCGATAATCGCCGCATGGACGCCAGTCATTTGGGTCCTTCTTGGGAACCATATACAACGGGGAAATTGCAAGGGACGAAGATGGTCTGCAAATTCTTAATTGTTGCATATGCTCGAATTCTAGTAGCGCAGTTTTCTGTTTAACCGGATCAAGTCTCCTAGGTTTTGAAAATGGTAGTTGCCCTGTGGTGACTATATGGTGTACAACTGTATGTCTCATCGGAAGAGAGTAATCAGGTGCGTTTGTTAATGCTGGATAACGCTTGATAAGTCTACCGTATTCATTGGTTACTGCAGCGATGCGTGGCGATAGTGAATTAACCCGTGTTATTTTACCTTGATTGCTAAAGCTGGTTAATGGGTCAATTAAATTTCGTCTCCGTAGGTCTCTAACAATCCAAATTTATCAAGGGAATCTGCGCCTATAATGGGTTTTCTGACTGCTACCAGAACAATAGGGTAGGTGAAGGCGCGTCTCAAACCTAAGTCGATCTTTAAAAGATTCGATCCGAACGTTTGTATTGTCGTCCCGTTTGCCGCTGTTAGTGTATAATCAGGATTTTGTATGCACGTTTTTGAAAAATACTTGGTCGGGATAACTGACACACGCGCTCCCGTATCGATAAGGAAAACAAGCTTGTTTATGGGACAGTGAATCAAAAGGAGACTTGATCCTAATCCTCGCAAACCGGCCGCCTCGGTATGCGATTGGATCAGTTTAAATCATTTGAAGAATGGGGCCTTGTATGCTATCCGCTTGCGCCAAAGGAACAAGGATTTGTACACTTAGTGGCCTTTACTCCGAAACGTCTGTGATACCAACATAACATTGTAATGTTATCCGGGGTACGCGTTTGACTTAGTTATTGTTTGGATGTGGAGACTTACTCCGTTATTGGAAAGAGAGGTTACGGATTGATTTTCTAAGCTCATTAAGTTCAGACCTGGTCTTCTTCAGCTCAACTTGAATAAAATGCAGGTTATCAGAATTGCTTGAACCCGAGGCCGTTTGAAGCGAGCAGATGGTGGAGGTTTGAGTCACTTCCCAAACCTTATCTGCCAATTCAAGCTTCTTTCTGAAATCTTCATCCTTCGCTACCGCTAGCGGGATTGTTATCGCCGACGGGAGCTTGCGTTCCCACAGGGACTGAACTAAGTTTTCGTTCACTACTGAAATTGATCCTGGTAAAGACAGAATTTACCTATATAAATAAGAGGGTTTACGGTCTCCAAGACTTTCCGACGACAACAATTGTTCCAGTCGGCGCTGTTCAGACAACGAATGCTGATCCATTAGCGTTTGTTTTATTTGTTTGTATTTATCTTTCTTTGGTGGGTTCTCTAAGAAATCAATAATGTTGTTTATTGCTTCTACTGGAAGAGAGGCTATAACGTGTGTGTACCTGTCATCGTCTTCTGTAATCTTTTTAATTGCGAATTGTGCTTCCACTGATATGAACCATGCCGCTGGGGCTTTTTCCCAGAATGTCGATAGTTTAATTGTAACTGATGCATTGCCAACTTCGAGTTCCTCATTTGTCTTATTGTTTGTCGATAATTTCTTTTCCACAACGGTGGAATTTGATTCGTCAGAAGACATCATTCCAGGGTACTGATGCCCAATTAACAAACGAATACAAATAAAATATTCAATGATGCGATCGCCGTTCGCTTACAACAATAATTATTCTTCTGAATACGTAGTTATATAAATTTTTAATACAACATAATTTTTGTCGTATTTTAAATTTCAAATGTCGTAATGTTTATAATATTTAAAAAAAGGAAAATACCTAACATCTCAAATCTCAGAAATGGCTCATCTTATCCAGAAGATGCTTGCTGATCTATTAAATCTAAGCTAATCGATATGAGAAAATGGTTTTGTCACTTGTATATTCTATATAACGTAATTAACCGATATGCCTGTTATACTATTATCATCTTACTCCGTTAAACTCCTAAATAAATTGTAATTATGCCTTCCACTCGATCGAATTTCACTTTAACCGAATTAAATTGATTATAATTTCTGTAATTAATAATTCTGTCTGAAAAATGTAATTATCCCTTCATATAAGGGGACATTTACATCAGGTGGACCAAAATTTCATGCTTTTTTTGAGACCGTATATCTCGTGAATGAACAATGCTAATCAATTGAACTTTTTTTTATTATTTTTGTACATTTGTTAAGTAACATTTGCTACGTCGCCGATTCATCCCCCCCAAGTCCAACCCCCCCTCCGCGCCGTCAAAGATTGCCGTTCTCGGCGGACACGTCGTGTTCTCGGCAGATTTCCTGGGTACACACGTGACCTAAAAACAAAAAAGTCAACATTTTTTTAAAGTTTATACCATAATGCGTGGTATAGACGTTTGGCAAGCCAAAATTCCAATAAAAAACAAAATGGCGGCCATTTGAAAAAAAACCTCGTTTTTTGGTCATTTTTTTGGTACTATTTTTTTATTAACTTTTGAAAAAAACAATCAAAATAAAAAATTTAAGGCCTATACCACAATGACATATGAAATGAATAATTAGAACGCTTTTGTGAAAAATCGCAGTAGCCGTTTGCTCAGAAACGCTGCCGAGAGGAAAAAATGTGACAAGCTGAGATATTTGGCCTTAAACATTTCAGTCGACTTTCGACTGCTTAGAAAGCGACGGGAGGCACGCCTCTTTAATGACCTGTAACTCGGAAACTACTCAAGATATCAGTTTGGAATTTCGGCACATTATTTTTGATCGATATATCCATCGATTAAGCCAATAAAAAACAAATGAATTTTTTGATGTAAATGTCCCCTTAATCAAAATTCATTTTAACCTACTTAGATTGGTTGTGACTTATATTATTAATAATTCTATCTGAAAACTTATTCTATATCTTAAAAGAAACTTTATAATTTAGAATAGTAAAGTACATAGTAACATTATTAGCATAATTTCTCGTCGAATTCAATTAAATTCACCTGATAACAAATTGTTACTTCTGTCAATACTCGCCAGCTGATTGAAATCGTCTCGTAGATTGAGGGCCACTGCCACCGAATGATTACCTCTCCTTGTCGTGTTGGTGCTTTAGTCTCTTATGTCCGATTAGTTGGTGGTAGAAAGAAATTTACGAGTGTATATTTCTTTGGTGGTAGTGATGGAAATGCACCAAATTCTGTTTTAACTGCTTTGTGAATTTGTTAAGCGATGTATTGGTGCGCACTCTTTCCTGGTTGTATTGGCGCCAATATATTTCCACTACAAACCTTGTATCACAGATGATCTAATCTGTGTTTGTGTGAACCGCTATCCAAAAGCTTGTTATATGTCGGTACAATATGCCAACCGTTTGGGTTTACGGTTTTTTCCTATTATTTTCTTTCAGGAATCTCATCTGTTTGAGACGACGATGATAACATAAAGTTGAGAAAGCTCTGCATTTGTCAGGCGTAAGCGTGGTCGGGGCACTGAGATATATAATACTGGAGTGATTGGTACCCTGAAATTTCTTCAAGAAAATGGTATCACTTTTCGCTAGTTGTCCCTTTCTGTATAAATATCTTTTTTTTCAACATGGTTTGAAAACGTCATGTCGCCTATTAAATTCTGGCGATAGAAATATCCCTCTAAGCATTTTGGCGAATTCGCTCTAGGCGAAACGTAAACGTAATGTTTACGAGTCACTCTGACACTAACACTAATGTATCGAAGCGTGCCAAATAAAAATAACCCATAATTTGTTTACTCACAATTTGTGCAAAGGTTTGTGCTTCGCCATCTTGATTTGTATTTAAATTGCTAGCTAATTTTTCCAGTTTTTATAAAATTGTAATCTGATCGCAATAGTTTTAATAATTTCGATAGACAGTTTTCATTGAGACAAGGCAATTAGTGAATTCAGAAAATAAGTGCACAGGATTAATTATAGACAATTAATTTTCTTCAAGTAGTGAAGTTTTTCAAATAAAAATCAAACTTTGATATTCAATTTGGGCGTGATAAAATATAAAATTAATGAATGAATTAGTTTTCTTTCTCCTCCAAATTTTTCAAGAAAGATTTGCATTATTAATTTATTATGCAGTTGCAGTTCGCCAAAACTTTTGCGCTTAAGATGAAGTGGAGTTTAGCAGTTAAAACCCGTCATACATCTCGTGCAAAAGTTTTTACAGTGAGAATTCTCAAAATGTACTGTATGAAAAGGATTATCAGCGGTTAAAACTATTTCGTTTACGACACGCCAAAAGCATTAAGTTAACGACACGTCTAAGGCATTTCGTAAACGACTCACTGAACTATTACGCAAACGGTACGCCTCCGGCGTAGAGTTAACGAAGTACCAACACATAAACAACTCTTCGCCGTTTTGTTTCACTTCTCTTTGGTCAAGTGAAACGTTAACGACTCGTTTCTGTTACGCCAGCGGCGTAACGTTGGCGAAGAGTTCTATGAAAGTATGACTTCGCCGGCGTTACGCTTACGACTCGTTATGTTTAGAGGGATATGATAATATTCACAATCATTTGATATCCCTTTCTGGGTAAGAATTTTGCAGATTAGAACAACCTTTTTTTTGTAGTTTTTATATCAGTAATTCCAATGATTTTTACATTTTCCTTACAACAATATAAAAAATTAAAATTTAATATGTCATTTCGAATATATATGGTTATTTTATTCTGCTCGCAACAGCTGCAAATTCACAGTAAACATTGGAAATTAAAAATGGTTTTCCTCCACTGAAAGTAAAATTGTACCCATATGAGATAGCTTATAAGTCACTCCATTTTAATACATCTCAGTGGGTCGGGGTCACCAATGTTTTATCTGCTTTCTTGGGGACTCACTTATCGCTGATTGAAACGCGCAAGTAAAAACTTACATCGTAATTACTTAAAAAAAAACCGTACAAATTTATTTCTACTTTATGCCTTAACCTTATCGGCGACAACTTGACAGCTGAGTTTGGCTACCAACTAACTACCTACTTAAGAACTGCTGTTATCGTTTGGGACTTCTATACGAACGGAGACGGCAAACATATATATATATATATATATATATATATATATATATATATATATATATATATATATATATATATATATATATACATTGTTAATCGTTGACAACAACAATTCAACAATTTCCCGGATTGAAATTACTCTAAAGTAAAGACAAACAGATGTTTTGTTTTCAATTAAAATAACACTAAATTTGTGATTGGCTATAAAAATCGGACTTGGATCGGGCTATGGAATGTGAGAACTCTGTGGGATGATTGTGGATAACCGAGGATCATGCAGGTGTAGCGTAAAATTGCTCGGTATAAAATAAACATCTAATGGCTAAGTGAATCTAGATGAAGAGGAAGTGAAGAGTTTACATCACCCAAATCTGAGAATATGCTGCTTTACTCTGACCAGGAAGAATCAGAAACACTCCGCATTTTAATGCTATGCTCCGACCAAGCGAAAAATTTTATAAGGCACTGGAACGCAAATGTGGAGTAGTTTGTTGACTTTTATAATTCGCTGTAACCTTGATCTTTGTTTAAATACAAAACATGCCATTTAACATCCTGGGTTAATCCTACTGTTGTCTTAAAAAGTTGAGGTCATTATTATAACATGAACTGTCTCTCCCCTATATCAATTTTGAAATAGTCTAGCAAAATACGTTAGAAACGATAAAAAATGTCAAAATTTTAAATATTTGCATAAAGAAGAAGAAATTGTGCAGCTATCTAAGTTGTTTTGTAGTTTATTTTGTTTAATTTAATCTATTTTTTGGTACGGTTTTTATTTTTATTTTGTACGTGGACTTCTGTGCGTCATTTGCTGTTGGAGTCTTGACTTTGGGACGCCCTCTATACTCAGGTGATACCCATTGCTGTTGGCCGCCTTTCTACTCTTGTTGGATCAGGCTTGGTTTTCCTGAGTTCAAACCCTTTGGTATATGCCTCTGCTGAAGCTTTTTTGGTGCTTTCATAATTGTTTGCATTTCTTTTAGGCAGTGCTTATTCGCATCACCCGTGTCCGTGTAGAAGAGCTTTTACACGGAGAATACGGATCCGTGTACTCCGTGTACGCAACATTTACACGGACTACACGGAACGTAAATATTCATATTAATGGTAATAGCTCTTCACAGCCTATTCTAAATACCCCCAGTTAATAAAGCAACTAAAATCCTGATTAATATACCTCTTCCTCCCAGAAAGTTTAATAAAAAATGTGTAGGTTTTGTGTACACGGAGTACACGGACACGGGTTTTTAGCACTTTTAGCACTTTTACACGGACACGTTTTTATCTCCCACATTCTTCCTAACACTTCGGCGAACGATATTATTCACCATATTCCTGACCGTGCAAGTATTCCTTTGACGGTGGTTATTTGCTGCCACATTTCTCGGTGGCCACCAACATTAGAATGCTTGTGTTATTGGCAACGCTTCGGGATGCATAATAGAACTAGTGTTTTCCACGGGCCACTACGAAACCATGGTGAGGAGATATTTATCTCCATTGCTTCCTGAGTCTTACTTTTATCATAATCTTCATGTAGTCATCTACTCTTAACTCCGTTTGAATTTTCCTCCCAATTTAGTTACTTATTGTAACGATTTTAAAAGGATTGATCACTCCCTATTGAAACAAATTCTGTTTTCATGCTTCGCCCGTTGTGTTCCTGTATCTCAATCAGCTTTGGCTAAATAAGTCTCTAAACCATCTTAAAAATCTTAAAAATAATGTCCCTCTCGTAGTGACTAAGATTACCTTATTAATTCGGATCTACGTGACTGTTACACTTGTGAGTTGGGGCTTGCCTATCGTAATTATTTACTAAGATTGAACAGTCCATATTTGTTAATTCCAAAAAGTTGTGAAGTAAGCGTAGGAGTGGGTTGCTGGAGAATGGACGGATGAGTTGAAGCCTTCTAGGATACGGTGATCCTCATCTGGATATTCTCAAGTGTTAGTTACACCTCCAAGTGGTGGCAACCGGGCAATGCATCCTAGAATGTAGCCAAGTAACTAATGCGGGAGGAGATAACCTCTTGAAAAATCCCCCTAACTCCAAGGGAGTCTGCAGTGTTGCGTCCCCTCTGCAGGGCCCAGGGGTAATTGGGTCGCGAATGGCGTTTTCCTCGGACGCGTCTGTGGTAGTGGAGGTGGATTGTATGGGAGACCCCAACAGGTTGGCTATACCCACGGTACCCACAACACAACAGTAGCAGTTTTGGGAAAATTACCTTTTGAAGGAACTGTGGCGGCTATGGAGGCTGGCTCGCTTCCACCGGCTGAAACTGCTGTAGCAGTCCTGGAGAAGGGTGCCATTGGCATAATAACAACTAGCACTTCTTTAGGTGCGGCGGTGCAGAGACGGGAGACTCTAACGAGTTGGCTGTCTCCGCGATACGCACACCAGGAGAAGATGCAGATCTGCCTTCCAAAGGGTTAACTGCGGTAAATTCGGAGGGGGTTCTTGTCCTGGCTCAGGACTAAAGCGTTACGGCCTGGAACCCTTCAATGCCGTAGGCAGAGAATGTATGAAGGTCGTAACTAACGCATGGACCAAAAAGGAACACTGGAAACGGTGGGAAAATATGGATTTATGCAAATCTGCCCTCCGTAGGGTTAGCTGCGGTTAATCCGGAGGGGCTTCCTTGTCCTGGCTCAGGACTAAAGCGTTACGGCCTGGAACCCTTCAATGTCGTAGACAGTGAAGGGGTAAATGATGTAACTAACGCATGGACCAAGAAGGAATACTGGAGACGGTAGGAAATCATGGATTTATGCAGATAGGCTAGGATTCTAGCAGTGACCCAGGAAACCGAGGTTAGTGGCGACAGTGGGATAACTGGATACTCAGTTGCCCCCACTAAGGGAGACTGGGAGGGGACGAAAAGGGACCCGGTTATGTGGTCTGTTTCGGCTAATCCCCAGAGAGGTGTTTTTAGTGAGTAAGAATCTCACACTACCGGAGGGCACGGGCTGTCTGGTGTCTTATGGAAGATTTTCACCTCTCCCGCAAAAAAAAAAAAAAAAAGCGTAGGAGTGATGGCTACTCTTCTATAATCTGATTTGGTGACTGAATCACCAATGCTCTTTCTTTACCAGTCGACAGATAGCTGTGATATTAGATTCGGTGATTTTTATATTTCTATCAACTATCCTCCGACTTCCTTATCGTAGATCGTATCGAAGATCCTGTACTCTATCCAGTCTGGTTAGCGAGTTGCCACTATCAGAATAATATTACATCAATGGATAATTTCTTTTAGAATAAGAGACAAACGTACACTGTTGAGTTGCGACCAACGTAAATAGAAATCAGAAGAAATCTTTGTTGTCTTAATTAATATTGCAAAGAAACAAAACTTCATATGCTGACTCTAATTAATATTTAATTATTATATTACTTAAATTCAAATTTTGCAAATAAATTTACAAAAATTTAATTAATCAAAATGTTGTCGCCAATATCAGATTGAAATTTTAATTTTTTGATTCAACGTGGCTACAAAAATACCGAATTCAATCCAACGCGGCGGCTAAATATCTCTCGATATGAGTTACATTCGATATTTTTTTATGCACCGTCCAAATTCAAACTATATAAGAAACGGGTCTCTTCCTGTTCGAATTCAAATATTCAGCGAGTTCGGTGAGTGAAACTTTAGTAATATATTTAAAAATATTCAGAACCTGGCTGTTCGAATATATTAATTTGTTTGTGAAGGTTACAAAAATATTATCAGAGCAAGCTGGTTTTTCAGCGTACAGACTAAACATAGACTTATCAATATATACCAATACCTATAGCAAGAATTAAAAAACTGAAGATCAGAGTACAGCGCAGAACAATCATTAATGCCAGAGGAAACACGAAAAATTTCAGCATTGTTAACATAACATACAATTTTCGAATTCGCTAAGATGAAACCCATGTAATTGATAAAAATAATAAATAGAAGGGGGATCAAATGACTGCCTTGACGCACACCAGCAGTGATTGATATTTCACTTGAGAGAAAAACATAAAATAGAACAAGCTGTGTTCGGTCATTGAAATAGGAATGTATCCGTGGAATGGAAAGGCCAACATGTTAAGTTTGAAAACAAACAACTCGTGATCAATGCGATCAAAGGTCTTACTAAAATCGGTATAAACAGAATCAGCAATCTGTTCACCGGACTCGATGGAAGAAATAAAATAATCTAAGATTTCCACAAGATTACTAGTCGCTTATCTGCCTGACTATAAACAACGGACTACGATCGGACTATGAAACGTAAGAACTCTGTGGGACGAGTGTGGATACGCAAGAATCATTGACATGGGGCGGGAAACGGTCCATTGTAAAATAAATATCTTGGGATTAAGCGAAACTAGATGGAGAGGAAGTGGAGAGTTTACATCTAAAACCGTCTGCTATACTCTGGTCAGGAAAAATTAGAAACACCACGCATGGGAGGTGTAGGCTTGTTGTTAACCAATGTTGCCAACAAATCACAACTGGACGGTCACCAAATTATCACCACCAGATTCCGGGCCAGGGTACGTAACATTTCAATAATTCAATGCAATGCTCCGACCGAACAAGCGGATATAACAACTAAGCAGAACCTATGCCACCTCCTTGGCGACACCTTTGATAAGGCTCCTCAAGGTGATATCAAAATATAGTGGGGAGGGTATCTCAACGCTAACATTGGCTCTAATAAAATCGGCCTTGTCATCGGTGGATCTTTATTTAAACACAACAAGTTTCACTTAACATTCTGGGCTTCCGTAGATGGCAGAACGGAGCATCAGATAGACCATATTGCGCCAAAAATCTGATGCACAGCGGCATAACACCGGCGACCCCATCGACCGAAAATGGAAAATGGCAAATTAATGTTTTGTGAACTGTGGTACAGAACAGTAGGACGATTAGAGAGTGGAAGACGACTATGGATCAGTGACGCCACATGGTGCAAAATACAAGAACGGAAGTAGATTAAAGACCGCATCAATGCTGCTACCGACGTTGCAGTTAAACAACATCTCAGAGCTGCATACTGATCTCTACAGAAAGGCGTCCTAATAAAAAACAAACAATTAAAAAAAAACATCTTCTCGCTGTAGGAACTGAAACTTTTCTTAAAGAAAGGGTGGAATTTGATATTAAAGTACAAAGCTAATTATTTCTGCAAATAAGTGCTGGAGGGGGAAGCGTAATTTATTTTACCGTCGGTATGAGCTAGTGTTAGCCAGTGTTTACACCCAAGTATTCTGGCGGTCCGTTACTAATACCTGATAGAAAGTTTGCTATAGTGGCAAATCAAATCGACAACGAAGGGTGTTCTTAACCTGAATAATTATAATTATTCAGATTAAGAACACCCCTAGTGATCGATTTGATTTTCCACTATAGCATTATCAATTATTAAATTAAATTATTATTATATTTAAATATGGTTGCTAATAATGTGGTCAAAAGCTCCTTTGCTTGCCCAAAAACTTCGTTGTGCTAGTATATTAAGCTACTCAACCTTAATAGAATTTCTGTTTTATGGTGCATTAAAACGGTGTTTATGTTGATGAAAGAAAATTACCTGATTCGTCGAGCTAAAATGGAGGGTTATCATCGAGAGGGATTATATCCATATCACCATATGCCAGTCCAACGACTACTGGAAGGAGATTCTGACTGAGAGAAAGTTAGAATTTTGCACTTGGCATCTGGAATGCGACATAGACAACATGGCATTTTTGGACCGAATCCTGTGGACGGATAAATCGCAATTCACCAGAGATAGTATCAAAAGCTTCCATTCCTGGTCGTAACCCACACTGGACAAGGGTGACCTAATTCCGGCAAAAAATCAGTGTCAATATTTGGTCTGGTATCATCGTAGTAGGACTACTTTTCTTAACACAAGTGTTGCAATGTTTTACCAACACGATTGGACATAAAAGAACTATTAAAGGAAAATTTACTCTATTGAAGTTTTTATTGAAGAAGGACGCTTGCTCCAGGCCTGCTAACACAGAAGAAGACAGGTAATAATATGGGCAATTTAATAAAAATAAAAAATTTGAATATTAATTAATTGCATTTATTTCGGAGAAAATTTTTAAAAATGGAAATCACAAAACATTTCTATCATTTAGGCAAGTGTTAGGTGTTAAATCAACATTTTAACTCGCTACAGATAAAAATAAAGCTACCCGTGGAGTGGGGCTGGACTCTGGGTGTCGCGTGACTTCTGCGACCATTGAGGTCCACACGAACAACTTCCCAGTATGATAACCGTTGTTAACAATAATTAATTAGTGTCAACAATATTTTAGTTACTAACAATATTAAAGTTATTAACAATATTTAAGTTATTAATTATATTTAATGGTTAACAACAGTATTTAATTGTTATTAACGATTTTAAATTGTTATTAACAATATTCAATTGTGATAAACAATATTTAATTGTTAATAATTCTAAATATCGTAATAATAATATAGAAGAGTAAGTGCAAGTGCAGGAACAAATAGCCACACACACAAACACATTTCTTCTCCAAATTATGTTGCAATGCAATTGCACCTTCAAATTTCAAAATATGTTGAAAACTACGATTTTGATTTCCGGACACATTGCAATAAGTTCCCTATAAACCGGGAAGTTAATAATGATATGTAAATCATGAAAGTTTTCAATATATTAATCAGCCCGTGACTCCCAAATGGTGAGATCTTTCACCCGACTTAATTTTACGCACACTATGCGAAAAGGGGATTTAGACTATATAAGCGGTGTATAGGCAAAAACATATAAGTAAAATATATTTTGCCATCTCTGATTGACAACGCTTACATTCCAAAATAAATTTTAAACAAAGATATGTATAGACGGAGTTGGATCAAATTCGTTGGGCGGCACGACCACTATATCATGGGTCCCGGGTTCGAGAATAGGTCTCCCCGTGAGTTTTTATTACGAAATTAAAATAATTCACTCCGTCTCTAGGCTGTTGTCTAGCTCGCAGCAATGCAAACAAGGCATTCAAGTTTCCTCACTTCCTTTACCCTAATTCCCTTCCGGCCAAACCCTTTCTAACGCATCAAAGGATAGTTCCCTAGGCTTTGGCCACATTGTATATATACATATAGAGAAAAACTATATATTAAAAATATGCCAAGCAATATACGACTTACAAAATCTAATATTATACGTAAAGTGTATCAAAAATAGAATAATTACTGGTGTTGATAAGACTGAGTTTGCTTGAGGATTTGTTAAAAAGGAAGAATTAGTTCTGTTCGATTTCTTGAACTAGGCAGGCGGTAGATTGCCATACGGGCGGGGCTGTTGAGTTGAGTCGTAAAATTAGTCTTTGTGTTATATTAGACTAATATATATACATATATATATATATTTATATATATATATCTTTTTGTCAACACCCCCTTGTCGTACTCTCATGAAGCGATCATGAAGATAACTTATTAGTAATTGTACTGAAAAGTTAACACATATACTTACGAGCGTCTTCCAAATTTATTTTTGTTAAATTTGTAAAAGTTCCTTTTTTATATGGATTTACTGCAGTGCAAATTATGTATCTTCCGTAATTACTTTCAATAAATTGATAATTCAAATAACTTATAGTTTTCCGAGATATCTGTTCAAAGTAAATCAAATTATATATTACTATAAAAGTTATTTAAATACACTTACTGAATTATATATATTTCTATACTTGTCGTTAGAAACAGGTTCTCCAGCAAGACTCCAAGTAATAGTAGGTTGAGGCCTTGAACCTTCTACTTCACAGCGTAGGGGCTTACCTTTAAGACGTACGGAACTGATTTCACCTGCGAAAGTTTTTAAATATTTTATAGTTAGTATTATGAAACTAAAGTTCAAAATAGTACCTTAAAGAAAATGTCTTAGCAGAAGTAAGTTATACTATCCCTATTCTTTCTTTGTTTTATTGTACATTCAAAAGTAGGTATGAAAAGAGGTTTAGGCTTGTCATTACTTGGTAATTATTGTAAGTAGAATTACTGCGAACAGATTACAAATAAAATTGTTAAAGACAGTGTCACTTTACGAATTGCGTCTCCAGCCGGGGATACAACTTTGTAATCGTTAAAACAGTTTTTGCCTATACTGACAGGATCTAATTATTGCGCAAGCAGGAAGGACCAGGTGGATTACCCTCTCATCTTTGTTACTCCGTCCGACTCTGATCCAATCCTGCACCACCATACCATAAAAGATGTAAAATATCGAGGGATTCGGGAAGGAGAGAAACTGTAGTTACTGCTGCGATATGAAGCCAACTGGCACCATACCTTCTACCGGAGCTCAAACTGCAATTACTAAGGTAAACGACGTCTTGAAGTGATTTCTACAATTAATTTGCGGATTAAGCATTAAACACCAAAAAGTCTTCTCACCAATATTTAAAAATTTTATATTTCTCTAACAAATTTTTCTTGTGTTAGAGATCGAGAGAGAGATTTACATAATCGGTTAGGCACGTTGTTTTCTGTGGAAGCGGACGAATGAATTATAACTAGAACGAAGTCTTTCGGGTTGATTTTTCTAACCAACGGAAGCAAAAACTTATCAATTTGACTTTTAGTTTTATTGCAACGGTTGTTTCTTTACTAATTTGGGAGCAATTTAAAAATGTCATAATAAGGATAAAATTTTTTTTCAGTTTTTGTGAAACTACGTTGTTTTGTATGATATGAAATTCGAGGCTATAATTTATCTAACAATAAAGACCAACGTCGTGGTGGTGCTGCTCACGATTCCTCTGCGGCCCCTGACTTAACGCCGAGCCTGCTGATGGCGATTTTGCAGTCCAATCCACGGGGACCGCCTCATTCTAGCATATCTGCCGACGGACGTACCTCCACTGCGCTTACATGTACTCTGGGGATAGCGCAATTACCGAAATCTTTCTTCGTTTCTCGTCTCGATCCATCTACATCTGTTGATGACGTAATTAGTTACGTGAGGCAGAAGAGTGGGGCTGATGACTCTATACTCCTCCGTTGTCAGCTTCTTGGTTCTCGTAATTCTCGTGGACTCATGTTATCTTTTTCCTCCCCAGATCTTTTTGCGTTATTGTCTGCCCCCAATATCTCGCCTGAGAATATAATCGCACATGAGTTTGTGCCCCGTCGTAAGTACGCAGGCGGCACTCACAATAGAGCCACTGTCAGTAACCAAAAAAACTAAGCACGCTATCCCTTTATTACCAAAATGTAAGGGGATTAAGAACAAGAATAGCTCAGCTATTTCAGGCTTCTCAAGTCTGTAATTACTGTTTTGGGTCAGTTACCCAAGGACTGGGAGTGCTTTCTTCGTGACGGAAGGGAAGATGCACCAGCCCTTTCGTGAGGTTATCTTACAAGTTTAAACACACTGTTCTTTGTCTAAATAGTTACTTTTATTTCATTCACTTTTACTGATCTTAATTTAACTTCAGTAACTTTTACATCAATTTTAATTTAAAGACAACTTTGTTTTTCTACATCACTTTGACTATTCTTAGTTTAAAGACAGCTTTGTTTTACTACTTCACTTCGACTATTAAAGATGGACTCAGGAGGCCTTACCTCTGCTGGGGAGATCACTCCTGGTCAGATTTAGAAAAATGACTGAATATTGATCTTCTGGTTGAGGTCTATATTTATTGTGGTTTCTCGGGTTCTCCCACCATCGATCGATATTGAAAATAATCGATAAACGTTTTCCACACGCCCAAAATATGCCTCATATATCGGCACGAGACCTGGCTTGTTTACGTTTGGGTACAAGTACCCACGGCTTGGACTGTGTCTTCAAGAAAGTTTGTTTATGTGTAATTGGATGCGCTCATGTTCTGAAGTTGGAGTGACGTAAATTATGGAAATTTATTTTGTCATCCAAGTGAAGAAAACATGAGACATTGGATAATTATTGGATTTTAAATGTTTACTATTATCTTGAAATTTGAGCCCATTGTATTTGTTTTGCTTTAAGAAGTATTTCTTCGAAAAAATGCAGAATAGGAATATTTGGGTGAGAAATTGATAAGCAAATGGTTTTGTGAGGAATTTTAATGGGTGAATAGAAATTTGGGCATCTTGTATGGGGAAGTAATGAGTGACGTTTAAGCGGCTCATTACACCTTCCCCCTTAGAAAAGAAAGTTCACGCAGGGAACTTTCGAAATGGGAAAATGTTAGAAACAGAAACTTGGAAAAGGTGAAATATTTTGTTTGGGGAGAACCCTGTAGCCCTGATTTTTCTGATACATAATATACATAATAATATAGTGAAATTACATTACGTGTATAGACTAAAACATGATAATTATTAAGGTTATTGCTATTTTATATACTAATTTATAATTGTATTATCATAATTAATTGTTTTTCTCTTTTTTTATTTTTTGCAATATTCTGGTTTTGATAGAAAATGCTATGTTAATTTATTTTGAAAGAAAACATTAAACTTAACTAAGGAAATATAAAATTACTTATTTTTGTTATTATCATATTGGTACACATATATTTATAATTACATTTTTTTTGACGTAAAAAATATATATATATTTTTTTAAATAATGATTATATAAATTGACATTCTTCGCTTCTTAATGGCCTAAATTAATGCAATGTCTATTTTACAGAGCTTTTGCTAATTTAAAATTATGTTTTCTTATGATTGTAACGTTAATTGGTACGAGGTGCCTTGTTTGGCTTCTCCGGAATTTCTTCTACAGTTACCTCATTTATTTTACTTATTTTTTCTTTTACTATGTGCTTTTTCCATAATAATAAAACAATTACGAATGCTACTAAAAGAAGTACTACATATGAAACGGTGTAATGGTGTATGTGATGAGGTGTGATACTGTGTGAATCTAGATTTTCTTTGCTTTGCTCAGTCTGGAGCTGAGTCACATGGAGAAATTAGTAGGAGGCCAATGATCGACACGAATAAGAGTATCCTATGGTATACGTGAGGTTAGTTATTATTCGAAGAATGACTTCAAATTATTATTATGTACAGTTTTTAGTTTGTTCCCTACTTTTATAATTGAACTTTCTGTGGAATTGATCCTTACTTCTTCGTATGGTCCGTGCCATAAGGGCGAAAGTTTGTTTTTTCGAACATGGTTTTTTAAAAGAACCTTGTCACCTAAATTGAAAATCTTTCTTTTAGAACCTTGTCACCTAAATTGAAAATCTTTCTTTTTTATCATAAAAACGCTTTGATTTGTCCTTATTGTCAAGTAGATTTTCTCTAGCTAGTTGATAACCATGTTGAAGTCGGGCCTTCAGTTCGTTACTATAATTTTCGTAATTGTAGTTTACGACTGGGTTACCTTTTAATATTGAAGGGATGTTAGGAGGAAATCCGTACAAAAGCTCATAAGGGGTAAAATTTGTACTGGAATGATGGCTGGTATTGTACACGAATATCGCATAAGGAATCCAGGTATCCCAAGTTAGCGGGTCACGATTTACGTAATGTCGCAAGTATTCTGCTAACTTTCTATGGCTACGCTCAAGAGCTCCGTTGGTTTGTGGGTGATATGGGGTGGTTTGAAGTTTATTGATTTTTAAAAGCTTGCACATTTGAGTGAACATATCACTCAGAAAATTTGATCCTTGATCCGTAAGCATTGATTCGGGTATGCCATGTTTACAAACAATATTTCTTACAAAGGCTTCAGCAACGGTACGTGCTTCGGCGTTATTGAGAGGAATAGCCTCGAGGTCATCCTGGAAAGTTAGGATATAACGGTTTCCGTCATGGCTCACTGGAAGTGGTCCCACTATATCGAGGGCGACTTTTTCAAATGGCCTTGTACTCGTTGTGGTGATATTCATGGGGATCTTTGAATTTCTACTTAATTTATTTGTCTGACAAGAAGAACATTTTTTGATGTGGTTCTCTACGTCTTGGTTTAACTTTGTCCAATTATACATTGTTTGTATTCTTTTTATGGTACGTGTAATTTCTTGATGACCGCCTAGCGGTGACTGGTGAAACAGTTCGATAATGCGCTGTTGCTCTGCAGGATCATTTACCACCGTAATGCGTGTATGGTAGATATTGATTTCTATGTTGCATTCATGAAGAATGAAAGACATCATATTTTTTAATTCGGAAAGAGTAATCAAGTCTACATATGGCACAGATATATGGATTTCTTTAAGATTATATTGCTCGCAATAGTCTTTGTATTGCATTAGTACGCCTAGAATCTGCTTGTAATCTGTTTCTGTACGTATGGGAATAGCCGATTTTGAAATTATAAATTTTTTCTGTTTTAGGTTAGAACATGTGGTGGTTTTAATACTTAGGTCTTCATTCAAGGATGGAATGATTTCATTTAGATAAGACTCAGTTTGATCCTCTGTTTTGGGTAACATGAAAAATGTATGTGTTAAATTTTTTACATTTAGCAAATGTTCTGTTTTTTCGACCACCGAGTTACTGTCAACATGGGGAGTTGAAATTTATTTGTTATATAACTCGTCCAGTTTAGTTTTATTTTGCTCAGTTATTGTCGATTTGGATTGGTTTCGAGTCATTATATTAATAGTCTTTGATTCCGTTACGTTGGTCTCTTCTTGGACTATTCTGCTTAGAGCAACCGCGTTTGCATTGAGTATACCGGGTTTATGTATGATTGTATAATCATATTCTTCTAGTCTGATTCTCCATCTCATTAGTCGAGAGGTGGAGTCTTTCAATTTCATCAACCATACCAGAGGCTCGTGGTCGGTAACGATGATGAATTTCCTACCATATATGTATGGTCGAAATTGCTCAACAGCGTAGACGATTGCTAGAAGTTCTTTCTCAATTGTGGAGTACCTGGTTTCTGCGGTATTGAGAGATCTACTTGCGTAAAATATTGGTCGATCCTTGCCGATGTCGCCTTAAGATAAAACCGCTCCTACGGCTATGTCGCTGGCGTCAGTGGTTACAATGAATTCTTGTTCAAAGTCAAGATATGCTAGTATTGGAGCTGTGATAAGTTTTTCCTTAAGGAGCTTAAAGGACTCATCACAAAATCCATCAAACTTGAATATAGCGTCCTTTTTTTTAGCAAATTTGTTAAGGGTTTGGCTATCTTGGCAAAGTTTGAGATAAAACGCCTGTAGTATCCCACGAATCCTAAGAATGATTTGATACCCTAGGGTTTTTTCGGAACCGGGTAAGTTTTTACGGCTTTGATTTTGCTTGGATCTGGATGAACACCATCTTCTCCAACAATGTGTCCTAGGTAAGCTATTTCTCTTCGTAGGAAATGGCACTTTTCGCGCTGTAACTTTAACTGGTGAGCTCTTAGTCGCTCAAATACCTTTTTTGTATTTTGTTAAAACAGGTACGTCACAAAGGACTAATACAGAAGTATATAAAATATTAAACTAAACTAATCAAATTATAAAATAAAACAGCAGCCAATTTATATCGCCCGCATCAACCTAGGCGCTGCCTGAGTAAGCACTTCAGCCGCAGCCTGGAGAAGTCCATATCGAAGTCGGCGAAGTGTTGATTGAAGAGGCGAGACATCGACGTAATGGGCTCGTGCATCCCATATAGAGTACGATGACCAGGGACGTACACGAAATCTCGATTTCTTAAGGAGCGCTGCGGGATCGCAATGTTGACGGCCTACAACAGTTCGGGCGAGTTTATCGTTCCCTGCAATAAATCGAACAAGAATACAGTTTTGGCAATATTGCGCCTCTTTTCGAGGGAGTCGAGAGAAATCAGACACAGACGATCGGGGTAAGAGGGAAGAAGCAAAGGATTTATCCAGGAAGTCCGCGGAGAGCAAACCTAAGGAATCTTCGCTGCACTGCCTCGACGCGGTTGACCTGAACGGCAAAGTAGGGGGACCACACAGGACTGGCGTATTCCGGAAATGGCCTGACAAAAGTACAGTAGAGAAGTTTGGTTAAGTAGGGATCATCAAGCTCCTTAGACCATCTTTTAACAAAACCCAACATCGAACTAGCCCTAGCAACGATCGAGTCCACATGGTCGTCAAAAGCAAGACGAGAGTTAAGGACCACACCCAAGTCCTTGATCCTATCAACTCTACCCAGGACAACACCATCGACAGTATAGTCGAAGAGGAAAGGAGATCTTTTACGGGAAAAGGTCATAACGGTGCACTTTCCGGTGTTTTAAGGAAGGCGGTTGCGTGAACACCAGTCACAGAACGAAGCCAAGTCTGAGTTCAGCTGAACGCAGTCTGATTCACAGGTAACAGCACGAAAAATCTTAGCATCGTCTGCATAACACAGAATTTTACTATTTGAAAGCAGAAGCGAAACATCATTAATGTATATGATAAACAGGAGCGGGGAGGATACTACCCTGAGACACCCCCGAGGTGGCAAGGATTTGGTTGGAAAGAGCACCTCGAAATAGGACTCGCTGTGTACGACCAGACAGGTAAGAAGACAGCCAGTCGACGAAGCACTGAGGAAACCCAAGAATAGAGAGTTTATAGATTAGGATTCCATGGTCAATCCTATCGAAGGCCTTACTAAAATCTGTAAATACACAGTCTACCTGCTTACAGGCTTCGATTGTCGGCAGAGAATAATTAACGAATTCAAGGAGATTTGTAGTCGTCGATTTTCCCTTAAGAAAGCCGTGCTGGAAAGGCCGCAAAAAAGAACTGCAGTGAAAACGAAGTACGTCACTGACGAGGGATTCAAAAACCTTCGCAGCATGACACAGGCTGGCAATCGGTCGATAGTTGGAAACGTCCGACTTACTACCCTTCTTATGGAGCGGGATCAGAAGTCTTCCAGAGTTCGGGGAAGCGGCCAGATCGCAAGGATAGATTGAACAGATAACAGAGAGCACCCGCAAGAGACAGTTGGCATCTCTTCAAGAAGCACGCGGGAATACCATCGGGACCACTCGAGAAGCCGTCTGCCAGATTAGATAGATAATCAGCAACACATGCGTCGTCAAATACCAAATCCTTAGACTCACGGGAAGTAGGCGGGAGCCGCGTCAAGTGGGCAAAGTCAGGGGCGGAAATATCGCAGGTGGAATCACAGAAAGAAGTTCGGAAAAATTCCGCGAGGAAATTAGCAATAGTAAACGAGTCATCACTCTCACAGTCATGATACCTCAAGGAAGAGGGATAAGCGTCACAATTACGCTTCGAGTTGATGAACCTCCAGAACTGTTTAGGGTCATTTCGCAGCGTGGCTCTCATGTTAGACAAGTATTCGGCGTAAGAGCTCTGTATCCGAGCGGAGAAACGCTGGCAGAGTTCAGAATAAACCACGTAGTCATCATGGCATCCAGACGTACAAAATCTCCTCCAAGCTTTGCTTTTTAAGTTCCACAGATGTCGTGAGGTGCCGTCAAGCCAGGGCCGAAACAAATGCGGTGAACCAGAACGAGAAGTGCCGATGGGAACAAATAGTGTGAAACAGGCGTAAAGGACATCATAAAAAGCGCTCACAGCCAGGTCAACGTCGCATTCCGCCAGTACGTTCGACCAATCACAAGAAAGAAGCCAGTTATTCATAGAGGTGAAATCAGCCCGTTTAAAGTTAAAGTAGAAGTCACCAGATATGGAGGGAGACGTGTTAGCGGTGTCGAAACACGTGAAAATCAGAAGTGCGGGGTGGTGACTTGATTCAGGAACCAAGGGAGTAAGGCATCTCATAACAGACGTACAGTCAGGGTCAGACGAGAACACTAGGTCCAGAAATCTACCTGAATCGTTAGTAGTGTCGCAGCATTGAACCAAGTTAGAAGCGGCTAAAGAGTCTAAAAAGGATAAAAAAAATTTGGGAGCAGACGTGCGAGACCATCAGAGTCGGGAGAATGTCCCCAGCTAATGCAGGACAAGTTAAAGTCACCAACGAGTACAAGGTCATCCGAGGGAAGCAAGGAGTCGGACAAACTGTCAACAGCCGCCGCAAGCAGCTCGTTCAAAGTGGAGGGTGAAGAAGGGGGAACATAAGCAGTAATAACAAATAATCTTCTGGTGGGAAATCACAGTACCACACATAGAAGCTCGAGATCACGGGAGTCTGAAATGTCAACTACCGAGCACGAGAAACCCCCCCTAACCGCACACAGAACCTCACCACCAACGGGTGAACACGGGTCAAATAAGTGGCGATCCCGACGGAAGACCTGGAACTCAGGGCCGAACAGTTCAGAGTCAGAAATTCCGGCACACAGCCAGGTCTCAGTCAGACAGATAATGTCGGCACTGGACACAAAGGAGGAGGAGAAAAGCTGCGCGGTTTTAGAGCGCAACCCGGTCACGTTAGCATAATATACGGAGACCCGGCTGGCAAGTTTTTTGACTGTGAAAGCTTTTTTTTTGTGAGTAATTACTGAAATGCACAGCACTTTGTATCTCAAGCTCGTAAAGTTTTTATTTACGTTATTGGGCATGTCATGTTATTTGATGACTTTAGTGATTTAATGCAATTTTATTCGGGGAATATATTTGGTATATTACACTGGAACCGCACGGGTCTTAGGGATAAACTCACGAACTATAGCACCAGAGGGCCAAATGTCAGGAGAGACGACCGCCAGGAAGGTGCTCTCGGGGACAAACACCTTAAAGGAAGCCGAATATGAAGGGCCGAGGGCAGGGCTGATTCGTCTACATGCTATCATATCACAGGGAATGCCTGCCTGAAGAGAGATATCGTTTACAATATCGCCCTCAAGAGTATCCCGGCGGACCCTGGATACAAAAATACATTTAGGCCGCTGTGCCGGTCTAAGCGCGGTGACGACAGGACAAGAAGGTGGACAGTCGCCCGTAACAGCCAGCGCAGGATGATCCATGGAGGCAGGATGGTTAACAGGCTCAGACAGTAAGGCGGGGTCAGCAAGAACCTCAGATTGCGAAGGTGGGAGGCCACTCACCCCCGAGTGATGAGAGGGGACTAAGTCTTGAGACTCAATGACAACAGCAACAGCTGGCGGAACAGTGGCAGCACCATTGCGACGCTTACGCCTGCGGGATGCCTGAGAACCATGAGCAGGCTGGCGTCCGGCACGGCTTAATATGGGTGCGGTGCGGTCATCAGAGTGAGCAGGGTCGGGCATCCGACCATCGGAAATAACTCTGTGGAGCTCAGGAGTAGCAGATGGAGGAGTGGCACACACGGCTACAGGGGGGAGCAACCAGAAGGGGGGAGAGGTAAGGTGTGCTGTGGACCGGACGTGTCAGGGGGAGAGGGAATAGGAGGGGTCGAAAACCGCGAAGATAACGACTTCAAATCACAAGCAATGGAACCCAACAACTCGGAGTTGGCAGAGACGACCGAGGACCAAGCACCGAGATCACACTTCCCCTGTTTGACCCCACGACGAATATCGTCAAATATCTTGCCTGTTTCATCTGGTTTCTTGGGGACTAACAATAGGGGGGAGTTCCATGGACTCTTGCTTGGACTTATTATTTCCTGGTCCAGCATCTCGTTTATCTGTCTATTTATTTCTTCTCTTTGCGACTCTGGTAAACGATATGGTTTAACATGTATAGGCGTTGTATCTGTTTTCACAGGAATGCTGTGTGCGTATGTGTGATTCAGTATGTGTCAATACATCCCCTTCCAAAAAGAATAAATCATTATATTGCAAACAGATGTTAGTTATAGCTAATTTTTCTTCATGATTGCAATGTTGCACTTTCAAGTAATCTTTTAATTTTTTTAGACGGTTACTTACTGGGTCATGATCGTAATTCGCGTGTATAATATCGAATTGATTCAGATTTTCCCAACTTGGGTTAATTTGGTTACATGGATTTACAACTTCGTTATCGCAAGTATTTAATATTAGGATTTTAGCGAGTCGATTGGAATGTTTAGATAGGGTATTTCCTATAAAAACTCCAGGTTTGATTTCCTTTTTATTGAAAATTATTTCTTGCGTTTCAGTAGTCGGTATTGTGACGATGACTTCTGAACGTGGTGGTAACTTGATTTTTTTGACAGATTCGTGTGACTTATTTGCAGTTGGCTTAAAAGTTTTATTTTCTTTAGTTTCATAACTAACCTTTTTAGGTGATAATGAACTTGCATTCCTAATTATCCCATAGGACAGATCTTCATTAGCGGCAGAATTAGCTAGATTTAGCTTAATTGTATTCTGACGTTCCAGATCAGCCGAGGTTACGTCGGAGTTCATTGCTGTATTTGCCTTGTTCTCCTGAGCTTGACCCACATAGGCAGTAGAATTCGCCTGAGTTGGCGTTATTGAATTCTCACGTACCGGATGGCTCGGGGAGTTAGGCTTTTCACTAATTGTATTTCTTAGTGTTATTAAAATAAAATAATAAATCACCTGTAAAAACATTATAATAGTATTTGTATTACGTGTTTCAGTTGTTTCAGTTTTCATCTTTTTCATCATTTCCTTTTGATGTGGTATCTCTATGTTGTACCTTTTTTATTTCACTTATTTCTTTTAAGCCGTTATTTGTCGATGTCCACGAGTCTTCTTCAATTATTTCGAGTTCCAAATATTCTTCTGAACAATTCAAGTTACAATTATATTTAATTAAGAAATCTATACCCAGTAAACCGCCGAATGGTAAATTACTACCTTCGGGTATTAAATGAAACGCATGATTGATTTTAGAACAGTTTTGAATATCTAACCTAATTGTACCATGAGATATACCTCACAATTCACCCGATTACACTTTACTTTGAACGGAAAAAAAATATTTGAGAAGTAACAAACAAACAAACTTTTCTAAAAATTTTCGTCGTACTATCGATATTTGTTTTTAGAGCATAAAAATTTCTAAAAAATTTTTTTATTTCATGGTAGAGAATAGGATTTATTTAAAAAATATAATGAGAAATTTAAGTAACTAAAAATTAAGTTAACAGCAATCAGAAAAAATTTTGTGCTTACTTTCGTAGACTTTGGAGCCTTTCCAAGCGTTTCCGTAGTTCCTGGTACACCTGGAATGACATCGTTTCCTCGTCCGCTTCTGGGATCCTTATGAATTCGCTGATTTTCTCCTGGATGCTTTGAATTTTTCCCTCGATGGGTTTTACTGCGGTAGTTCTGTCCATTAATCCGTGCTGTAACTAGTGGATATCGTCTAAAAGTTGGGCTGCTTGCCTTGAATCACTTCTGGTATTGCAATGTTGGGGAGGCCTATTATTTCAGGCTATCTCCCTTCGTTGGGCAAACCCCTGAGCGCCTGGCTGAGGTTGCCTTTTGGGGATCTCTGTGATTTTTGAGAATCCCACCGCTGCCACCAATGTTTTGGGTCAGTTACCTAAGGACTGGGAGTGCTTTCTTCGTGACGGAAGGGAAGATGCAAAAGCCCTTTCGTGAGGTTATCTTACAAGTTTAAACACACTGTTCTTTGTCTAAATAGTTACGTTTATTTCATTCACTTTTACTGATCTTAATTTAACTTCAGTAACCTTTACATCAATTTTAGTTTAAAGACAGCTTTGTTTTACTACTTTACTTTGACTATTAAAGATGGACTCAGGAGGCCTTACCTCTGCTGGGGGGATCACTCCTGGTCAGATTTAGAAAAATGACTGAATATTGATCTTCTGGTTGAGGTCTATATTTATTGTGGTTTCTCGGGTTCTCCCACCATCGATCGATATTGAAAATAATCGATAAACGTTTTCCACACGCCCAAAAAAGTCGTCTCAGCAGTTCTCTTAGCCAATAAGAATTTTCGTTAAATCTTATTAGCCGAAAAAGAAAGAAAAAGAAAGTTCAATTATTGCTGAGTTAGGTCAGCCATTGGTCAGAGGTAAACGTACCAGTTTAAGTACTTTGAACTGCGGCACGAGATCGAAATTGCCTATGTAGCACATAAAAGTTACACAGCAATATGCCTGCATTATGTGCCTCATATATCGGCACGAGACCTGGCTTGTTTACGTTTGGGTACAAGTACCCACGGCTTGGACTGTGTCTTCAAGAAAGTTTGTTTATGTGTAATTGGATGCGCTCATGTTCTGAAGTTGGAGTGACGTAAATTATGGAAATTTATTGGGTCATCCAAGTGAAGAAAACATGAGACATTGGATATTTATTGGATTTTAAATGTTTACTATTATCTTGAAATTTGAGCCCATTGCATTTGTTTTGCTTTAAGAAGTATTTCTTCGAAAAAATGCAGAATAGGAATATTTGGGTGAGAAATTGATAAGCAAATGGTTTTGTGAGGAATTTTAATGGGTGAATAGAAATTTGGGCATCTTGTATGGGGAAGTAATGAGTGACGTTTTAGCGGCTCATTACATTACGACGTCATCGCTCTGACCGAAACTTGGCTTCATCACGGTTTAAATCATAATGAAGTTCTTGACGATTCCTATCAGGTTTTTCATAGGGATAGATAGTCTGACTCTGTAGCTCTTGGTTGCGGTGTGTTGGTTGTATGCAAGTCCCACTGGGGTTGCAGCTTGATTTATATTCCTTCTTTCTCAGACACGCTCATAATTGAGCTCTTAGCTCTTAAGCTCTCTCTTTTAAAGAAGAAATTTTTCCCGCTCTGTTGTTATATTCCTCTAAATTTGACAAACCGCGTCGATGAACACGTTCGTAGGTTCTTTGAAATTTTAAATCTTAGCTTAGATTTTATTAATAATGTGACGAACCCAGAGGACGAAATCATCCTTCTTGGTGACTTTAATTTACCCAATGTTCAATGGGTATCGGTTATACCGAGTAGCTTCATCTGGTGTACCGCAAGGTAGCCATCTGCGGCCGTTGCTGTTCATTCTTGCCATTGAGGACATTGTCCCTCTGATTAGGCACTATAAAGTCTTAATCTATGGAGATGATATGAAGATCTTCTCATGTCTTAGAAACAGTAATGATTCTTCTTGCATTCAGGATGATTTGAATACCTTCAAGATTTGGTGTGCCTCAAATGGCCTGCAGCTTAACCTGGATAAATATGAAGTTATGTCATTCTGTGGGAACCCCAATCAGCTCGTCTTTGATTATACCTTTGCTGAAACTACTATCCGCGGTGTTGGGTCCGTTACTGACCTTGGTGTGAAGCTAGGCAAAAACTCGATTTCACTCTGCACATAAACTATATCGTGTCTCGGAGTAATTCAGTTCTGGGTTTTGTTAAACGGTGGTCAAGGGAGTTTTCTGATCGACTGACCCTTATTCACTTATTTTTCTCCTTGGTTGGACCGGATCTCGAGTAGGCATCTCAGGTTTGGTCACCTTGCTATGCGGTTAATTCTACACGCATCGAGTCGGTGCAGCGGAACTTTGTTAGATTGGCACTAAGGGACCTCCCGTGGAATGATCCATTAAGGCTTCCTTCATATGATGATCGCCTCCGATTGTGTAATATGCACTCGTTGGAGAAAGGACGTAGAATTGCTGACCTAGTATTTATTCACCAGCTTTTGAACTCGAATATAGATTCTGGCACTCTTCCAGGTTTGGTTCCTTATAGGAATACCACGTATTGCATAAGGAGATTGCCTTTATTACATGTTCTCCATTCTCGGTCTAACTATGGTATGCATGAGCCTATTAATCGCATGTGTAGAGCCGTGAATATGTGTCCTATTTTTGACCTGGCTCTTACCAAGGATTTGCTTAAATGATCTCTGTTATCTGTGCACCCCTGACTTTAGTGTTTGAACTTTTTTGTTTACTAATATTCTTCTTTGCATGTTGGTGTGGGATCCTCATTCACCTCAATATATGTTATATTCTGGTGAATAGGTCAATAGATTCCAGGCTTTTGCCTGTGAAGTGCGCCTTCTGAGTTAGAACGGTTAGTTCGATTCAAATTCGATTTAATGCCCGACTAATTCTATCGTTCGAGAATTTGTTCAGGATGTTCGACGAGACTCTTGCCCGACTAATTCTATCGTTCGAGAATTTGTTCCGAATGTTCGACGAGACTCTGGTACCAGTTCAAAAAAGTCGTCATAACTTCGCTCAAAGTTGAATCGCCTATTAACAGGTTTCACAGATTCTTCCTTCGCCGTGGTCTGCCTGACTGAAACTTGGTTGTGTGTAGGAAATCTGACGCGGAACTCTTCAGTTCGGAGTTTCTGGTTTTTCATCGTAATCGATATCTTTCTGCTTTGGACGCTTCTGTGGGAGGCGGAGTTTTGTGCGCTATTCGTGACATTCCGTGCTCGATTTTCGTTGTTGTTGTCTCGGAAGTGTTAGAATTCTTGTGACTGGTATTGAAGCTTCATCACAAGCGGGTGTTTGTTTGTTTATTTATTTATTAATTCAAAAATTCGTAAATACTGACTACTACACAAAATATAATTAACTTAAAATTAGATGTACTTAGATTATACCGCAGCAAACTCAGAAAAATTAGGTAGAACGACCCAATAAGTCCAATTGGAGCTGACTCTATAATCGATGGAAAAGTTTAGGTCCAAGTAAGCGAAGTGCTCGGAATAGGCTCGTGCATACCATGGTTAAATAAGGGTCATCAAGCTCCTTGGACCATCTTTTCACAAAGTCCAGCGAAGAATTAGCCCAATTAACGATCGATGCCGCATAGTCTTCAAAAGAAAGCAAAGAGTTAAGAACCACGCCCACACCCTGACTCTATAATCGATGGAAAAGTTTAGGTCCAAGTAAGCGAAGTGCTCGGAATAGGCTCGTGCATACCATGGTTAAATAAGGGTCATCAAGCTCCTTGGACCATATTTTCACAAAGTCCAGCGAAGAATTAGCCCAATTAACGATCGATGCCGCATAGTCTTCAAAAGAAAGCAAAGAGTTAAGAACCACGCCCACGTCATAGCAGTGCACCTTCTTACATTCAAGCGAAGGCGATTACAAGTGCACGATTCACTAAAAGCAAACAAATTAGTGTTGAGTAGACCATAGTCGAAATCTTGAGAAACAGTACTTAATATCTTGGCATCGTCTGCCTAACACAAAATTTTAGTGTTGGTCAAAAGGTGCAAAACACCATATATATTATAACAAAGTTACAAAAACACAAAACCTGTTAACAGTAGCACATCGTATAAATAAAAATTGTGGAAGTGTTTCCGCCGCCAGACCTCCGCCGGGCTATATAAAGAGGACCGGCTCAGTATCAGGAGCAGTCGCCGTCCAGCAGTCGACCAGACCAGACCAGACCTAGCACCGTACAGTAGTCGACCAGACCAGACCTAGCAGACCAGAGGCAGTCGCCGTCTAGCAGTCGACCAGACCATACCGACTAGAAGTCAGAGGCAGTCACCGTCCAGTAGTCAACCAAACCAGACCTAGCAGACCGATCAGAAGCTTCTCTGGTTATCTAGTCATCACCATCACCAGTGCGCTTCCCTGGTGTTGGCCACTCATACCGATCTCTCTCGCACCAGAGCGCTTCCCTGGTGCAGACACTCTTCTAACCAGTGCTCTTCCCTAGTTATCTAGTCATCGCCGTCACCAGTGCGCTTCACTGGTGTTGGCCACTCATACCGCTCTCTCTTGCACCACCGTGCTTCCCTGGTGCAAGACACTCGTCTAACCAGTGCGCTTCCCTTGTTATCTAGCCATCGCCTACCCAGTGCGCTTCCCTGGGTATCTGGGTTCCGCCCTCACCAGTGCGCTTCCCTGGTGTTGGCCACTCATATCGTTCTCTCTTGCACCAGCGTGCTTCCCTGGTGTGAGACACTCGTCTAACCACTGCGCTCCCTGGTTATCTAGTTATCGCCTACCCAGTGCGCTTCCCTGGGTATCTGGCTACCGCCCTTACCAGTGCGCTTCCCTGGTGTTGGCCACTCGTATTATTTCTCCCTCACCAGCGTGCTTCCCTGGTGTCGGACACTCATACCGCTTCTCCGTACTAGAGCGCTCCCCTAGTACAAGTCACTCGTATAACCAGCTTGTCACCCTGGTTATCTAGGTATTCCCCTCTTACAAGTTTATCGCGGTGACCGTAATAACATGTCCTACCCTTCTAACAAGATTGTCCGTCGTACTCTAGGCATTATTTTCCTCCGTACAGATTGATCCTTCTCTGTTCCCCGAAGGTAAAGCTAACAGAGCCCAGAGTAGTACATCGATACCGACTGACCGACCGTATTCACTGTAAAGCAGCTGGACTTATCTAGATCCGTATTCATCGTGGGACAGAGCAGATCAACGACACCACAGGACATAGCAAAGGAGTACAAATCGTCGAAGAATAGGGAACCGTCAAACAGAGTGCAGTATTTTAAAAAGTTAGAATAGCACACACTTGAAGTGAGATATAACTATTGTTGTTGAGTATAAAATTGTGGAGTGACTAGAATATAGGACAATAATTGACACTGTGAATAAAGTGAATTGTATTTAGGCAAAGGTTTTCTTTCTTTCAAAAGCTACTGACCCTGGATCCGGCGAGCTTATCCCCTGAAGGAAACCAGTAACCGCCTACATACGAGGAAAATACGTTATAAATTGGCGCCCGAGCAGGGACATAGTGTCCACAGAGGAACACAGGAAACATCGTGGGAAAAACATCAAAAGCGAAACAAGACGAAATAGAAACAGAGAGGCCAAAGACATCTATATACTATTTGAAGAAGGAGGAACTCCAAAGAGAATTGGCTAACCGCACACGAGACACAGAAGGAACCGTGAAAGAGCTTCGAAAACGTCTAAGCCAAGCTGTCCGAGAGGAGAAATCGGGGAAACTCATCATCGATATCGTAGAACCATCAGGTGTAGCTGGAGAACTATCGCGATTGCTTACACCAAAGGTACATGTGGAGCAGAGTGCAACCACCAAACCAAGTTATATAGTCCCTCCGAGAGCACTGAGTATTACAAGGATGCAGACAACCGAAATAACGCCAACTATGACAACCGAACCAACCATACCTTGAATCAGTGACGCTAATATTATGGACAAAGTGAGGAAGTGGAATGTACGATTTGATAGGCGACAAGATCCCCTGGGTTTCCTCGAGAGAATTGAAGAGTTGGCTGAGTGTTATGAGATCCCAGTAACACGGATGTTCAAAGTCCTACCATAATTGCTCACCAAAGATGCTCTCGCCTGGTATCGCAACAACCGAGCAGATTGGGGTGGATTAAATGACTTTAGAGAGTTTAACCTCCCACCTAGATATCATGTGAAACTGGCAGAAGAGATTCGAACACGAGTACAGCGAAATGGAAAAAAAGCGAAAGAGTACATAACCTCTCTTCAATCCTTAATGCGTTGGTGGGTAGGTGGAGCTCAGACGAAAAGTTGGGCCGTGTTTATGATAACTTACGCCCAGAGTACCGCTTCTACATACGACGCACTGACTTCCAGACATTAGGCGAATTCGTAAGAATGGCCGAAGAGTACGAGTCCCTCCGGTATGAGGAACAGAAGGCCCAAGCTCAGAGAAATATACCTCTGCGTCAGTATGCTCCAGAGCGAAATCGATTCTTTCCAATTCAAAAAAGCTACTCAGCAGCAGATTTCTGTTGCAGATGTGGAAGACAGCCAGCCCCCGACACCGCAAAACTCTCTGCACTAGCAGCTACCCAGTCCGGTTGCAGTTGGTATACAAAGAAATTGCAGGAGGTACAAAATAACCCCGCCGATTTCCCCGACTACGCAATAAGAGGCGATCAACTGTACCGACGCATTTATACTCCAGGCTCATACAAAGATGACGACACCAGTGAACCATGGAAAATGTGCGTCTCAAAGCCAGACCAAACTTGAGTTCTGAGAGAAAATCACGATGACCCCACGGCCGGACACGAAGGAGTAAATAAAACGATATGCCTTATAGCCAAGAATTACTACTGGCCAGGAATGTTTCCCGAAATCGCCCAGTACGTAAGAAGCTGCGATTCGTGCCTCCGACATAAGCAGCTACAGCAAAAACCAGCTGGGGAAATGCATATAACCGAAAGCAAAGAGCCATGGGAAACCGTAAGTGTAGACTTCATGGGACCGTTCCCCAGGTCTTCAAAGGGGAACACGATTATTGTAATCTGTCAGGACAGATTTACCAAGTGGGTAGAAATTGTAGCACTACGTGAGGCAACTGCACCAGCACTTATCAAAGCTTTTCGGGAAAGAGTTTACATGCGATATGGAAGTCCCCAAGCCCTCATCTCAGATAATGGCCGACAATTTACTAGTGGACAGTTTGGACGCTTAATGAAGGAACTCGGAATCACACATCGACTAACCCCACCGTATACACAGCAAGCAAACCCCGTAGAACGTACAAATCGAGTGATCAAAACCATGATATCAATAATATCAATTATATCGATTAAACCTTCTAACTTAGAAAGCGCACTTCACAGGCAGAAGCCTGGAATCAATATATAACATATATTGAGGAGAATGAGGCTCCCACACCAACATGCAAAGAAGAATATTAGTAAACAAACAAGTGAAACACGTCCAAACACTACAGTCAGGGGTGCACAGATAACAGAGATCGTTTAAGCAAATCCTTGGTGAGAGCCAGGTCAAAAATAGGACACATAATCACGGCTCTACACATGCGATTAATAGGCTCATGCATACCATAGTTAGACCGAGAATGGAGAACATGTAATAAAGGCAATCTCCTTAAGCAATACGTGGTATTCCTATAAGTAACCAAACCTGCGAGAGTGCGAGAATCTATAATCGAGTTCAAAAGCTGGTGAAGAAATACTAGGACAGCAATTCTACGTCGTTCCGCCAACGAGTGCATATTAAACAATCCACGGGATTTCCCTTAGTGCCAATCTAACAAAGTTCCGCTGCACCGACTCGATGCGTCTAGAATTAACCGCACAGCAAGGTGACCAAACCTGAGATGCATACTCGAGAACCGATCTAATCAAGGAGAAAAATAAGTGAATAAGGGTCAGTCGATCAGAAAACTCCCTTGACCACCGTTTAACAAAACCCAGAACTGAATCACTCCGAGACACGATATAGTTTATGTGCAGAGTGAAATCGAGTTTTTTGCCTAGCTTCACGACTCAACACGACGGATAGTAATTTCAGCAAAGGTATAATCAAAGACTAGCTGATTGGGGTTCATACAGAATGACATAACTTCATATTTATCCAGGTTAAGCTGCAGACCATTTGAGGCACACCAAATCTTGAAGATATTCAAATCATCCTGAATGCAAGAAGAATCATAACTGTTTCTAACATATGAGAAGATCTTCATATCATCTGCATAGATTAAGACTTTGGAGTGCCTTACCAGAGGGACAATGTCATCAATGGCAAGAATGAACAGCAACGGCCCCAGATGGCTACCCTGCGGTACACCAGATAAAGCTCTAAAGATTAAGTGTTGCGGAAAGATACTCGGTATGACCTATCTTTTAAGTAAGAGCGGATCCAGTCGAGCAATAAGGGTGGAAAATGCAGCTTTTCCAATTTAAGCATATTCACAGAGTGAGAAAGCTTATCAGACGCCTTGCTAAAGTCGGTGTAGACGCAGTCGGTCTGGAGACCTCGCTGGAAGGTAGAGATTATGTGGGATGTAGATTCAAGCAGGTTAGTTTTTGTCGATCTACCAGGCAGAAAGCCATGTTGATTAGATGAAATTAACCCTTTACACTGCCCAAAAAGCTGCGAATATATAACAGATTCGAACAACTTGGGTATGCAGTTATTAAGTTTTTATGCCCCTTTTTATAAACGGGAATTATAAAGGAGCTCTTCCATAATGTAGGAAATCTGCCGGCCTGAAGAGATTTGTTGAAGATGAGAACCAGCGTAGTGAGTAAGGCGGCAGAGCAGGATTTCAAGAACGCAGGTGGAACACCATCAGGACCAAAAGAAAAGTCAAGTTTAAGCACATTGATACCATCCATGATAATATCACGAGATATAATGGGCAAGACAATGGAGGCAGCGGGACGGTCTTGGATATGACCAAACTCATCCAGGGAAGGCACAAAGTCGTCAGATAAAAAGGCGCCCTCAAAAAATAATGCAAAGTTGTCGGCTATGTCGGGCGCACTGCATTTAGAGGTTCCATTATACCACATTGTAGATGGGTAATTATCAGATCTCTTCTTCATATTAACAAATTTAAAAAAAAAGTAAAAGGACGTAAGTAAGTTTTCCATAGTCCATTTTTTTATTCTTAAGGCTCCGCAGCACTCTAGTATACAACGGGGGAGAATGACAGGATGGTCTCGACCGTTTGAGTGGTACACACGAATTAAACAGATCATAAATCGTATCATAAAACACGGAAACGCACTCATCGATATCGCTATCATCAAAAAGAGATGCGAAATCGATCAAGAGAATCCTGTTCGAAAGAACAGAGAAATTCGCCCTTTTAAAATGAAGAACGATTTACGTTGGGGTCGGAAGTATGGTACTAATACTTAGCAAAAAGAGATGAAAATGGGCGGATGCAAACAGTCGATAGCGGATAAGCTACGAGAAGCCGATTCGATTATAGTGTTACTCGAAGCAGAACTAAAAATAATATCTTTTCATAGAGTTCTTTACATCACTTATTTGGTGTAAACCAAAGGAGGAGATAGTGTCAAGAAAAAGGGAGTCTCTAACAGTAAGACAATTTAAGGGAAGGCAGTCATCGTCACTGATCATGCAATACCTGAACAAAAACCAGAAAAATGGGACGAATTCTTACCAGAATTTATGCTAGCGTACAATTCTAATAAGAGCGAAACAACCGAATTCTCACCGGCATATTTAAATTTTGGAAGAGAACCCATCGCACCAACGTCAATGTTTGGAGAGAGGAACGATTTCCCCAAGCACCAGTATAGTACTCGAATGGAGAAGCAAGAGAAACTTCGAGAGATCTATCGCTTAGTCAATCTTAATCTGGAACAAGCATTTGAAATGCAACGCCACCACTATAATCTTAGACGGAGACCATGGTGCCCAAAAATCAAAGACCTCTTGCTACGCAAAGAGAGAAACCTCTCCTCCGCAATGAAACATTTTTCAGCTAAACTTATATGAACTATTTGTGGAGTGATAATTTTTTCTAGATAAGAAAATTTATGTTTGTCCCAGTGAAATCCATAGTTTTTCCCGTTCCCGAAAAAAGAGGGGGATATAACGAAGTTACAAAAACATAAATCCTGTTTACAGCAAACCTGTTAACAGTAGCACAACGTATAAATAAAAAGTGCCTCCGCCGCCAGACCTCCGCCGGGCTATATAAAGAGGACCGGCTCAGTATCAGGAGCAGTCGCGTCCAGCAGTCAACTAGACCAGACCAGACCGACCAGAAGCCAGAGGCAGTCACCGTCCAGTAGTCGACCAGACCAGATCTAGCAGACCGAACAGAAGCCAGAGGCAGTCGCCGTCCAGCAGTCGACCAGACCAGACCAAACCAGACCGACCAGAAGTCAGAGGCAGTCACCGTCCAGTAGTCGACCAGACCAGACCGATCAGAAGCCAGAAGCAGTCGCCGTCCTATTTAAGATAAAAAAAGAGTTAGCGAAATCGGTCCACGCGTTAGGGAGATAGACTAAAGCAACTGTAGGTGACAAGTTTTGGCTTGGTAAGTAAAAATGTAGGAATACAATCTACATTTCAAAAATTAAATTAAATTAAATTAGACCAAAGAAGAGAACCCATCGCAAAAAAGTAAGTGTGAGTAGGTGGAGTGGGAGGAAGTGACACACTATGGAATAAAAAGAAATACCCAAATCAGTCCACACGTTACGAAGTTGGACAAAAGCAACTGAAGATGCCAACAGTTTCTCTTAAATCCAATTTAGTATTTTATACTACAAAAAAATTTAATAAAATGAAAGTGTGGTTGTGAATGGGTGGCGAGAGGTGGAGAGATCATACTTTATTTAAAAACAAAAGAATTATTCAAATCGGTCCACGCGTTAAGGAGATGGATTAAAGCAACTATAGCCTTGTTTTACGTGGAAACGTTTTCTTTAGTAGCAAATTGAGGAATATAATTTATTCTATAGACAAAGTAATAGAATTATCCAATCCCGTCCCTTGTGAGCTACCACCTTTGTATCCTCCCGCAATTTGCGAGGTACGACCTCTGTATCCTACTGGCCCTTGCGAGCTACTGCCCTTGTATCCTCCCGCCCCTTGCGAGCACCGACCTATGAATCCTCCCGCCCATGCGAACTACCACCTTGGTATCCGTCCGTCCCTTGCAAGGTACGACCCTTGCATCCTCCCGCTCCTTGCAAGCCACGACCCTTGTATCCTCCCGCCCCTTGCGAGCTACTACTCTTGAATCATCCCGCCCGAATTTGATACCCCACATGGGGTAATTAGACAACCCCCCCCCCCCCCCTTGAAGAAGCCCTTGACCCTGGAAACTCCGAGCTTATCCCTTGGAAGCAACCACCCACACTACCGAGGGAACTACGTTACTATATATATATATACATAATGAAAAGGAGCGGACGAAGAAGCTAGACAGAGGTGAAAGAGATTTGGTCCGATAGAATTACCAAAAACACGACACGCAGCGCTCAAGACAAATAAGAAGAAAACCAGCAGAGCTAGCTTGCGAACTTAGATTCGATGATTTATCTTTTTAGTAATTCGAATTATTCAATATATCAAAAAATAAAACTATGACTATAATGTAAACTGTTAAATGTAACCGTAAAATTCAACTACTGAAAGATTTATACGACAATAGAATATTACCCATTAATTCTGCATTTAAAATCACCTTGTTTGTTTAAGAAATTACCACTATTAATGTGTTTTTCTTTTTCACAATTACCAAGTTGAAATTTGTACAGAATTTTCACCGATTCTATAACAATTCAAAGGATTTTTGAAATTGCAAAAGAAAAGCAAATTATGAATTTGGAAAATTACGAAGTAAGGAATGCAATTACTTGGCTAAATGACAACACAAATGAGATTTGCGCAAAGAAAAGGGAATAGTAAAAAAAAAAAATTATTAAATAAAAAACAAAAAAAAAACAAAAGAAGAACGGTAGTCGCGAACTACGAAGACACAATAAGTATTAAACCTATTTGGAACAATTGAAAAATTTACCGCAAAACGTGTGTTTTTCCACTTTATCCAAATTCAAACCTTTTGTTTCAGAGTACTACTCTATTCAACTGCCAGAAAAATAAGAGATTGTATGCTGATTTTCTCGGCCTTTTATAGCTCTTGGAGACCTATTAGATCGATTCCAGAAAATTCTTCAGCTTATCGATCTACTAGATTTCTTGTCAGTTGAATTATCGATAACAATTGGAGAGTTTGCGTTTTACTCCACTTTTGTCTTCTGTCTCTTTCTCAGGTAATTTTGTCTTATAATAAGAACTCTTTTCTTGGGGGTAAATTTGCTTTTCTTTCTTTTTGAGGTTTATTAGGATCAGGACGACGAGGAATATGTTGACTCCAACATTTCTCCCACCTCTTGAACGACCTCGTTCAACAAATTATTTCAATTTACATGTTTAAGAGTTCATTCATTTGTAATTCAATCACAATTCACTTGTAAAATTAATTAAATTCAGCTTAACTATTTAATGTCTGTTGGCTTTCCTCGATTTCTTTTCTGGTAGTGGTGGAACACTACTCTGTTGTCGGCCTAAGCTCGAACTATCACTTCGTAGCGATTGGGCATGTTTACTTTGAAATCTCTGCTTCTGGATTTTTGTATTTTTCGGAAGTCGATTCTGCTTAACACATTTCGTGGAAAGAAGATATCCTTGCCTTCCTTTGTGATAAAACGCTGGATGTCGTTTTCTGCTCGCATTTCAATATCGTTGATGGTTCTCGAGTGTCGCGGTCGATTCCACCTCGTGACATATTGACCGTTGATTTTGACTTCGGGATCATCTCCTTCGAGTTTACGGCTCGAACTGGCTGACTGCTATGGAATTGCTGCTGGGGCCCTTGCAGTTTCTTCCCTCCGTTGTATCCTTTCGGTACCTTTAGAGACGCGTTGAGGAACAGTATCGCGACCGAGTTCTTTTGAGTAATTCAGGTGGCGGTGATGGTGGTGGTGAAAATTCGAGGGCTTCCGGAGGTAGTGAGAGAAAATCGTCCCAGTCAGCTTCACTCCAGTCAAGATCACCCATTTTTTTTTTATTTCTGTAAATAAACAAACTAATAACTACTATGTTTAAGGTTACACACAGAAAATTAAGGATTTAACATCACTTAACGGAACGAGACCTGAGGACAGTTACCAATCACCATCTTAATTCTTTAGGTGGAAGCTTCATTGGGTAGTCTACACAGTTTTGTTATTGGTCTTCGAAAACTGTTTGTACTAGTTCGAACCTGAACAACTCTAAATAACCCATCTAATCCCGAAAACACCTTCTCCACACAGCCTCATGGCCAATGTGTTGGTGTAGTATTTTCACCTTTCAGCAATACTATATTTCCAACATCTTTGTTAGGTTTAACACTGCACCACTTAGGTCTCTGTTGTAATTTGTTTAAATAGTCCATAGACCATTTCTTCCAAAATTGTTTGGCCATAAATTGGACATGCTTCCATCGTCTCCCGTACGAAATGCACTGCGTATCTGATTCGGTTTCTGGAACTGCATTCAGTGATTGTCCTATTGAAAAATGTCCCGGGGTTATTACTTCTAGATCTTCTGTGTTGTTATTAATTTCCCATAATGGTCGGGAGTTGACGCATGGTTCGATTTGTGCTAACAATGTTGAATATTCCTCAAAAGTGTATACTGATTTCCCGACGATTCGACATAAGTGGTACTTCACGGATTTCACCCCATCTTCCCAAAGGCCGCCAAAATGAGGAGACGCCGGGGGATTAAAATGCCAATTAACCATTTTCGACGTCAAATAGTGTTTGATATCTGGTGAAGCTTCATGAATTGCCCTTTCAAGATCGTTACTCAAGACATTTACAGCTGCCTTGAAATTAGAACCACAATCGGAGTAAATATCCGTGCATAGTCCACGCCTTGATGTAAATCGCTTAAAGTTAGCAATAAAGGCCGTCGCAGTCATATCGGAAACCAATTCTAAGTGTATGGCCCTTGTCACCATGCACACATAAATGCAAAAATATCCCTTGTAAATTTTTGTTGTTCTATGTGGTAACATTTTTAGATTTATTGGGCGTGCGTAATCGATACCAACATGAGAAAATGGTTTGGATATGTTCACTTTAGTGGCTGGAAGACTTCCCATTAGTTGTGATCCCACTCCACAATGAAGTGTATCCTTGTGTATCTGATCTATTATCAAATTTGTTATATGATGTTTGTCTGGAAAAACTATTGGAGGCTTTCTGGAGTATGTGATGGCTGCATTATTCAATCTTTCGCCTACGCAAATAAGTTTATCCTCATCAAGGAACGGGTTTAGACATATTAAACGACTATTCTTAGGCAATGCTTTATTATCCTTTCAACAAGCATACTCGCTAGGAAAGCTTTCTTGCTGAACGAATTTTAGGATAATTACAGTTGATGCTTGCATTTCTTCGAATGATAGTGAGCCACACTTTTTAACATTCCCCTTCTGACAAGTGGAAGCGAATCATTTGATGAGTGCAGTAATTCGGATTAGTTTATGAATTGATGAATAACGAAGAAACAGTGCATTGGAGCTTTTCGCTTGAAATACTTGTGAAGACGATTTTTAACCGACAGGAGGAGGGAGGAGGAGTAGTCTAACTTCGTAACGCGTGGACCGATTTGGATAGTTCTTTTTTTTTTTTGTAGAATAAGCTCTCTGGTTGATACCACTAGAAAAAAATTGTTGGTGGGGTTGGGATGGGAGAAGGGGGGTGGAACCTAACTTGCTAACATTGCTAATAGGAGAATAATTTGGTCCTATGGTGGTGGTGGGGAATGTGGAGGGTTAGTAACTTCGTAACGCGTGGACCGATTTCGATGATTCCTTTTCTGTTCGTTAGATTATGTTCCTTGATTGATACCATGAAAAAAAAAAGTTTAGTGAAATTGGGGTGGGGTAGGGGGTTAAAACTAACTTTTAACGCGTGGACCGATTTGGATGGTTCTTTCTTCGTTGTATAGAGTAGAAGACTCTAAAAAGTGAAAAATAAAATAGTTTTTAAAAAAAAAGTTGAACCGACTTCACAAAAAGCGCTAAAAAACATAAAATAATTTTTAATTTTATATCTATTGCGACATTTTGAACTCGGTGCAAATAAAACAACTACAGTACCACAATTGAAAATAATACATAATACTACCTGAACGTTTCAGCTTACGGGATCGTAAGAAATGAGGATTAAATACTTTTGTTGTAGTTGTTTGGTTTGATTGATTTGCATCAACTTCGAAATGTCGTAATAGATATAAAATTAAAAATTATTTTATGTCTTTTAGCGCTTTTTGTGAAGTCGGTTAAACTTTTTTTTTAAAAACTATTTTTTTTCAATTTCAACTGTGGTTCGCTTAATGGAATTGCTAGGTCTGGCCAACAATTGCTACCCTTTTGTAGCCACTCAGGACCATGCCACCAGAATTTATTATCTATTAGTTCATCAACAAAGATACCTCTAGAAGCCATGTCTGCAGTATTCTGTTTTATAGTGACATGTCTCCACTCTCTGGACCTATAATTTCCTGGATTTCGACTAGTCGATTGGCTACATAGGTCTTCCAACTATTGGCATGACTTCTAATCCATTGAAGTGTTATAGTGGAATCACACCATGCAAACACTCGAGTATTTCCGAACTGCATGTATTGCATAACATTTTTTATAAGTCGAGCCAAGAGTAATGCTCCATTAAGTTCCAGTCGAGGTAACGTAAGTGGTTTGATTGGAGCTACCTTAGCTTTTGATGTTAACATGTTTGCAGTAAATTATCCGTCATTATTTTCCACATGCACATATACCACTGCAGCGAAAGCTTTCATAGATGCATCGCAGAATCCGTGTAATTCTATGTTATTATATTCTTTCGTGGTACCAACCCATCTCGGAATTTTTAATTGGTCTACGACTGTAAGCTTATTTTTAAATTGGTGCCATTTAGTTGCGATTGATTCATCCACTTTAGCATCCCATGAACATCCCGATATCCATAGCAACAGTTATTACTGATGCTATCCAGCCCAACGGGTCATGTAAAGATGCTACTTCTGATAGTATTGATCGTTTCGTAACACTGTTTTCATTTTTTCGAAATGCAATTGAAAAAGAAAAATGGTCTGAGCTGGGGTACCATTTTATTCCTAAGGTTTTTATATTTTCACGTTCATCAAACTCAAGTGCGTTCTTGAGCTCTCTATGTTCCATGGATATCCCTTCTAATATATCGAGATTATTACTGGCCCACTTACGTAAATGAAATCCTCCTGCATTTAACATATTGATATATTGTGTTTGCAGTATTCTTGCTTCTTCGATTGTATCCGCTCCTGCGAGCAAATCGTCTACATAAAAATGTATGGGTAAATTCTCCGCTGCTAATGGCCAGTTTAATCTATTGCTAACTGCTGCAAGGTTCTTATTGCTAAAACTGGCGTTGACGAAGTACCAAAAGTAACTGTATTTAATTCATAATCTAGAATCCTTCCTGTGTTTGGGTCCTCCCATAAAATTCTTTGATATTTGGATGGATGGACCAAAATCATCCGGTACATTTGCTTGATGTCCGCAGTCATTGCAATCTTGTACTTTCTCCAAATGAGTAAAGTGGAAAGCAATTTCGGTTGGATTGTATGCCCAACAAGTAATTGCTCATTCATACTTTTCGCTGACGCATCAAATACTACGCGGAGTTTCGTAACAGTACTTTCCTTAAACGCGGAGTGGTGTGGAATATAATATGTTTCAGTGCTTTAGCTCTATGTACTCATCCAAAAATTTTTTATACTCCTGTTCCAAATTTTTGTCAGCATTAAACTTTCTTTTCAAATAATAGAATCTTTTCAAAGCCATCTCTCTTGAGGGACCAAAATTAGGGCTTCTTCCACTACTAAATGGCAACTTAACTTGATATTGCCAATTTTTTAATCTGCAATGATATTTCCTAAAATCATTTTAACACTCTATCTCTTCTGGCTTGAGAATTTGTTTAACATCCACTTCTTCAGTTTCCCAGAATTTTCTAATTTGCTCATTTAAACTTTCGTTATCCGCACTGATGACTGAATACGTTTTCACATTAAGCACCGATGGTTCAGGGCTATCTCCCAACACTAAGCATCCAAGAGTTGTATTGACCGCAATTGGTGCTGTTGCCGGTCCTCTCTTAATGCCTTCCAATAATATACTTTGCTCCTAAGGGCATGGGCTTCCAATAACTTGGATCCGCTAAGTCCAAGTTTAATCGGCTTAACTTCGTGTGCTCCTGCTACTGCTCTATATTTTTTCTTCACAATATTTGCACCTTCTATTGCTAGGTCATTTACTAGCTATATGTTTGTATGAAAAGCAATTGAAACATCTTTCAGAAGATTCAACGCACTTTCTGCGATTTAAAGTATCCAATTTTAAAAAACCTTTGCACGTACCAACATAATGACTACCACTGCATGCAGGACATTTATTAGAGTTTAACACATGATATGTTTTTGTGAATTGAACTTGAGCTTTAACAGGAACTGAGTGTGACATGGATTCTAAAATTCTAAATCTTGTATTTAGAAATTTTTGAAAACGCTCAAAATCTGGCAATTGCTGAGTGTCTCCTAATTCTTCTTCCCGAAGTTTAAAAGTTGTATAAGGTAATTTCTGAACTAGTAAATGTACTAATATCGCACTCCAAGCTGACACGTCTACGTCTAAGGTCTTCAACTGTTAAATACATTCTTCAGTAGTGTCTACAAATAGTTTTATGGCTTTGCTATTTTCTACTGCCAACTTTGGTTGATTGATGAGCACCTTCAATTGTGTATTCACAAGTTATCTCTTGTTTTCGTAGCGTGTTTTGAGTTTCTCCCATGCTGGTAAGTAATCTTGTTTAGAGATGGGAACATGCTTTAACATTCTTCCAGCTTCTCCGGTAAGACATCCCTTTAAATGATGAAGCTTTTCTACTCCTGACAATTGGTGGTTGCTATGTATTATCGAAACGAAAAGATCATGAAAGAATCGCCAGGATGAATATTCACCATCAAATTTCGGCAAATTAATTCGTGGAAGATGTCCGTGATTATTATTTGTATATATTATAGTTGAAGCCTCTTGTGCTGGAATACCGACAGTCTCTTTGGGACTTTTTTCTATTAAACCATCTGTAAGTTCGGTTAGATAGTCGCTATATCTCAGTTCAATTTCTGTATATTTATCTTTGGTAAAATACTCATGGGTAAAATCCTTTTTGGATAAAGTTATAAGCTCTCTTAGCTTACTATCATTTTCGTCAAACTGTCCAATTATTTTTCAGCTCCGTAATTTTGCTTTGATAAAAACTGAAGGTTCTTCTTTCTAAGTTAGTCTTTTTGCCTCTTGTAATGGAATCCTTTACTTTTTCCGCGAGCAATCTTTGTTTAATACACAATTCCTCCATCGTATACACTCCCAAAATTGTATTAGAGACAAAAAACAGTTTATACGGTAAATCTAAGGGGAGGGGAAAGGAAAAACGGTACAGATAGGCTAGCCAAGTATTTGCATCAATGAAAAATATGTATACAGAGCCGTGTCCTGCAAATCCGGCTCGAAGGACCATAAAATGTTAGCATGTAAATAGGGCAGGTGAAGAAAATAGAAAATGCAAGGATTACTGACTCTGTACAATGATTTATTTCACGAATTCATCTCTCAACTTAAAAAAAAAACAATTCAATATAACAATTTATTTTTAGTAATTCGAATAATTCAATATATCAAAAAATAAAACTATGACTATAATGTAAATTGTAAAATGTAACCGTAAAATTCAACTACTGAAAGATTTATACGAGAATAGAATATAACCCGTTAATTCTGCATTTAAAATCACCTTGTTTGTAAAAGAAATTACCACTATTAATGGGTTTTTCTTTTTCACAATTACCAAGTTGAAATTTGTACAGAATTTTCACCGATTATATAACAATTCAAAGGATTTTTGAAATTGCAAAAGAAAAGCAAATTATGAAATTGGAAAATTGCGAAGTAAGGAATGCAATTACTTGTGTCCAATTTCATAAATTAAATTCATTAAACTTATAACCTTCAATTTGGTGAAATCTAATTCTCATAGTATTAATTATAAAGAAATTTCCACAAAATTGTCAAGGTAAAAAGATCAAGTTGGAAGCACAAAATTCTCAGTCAGAAGCTTTGCTATATGATCCCTTGGCACTTGCCGTGGGAAGAATTTTCCTGCGATAATACGATCGCTGACGTACGTGAGAATTTTGTGCTTTCAGACAACCTGCGATAAGAGTTTTGTGGGAATTTCAACGAATTTGTAATTACTTTGCTGAACTCTGCTAAAATTGTAACCTTCTATATGTGACTAGATAAAATATAAATATGTCAATAAAAGTTGCTCCTGGGTCAGTCGGACGGAGTATTTACGCAAATCAAGTTGTGTTTTACTTTTATCAAGTGATATTTTCGGATGCATAGGTATTGTACCTTAGCATCATATCATCAAAGTCATGGTTTTGTACTTTGGCTACCACGAACTTTCACAGCTCGGTAAAGGAACCGAGTGGAGATTAAACATTGGTGACCCCGACGTGATCAGGCGATCCGCTTGTATCACGATTCACGCAACAAATTTTGCTATTTGGATACATCCTCACTCCCACGTAATCCAGGCGATTCGCTTGTGAAACGTGGATCAACTGCATCATTCAGCAGCATTTCTGATCACATCATTACAACTGATCAATTCAGCAGTATTTCCGCATCAGCCGAAAAATACAAGACGTCACAATGGAGGATTTAGCAGCTCAACAAGAGCAAACCGGTATCAAAATCAAGGGCATCATAACTAACTACAAAAAGGATTCCTTATCTCGCAAGAACTCGGGATATAACCAAGAAAGATTAAGGCGCCTGCAAGAAGCCTGGGATACCTTTGAAACGACCGACAATGTTATAAGAACTCAATATGGCGATCAACTGCAGCACGATTATTTTATTAAAGATTATTATGAAGCTGTCAGAGAGATCAGTGAGGCATACTTCGAGGAATTCAAGAAAAATTTAACGATTCTTGAGCAGGAAGCATTAGAACTCCAAAGCCCCAGTGCCCAGTTGCTAAGAAAACCACTGATCAAGGTGAAAGGGCAGCAACGATTAATCCCCATATATCTCAAAAGGGCGTCGGCACAGCTGCAACCACAAAGGGAACAGCAACCAAACCTCAACCAGTTGATAGTTGACACAATTGCAGAGGCATCCAAGGTAATAAGGAAGCAAGCGGCAGTAGTCGGATCTTTGCAGCAATTTCTGACACGAATTAAGCAAAATGAGCAGCAATTCTCCAGGCAGGCTTACGAAGGGAAAATGTCGACTATTAACCACTATTGGTCGCAATTTGAGGCTTTTCATAATAAAATTTTGGAACTCACTGATGACCCATCCACTCATGGTTATGATTCCACTGGCTACTTCAACATAGAGGAGCAAGTGCAAGACACGTCAATTCATCTGTCAGAAAAGTTAGCCAACTTACCTTTAACCACAGTTCAAACATCCATGAGTTCGAATACAATGATGCAATTGCCAAAAATAACGTTACCGAAGTTCGATGGGGATTATTTGAAGTGGCGGCAATTTTACGACCTGTTCAATCAAATGGTCCATAACCAACCTTTCGGAAATTGCCAAAAGATGAGGTACTTAAAAACACATCTTTTAGGAGAGGCCGAAAAACTCATCCGTCATCTAAGTCTGTCGGATGAAAATTACACCGCCGCCTGGACCATGCTCAAAGATCGCTACGATAATCACAGGTTACTAGTCACTGCATTGTTGAACAAGCTGTTATCACAAGCCAACATAACCTCGGAAGACCCCGCTGCGATCAAGGCACTTCACGATACGACCCAGGAATGCCTACTTGGGTTAGAAAACCTTGGAATTGAGACCACCAATTGGGATCCTCTGCTAGTTCATTTATTGACGAGGAAGTTGGATAAAGCCACTCATGCATTATATGAGCAATCTTCATCAAAAGACTGCAGTCCATACAAAACTTCCTGGATTTTTTGGAGAAGCGATTTCAATCACTTGAAGCCCTAGGAAACAGGGCTAGATCTCCAGATAGGAATCAAAGAATCAGCAGCAAAATCATTTACTTCCATTGCCAAGGTACCAACAAAATGCCCTTCTTGTACGGAAAATCATCCACCCTTTGCATGTCAACGAGTTAACGTATTATTACAATCAAGAACCAGCGGCTTTTCTACTAGACTGGAAGCCTTCGTCTTGCCAAGGATAACGTCTCATCAACCGACGCAACCATTGGACACAACAAAGTGGTCCCTACCCCCCAATGTAAACCTAGCCGATCCGCAGTTCAACTGACTCGATGGCGTAGATTTTCTAATTGGAGCCGAAATCTACTTCCAAATCATGTCACTTGGCCAAATAAGGTTAGCACACAACCTGCCAACGTTACAGAACACTGTTTTTGGATGGGTGGTATCTGGCAAGATCGACGAGGAACCTCAATCAAGAGCAACATGTGGGATCTGCAGCGAAGATGAAAGAACCGAGGAGCAGTTAGAAAAATTCTGGAAACTAGAAGAAGTGAATACTTCGGATGATGAGGCCAGTATAACAGTGCCGGAGCAGAGGTGCGTGAACCACTTCAACCAAAACACAAAATGAACACCAGAAGGCAAATTTATAGTAAGGTTGCCATTTTCACAAAGTCCCAAAACACTAGGGGAATCAAGGGACATTGCCCTCAAAAGATTTTAATCATTAAAACGAAGACTAAATAAGCAAACTGCTATTAAGGCACAATATACCGAATTTACATACATAAGTTTGGAACACATGAAGCTAGTAAAGCCAGCGGAAATCATCAAACCACACTACTTCTTACCACACCATTGTGTGACGAAGCCAGACAGCAATACTACCAAACTCAGAGTGGTATTCGACGCATCGGAAAAATCGTCATCCAACATATCTCTAAACGATATCCTATACAAAGGGCCTACTATACAGGACGAGCTGTTTTCGCTTCAGATGACCGCGTTTTGTTTTCACAGCCGAAATTGAAAAAATGTATCGGCAAGTGGTTTTGCATGACGATGATCAAATGTACACCAGCTCATCCTGTGGAGAGACACTCCAGATCAACCTATAAGTTGCTACAAACTCAATACGGTTACATACGGGACAACATCAGCTCCATTCTTAGCCACAAAATGCTTACAATCACTGGCACACTCTACAAGGACAAATCTTCCATTAGGCTCAGAAATTCTCAGAAGAGACTTCTATGTGGATGATGTAATGACCGGTTCCAACAGTCTAACTGAAGCAAAGGAAATGCAACGGCAGCTAAAACAACTTCTTCAGTCACGAGGATTCCATCTTCGGAAATGGTTTGCAAATCACCCACAGTTGCTGCAAGGAATTGCAGAAAAAGACGTCGAACTGCATCTGGACTTCTCGGAAGCAAATGAGGGATACACAAAGACTCTTGGCTTGAGATGGCTTCCCAAATCAGACATTTTCTCTATAAACACAACATGGACTGATACCAAGAGAATAACGAAACGGTCAGTCCTAGCAGACATCGCACATATATTCGATCCTCTTGGATTTGTAAACTCGGTAACGGTCGTAGCAAAACTATTTATACAAAGGCTATGGACACTTAAACTCGACTGGGACGCAGCAATACCAATGGAAATGCACACTGACTGGCTTAAGTCTCGTGAAGGGGTTAAAAGGCTCAATGATATACAAATTCCGAGGCTCGTATTCTCATATCAAATCCCAAGATCAACACAACTGCATGCATTTTGCGACGCGTCCGAAAGGGCATATGGAACGGCAATCTACATGAGGTCAATATCCCTAGATGGAGTTATCATTGTGCGACTATTATGTGCAAAATCCAAGATAGCACCCTTAAAAACTGTGACACTTCCGCGCCTTGAATTATGCGCCGCAAAATTATCTACCGAGTTGGTTCAACGCGTCATAAAGGATTTAAGGACACAAACCGTAGAAACGTATTTTTGGACAGACTCTGAGACTTTTGTAGCCAACAGGGTCGCCAGCATACAACGATCATCGAATGCAGATCAATGGCGACACGTCAGGTCCGCTGATAATCCAGCTGATATGGTATCACGTAGAATTCTAGCTGAGAAGTTAGCAGATTGCAATCTTTGGTTCCATGGTCCCACTTTTCTCCATGGTTCAGACGGATTATGGCCATCTAAGTACTCAAAGATAAGCACTGAGTTAGAGAAAAAGAAATCCAAGGTGAAACTTAGTGCAACAACTGTATGGTCACCACTCACAAGTACTATCAACCACGGAAATTCATTCTTAAAACTGCAAAGAGTAATCGCATATATGCTGAGATTCATACACAACGCACGACAAGCTGATCACAATACAAGGCGCTGCCACTTCTTAAAACCGAAGAATTGAACAGGGCACTTGTCATCATATTGAAGGAAGTCCAACAAGAAGGGTTCATGGAAGACTTAAATCAATTGCGGAAAACCGGTTATATTGACAACGGAAGTTCCTTAAGCAGCTTGTCCCCTTTCCTCGATAAGGATGGAATTATCAGAGTAGGAGGACGATTAGAGAACTCAAGTTTACCATATGATGCTAAGCATCCTATATTGCTGCCCTACTATCACCCATTAACAAGGCTATTGATGACAGATATTCACATTAATAATCTACACTCTTTTCCTCAGTTACTACTTGCAATGACCCGTCAAAGATTCTGGCCAGTGAAGGGAAAGACAATCGCCAGATCAATCGTTCAGAACTGCATTCTGTGCAACAAGGTGAAACACAAATTGATGACACAACTCCAAGACCATTTGTTAAAGCTGGCGTGGATTTCTGCGGTCCAATTTCGACACATTGTAAATCGAGGGGAACGCGTCCTCAAAAATCCTATATTGCAGTCTTCTGCTGTTTCGCGACAAAAGCAGCTCACCTTGAAGTAGTCAGCGATCTAACAACAGACTTATTCGTTGACGCGCTTAAACGTTTCGTCGCAAGGCGAGGACACTGCCGGGATCTGTACTGTGACAATGTCACGAACTTTGTGGGAGCGAGAAACCAATTGTCTGAGCTACACGACATTTTATACGCCAACGAATCTCAAGAAAGGATCTCAACATTGTGCCACAAAAAGGGGATTGAGTTTCATTTCATTCCACCACGAGTTCCACACTTTGGTGGACTCTGGGAGGCTTCAGTAAAATCGGCCAAAAACTTATTTCAAGAATATGTTGCACCTGCCATTTTAACCTATGAAGAATTGTATACAGTAACATGTGAGATAGAGGCCATTCTAAACTCGAGGCCCATCACTCCAATGTCATCAAATCCTAATGACTTGAAGGCATTAACGCCAGGGCATTTTCTGATAGGAAAACCACTAACAGGCATCGTCGGTCCACACTCAAGCCTGCACAACCTGAAACTTGTACAAAGGTGGAAACTCGTATCCCAGATAAAAAATGAATTTTGGCGGCGATGATGGAATGAGTATTTGTGCGAATTGCAACATAGACACAAGTGGAAGCAGCCCTCTAAAAGCGCTTGTCCTGGGATGATGGTACTCATAAAAGAAGACAATCTACCTCCGTTAAAATGGCAACTTACAAGAATTACTGAGGTAATTAAGGGCAACGATGGCCTGGTAAGAGTGGCCGACGTTAAAACTAATTCAGGATTCTTGAGAAGACCCATACACAAGCTAGCACCTCTACCAGTCGAGAATCAGGACAATCAACAGTTGCCCCAACCTGCAGAAAGACCACAAAAACCACCAGGAAGAGGTGATAAAGATCATAGAGATCGAAGTGCAGAGTCCACCCCAGCCAAGAAAAGCCGCCCATCTACAAGTTCAGCTCTTACAGCGTTTTAATTACTTGTCTTATAATGCCTATACTAGGAAGTCCACCAGTTGAAGTATTACCATTCAAATCTCAACCCAGCATTTACTTTGAAAGCCTGGGGTCCACTCACTTGATCTCCAATGAATGGGACTTAGTCGTCTATTATGACATGAAGGGATACTGGCGAGAGCATTTGTCCATTAAGACTGGCATTAGTAAATTACACACCATATGTAATCTGCTAACTGACAAAACTTATTGCTCCCTTATCACAAGGCAGGCCGCATTGGTTCAGGAAGAATTCACCAACAACAATGAACTCTTGTCGGTAACCCATCGGAAGAGAGTGGCGCGAGCTCCATTAAATATCATCGGCAATATTGCTAGCTCTCTTTTTGTCACGCTCCACCATCATCTAGCTGTGAGACAATGAATGCCGAAGGCATTCCCAAATGGATTCAGTTATATAATCCTAATGAATGGATCTACTCAATGAAGTACAACAACGTTATTAACATTGTGTGCGGCACGAATGTGGTTCAGCGAAATCTGGAAGGCGCAGAAATTTTAAAAATTCAAGCTAATTGCGCAATTAAACAGGAGCTTATTACAATAAAAGCTCATCATGTTTTCCGCAGCGCTCTCCGATCATCATTCACACCAACTTTAAATTTGACGGATCTCCTGGATCAACTGGAAAGGCTATCAAGATCAGCTTGAACAAATACAACGGAGGATTCATGAACTGAAACAACAGCAGACACTGCCAAATAAGATCGAACCAATCGATGTACATCAGTTCACTTTGGGATACCTGGCACTCCTCTTAGGAACAGTCCTCGCTGTCATTCTACTCTACAGTTGGGCGAAACGCAAACTCAATCACCATCAGATGAAAAAACCGAAACCAGCACCTCGTCAAACTCTTCCTCAGCCTTTCAGAATCAACATCAACGAAGAAGAAAGTTGAACAAATAGTCCAACGCGGGGGAGGATGTCCAATTTCATAAATTAAATTCATTAAACTTGTAACCTTCAATTTTGTGAAATCTAATTCTCATAATATTAATTATAAAGAAATTTCCACAAAATTGTCAAGGTAAAAAGATCAAGTTGGAAGCATAAAATTCTCAGTCAGAAGCTTTGCTATATGATCCCTTGGCACTTGCCGTGGGAAGAATTTTCCTGCGATAATACGATCACTGACGTACGTGAGAATTTTGTGCTTTCAGACAACCTGCGATAAGAATTTTGTGGGAATTTCAACGAATTTGTAATTACTTTGCTGAACTCTGCTAAAATTGTAACCTTCTATATGTGACTAGATTAAATATAAAAATGTCAATAAAAGTTGCTCCTGGGTCAGTCGGACGGAGTATTTACACAAATCAAGTTGTGTTTTACTTTTATCAAGTGATATTTTCGGATGCATAGGTATTGTACCTAAGCATCACATCATCAAAGTCAAGGTTTTGTAGTTTGGTTACCACGAACTTTCACAGCTCGAAAAAGGAACCGAGTGGAGATTAAACAACTTGGCTAAATGACAACACAAATGATATTTGCGGAAAGAAAAAATAATAATAAAAAAAAAATAAAAAACAAAAAAGAAGAACGGTAGTCGCGAACTACGAAGACACAATAAGTATTAAACCTATTTGGAACAATGGAAAAATTTACCACAAAACGTGTGTTTCTCCACTTTATCCAAATTCAAACCTTTCGTTTCAGAGTACTACTCTATTCAACTGCCAGAAAAATAAGAGATCGTATGCTGATTTTCTCGGCCTTTTATAGCCCTTGGAGACCTATTAGATCGATTCCAGAAAATTCTTCAGCTTATCGATCTAACGATGTTTGCTACTTTTTCTAATTTTTGTCCATTCCTTTATAGACATTTGCATTGAATTAATTTGCGACGCTATAACTTACTTTTTCGTATTAAATTATTCCCTTTTATAGAAATTAAAAGGAAAATTTTACTCAATTTGACTCTAAATTGTAGTACTAGATTTCATGTCAGTTGAATTATCGATAACAATTGGAGAGTTTGCATTTTACGCCATTTTTTTTGCGGATTTTACGTGGAAAATTGTTAATTTACTAAATTACAATTTAGTTGATGTTCCACTTAAAATCTGCTAAAGTATCTAAGTCACTTATACAACAATTCAATCAACATCCAGTAAAACATTTTTGTGTAAAAAATTATGTTTTCGTTTCTCATGTTGTTGTTGTTGCCTTTTTGTTTACGTTTGTGCTTGGCGTTTGTACTGGATGTAATAATTGCTTTTAATTTGTACTTGAATTTTTATAATAACCTTTATTTATGCATTTTAGGTGGACCAGGAGGCATTATTAGGACAGATGGATGGACTTTTACTGCCTGTTGAGGATTCCCAGTGTACGGAAATATCAGGTAATTTTGTCTTATAATAAGAACTCTTTTCTTGGGGGTAAATTTGCTTTTCTTTCTTTTTCAGGTTTATTGGGATCAGGACGACGAGGAATATGTTCACTCCAACAAGGAGGTTGGTGGTAGTTGATTTGCCCTTAAGAGAGTCGTACTGGAAGGAGCAAATGAAGGGTCTACAGTGGAAACGGAGTACTTCACAGACCAAGGCCCCGAAAATCTTTGCTAAATAACACAAGCCAGCAATTGGACTACTATTACAGATATCGGACTTTCCGCCCTTTTGTTGAAGAGGGACAATCAGAGAGATCTTCCAAAGTACAGGGAAACGACCGGAATATAAAGACAGGTTGAATAAATAACAGAGGACGCGGGCAAGAGACGATTGACAATTTTTACGAACGAATCAAGAATGCCGTCGGCCCCCCAGAAGCCATCTGACAGAGCGGGTAGATGCTCAGCAATGGATACATCATCAAAAAAAAGGTATGCGGACTCGAAAGAAGTAGGAAAGTGGGCAACAAATCCGCAAAATAGTTGCCCATAGAAAAGGGGTTTGCTTGGAGTTTATAAATCTAAAGAATCGAGTTGGTTCAGACAACAATCATAAGACAGAAGCAATCACCAAATATAGATGAGAATGTGTCAACGGAGTCGAAACACATAAAAACAAATAGCGCAGGATAATGGGAAGATTTCGGAACCAAGGGAGGAAGACACCTCCTAACCAGCGTACCATCAGGGTCGGATAAGAACACAACATCCAAAGCTCTATCCCGCCTTATTGGTAACACCACAACATTGAACCAAACCATACGAAGCAAAAGAGTCAAGGAAGGACAAAACATGTTGAGGGGCAGTTACAAATGAGGGTAACAAACCATTGGCTTCCGAAGGCTCCCAACCGATGGCTGGAAGATTTAAATGACCTTAAAACACATTGTCATCTATGGGAAGTAGGTCATGAAAATATACAATCTTCTACTAGAGAACCTCAGGACGAAGAATAACAACTCGAGGTCTCAATTAAGCAAATAATAGTTTGACGAATAGAAAGAAAAAAAAGAAGCCTGGTGGAAAAGGATTAGCTTAATCCTTTTTAACGATTTATATTTGTGCAAGAAGTAAACAAACAAACCTTTTATCGAAATAAAAAGAAAAAAATTTTCCCTTCGCTCAGTCTCGAACCCCGGTCTCAACGTTAGTAATCCAATGTTACGTCAACTAAACCACTTGTTCAGTTGATTAACTTATTCGAGAATGAAATATAAGCAGATTTATTGCACTGATATGCACCAATTTAATTGCTTATATTGTATTTCACAAATGATTTTAATTTTAATCACACACACACAATTGGATACTAAATATAATTCAACTGTCTAAATTTCGTAACTTAATAATAATACAATTCACACCACTTGCACGAACATGATTTAACTACTTATGAATTCATTTATTAAATTTATAGTTCTTTGTAAATTTAGTTTGTACGATTCCGAATTTTGTATTTGATTTCAATTTTATTATTTGTATTCCGACACCTTCCTCAAAACGTTTTCGATTTCGACCTCACGTAGAACGACTGAAGACTGCCGTCCCTTCCCCTTTTTCTAATTTTCTAGCTCAAGTTATATCATTTTTAGACTCATTTTACCATATAAAGACATGTTTAATTTGCTTGTTGCAAATTTTTCCTTTTTTGGTAATGGAAAAGATCGTTATTCCCCTCTAATTGAGATAGAATTATAGTAAATATACCATTATTTCTTTCTATGATAAACTTGACGAAGAAAAGTGCAAAGAAAGAATCCTAATTGTCAATTCGGATTTGTCATATTTGTGACGTGTTGATATTGGGAAGAATATTTCGTGTGGATTCTACTTTTTTGTTTATTTGTCAAAAGGTGAGAAAGTATTTAAATTGTTTTATGTTTAATGTTTGTGATGTTGTGTTTAGTTGTGCTGAATGTTTGCATCAGTTAAAATCATTTTCGTGCTTATGGTGAGTTGTTTTTGTTTACTAACTACTGATTTTGTTCATATGTTTTGATTCGAACAAATCCAATAATATGTTGATTTCTATGTACATTTTAGGTTCAACAAGTTATGAGGAAATTATCAAGCGTACTGACATACTCTTCAACTATTAGATAAGTATTTTCAAATTATAAATAAAATTCCTGATCCTTTGTGGTAATTCTTCTTTCCAGATGTGCCATCAGGAGAATCTGATACGTGGAACTGAACACTGGTCTTAGACCGCAACCCGGTTACGTTGGCATTTCGGCATGTTTCCACTACGTATATCCCGCCCGGCTCTCCGTCTGGCGTTTATTATCTGGCCGCCGCACGAATCGACAAGATTACTGATGCTACGCTGCCTTTTAATGAACTTTTGCTTCTTGGTGACTTGAGCATGGCTACAGTTCACAAGGGTTACGGCTCTGCCGGCGACGGCATCAATGGCAATGCGGGCTAAGACTTGACTCAGTGCAACAGTATCGTGAATAATTCTACTGATTCCTGTGGTTAAATCATGAGAAGATAATTGGCGCCCATTGTTCCTGAAACCGGCCATCATACTGCGTTTAACATTACTTTCTGTTTTGATCCTGTAATTGTTAATTCTTATGGTTCCTTAAATTACTATTTTAACTTTAGAAAAGCTGATTTCTCTGTAAATTAACTAAACTAACTGATCTTTGACTTAGATTGGACAAATGTTCTTGAAGAACGCGACGTCTATACAGCAGTGCTTAATTTTTATGACAATTTAGCAGTTTCCTGTGCTTAATCTGTGCATATTTCTAAATTTAAAAGTAAGCGTATTTTCAACCTGTTTATGTAACTTACGCAAATTTGCGCAATAACTTTAGAGTCCTCATATCGTGTCTGCTTGAATAGAATTATGTATTCTTTGCGCAGAGGGCCTAGGCATATTTGAAGGTTCGTTAACTTGAAGCGTGATTATGATGGATATCCTTCCACGTTAAGCCTGGGGGACTTTCAGAGTGGTGTCCCTCTGGTTATTTCCAATCTCTTCGGTTTCTTTTTAAAATCTGCCTTTCTAGATAAGGACTGTGATCTTAGTGATAATAGACGTTAGAATTTAATTCAGTTGACGAAGTTCCCGTTGGCTTTTCTTCAACCTTAACATCTTAAAGCACATCTCGAATTTGGCCAATAGCCCCTCGAGTCGTCCGGATGGTATCCCTGCCTCCTTTCTGAAAGCACCCAGCGCGTCCCTTGTTTCTCTGATTTTTTTACATATCATGTTGCCAAAGCTTAGGGGATGCCCATTGATGCTAAAGCACAGCCTTGACGGGAAAGGAATTAAGGATGAGGGAAATGGGTTAGTGAAGGAGTTGTCAATGTATGATTTGAAGGTTTCGGGCTCATATGACGAGGGGAAAAAAAAGATGGTAAACTGTTCCACATTCGTGTTGTTCTGCTTAGAAAAAATTCCCGAAATTTGACAGTACGTCCAAATTTTACCTGGGGATTATAGGGGTGGGAGCTTCTTGGCCTTGTAGCTCTTGTATCGCGCGTTGTCATGTGTCTACAAGGAATCAGGTTAGCAATTTTGTTAGAACAATGGCCATGGAAATAGCGATAGAGGCAAAGAGTGAGAGGCAACTGAATTTCCGTCGATTGAGATTGAGGAATAGCCAATAAGTTTAATAGCTTTACGCTGGACTTTGTCTTACGCGGACAATGCGGTAAGTCCGGCTCGTGCCCAAATATGGGATTTATATTCAAGTCTAAGGCAAGGCCTAATGTGGGCCTTGTAGATCAGCTCGATTGACTTCTGTAACATTTTCACGTGAATTTATTACGGAATCAAAAGAGTACGCGAAATGAAGGGTACTGTTTTCGGCGAAACTATGAATAGGATTGAGAGTATGGGATAAAAGATCATTAATAAAAAGAGTAAATAAGGTTGGTGAAAGAACTGAACCCTGAGATTCACCGGCATTTATTTCGCACTAATCATAAAAAGCTCTGAATCCATTTAACGAGGTTAGGGTGCAGACCAAATGTTTGAAGTTTGGCTAAAAGGACAGCATGTCAGACTCTATCAAATCTTTTTGAAATATCAAGAGCCACGATTTCAGATTCACCAAAATTATGGAGACCGGTTGAGCGGCCAGTGCGAAAACCGTACTGGTAATTGTTTATAAGATGGTTATTTTCTAGATATTTTATCAACTGAGAGTAGATGAGTACTTCAAAAACTTTAGATATGATCGAAGTTAGTGCAATCGGTGTGTTGTAAGAGGGATCGCAGGCCCCTCCGATTTTGAGTGTCGGCTGCGCATGAGCAAGTTTCCATGCACTTGGAAACAGTTTCGTTGAATATGACAGGTAAAAAGTTTGCGCAGAGGTTTAGCCAAAGCAGAGGCACAGCATTTTAAAAACCAGGGGCGAGAAACCATCAGGCCCAGTAGCTTTGGACACGTAGAGCTTCGAAAGTATCCTAAAAACTTCCCGACTGAGAAAGTTTAGCGACTGTGCACTGTAATGGAGATTAAATTGGCTGCGGTGGATGCAAGTATGATTTGGCAACAAAATTAGTAGCAAACACATTGGCCTTGTCCAATGAGTCAGTAACAACATTCCCATTATAAATGAGTGATGGTGTTTTTATTTAACTTATCTAATCATTCTGGCATTTTTCCGGGACCCTGGAAGCATTTTTTATTCTTTTTCTACATAAAAAGGGTAATAAGTGCGACGTGTTGTGTTTCAGTTTTAGTGTAAACCTTTCCTTGATTCGTTTCAATGCGGTTTTATGAAGTGTAGATCCACCATAGCCAATTTATTAGAATTCTACCAGAATCAACCACAGATTCTCATTCACAGCAAAGATGAACCTTTATTTTTTTCCTTTAAAATTTCGTAAATTTCAAATCGATCTAAAATATAACAAATAAAGGCTCATCTTTGCTAAACGATCAAATAGATTTTAATTAAAATAGCCCTCTGTTAAAAATTAAACTGTAAAGTTAGCGTTCCTAAAAACAAAATCTGAGTGCAGCTTTGCAGAATAGAAGTTAGATGTTTTAGTTGCTTGATAATGCCCTAAAAAGGCGAAACATATGTCGCAGCTCATATTTAAAAAATAAAAGTTTTCTGTAGAACATAAAAACAAGTGCGGTTTAATTTCAAAAATGGTGAAAAAGTTGTTCTATCAAGTGCCTTCAAAATATTCAATTGAATTGATTATATAGCAGTCATTCGGTCACAAGACGAGAATTATGCTTAGACTCGTTGTCTTGCTGGAAGATCCACGTTCTAGCCAATTGCAATTTTGATACACTGAGTTGTTAATTATTCCTCCAAATCTCTAAATAATCTTGTTTATTCAGCGTGCTATCAATGAATACAAGAATATTTACACCTGACACCGCCAAACAGTCCCATACAATCTCCGAACGACCACCATGTTTAATGGTTCTTCATATGTGTTAAGTCAGGACTGTTTTGCCCTGCCTATAATTCTTTTAAATTAGCCTTCAACGCTGAGGTATAAACGGCACTTGAACCACTATACCAAGGCTATGAACTTGTTTTAGTTTCGCTGGTATAAACGGCACTTGAACCGAATACCAGATGACAATCAATTGTAAATACTCAGACTTCTGTAAAAAGAACCGATGTGAACCTTCAATTAAAACACTCCAAATACAATAAGACAACTGAACTTTTATTACTATTAAATCGAACTTAAATACAAAAATTATGCTAACATTAACAACAATAATTAACAATTGCTTAGTGCAACAAAGCTAAGTTCAATCGATATTCAAAATGTTTACAATGCAATATCATCAGAAATGAATTTCATACCAAACGTTGCATGAGGTTAATGACTCAGGCAAACATTCTTCGATGTGCAAGGTGTTACATTTCGTGAATGAATTGAGGTAAATGACATGAATAAAGCTTAGTATTACATATCTTGGCTATTGACCTACATTAAATGTATAAACGTATAAAATAACAATAAACGCTTACATGAGTATGTGGATTACAATTTATTAAGTCTAATTGATACTTGGGATGCTTAGATGCAGCATCTAACAATATGCTTTCGGTCTTTAAATTTCTCATTCTTTTCTCTTCTTATTTGTGCGGGCTTGTAGACCCCAAAAACTTCAAATTTGCTTTCGCCGGAAAATAAAATACTAAAATATCGCAATTTTCATAATTTTTTAATCGTTTTAGTTTAATCTCTTGTCTTTATTGACCTTTGAAATATATGGTTGTTTTAGGAACTCTTCTGTAGAACCGCTGAAGGGGACCGACGTAACGCCGTGTCTTGCTCCCCAAAATAAATTTGAATTCGGTTGCGAAAACAAATTAATAAATAAGTTTAGATAAGATTTTATTCTCTATTTAAAAGCACAGTCTGGTGAGTCTGTTCCATTTAATATCGTTTTTTCTCCATCCAACATTCAATGTTATCCGGCTGTTTTCGCGGTTTATATTAGAAATGATGTGCCACTCTCCCATCTCCCTCAATTCTCTTCTACTAATCAAGAATTTAATATGTCTGCATTAGATTTAAAATCATCGGCACATCAGTCACTTCTGCTTTTATGTCTGACACTATCAGTTCCTTCGATAAGCTGTCTTCCGATATCGATAAGATTTTGGAAATATCCCCCTCTTCTGAAATCGTTCTTCATGGCAATTTCAACGTCCACATGACGAAGTGACTTAGGCATTCTTCTACCCTAAGCCCGTCTGGAAGACACGTCGAGTTATTTAGTGAGTCCTATAATTTACATCAACTGGTTGAGTATCCGATTCGTGTTCCTGATACTTTGGGGCACAACGCGCATCTTTTGGGTCTATTTGTAATATCGCATCCAGATAAGAACTCGGTTTCGGTAACTGCAATTCTGGGCAATTCGGACCATTTCTCCGCTCAATTCTCCACCTCCCCTATGACCACCAAACGATAAGTGTGGTATTATAAAAATGCTGATTGGGCGGGACTTAATAAAAATCTCAGCGAGCTGGATTGGTCTGATTGCTTTTTATGAGAGACGTTAACAAAATCACCGATTATATATTAAACGTCCTATGGTTTGGAATGCATCGCTTTAAAACCATCAAACCAACTAACACCAATTGGTTCAATTATGACTGTTCCGCAGCCATTAAAAACAAGGGAGCAGCCTTCCACGCATATAAATTGTGCCTTTCAGAGGAATTGAGACGTATCTATAGAGATGTGCAGAATAATTGCAATTCAGTAATTAGTCAAAGTTCAATTTCGGCCAGAGCGTTAGACGGAAGGTATTTTCTACTCAAAGGGGCTTCTGGTCTCTAGTAAAAATCGTAAAGAACAATTTCACCTGTTCGTCAACACCACCACTCATTTATACTGGGGATGTTTTTCCTGACTCACTGGACAAGGCCAACCTGTTTGCTGCTAATTCGTACTTGCCACCTTCTTTGCAGCCACTTCCATCTCCAGCACAGTGCACTAGTAGGCAAAAGCCGCTACAATTTCGCACCCGGGAAGTTTTTAGAGTAGTTTCGAAACTCGACGTGCCCAAAGCTGCTGGGGCTGATGGTTACCCGGCCTTGGTTTTGAAATGCTGCGCCTCTGCTTTGGTTAAACCTCTGCGCGAACTTTTGCACCTGTCATATTCAACATTAATATTTCCAAGTACATGAAAACGTGCTTTTGTTCAGCCGTTATTTAGAAAAGGAGAGGCATGCGATCCCTCTAACAACAGACCAATTGCACTAACTTCAATCATATCTAAAGTTTTTGAATCACTCATCAACTCTCAGTTGATGAAATATCTAGAAAATAACCGTCTTATCAACGATTTCCAGTACGGTTTCCGCACTGGCCGCTCAACCGGAGACTAACTAACGGCTCTAACGGAGCGTTAGAATCGTTGTCTCCATAATTTTGGTGAGGCCGAAATCGTCGCTCTTGATATTTCAAAGGCTTTTGATAGAGTCTGGCATACTGCCCTCTTAGCCAAACTTCAAACATTTAGTCTGCATCCTACCATCGTTAAATGAGTAGTGAGGTTTTTGTCAGACCATTCAATCCGTGTAGTAATTGACGGAGTTACATCTGATTCCTAGGAATTAAATGCCGGTGTAACTCAGGGTTCAGTTCTTTCACCAACCTTATTTTTTCTTTTGATGAATGATCGTTTATCCCTTAGTTTCGTCGGCGTGAAAATGCTACAGAAGTCAATTAAGAACGAATGTTTAGATCATTAAACAATGACATTTCTATGGTCCTCGCTTGGGACAGAGCAAATCGTGTTAAATTTAATGCATCCAAGCACCCCCAACCCATTTCAGTCAACGGAGTGAATATACCCATTTCGGCCTCTCTAAGCTTCTTGGGTATTGAGATATCCAGCAATCTTAGCTGGACTGATCATATAATTGCAATCTATAAGTGCGATGAAATGCTTGTGTTTTCTACAAAGATGTATGAAATATTTCTCCCCAGCTGACATAGCGCTGATCTACAAGTCTCACATTAGGCCTTGCCTTAGACTTGAATAGAATTCCCATATTTGGGCAGGGGACGGCCACACCGCATAGTCCTATTCAACTTATTGGAGATTCCTCAATCTCTATTGGCCCTGACTCTCTGTAGCGTCGTCGACGGAATGTCGGTTGTCTCTCACTCTTCTATCGCTATTTCCATGCTAATTGTTCTAACGAAATTGCTAGCCTGATTCCTTGAAGACGCATGACAGCCAGCGATACAAGAGCTACAAGTCGCTCCCACCTCTATACTATCCTATGTTAAATTTGGACGTACCGTCAAAGTTCGGGAATCTTTTCTAGGCCGAACAAAACGATTATAGAGTTTACCATCTTCTGTTTTTCCCTCGTCATATGAGCCCGAAACTTTCAAACGGGGCGTACATCGACACCTCCTTCACTCAACCTCCTAACCCATTTCCCATTTCGCTCATCCTTAATTCCTTTCCTGCCAAGGCTTTAGCATCAAAGGGCATCCCATGAGCTTTGGCAATATCATTTATAAAAATAAATATAGTTATCATGTATAGTTCTTCTTGCTGCACTTGCACGTACTGACTTTTCACTGGCATTACTAATATTTCCCTATATTTTTACATCACTTGTTGCGGGATTTTCTTTCACTTTTTCACTTGTGCTTCTAAGTTTTATTTCAGATAGGTTTTGGGCCGTCCGGATCCCTCAAAATTGTTCACTGTTTTGAAGTTTTTAAATTTATCAAGGATTTTTTTCACCGAGTTATGGCTTCTTCGTTAAATTTCACGTACATTTTTACCTTTTGCTCTCAAGCTGACGATAATTTTATGTGTTTAAATTTCTTTCCTGATAATAAGTTTTTCAAATACTTGTCCCGATAACTTCACTAATTCAAATGAGAAAGTACCTTGAACCAGAATTGCTAGTCACTGCAATAAAACAGTACTAGGACTAGCAATTTTGGTTGAAAGCACCAATGAATATCACATTTGTATCTTAGAATATAAAACTAAGCAGGAATGGCGAATGAAACTAAGTAACCACCATCCAAGTTGTATTGGAAACCATTTGCGATTATGTGCGAAGTTCAGTGCAGGTGTAATTATTGAGATGGTAAGTAGCGGGGCATTACTATTAACCGTGACAGTAATTCAAAGTCACTAATTTATTTCCTATTTTTAATTAAAGTAATTATTGACATGATTTAAGACGGTATTATATCATCTATAATAAAAATATTATAATGATTTGAATAAATTTGAATCAATTTAAGAGTAAGCCCCCACAGAAAATGTTTTCTCAAACCGTTTGTGAAAATAAAGCATCTTGCTTTGACATCTGCAATATCGTAAATAAACAAATCTGTATCTTGATTTTGCAGACATTTGTTTTCAATTGATATTTTCGTAAATTTGTCTTATGATCGCTGAAAATTATTAACTGACTTTATAATTCACTATATACTTTATTTAAACTAGTTTCCAAAACTGAAAAAAGATTTTTCTCCGGGAAATTTATAGTTATTTATATAAGAAAGCACACTGCACTTCATTGCTTAAGTTTATAAATATCACTATATACTTTATTTAAACTAGTTTCCAAAACTGAAAAAAGATTTTTCTCCGGGAAATTTATAGTTATTTATATAAGAAAGCACACTGCACTTCATTGCTTAATTTTATAAATATCTACGAATTTCTCACAACTTCAAATTTTAAACAAAAACTTTCACAATATATACTACACTTATTATAGTCTTTAAGTCAATTAGCAATTTATATCACCTTTAAAAAACGTTTTAATTACGCATACACTTTGCATTTACAGCCAAATTAGTTTTCAGAAATAAGCTGCTATGGTTTCAGTCCATCTTTCTTTCTCTTAGATATTCGTTCTCACGTGGAAAAAACACGCTCATGTACACGATTCATACACAGTATCGTCATTCCTGTTTAGTTTTATATTCTAAGATTTAAATGCATTTATATTAATCATAAACAAATGAAGATTTAATTTTTGCTATTCCTCATTAGCCTTGGTATTTTTACTCCCTTGTTATTCTAACCGAAACATAGCATTACTAGCTGAACGCTCAGTTTTAATTAATCGATTCACACGTAAACAAGGTTAAAGCGTCCTAGGTTTTATTAAACGCTCGTCCAAGGACACTTATATAACAAAACTTCTCTATTGTTTTTTTTGTTTAGGCCTATTATAGACCACGATGGTGCTATTTAAAGGATATCAAATAGTTTTAAAAAAAAAAGTTGAACCGACTTCACAAAAAGCGCTAAAAAGCATAAAATAATTTTTAATTTTATATCTATTACGACAAACCAAACAACGACAACAAAAATATTTAATCGTCATTTCTTATGATCCCGTAAGCTGAAACGTTCAGGTAGTATTATGTATTATTTTCAATTGTGGTTCTGTAGTTGTTTTATTTGTTAAATTTGCACCGACTTCAAAATGTCGTAATAGATATAAAATTAAAAATTATTTTATGCTTTTTAGCGCTTTTTGTGAAGTCGGTTCAACTTTTTTTTTTTAAAACTATTTTATTTTTCACTTTTTAGTGTCTTCGACTATAGTCGCTATACAACGAAGAAAGAACCATCCAAATCGGTCCACGCGTTAAACGTTAATTATAACCCCCTACCCCACCGCCATTCCACTAAACTTTTTTTATCATGGTATCAATCAAGAAACATACTCTGCCGAACAGAAAAGAATCATCGAAATCGGTCCACGCATTACGAAGTTACTACCCCTCCCCCTCCCCCACCACCACCATAGGACCAAATTATTCTCCTATTAGCAATGGGGGATCACACTCTATACAACAGCAAAAGAACCATCCAAATTGGTCCACGCGTTACAAAGTTAGGTTCCACCCCCTTCTCCCACCCCAACTCCACCAACAATTTTTTTTCTCGTGGTATCAACCAGGGAGCATACTCTACCCAAAAGAAAAAGAAATATCCAAATCGGTCCACGCGTTACGAAGTTAGGCTACTCCTCTCCTCGCCCAACCCACCACCATGGGCCAAATTATTCTTCTATTAGCAATGGGCGATCACACTCTATACAACAGCAAAAGAACCATCCAAATCGGTCCACGTGTTACAAAGTTAGGTTCCACCCCCCCCCCCCCCCCACCAACATTTGTTTTCTCGTAGTATCAACCAAGCATCATATGCTACCCAATAGAAAAAGAATTATCCAAATCGGTCCACGCGTTACAAAGTTAGCCTACCCCTTCCCCCACCCTATTCCAATTTTTTTTCCTCTATTAGCAATGGGGAATCATACTCTGTACAACAAAAAAGAACGATCCAAATCGGAACACGCGTTACAAACTTAGGTTTCACCCCCACCCCCCAAAAAAAATTTTTTTTACATGGTACCAATCTGTTCGTTTGCACATCAAAAAAGTGGTAAAAAAGGATGTAATCACACAACGTTTCGTTCTGGATTAATTTAATCCTAAAATAGAAAAAAAATATTTGTACTCGCCGAGGTTCGAACTCACAACCTTCACTTCCACAGTCTCAGTCACTATCCACTGAACCAATTATGTTCCTTAAGAAGATAAGAAAGTAAATAAGAATATTCAATTGACATCAAATTGTACTTTAATTAACTCGCTAGAATTCAATATAAGTTTTTCACAAATTCAAAATGAATTAGATTTCAAATTCAATAAAAAAGGCACTCGAAAATTATTGATTTCAATTGTTTCTAGGTTCAAACTGCACCACAACACGAAATGTTTAGATTTCTTCACTCTTTTGATTTCGATAATGTTATTATAATATTTCAAATTTTGTATATAAAGCTTTCCGATTTCAAAGATGTAAATTAATGATTTCAATCCGAGCGGTTTCACGAGCGAACTTTGGATAGACTCTGTTTGAATTTTCAAAATCTGATCTTATTGTCTAACGGTTTTATTTCCCCAATTTTGCCATTAATTCTAGAATTTTTACCATATATGGAAGAAAGTTTGATTTAAAATCTTTAACTTCTCCTTTTTTGGTAATAGTTCTAGAATGTTTTCCCCTTTCAAATATATCTGTCTTGCTTGACAGTATTATTGTTTCATTTCATCAATTTTATAGAAAGCTCAATGTGGTGAAAAAACTCAGAACTTAACGAAGAAAAGAAAAAAAGAACGTCGAATGACAAGTCGTGTTGCTGTGCAAGTTTGTTTTGATATGTCTGGTAAGTAAACCTTTCTTTGAAAACTAATAAAAAGAAACAATAATATATTTCATATTTTGTGCAAGTTTTGTGACAGTGTACTAACTACGTTAACAATTGTAATTTGGTACGTGTTAATCTCATTTCTAACATTATTATTAATAAAGCTAACCTAACCTAACCTATACAAATTCTAATACAAATTTTATTCTTTTAGATTTCATTCTAAAATCATCGTTGGACTACAATTATCGGAGGAATTTAACGCCACATTTTAGATAAGTATTTTCTCTTATTTTCCCTAAACTAGATAATTTGTGGTATTTTTCTTCTAGGCCAATTATGGGATGATCCAAGTATGATGTAATCTTCCAGTACCGAACACAATCGGTGAACATACTCTACCCAACAAAAAAAAATCATCAAAATCGGTCGACGCGTTACGAAGTTATGCCCGGTCAGACATAAAAAAAATTAAAAAATTAAAAAAATAAATAAATAAAAAAAAATACGCGTCGAACTTAGAACCTCTGTGTTTTTGGGAAGTCGGTTAAAAAGTTTCCATAAAGGCGTCGATGGAAGAACAGAAGTCATCAGTAGCGAAGCTTAAAGCTGTAATAGAAATTTCTGCGCTAAAACAGGTTGAGGCTCTAGAATCAGCTTTTGGTATGAAAATTGAGAACATAGAGAAACAATTAAAAGAATTAAAAATTTCTGGTCATACGAATATTAAACAAGTTAAAATCGAAATGGAACAGTGAATGAAGAAAAATTTCAGAAAAATTAGGACTAAATTAGAGCGTCCAGAAACGACAGTTAGCGAGTTTATCTACAGATGTGACTATGAATAAAAGACTTCATCCTCTAACATTTGACGGTCAAACGCCCTGGGAGACATGCAGACTCCAGTTCGAGACCGCTGCAGCAATGAACTTTTGGCGTGACGAAGAAAAAACTACAGCTTTAATTTTGACACTTAGAGGCGTAGCCGCAGAATTTTTACAGACTATACCAGAAGAACAAAGGTACACTTCATCTTTAATACAAACCTTAGCATTGCGGTATGGCAACCAGCCCATACAAAAGGTTTACCGTGACCTGTTTTAAACCCGAAAAAAAATGTATGGGTAAATTTTCAAAATATTCCCGTTTGAAATGAAAAAATTCATTTTTCCCAAAATTTTAGTTTGGAAATCAATTTTTTTAAATCCATTAGCAGTAAATTACTTAAATTACACAGTCTTTAATAATATTGTGCTACCTGTCAACTGTTATATTAATAATGTTAATTTTATCGTAAACAAATTTAAAACTCCTATAGCTTGGAAGCGGGAAAGATAGACCTCCTCCCATATAATTTTTATTGTTGCTCACCTAGATCTATCAGTTACTTCATCATTGCACACTGTATATATATATATTGCACATTGCACACTGTGTATATAATATATATATATATATATATATATATATATATATATATATATATATATATATATAATATATCTATAACCCAAAATATGATGATTCCAGCTTACAATTTTTTTTATTAGACTGGGTTAGGGAGAGAGGACCCAACCCTGAGCACCGAGAAAGGGACAGTTTCAAAGATTTTTAGAAATGCTAGGAATAAAATAAAAGCGTGGGGCTTTTTGTCTGTTGTGTAGCCATACATATTTGTACTATTATTACGAATTTGACCGCCAATTTTCCCAAATCATTAACAGGCCGCTCACGGTCTGTGGGCGCTCAACAGCATTTTTTGCTGCAGCTTGGGGCGAAAAAAGTTCCTATGACGCCACGACGCAATATTTTATTGTTGAAAAATTTGTACTTACAGAACAAATACGGTTTTATAACATTTCATTTATTTTATTTTATTTCTAGTATCAAAAACAATTTTTTGAAATTGATTTTAACGGATACCCTAATTTATATCGATAGTTAACTGCACACGCTTTTTAACAATTTTTAGGATTTTGGATAAAACAACTCCTGCCATGTGTTTATTTGCAATCTAGCGTAAGCCGTAAGGTGTGCCAGAAACGCGATCAGATAAAATGCACCGGAAAAATCAGCTCTCGCTTATCATTTTTAGAGCAAAACTTCCTCCTTTGCTAGACGGTTAGAATACGTTCACACCAAATAAAGCAAAGCATGTTTTTTCGCTTTAACACACGATTTTGTTGTAAAGTAATTGATAAAGACTGTTTTGCTTTTTTGAATTGAACTCTAAAGAGCATTAACTTTTATTGTGAACTGCCGTTAGCATTTATTTTATAAATTCCCAGATAGAAAGCGTATGACGATCACAATATTCTGAAATTAAATACTGTCAAATTGACATCAAAATTTAAGCAAAAAGTAGATTAACAATTATTTCCAGCAATATAAGGTCCATATTCCGACCATATATTCTCACATACGTTGACCCATTAGTGCCGGAATATGTTGATCACATATTGCCGGTATATTGACGATTATTATTTCTAGAATAAAATAGCTGGTATAATGATAGAAAATGGACAGCAACATATACTGTCTTCTTATGACGGCATTTTGTTATCATTAATAGTCAGTATACTTTGCTGACAATAGACTGTCTTTTTAAAGGCATTAACTACTACTAGCTTAAATCGGGCAATAAAAGGTCAATTTTCTGACAAATAATTCTAAAAAATGAAAAATATGTCTTTTTGTCTCTAATTGAGCCACAGTTATATCAAACGCTCTCAAAATCGTATGAGGAAGTAATTAACTTTTTTTATGGGGAGTAAATATAACTTTCAAAAAATAGGTTTTTTTCTTCTACGTGGAAATATGGAAAACGTAAAAATGAGGAAGGTGTCGTGCTCAAAAAATAGTTTTAAAAAAAAGTTGAACTTAGTGAAGTCGAAAGCTCTAAAAACCACAAAATAATGTTTAATTTTATATCACTTTCACTTTGTTGTCTCTTCGGATATGCTGCTCAAAAAATTCTGCTCGATCGAGCAGATTTCTGTATCCTTTCTATTGAGTGCACTATCTTTAAAACTTTGTAAAGATAGTGCACTCAATAAAAAGGATACAGAAATCCGGCAACATGTTACGAAATAAGTCAAGGCCACTCCTTCATTCCCTCGCCTTAGATACAAAATTTTTTCCATGGCGCTAGTACGCCAACGCACAGCAAGAGAGAATCATCCAAATCGACATTTCTTACATTCATTTACCAACGAGGAAACGCACTTTGTACAACAAAATCAAAATCATCAAAATTGCTACACGCCTTATGAAGCTAGGTGCCGCCACTCCTCCCACTATAACCCTTAGCCACAATTTTTGTCATGATACAAATAGAGCAAGATACTCTGTTCAGAAATTAACGAATCATCTAAAGCGGTCTACGTGATACGAAGTTAGGCTCTACTCTTCCACATCCACCAATCCACTATTAAAATTTTAACATACTACCCTCACCTACCCCAACATCATACTCCATACAATCGCCGAATTAATAAGTTGGGCCCCGCCTCCTCTGCCACTTCACTCCAACCCATACATTTTATCGCGGTACTAACAAAGGAAAGTACTCTATATATCCGCCCCCACCCCATCCCCTACCGTAGGACCACATTTTTAGCATTATTAGTAAAGGGGGCCACCCTCTATACAACAAAAAAGAACCATCCAAATCGGTCCAGGACTACTTCTTGTTCTTTATTGGCCGTAGGGTAAGTTGGACTCATGTTTTTGAAATCAGAACACTCGAGAACTCTGTGCATCAGCATTTCAGCATTTTTATAATGCCAGACTAATCTGTTGGTGCTTTTTTGATTAGTCGTTATCAAAGAGGAGATGATGGGCTTGAAGTAGAAGAATGTCTGAGCCACTCTATGTTTAATACATTTAAGGGGGTCCTCTTCTCTCCAGGCCTGAAATTGAGTGGTTTTTTGGGGTATAAATTGCGAAGGATCTACTGAATACATTAAAAAAAAAAACTTTTTATTTCGAAGATACATGTTTTGACTTTTCAATTTTACTTTTGCAGACGAAAAGAAATAACTCTCGCGACCTTGAAACGTCATTGATGACATTGATGTTGAAACTGCATTTGTCCTGCTTAAGCAAAGTTGTGGCCAATTGGGTAATCTGTAATCTGAAAATTGATATTCTTTATAATCATAGTTACGTTGGCTATGTTTTCCCGAGACAGATTTTTTTTATTTCGCAATTTGTAAAAGTTATGCAACAATTCGTAAAAATTTCCAATTTTCACGTAATTTTTTGATCTATTAGAGGCTATAAAAATGGAACAAAATAAATTTTTGCAAAAAAATTATTGAAATCGGACCAATACTTTTATGAGAAGTCTTACTCAGCAGTTAAAAATCAGTACTTTCTAAATTATTTAGACAATGATGTTTAACTGGACAAGCGCCGTCGTGGCGCGCCGCGCTCAGTTTCTCGGAAACGGCCGGAGACGGGTACCTTTCTGTTCCCAGAAAAATGCAAAGAAGTGTGATTTTCACGAAATCCTTTCTGTGGCGTATTCTCAAATACATATAGATTGAAATTACAAACAAAAAAAACCGATTGTTTGAAACCGCGAGAGTAGAGGACCCCTTAAATAGTTATCAAGAACGATTTCAGAATGTGGAGATATTTCTCGAATTTTATCGATATCCGAAAACTGTTTATCAAAGGAAAACAGAATCAGCGAAAAACATATCCGGGCGGTCGACGGTATAAAGGAAGAAGTGAATGATGTGTCGCTGGAGTTTAAATCATAATTAAATTCTGGATTAGTAAATAGAGGAAGATGTGAAAAGGGGTACATCATTCTTAATGTAAGAGCGGAGCTTTGTGATAGCCAGGAATGCGATTTTGAATAATATAAAAATCAGAAATAGACTTAAGATTGAAAGATAATGTGTTATATATGAACCTGGCACTGCAGCTGAGTATGGAAAATTTAGTCGCGCGCCAAATTTAACATTTCCGAAGAAACTACCTTGCTAGCTATGCATTGTGCGCTCGTCTGGATAAATCTTAGGCCAAAACAAAAGAGAACATTTATGGAAATATATCCTCGGCTTAAGTGTGAGAGAACGTATCTACCAAACCTAGTGGTCAATATGTAGTGGAGGAAGTTAACGCACCCCTGAAGCTGCCGGTCGAATGACTTGCTGGAACTGTGGCGTAGCGGGACACTCCTTTAATTTCTGTCCCAGTGAGACCAGGAGACTCTTTTGTTACACCTGTGGTCAACCAGGAGTAGTTTCACCCAAGTGTTCAAGGTATAATCCGGAAAACGCCAGGGCGAGTGGTCGACACAGAGGACCCCACTCCCCGAAGATGATCAACAAGGCGACTTCGACAACCCCCTGATTCTCTCTGCCATAACTAGACACACCCAGACGGATCCCGCTCATAAAGAGTGCCTTTCAACTCGCACCAAACATCATCTCCTCTCTCGATGTACACTGTACAACTTCCTTCTTCGGTTAAGACGAACTTTCACCATTTAACACCACCTGACAGAACCAAACTCAACACGTTCATTGCTCAACTCCTTTCATTTACAGCTCTAGGTTTGGGAAAGACCCACCTAGAAGAGCATGTTATTGATACTGGGGTAAGGGGTAATTGAGCAGTCCAACAGTCCTTGAAATTCCCCAGTCGTACTTGTACATAAACCTGGGAAGGTCAGGCTCTGTTTGGACTCTCGCAAGGTGAACCTAGTTACTAAAAAAGACGCCTACGCCTACCCCTTACCCCACATCGACGGATTGCTTGGACGACTGCAGAACACTCACTTCATTTCGTCCATCGACTTGAAGGACGCCTTTTGGCAAATTCCTCTGAAACAGCGGTCAAGGGAGAAAACAGCGTTTACAGTGCCCGGCAGGCCGCTTTATCAATACACCGCCATGCCTTTTGGGTTGTGCAATGCCCCACAACGAACTTGTCGTTTTTGTTCCACTTAAAAACCCCAAATTGGGTGATATCATTCAAGAAATCTATTTGCGAACCAAATTATAGAAAAATAAAAAAGCGAGGATTTGTTAGGAATCGAACACGGGACCCCAATATTAAAGTTGTTTGCGAAACCAACTGGGAGTATAAAGCGAGAATATTATTATTCTTCATATAATTCGCACGAGAAATTGAAACTTTTGCTATAAGTACCAGACTCCGAACTGGCAAAAATCACCTTCTCCAGACCTCAGTCTACCTTCTTCATCCTTCCCGATACCTTCTAATTCCCGTCGAATTAATCCAGTTTCCACTCGTCAAAGTGAAAGCTAGGCCATATGCGCCAGCCACGAGACGAGATCCCGCCTTCCAGAACCTAAGTCAGTCTCATGTTCATTCGGAATCGTCTTCGCAAATACGTAAGTTGATGGATACTACGAATGAGTGCTTAGCTTCTCTTAAGGGCTTGCATGTTGATGTGAAGGAATGGACGCCAATTATAGTAACATTAGTAGTGCAACGTTTACCATTAGAGACGCGTAAGTTATGGGAGCAGACTTTAGGATCCACCCTTAATTTTCCATCTTTGGATAAGGTGAAAAGGCTGCGTTTAAAGAAAAGTCCAACTCTTATCAGTATTCGCGGACTAGGTCGAACAGATGTCATTAATTCGAATTACACAGTTCAAATTCATATGAGGTCCCTATATGACGTAGATTTTACGTTTAATTTTACCGCAATAGTTTTTAAAACCTTAACCGGTATGTTGCCTTCTACGAAAATCGAAGTCAGCCATTGGTCATATATCGAAGGACTCCCTCTCGCTGACCCAAGATTTCACGAACCCGGTTCTATTGATTTATTTTTAGGAGCAGACAATTATGCTCAGCTCGTCCAACCTTCGATAAAGACAGGTATCCGAAATTCACCCGTTGCACAACAAACGCGTTTAGGTTGGATATTATTCGGGACGGTCCCCTCCGCTAATGAAACCACTCTACAAGCAACAACCTGTGTTCTTAGCGCACATAGCCAAATTGATCTCAATGAGCAATTGAAAAGATTCTGGGAAATATAGGGGAATTCCTAACCCAAAAGATTAACCTCAGACGAAATAATGTGCGAGGCAATGTATCAGCAAACTCATTATCGCAATGCTGACGGTCGGTATGTGGTTAAGCTATCTTTGATTCCCGTGCCTAGCAGTGAAGTTAGGTTCGGAGAGTCACGTAATATTGCAATTCAGCGTTTTCAACACTAAGAAAGAAAATTCCGTTGTACCTCCGACTTATGTAAAGCCTATAGTGAATGTATAGAAGAGTATCTCAGTCTAAATCATGCGGAGAAAGTCCAACCCCCTCAAGAGGGCACCCCTACCCAATCTTATTGCTACCTATCCCACCATGCGATCCTGAAAGCTGATAGTAGTACCACGAAACGTCGAGTCGTGTTTGAGGCCTCATGTAAAACGTCAAACGGCTTTTCGTTAAATGATAGTTTGCTCGTAGGACCCCGTCTTCAACAGGACATATCCCGACTTCTCATAAAGGGGAGACTAAAACGCTTTGTTTTCTGTGCGGACATAGAAAAGATGTATCGCCAGATCTTGCTCTACCCAAATTCCGAATTTCAACGCATTGTGTGGCGAAAGAATCTTGACTCGCAAATAGAAGACCTGCGACTTCGAACGGTGACATTTGGTACTGCTAGTGCCCCCTTCCTCGCGATGCGCACTTAACATCAGCTGGCGGTAGACGAAGGGAAAAATACCCAAACGCTGCACAGGTTCTTCTAACAGACACTTACGTCGACGATATTTATACCGGTTCAGATAGTCTTAATGACGCCCTATCCTTGCAACAAGAAGTAATTTCAATGTTAAAGTCTGGTAACTTTCATCTTCATAAATGGTCTTCCAATTCTCCCGAATTGATGGAAAAGGTGGGACCTATAGCTCGAGCACCTAACTTGCACTCTATAAAGATATCCACAGATGATGTAGTAAATACCCTCGGACTCTTCCGGAATTCCACTCAAGATAGTTTCAGTTTCCGGATTCCAATGGATAAACCACATCCTACTTTCACTAAGAGACAAGTATTGCCATACATATCCCGTCTGTATGATCCCCTTGGCTGGTTGTCGCCGGTAATAATACGAGCTAAAATTTGTATCCAAGCTCTTTGGCAGTACGGCCTCTTTTGGGATGAACCGCTACCTTCCGAACTAGAAAATCAATGGATCAGTTATATAGAATCTCTGTCCGCCATTGAAAAAATCTCCATTCCCCGCTGGATCACTACTCACGCAACTTCAACTACCCAAGTTGACGGCTTTTGCGACGCCTCTGAGAGAGCTTACGCTGCTGTAGAGTATCTTCGTGTGGAGAATAGAGCAGGTACTCAAATATTTTTGATTACTGGCAAAACCAAAGTTGCCCCCGTAAAAACTGTAACCCTTCCCCGTCTCTGTAGTGCTCTTCTTTTGTCCGAGCTTCTCAAAGCTGTAAGAAATTATATCCCCTTTGAAAATTCCCACTTGCACACTTGGTCCGATTCGACCAAAGTTTTGTCTTGGTTACGTAAACCCCCCGAATACTTTTAAGACATTCGTTAGTAACCGAATCTGTTCAATACTAAACAACATTGCAGCTCCGAAATGGCGACACGTTCCCTCGTCCCAAAACCCGGCAGATTGTAGCAGTCGAGGCATATTCGGAGAAGAACTACTCGATCATCCTCTTTGGTTTGAAGGTCCCTCGAGGCTTAAAGTGAGCGAAGATCCTTGGCACCAACAACCCAAATAATTGAATGAAGACAGTAATTTTCCGTTAAAGGTTTCTTCAGTTGCCTTGATGATTCGTATCTTCTTTCAGTCTTAATGCGCTTTTCAAAGCTCAATCGGTTACTACGAGTAACTAGCTACTGTTTTCGATTTATTGATAAGTCGTCGTAAGAGAGAAAGAGCATGTAGCAATATTCCTCTATCCAGCAAGGAAATCGATCAAAGTAGGGCATTTTGGTGTAAAGTCATTCAAGAACTCTATTTTAAAGATGAGGTCAAGTTCTTATCGAAGAAACAACCACTTCATGGTCGTAGTAAGTTACTAAATTTGAATCCGTGGCTAGTTAGTGACCAACTTATTAGAGTAGGTGGTCGTCTTAGAAATTCTATCCTCTCCTTTGATGAACATCACCGCAATTGATGCTTACCTTCTTACGTCAGAATTAATGGATCTTGAGGTCTAGAAACTTAGTAAAGAAATGTTTTCATAAATGTGTGACTTGTTTTCGCTTGGGAAAGAAAAATCGATTCCAGATTGTGGCCCCCTGAGTAAACCATTCACCTTTGTAGGCGTCGACTACACCTAAATATTCGAGCAAGTAGATGTAGAGGTAATCGCGCGTTTAAGGGCTACATTGTTATTTTCATTTGTCTCTGTACTAAGGCGATATTTTTAGAAGTTGTCGGTGACCTGCGCACAGACTCATTTCTCGTATCGTTCAAAAGATTCACAGCCCGGCGTTTGCTGTGTTAAAGGGTATTCTCCGATAATGGGACGGATTTTGTAGGTACAAAATCTCAACTGTACAGAGAATTGAAAATCGTCCTCCAACAAGCCGAAAACGAAGCAGCAAAGGGCCTTAATACGGACGGCATCGACTGGAGTTTCATTCCCCCTTTCTCACCACAATTCGGCGGCCTCTGGGAGGCTGGGGTAAAGTCCCTTAAATTCCATTTCAAGCGAATAGCCGGAAATTCAACCTTTGTCTACGAAGATCTGGGCGTACTAACACCTGCACATTTTCTGATAGGTAGATCTATTATGTCCCCACCCGAAGAAAATCTCCTCGAATCAAACATACATACCCTAGATAGAAGGAAATATATTCAAAGAATTAGGCAAGAGTTCTGGAATAGATGGAGTGCCGAATATTTGTCCCGTCTTTAACAACGCCCGAAATGGTGCCGACAGGAAAGTAACGTACGTGTTGGGGACTTGGTCTTGCTCAACGACGAGCATCTCCCTCCTCTCAAATGGAAGTTGGGTCGTGTAATAAAAACGCATCCCGGCAAGGACTCTTTAGTTAGAGTGGTCACAATTAAAACTGCCACCTCCGAGGTCCAGCGAGCGATAACTAAGATCTGTGTTTTACCATGTAATGACCCTTCAAAACTTGAAGAGGTAGATGGTGTGAAATCAATTTCTTAATAACTTTCAACTCTGGCAAATGAACTCAACAAAAAGTATTTACAATTTTGAACTTTATTAATAATTGAAATGAAATGAATTCCTGTATTCTTTGCTCCTTCCTGTTTTTCCTGCCAAACACAAGTACGCTACAAGATGTCACCCTCCACCACTGACACCTGTAATTAGGAAGATGATTCGATGCTGACCTGAGGCCACCCAAACTGATGCGAAGGTTAATTTAACACAACCCAGAGGAACCTTACATCCTGCGATGACATCAACATTTGTATGGGTCAGGAACTGCCTCATATAAGCCTATCAACGCCTACTAACGCTTTCATTTGTTGAAATCCGAGATTTCAAGGGGCCCTATATGTTGGATATTACATCGATCACATAACACTCATCTCATCACAATCGACCAGATCGTCTCTGATGGAGAAATTTGGAGTTACTCCTCACTCAATCGACTACGTCATTTTTTGGGCATCAATTACTGATCATAACGGATGGATGTTTCATCTCTCTGAGGATCCAAAAACTCTTATCAGTAGCAGCACAGGCAGAAGCGTATCAGCAACCGAGCGATAAACAGTCAATTTTAGTTCCGGCGTTAAATTAAAATAAACGAATTTTTTATTCAATAGTGTTTGGTGATTCCCTTACTTCAACCCCAGAGTACAGTCCATCAACAACAGCGTTCATGTTCAAAAAGCTCAATCCAGCGCAGCGCAACCACAGCATTACTGAATTGGAATGCTATGCGGCTGTGCTTTCGAGCTTACGTTGAAGGACATCCATTCACCATCATTACCGACCATGGCAGTCTGAAGTGGTTGATGAGTGACTCGGATCTCTCCGGACGATTGGCTCGGTGGAGTTTAAAGCTGAAAGCTTTTCTTGGCGAAAGAGTCTCGCTGTTAAGCGATAACATTTTTAACATTTTGCGCCATCACATCAAATTTTTAAATTTTCTGTTTGTGGCAGATATTTCAACAAGGCCTGTAAATTTGACTTAGGGTGCTTACTTCTAATAGCTCGCAAACAAATTGAGGCTCATATATCATTACGTGCAGGAAATATCGGTGTATCGGCAGGGAACAAGTATCATTACTTGCTGAAGGGGTAAGCACCGAATTCCTTACATCATTGTAGTTGGTTTCGGTTCACTTCTGGGATATTTGGAGAATCAACTGGAAGCACTGCTAGTACTGTTATGGCCAATGCAAGATGTCGTCGCGAGTGTCTAGTCGGTGGTAACAAGTAGGTGACGGTATACGCCCAGTATGTAGTAAGACTGTCATTCAAGCAATAAGTAGTTACTTTACGTAAGTAGAGTTTAACATTTAAAAGAGAACATAATTTTTGAATTAAACAAAATAAAATTAAATTAAAATAAGCAAAAAGAGATGAACTACATTGGACAGTAGTGTCACAAAAATATAACTCGTATTAATTCGTATCTAAAGTATTTCGAGAGGCTTTAAGTTGATTTTTGTCAAAAGAAATCTGTTTAGAACTTTCTACCAATATTTTCATAAAGAGGTTTCATATTTTCAATCTTACAGTTCTATTGCGTACGTAGCAGATCACAATCGATGAACTTAGTTCGGCAAATTTTTTTTCGGTTCAGTACAACTAATATATATACCTGAAATTGTATTTAACTATTGACTAAGTTATATCCAATAGTGAATCTTTAAGAAAAAGCAATTAGTTTGTTAATGTACTAATTTCCTAATAACGAATCATGTAAATGATTGGGATTTGGGGTATCGATCGAATATTCCGGGCAATTAGGTGGTGCATATAACGACATCAATGTTGTTGGGCAGTAATATTTAGGAAGGAGTAGTGAAATTTTTAAAAACTGTTGCGATTTCATATGGGACAATTTTGTACGATTTTTTTTTGCTGTTGTCATATGCGTGTTCTAAAACCAAAAAAAGAACTCGCGTACCTCGTGCACGACTTACTTACGCCACGGAGCTATGGATGTTGGCTTATTGTGCGCCAGGGAATAATGAAACGAAAAGAAAAAGTAAACTAATAGTTTGAGAGTTAGTTATTTAGGTTAACTACCCCTCAAACTATTAGTTTATTTTTTCTTTTCGTTAAAAGCAGATATTTTTATATGACTTCGATTGCCCTAAATACTTCCAGGTTAATTAAGAGTAAGAGATAGTCTGTATCATTATATGGTCAGATTGTGGCTAATAATTACCGTGGTAACCGTAAGATAAATTTATTAGAGGAATTAGCTTGTTGAAAATAAACTGTAAGGAAATTTTTTTATAAACGAGCTAGGACGTGCTGCCAGCTAGCGCGTGCCACTTAAACATCTCGCGGCAACTTCACGTTGCACATATACCGCGCATACATTACATCTACATCACGAGATCTAAATTGTGGACTATGTATTGAAGGTTTAAGGTGTAGAGAATTTCTTCTTATAATTTGATTGTCTTCTGTTCGTATGATGGGAGGATCTTGGGGTTGTATGTTTGTTTAAAATCTTTGCGGGCTCCCAAATCTTACCTTTTTGTACAAGAACGTTATCACCTTTATAAAATGTCACTTCACGCCTGTTTGGGATCTTTCGATCATGATACCTTTTATAGCGTAACTGATTTTTCTCAAGCTCGAAGTGTATATTTTCTGCTACCTTAAATTTGAGTCGATCAGGCTTTATGGGGAGTTGTGGCCGTAATATTCGACTCATGAGAAGCTGTGATAGAGTATAGGAAAAGCCTGTTATAGGCGAATTTCGGTATGCTAATAGTGTGCTATTCATATCTTTATTGTCTTCAAGACACCTTCTTTGGCTATACCCACTGCTTTTTCTGCTAGGCCATTCGACCGCGGATACCTTGGACTTGTTGTGGTTAAAGTAAAATTCCATTCCTTTGCAAAGCTCTTAAACTCTGTTCTTGAACGTATTGGGAGTGCCATGAGTCGAGAAAGTGTCTTTTAGGTCTTTTACTTTACTTTTTCCGACATAAACTTTTTACTTTAATCCACTTTGAGTAGCAGTCCACTAACACAACATAGGACTTTATTCCATACTCAAAGATATCACAACCGACTTTGTTGAACGGTAATTTCGTTGTTTCATGCGGAATTAGAGGAGACTTTGGATTTGAATATTGGTATTTCTGACATATTTTACATTTCATTAAAAAATCTTCGATATCTTGAGCGGCTTGCTTTGTTCTTGTTATACCTAAATGTCCGTCATGTAATTTGTTTAAAATTTCTTTTCGCAAAGACTGAGGGATTATAATTCTATCTTGGAACAATAACATATCATTTTCGAAATAAATCTCGTTTCTTATGTGTCAGTATCGTTTTAAATATGATTAAAAATGCTTAGGTGCTCTAGGTCACCCATTTTTATATGCTATCAACATAATCATGTCTGGGTCTCCTTTCAACGCCTCTTTAATGTCTTTAATTCTATTATCATTAACATTTACAGAGCGGACTGTGCAGTTAAGTTCACTATCAGCTTTATTACAGTTTTCTTTAATTTATGCTCTTGACAGAGTATCTGATATGAAAAGACATTTTCCTGGTATGTATTTAATAACTAAATCATATTTAAACATTTTGATTTTAATCCTCTGTAATCTGTTGAAGTGTACCTCACTGACAAACTTGTTAAAAATAGCTACTAAGGGCTTGTGGCAGAGATGTCAGACGGTATGGAGCAAAAGTCGCCGAGCCGTGGCGCTGAAGTCGCCCAAAGTCGTCGCACTATTATTTGAAATCGCCCAAAAATCGCCTTTTAATTTTATAACAATTAAGTCTTTCAAATTGTTGTTTGTACAACTTTAATGTAATATTTATTACAGTAATCTTATCAACAGATACAAGTAACACAAATTTAAAATTGTGGTAGAGGTGTCGTGAAAAACGAAAAATACCCTAAGGTATTTAATAATGGAACTGACTATTTGCACTTACGTGAATTTTTTAATTCGGGAAAGTTCCGCTTTTACCTACTTTTATTATGTACTACTTGACAAATATATATTTATGACGTACATAAATACACGTAAGTACACGACAATACACGTAAGTGCAAATAGTCACAAACTTTAATAATTCACCCAGTCGCTTCCAACTATTTATTACGCACATTTTATTCTTTTAGGAATTAATATATACAAAGGATAGCAAAGGGTGTTTTCGAGTTTGCTTCGGAGTTAATGTCAAATGAGCAGGGGCACTCATGACCCCAGGAGCCATATTTGCTTGAGTTTTCACTCACAAAGGCGGTGGTGTAATTAAATTTGGCAAGGAGTTAGTAGATGAAAACTTTATTATTGAAGTGTTTACTGATTTGAAAATAAATTAGTTAGGTAGTGTTTTAACAATATTTAATGTGGTGAAAAGCCGTAATAAAAACTACAAATTTTAGTGAAAAAGCTGCTTTTAAATTGCAACTTTAAACACATATCTCCAGAAGTTTAAAAATTGCACCAAAACCCCCATATAAAGATTTTTTCTTCAGCCTGTCCTGTACTGTTCTTCTTGTGTTCGTGCAAACTCACACATTTTAGAACAGGCTACGGAAATCTCTGCTGTTAGGCCACTCCATTTAGTTACTTACTCGTAGGTTTGAGCGAAAAAATTCCATTGCGATAAACGTCAGTTTGGACTCGTTCGGAGTTCAGTAAAAAGTTATTCGCACAAAATTAGAATTTGAGATGACTCGACAGCAAACATTTTTCTATTGTCATGTCGGTTATGTGATTTCGATTAGCCAATATGAACTGTTGCTGTAGACTGCCGTGCATTCTAATTCAGCCTATAGACCAAAAGCGCCCAGCAAGAATTAAAAAATCGCCCAAAAGCGCTCAGCAAGAATTAAAAAATGGCCCAAAAAGTGCCTAGTTTTAAGTACCGAAAGGTGTACTAAACGTGCATAAATTACTGCTTTCTTGATCTAGCTGGATTTGCCAGAAGCCTTCTATTAGATCGAGTACTGTTAAATACTCCATGCCTTTTAATTTTGCGGATACATCTTCTAGTCGCGGAATTTCAAAGGGTTCTTTTAGAACATAACTAACTCCCAGGATCTAAACACAAACGGACACTTTTGTCGGGTTTTTCGATGATCACCAAATTGTGCACCCAATTCGTAGGATGTTCCGCTTTACTTATCAATGTCTTCTAATTTAGATTTTACTTTACCTTTTATCGCGAGGGGAATACGGCGTGATTGGTTTAGCTACAGGAGGGGCTTCTGGTTTGAGAAATATTTTACATTTCTGCGGGAGGCAACCAAGACCTTTAAAGGTAACCTTGTACTTGTCCAAAACACATTTTTATTTTCCGGTAGAAGGCTAAAATCTTGATTGATTTCATCAATTCGTTTTGAATTTAATTAAAGACACATTCCCAAACCCAAGATCGGAGTCGATATCACATCTGCCACTATAAATGTATCTTTCTGTTGCTCGTTTTTAAAACTTACTTCAAGATCCGGAACACCTAAAACCGTAAGTCTATGTCCACCATATGAAATTAAATAAACAGATGTAGGCTTTAGTTTCTTCAGTTTTTCGAAATATTTTTTAAATATGACAAGCGGCAAAATAGTGACATCAGATTCCGTGGCTATCTTACAATTAATTTCCTGATTTTCAATATTTAGCTTTTTGAACCAAGCGTGGTTAACACTGTTCACTGATTTAATTTTAATAGTATCAATTACAATATTACTCACATCGTCACTATCATACTCCTCACCACAAGATTTCCTATCTCATCAACCTTATTCCTGTAATTAATATTACTTTGGTTCTTCTTTGTTGTGCAAACGTATGAAAAATGATTTAATTTTCCACATTTGTGACAGTTCTTTCCATATGCAGGGCACGCGTTCAGTTTATGAGTTGATTTACAATTCCTGCAATTTTTGATCATCCGTGTCTCTCGACCTTTCTATGAATTATTGTTTACATTTGATTAACTCGGTTTACCAAATTTATATTTTGCATTTGAACGACTGACCGCCAAAACCTCTTGCGATTGCTGTACTTCTTTTGCGTGTGCGTGAGTTGCTTCCGCTATTCGACAAATTTCGATGGCTTCAGTAAGAGTAAGATCTGCCGTTCGTAGTAACCACTCTTGTAAATCCGCATTGCAGATTCCCAATACAATTCTTTCACGTACCATTTGGCCTGTTATTGGTTCACTTGTGCTAGTAAATTTACATTTTTTCGATTGATTGGAAATATCAGTCAAAAAGTTGTCGAAAGTTTCCCCGGCTTGTTGCTTCCTGGACAACAACATCGCAACCTTCACTTCTCCTGTTAAATTCTCACCTTTTGGGCAGCTTTGATAAATATATCAAACTTTAGGGCTCTGAGCTAATATTTCTCTCGAACGTCATTGGCGCTGGAGCTCTTAATGATCTCGTGCAGTCCATTTTACTTTCTTTGCAGAAATGCTGTAGGTTTAACCAGTTGCAGCAAAGATTAATTAAGTTTTTGAATTTCCTTTAAGTCAAGCTAATTCGCGTATTCCGTTTGCGCCATGTGATATTTTAAAATTTAATTTAATTGAAAAGACAAGCGGATACTCTACTTAATACTTTATTAAATGTCTATACTGCTCGAGTTACATTTTTAGACTGACTTATCTGTGATTCTAACTGTCTGTGATACTAGAGTAATACATTGTTTGTATGAGAGTACGTTATCTACGATAGTAGTTGCTATTTAATTATATTTGTCAACTATAGTTATAATATATTTAAGTGCGTCAGGTGAAGCTATTCATTATATAACACCTCAGGATTCAGTTCTTTCACCAACCTTATTTCTTCTTCTTATTAATGATCTTTTATTCCTTACTCTCAATCCTATTCATAGATTCGCCGGCGACAGCACCCTTTCGTGTACTCTTTTGATTCTGTAATGAATTCTCATGGAAATGCTACAGAGGTCAATCGAGAATGCATTGTTAGATCATTAAATAACGACATTTCTATGGTCCTCGCTTGGGCAGAGCAAATCGTGTCTCGTTTAATGCATCAAAAACTCAATGCTGTTTAAAGTACCTTAAAAAACGCCCAGTTCACGCCCAACCCATTTCAGTCGAAGGAGTGTATATACCCTCCCTAAACATCTTGGGTATTGAGATATCCAGCAATATTAGCTGGGCTGATCATATATTTGCAATCGCTTTTTGGGTTTCCTACAAATATTTCAACTCACCTGACTTAGCGCCGATCCAGAAGTCCCACATTGAGCCTAGACTTGAATATAATTCCCATAACTGAGCAGGGGCCGAACACACCGCATTGTCCGCGTTAGACAAAGTCCAGCGTAAGACTACTAAAGTTATTAGCAATTCCTCAATCTCTGAGGGCCTTGACTCATTGGAGCATCGACGGAAATTCGGTTGCCTCTCACTCTTTTATCGCTATTTCCATGACCATTATTCTAACAAAATTTCTAGTCTGATTCCTTGCAGACACATTACAACGCGTGATACAAGCTCCCACCCCTATATTCTCTCAAATTTGGACGTACTGTCAAATTTTGGGAATCTTTTCTAAGCAAAACCACACGAATGTGGAACAGTTTAACATATTCTGTTTTTCCCTCGTCATATGAGCCCGAAACTTTTAAACGGGGCGTGCATTGATACCGCCTTCACTCAACAACCTAACCCATTTCCCTCATCCTTAATTCATTTCCTGCCAAGGCTGTGCTTTGGCATCACAGGGCATCCCCTGAGCTTTGGCAACATCATATATAAAAAAAAGTTACTCATCTTTTGCTTCTAAGATGTTGAGTCCGTTGATTTTGTATGGGTGTGAAGTTTTTATTAAATTGGATTCGTTGTCAGTTCGTTAGCTGAATTTGACTTTCAATTCCGCTGTGCGGTATATTTTTGGACTACTGTTAAATCTGTTTTGTACTGGATTAGATGGACTGTTGCTTCAAATTCCGAACAAAAATGTTTCTACGCAATTTAATAATAACTAAGGAGCCATCTTATTTGTATTGCAAACTGGAATTCACTCAGTCTAGTAGAATATTATCACTTAATTTTCCGTGTTAGTCCGCTCAACCTATTTAACGCCAATTTTTCGTTCAATTGCCGTAATTTTCAAGAATATTTGAATTTTTGAATATTTAAAATTTACATAGAATTGAAGAAATTTAGACGTTGAAGCCGTTGGGTAAATTTATTAATTTTGTCTATTCTTCATAATTAGTGCTTATTTTAAAAGTAGCCTCTTTCTTAATCAGTTCATATACTTAGATTTAAGATATACATGATGTTTCATATCTGGTGTGCCAAAATGGACGGGGTGATAGATCTCACCTAGCCAAACAAAAAATTGCATGGCAGGGGGACGGAAATCTCAACCGTTTGAAAGTTGATTCATAAATTTGCAATTTTCATAATTTGCAGAACTGCGCTTTATTTTTATCTTTTGATATACTCAACGCAGAGACATCAAACAAACGCCAAAAAACTACGATCCCCATCTTAGAAAAATTATCAACAATGTTGATCTAACTTCTACACTGCAGTCACTACCAAAATTGAAAAAATGTTTTGCGATTACCCAAAATTCAACATTTTCCTAAAATTCATGTAATTAAATAGCTGCCGTTTATTTTTAAAAAACCGCGTCCATAAAAATCCCTGACTACCTAATTATTTTATTGCACTTTAGGAAGGAAATTTGTCAAAAAAAACTATATATTTTAAGAGAGAGGATCGAGCTTTCGTTTAGTGTTCGCAGCTTACCAATTTTAATTGCTTTTAATTAAAAGTTATAATAAGGTAAGTGTAATTTATTTTATTGTCATTATTAGTTTGTGTTAGCCAATGTTCTCACCCAAGTATCTTAGTGTTCTGTTACTAATGCCTGATAGAAATTTTGCTATTAAAAGGGATTGTCGAAAAATAAATCAATAACTACGGGTGTGTTAAAGCTAAAAGTATAACAAATTGGCAGTATTTACTTTTGAGGGATACGCAGATGTAAATTACATTTATTGTGTAGTAGACGGAAATGAAAAATCGGAAAAATGGAATATGAAAGAAGATTCTCTAATCGACGTGCACTCCAAAGAGTGTTATTTTCGTGAATATGCCAAAGGTTAAGAGAAACCGGAAGTGTAACTTCAGACAATACGGCATTGCGAATTGACTGAGAAACGGCAACGGCGCTGGTGCCCCAGGAGAAAGGGTAATGGAGTATCATGTGCATGGTCTAGGTTCAAGACCAGCTCGCTCAATGGTTCTTTTTAACTCCTATTCCTACAAAGTGGTGTCAGAAGTGGGATGGAGAAGATCTCATACGACGTAGCCTCAAATCGGTAAATAAAAGACGGACATATGGGGGCAGATGTCATTTCAGGACGGCCGACTTGTAGGATCAAGGCTTCTCTTTGGAACGGAGAATCGGCAACGGCGCTGTTAGCCCAGTGGTTAGGGTAATGGAGTATCATGCTCATGATCTCGGTTTAAGACCAGCTCGCCCAATGGTCCTTTTTAACTCCTATTCTCAGATTCCTACATTCATATTATCATATCCCAGCCCAAGGATTACTTGAAGGATATTCCTAGAGAAGATTGCAATTTAATATTTGGATTCTGGAATGCAACATGGAGAACGAGGCGTTTTCGGGCGGAATTCTTAGCACAACTGGACCTCCTTTCAGCCCAAGTTCTGAATCAATGTATGGGCTGGTATCATCGACAGCCATTTAATAGGACCATTTATTTATAAGTGCTTAATAGCCAAATTAATGCGAATTTTTTGGTGAATACACTTCTAGATCTACTAGAGGAAATCGCTATGGACAATCCTAGGTAGGGATAGGAATCGAAAGCAAAAATATCCATACTTGGTATTGCAATGTAAAGGAATGTTGCGATACCGGAGTATCGATAAATTGAAAAAGACTTATCGATAGTTGAAAGTATCGGTATTCAAAATATTATATTTATAGAATTTAATATAAAATATTGAATTATTAAATAACCATAAATTCGGAGACGGAGTTGCATCAATTGTTGAGTGGCACGATCACCACGCCTGAATGCAGGTAATGAGTTGAAGTCAGCGTTCGAAGAACAAAAAACATCGATTGAAGGTTCCGTAAATGAGTTGAAGGAACGGACAACAGCGAGGGAAGGTTCCGTAAATGAGTTAAAATTAGCAATGGAAGAACAGAAGTCATCGGTAACGGAACTGAAAGCCTCGGTTGAAGAAGTGAAAGCTGAAATAGAAATTTCTGCGCGAAAACAGGTTGAGGCTTTAGAATCAGCAGTTGATACGAATGTTAGGTAATTAAATGAAGAGACACTCGGCCATTAACCCCAACACCTTGATCGCGATTTACCCGAATTTCGCAATAGTTCGGAAGTTCAATGAAAAATATCCAAAGGAAAGTATAAATGCAAAATGCAGCTTTGGACGTGCTTTCGCAACCATACAAGCATTATAAATACAAAACGCAGCTTTAAATGTTTCACGTGCTTTCGCAATCACATGGAATTTGCTTCACCAAAGTAGAACAAGTAAACAAGAACTTTACTTTGAGCAAGCTTTTCCGATGGCGAAAGCGCGTGAATGTGCTTAGGTGATTATTGGCACACGATCGATTTGAGGTCTTGGGGGTCGTGAAGTAAAGAGTCGAAGATCAACCGCGAAGTAGTTAAGTTTAAGTTTTGACATTTGTATGGATTGAAATAAAAAGTTTAAAGTTTTGCCATTTGTATGGATTGAAATAAAAAGTTTAAAGTTTTGCCATTTGTATGGATTGAAATAAAAAGTTTAAAGTTGAAAGAGTATCGATTTGTTTTACTGAAAAAAACTCCATTTACATTGCATAGATCCGGTCACGTTCACAACATTTTGGCGCAGCCGGTAGTGTTAGGTAATTAACTGCTAAAGGTAGTGAACTGTTAAAAGTGCATTTGTTCAACGTTCGGAGTGTTAAGTTTGCATCAGCTCTGCAAAATAGAATTAAGGTGGTCGTAAATTGCCTTAATATCCCTAATTCTTACAAAAGTGAACTGTTAAAAGAACATTCATTTTGCATTCGAAGTGTTTGACGTGCATCAGTTCAGAAAAAGGGTGTTCGTAAATTGCCATTTCCCTATTTTTATTTCAAATCGGGGTTAGCAACTGTAGGTGCCTCTGCTCCAGGCGAGCACGCATTAACCCCAAAATAACAAGAATCAAGAGCCGATCCACATGCAAAGGAGATTTTTCAGTATCCCAATACTACATACTCGAGAAGCAAGGAGGTTTGCCAGAAGAATCAACTCGCTTTCGCTTGAAGACAGCCTGACATCAGACGAAGAGGACGAAGTTTTTGTATCAGAAGGCAAGCAATATATCTCACGCTGGAATAGCACCGGAAGGCTTCACCGCTCAGGAAGAACCTATCAACGTAAAATCCAAGTACAATCCAAGAGAGAAAAGTGTGCAATCGTCTTCTAAAAAACTAACTGTAGATAGTAAGAGGCATTTACTAACTAACTTATTATATGAAAATAAAATGGCTTTAGATTACAATAAGGTAAACCAATTGATTAATTTAAATATCCCAGTTTATTCGGGAGAAAGTTCCTATTTAAATAACGATCTCGAAATTTTTATAAAATGCTGTGAGTGGGTGATGAAAAAATTGAGTTATTTTTGCGACTAATTCCCACAAAACTAAGAGGTAGAGCATTTTCGGTTCTATGTGGGGAAACTTTCCAAAATTTTAACGAATTGAAAAATCTTTTAAATGAGAAATATGCAAAAAATAAACCGTACAGAGCTTTGGTAGACGAACTACGATTAATTCACCAAATCCCTGGGGAAACAGTGAGTTCATTCGGTTTAAGAATTTATCAGAATTATCTTGCGTGTAAAAAACGAGCGGAAACAGGTCCAAAAACTGCGAGGCTCTTTTGTGCGGTCTTGAGGAAATCGCTATAAATACATTTTTAGGAGGTCTCGTGGACCCAACTTTAGCCAGCAATGTAATGTTAGCCACACTAAACTTAACGAAAATACGCTAGCAAGTACCCTTGCAACTAACAGTTTTCATTTTCAACCGAACTTTAATAGCACGCAATTGTCACAGCATCCTAACCAAATGTCTTCCCCTCCAATCATAAAAACTGAAACTCAAAATAATTCTTTTTCTGGTCAATACCCTTCTTTTTCAGGTCAAAGCCCCTTTAGCAAACCTAGAGAAAATAATAATAGCAGAAATTCTCAAAAGTTTAATGCACCAAAAAATGAATATTTGAATACAATGAAATGCAATTATTGTAATCGAATGGGTCATTCTTTCGCACAGTGCCGAGTAAGAAAAAACTCTCCTTTTTGCATAAATTGTCGTGTTTACGGCCACAATGTACAAAATTGTTCACATGCAGGTGGAGCAATGTCTAATCAGGTTCACTCGTTTAGCAAAAACCAATCACGGGGTTTTAATGCAGGTAACAGATGTGAATTTTGCAAACGTCCGACCCACAATGTGCAAGACTGCCGTGCAAAACAAGAATGGGAACGCAAGAACTCTCATTTATATAGCAGAAAGTCGGAAAACTAGTTCAGGGCCACCGAAGACACCACGGTCAAAGCCCGTTCAACACATTACAACGGTGTCCATCCCCTATGAACCCAAAATTTTCAATAAAGATTCCCGTGAACATATGTAACAAACCCCAAGTAGAATTGTTAATAGACACAGGCACAGATATAAATTTTAAAAAAAATCAGTTCTTATTAAATTTGCAAAAATTCATAATAAAACGATTGAAATAAATTGTGCTTTTGGCAAAGATAATACTTTAGGTAGTTGTGAAGGTATTATTAAAACACCTTCACCAAAATCTTGTGAATTCCACATTATAAAAGATAACCCCAATATCCCAGGTGATGGTGTTTTAGGAAATAATTTTCTTTCACTGCATTGTAACATTGAAGGTCCAAATCATCTTTTAAGATTCCCAAAAACACAAATAAATCCAAGTGAATTCACAGTCCCCTTAAAAAGGCTTTTACATGTATCCTCTCCAGATAAAATATCATTAAAGACAAAACCAGTACAAGCTGGCTCAATAAGCAGCTCTCCACTTAAGCTAAGTTTGATCGACGATAACTCTGAGTCAGATGATCTTAAACGAACAGGGAAATCTACATTTTTAGTGAAGTCACACGAAGCAAGTTCCGATGTAAAGACCAAGGAAGCAAAGCATAGGTCTGCTGTAGATTCACAAACCTCTACCCCGAAATACGATGAGACTCCGAGAGAAATTCGTTTTCCGGCTAGAACAGAAGAAGTGATCCAAATACCCACTGAAGCAGGGGGTGACATGGTCTGCTTATCCCAAGAAATTAGACCCGGTGTTTTTCTTCCAAATTGTTTAATTCGTCCAATGGATAAAAGGATTACGGTGAGTCTCCTTAATACAACAGAAGTTGAGCAAAGATTCGATAAAATTAACTTACGCTTATTACCTGTGGCATCGTACATAAAATAAAAGATGTTCCAAGCCAAACATACCTAAAAGGGCGCCACAATGAATCCAAAAGCAGTTCCAATACAAGCATTCTTTGTGCAGCAAAATTAGAAAATAATAGATTTAATTTAATAGAAAAAGAGGTTATTCATGACGGTCTTAATCCAGAGGAACAAGACGCTTTACTTTCAATTTGTAAAGAATTCCATGACATTTTTTACATGCCGGGAGATAAATTAACCCACACTAATGTTATCGAACACACAATTCCTATTAAAATTGACCATCCTCCTATTAACCAAAAGATGTATCGCTTGCCGGAAAAACAAAAAACAATTATTCAGGACCAAGTGCAAGATATGCTAAATAATGATATTATCGAACCTAGTAAAAGTCCATGGAATTCGCCATTGTTTGTGGTTCCAAAGAAAGACGGGGACCAGGGGGAGAAAAAGTGGCGTGTTGTAGTGGATTTCAGAAGACTTAATTCAATAACAATTGGTGATGCTTTCCCCTTGCCCAGAATTGAAGATATCCTCGACCAACTGGGTCATTCCCGCTATTTCGCGACGCTTGATTTAGCTAGCGGATATCATCAGGTTTTGGTTAGCGAGACTGATAGATCAAAAACAGCATTTAGTACAAATCTGGGACATTATCAATTTAAACGAATGCCTTTTGGACTATCAGGAGCACCAGCAACATTCCAACGTCTAATGAATTACATTTTAGCGGGATTGCAGGGTTTCAAGTGCTTCGTCTATTTAGATGATATTGTTATATACGGCCGAAACTTAACTGATCACAATAGAAAATTAAGGGTAATTTTTGAGAAACTTCTTGAAAGCAATTTAAAACTTCAAACAAGCAAATTTCAATTCTTAATAAAGGAGGTCATTTACCTTGGACATATATGCAGAGAACGAGGAGTTTTCCCAGACCCGTCGAAAACCAAATGTGTCCAAGATTTTCCGACCCCACGTACGGTTCGGCAGGTGCAATCTTTTCTAGGTCTATCGAACTATTACAGAAAGTTCATACCAAATTTTTCAAAAATTGCGGAGCCTATTCAGAAACTTCTTCATAAAAACACAAAGTCTAAATGGTCCGATCAGTGCCAACACTCTTTTGAAACTCTCAAGCACGTCCTTGTGAATCCACCACTTCTAAAATATCCAGATTTTTCCAACCCTTTTGTACTAACAACAGATGCTAGTGGAAAAGCACTTGGAGCTGTTTTATCTCAGGGAAAAATAGGCGAGGACCAACCAATTGCGTATGCAAGTCGTTCTCTGGAAAAAAGCCGAACGAAATTATTCAACAATTGAAAGGGAACTACTAGCAATTGTTTGGGCGACGAGAAATTTTCGTTGTTACCTATACGGAAGAAACTTTACGGTCTATACCGACCACAAACCTTTGCTTGGAATATTCAACACAAAGGATCGAACATCTTGGTTAGTAAGGTTCCATTATAAGCTTTCAGAGTTCAATTATGAAATAAAATATAAGCCCGGAAAATACAATAAAAATGCTGACGGACTTAGTCGGATTCCTCGAAGCGAAAATATAGAGGAAATATTACCATACGAGATCAGCGAAAATATCAATCAGAACAGGTTTTATTCGAATACGGGAAACATACAAAGTAGCCAAGAACCCACAATCCAAGGAGACATAAGAAATGTAATAGTCAAGGCTCAAGTACATCACAGCATGGATTCCGATATTGAAAATGACTCAGTAAAGTCACCAGCGTGCCATGTAATGACTCGATCGCAAAAGCTGAAAGCTTCATCCCTAAAGAAAGCAAAACCGGCAGACGTGAGTCGAAATTCTTCTCCGGCTACTAATACCAGTATTCCCGATGAAGAAATATTGATCAGTAATACCGATGCTGATACCGGAAATCTCCTGGACCAAGCAAATTCCAGTATTATATCATTGACTAAGCCAGAAGCTATAAATACCGTTCTGAAGGATTTCCACAACTCTGCCCTTGGAGGTCATAAAGGTGTGTATAAAACATACAAACGGATTAAAAACCAATATAGGTGGAAAAATATGATGAAAGATATCAACGAATATGTGAAGAAATGCTTAACTTGTCAAAAGAACAAATCTGGGAAACAGACAAAAATTCACATGATGATTAGTGACACTGCTCAAAAGCCATTCGAAAAGGTTTACTTAGATATCGTGGGACCTTTACCTATTTCCGAGAGGGGTTATAAATATATACTTACGTTTTTAGATGATTTGACTCGTTTCTTTGACTGTTTTGCCATTGGTGATGCCGAGGCTATAACAGTTGCAAATTCTTTCTATAAAAACATAATTCTCCGTTACCAAATCCCTAAAAAAGTTATTACAGATCAAGGTACTAATTTTACAAGCACCTTATTTAAAGAAGTATGTAAGCTCTTAAAAGTTAAAAAATACAAACAACAGCGTATCATCCACAGTCGAATGGTGCCCTAAAAAGAGCACATCCCAACTAACAATTTAGAAGAGTAGCCTCTTGGAAAAGTTTAAGTAATTCTTATAAAGCTCGTATTAAATATTTTTGAAAGATATGTTTCGTTTAAAATGTTTATTCTAGCTTTTGCTAAAAATCAACTCTAATAGCATATTTAAATGCGACTGTTTTAAATTCTGATTCTTATATGAGCTTTAAAGTCTTTCATGCAGAGTATACACTTAATAAAAGTCCTTAGCAGTCAGTTTGTCTTTTATGAAGAAATCTTATTCTGATTACAGTCTTGCAATAGTTTTGTGTAAGTATATTATACGAAAAGTAAGAATCGATTTTGATAAAGGTTCTATTTAAGAATTTCTTAAGTACAATCAACTGGTCGCTGTGGTGCAGTTTCTTTTAGGAGCATTGTAAGAGTGAATTCTTATAAATATTTTGTGCAAAAATTCTATAAGTTTACGAATACTTATGAAGTTTAAATATGAGTGTTATAAATATAAAGTCTTATTTAAGAGTATTTATAGAGGAGTAGACTTATACAAGAGTATTTAAAAACATTATGACTCTACTATTTTAAACGGCATATTTAAAGAATGCGCAGAGCATGCAGCAAAATTATACCACAAACTATGCGTAGAGCTAGCTTCTAGTGAACTATCACAACTGGACATTCCGATAATATTCTTGTACCCGCTTTAGCCACTTGTACCCGCTGTACACTTGTAATAGCCTTAGTTATCAGTTCTCATAATATATTTGTAATAACTTTTTCTAAGAGTAAATTTTGGTTAGTCCCTATTATAACTTCTGTAGCAACTTCAGCCAAGAGTACATTTTTATTACATGCTTATAATATTTTCAGTTAAGAACACTTTATGGCCACTCTTAGTAATCTTTTAATAACGGTAATGAAGAACAATTTAAGAATAAATTCTTAAAATAGTCGTATTAAAGTAATAGCGAAGTATTTCTTGCTACAACAGCCTTGAGAGAGAATTCAATAAGAATAAACTATTTTAGTTCACTAATAAGGGTCACATTTAAGAGTAAGTGCGTAAAATAAGCTTATAAAGACTTTAATGTAGACAAAAGATCAGCCATATTTTTACTTTCTTTAAAAAAAAAAACAAATTATAAAAAAAATTCAAAATTTTTAAAATTACTTATTTTGCAATTTAAATAGTTTTGCGGCTAATTGATGTATTGTTGCGTATTATATGGCATATGTACAACAATTTGAATATATTTTTAACTCATTGTAACAACTGAATGAAATATTCAATTTTTTTATTAATTATTCCGTGTTGATTAATCCGCAACATTTTGAGAGCGATAAGTACTTTTTGGAGGTATCACACCACATTTTATCAATGTAATTTTTTTCGCAGTAAAATCATTCATTCCATCAATGCATAAAAATCAAATTGAAATAAAGATTCATTTAATAAAAATGAACTTAGCAGAAATATTATTTGCTTTAACTTTTTTAAAGTCCTTTAAAAGTAAATTACAAGTGCGGGTTCAACATTTCCTATACGAAACAAAGAAATACATAAATAAAAACGAATATTTCGTGCGTTGTATTCAGGAACACACACAATCTTATTTGGCTTATTTCACTTAATTAATATAAGCTCGCGTAACACGCATAAACAAGTAAGTTTTAGGTGTTAATACGTAATATCTGATTTCAACACACTCTTATAAGGGAATTCAAGAACTATTCAAGAAATCTTGCAGAGCATTACAAGATCAATTTCATACGCCACCTCCTCACTAGTAACGCTCTTCAAGATTTCTTAACGAATAATTTTTCAAAGCTATTTATCTTAGCTAAAGGTTCTTTTAGTTCTTATAAAACATTTGGAGAGCATTATAAGAGAGAAATTGTTTGTTGGGATGGTCCCTTAATTGATTACATACGAAGTTTTGTGGATAACAAGCCTGAAAAGTGGGATGAATGGTTAGCGGAAGCTGCGTATGTCCACAATAACACTATCCATGTTGGAACAAAAACGTCACCAATGGAAGCACTCTATGGTTTTTGTAATCCAGTCCCGACAAATCTTAAACAAGAACCGCAACCAATTTACAACTTTGATAGTTACTGCAACTATATCAAATATAAAATGCAAAAGGCACATAAAATAGCTCGCGAAAATCTTATAAAAAGTAAGGAGGTGTCTAAGAAATATTGTGGCCGCCACACAAACGTAATCAAACTGCAAGTTCTCCTACGAAATGTTTAAAAGAAACACAAACTCTCACCTATATGGACAGGACCATATGAGGTGAAAAAGGTCGATAATGACATAAATTGCACTATCCAAATCGGGAGAAAGTTACGGCGTGTACACAATAATTGACTTAAAATATTTTAGGAATAACTAAACTACTTTTCTTTCATAAATACTACAATAGTATCTATAGTTAAGGTTTATTTTCAGGAACAATGCTGCTCCTAGTATTACTTTGTATACCGTCGACTTTTTGCATACGTCCCGAAATCCAGCAACTGGGAAGCAAATGGGAAACGCTTTAATATACCAAGGCAAATGGACCTTAATAACCGAAGTAACTTTAGCCAATGAAAGTGAGGTAATAGAGTTTATTGAAAATTGTGATAAAGTTGTCACTGAAATGTGTAATTTTTTAATAAATAATGGAGATCAAAATAACTCATGTACGTATTGGCATACAGAAATTACTAGGACAGTTAGAATAATAAGAGATAAGATTGATAGCATACAATTATATTCAGTCAAGTCTCAAATGAAAAGGGAAATTCTTGATGGCATTGGTAGAATTTCTAAGTTTATATTCGGAACAATGGATGATAGGGACGCTGCAAATATTTATGAACGCCTAAAAAAACTTGAAACTGATGACAAGGAAAATTTACATTTAATATCAAGGCAAATAACTGTTGTTAAATCAAGATTTAATACAGTAGATAACATTTTGAAAAATCTGACCCACCACCAAATTGATTTGGAGCGCAGGTTGGCACACTTTTCTAGTAAGTTAAGTTTGGAATTGCAAAACATTACGACTGAGCTTCAAATTGTTCATATCCAAGCACAGTTTAACGAAATTACAATCCTCATGTTACTTAAATTACAAAAAAATTTTACTTTCATCTCGCCGAAGAGAACACCGTTTTTACAGCTCTACACCAAAAAAAATTACACCCAGCAATTCTATCGGGGCAAGATCTTCTCAAAAGTTATCAAGAAATAACAAAAACAGAATTCGGTCACCCATTATTGAACGACCTCTCTGTATTGAGTCAAGTAATTGACGTGGACTACTTACAAACTAATAATAAATTCCTTATTCGTATACAAATTCCTCTAACGGAAACTACTGATTATACAATAAATAAAATTTATGTCCTACCAATACCCATTTCAAAAACACGCTTTTATTTCCTAGATATTCAAACGGGTTATATACCTAATAACACTAGACAACGACATTATTTGGAGTTTTCAGAACAAGATTTTAGAGAACAATGCACGTCCTACACATCGGCAAATTATACACACATAAACGTATGTAAACAAAATCAACCTAAATTTATAAGACAAGATAAAAATAATTGTCTTATAAATATATATGATAATCCATTCATAGAACACCCGTCCTGCCCTCATCGAACTACACAGCTAAACAGAGATTTTCTTATTAAAATGAAACAAAAAAATATGTGGCTCTATAGTCTATAATTTCCAACAAGAAATTAGTATCATGATTCGCTGTAAGGGAAACAGTTTTCGTGAAATGTTACACGGTCAGGGAATTCTTACTCTGAAAGGAAGTTGTTCTTATCAAATGGGTGCGTACGAAATACCATTCGAAACCCATTACGAACAAACCGTTCCTATTAGGGAACCAGAACACTACAATATCCCCAAATTAGGAATTAGTCCAAATTTCTTAAAGAGCATTGAAGGTCCCAAATTCGAAACTTTTAACTCTGACATAGTACACAACAGCGACTACTTAAATGCACTCAAGTCAAGTAGTAAAGCATTAGACGAGTTAGAAAAAGAGGTAAACCTAATTAAATTAACGCGAGATTCCAAGCAACGAAGCATCCAAAGCCACGTCAACTTTGCGGTATGTGCCCTGTTCATCCTCTCTTTCATCGAAATGTTTGCGATTTACTATCGAAAAAGATTACTTAAACGAAAAATACCGATCCACGCAAACTCACAGCTAATGGTTAGCTTTCCCCACGAAGAATCAAAAAGCTCTGAAGTTATAGACGAAACAGTAGATCTCCATAAAATATCCAAAGCCACAACCTCAACTTCCGATGATTCACCCAGTAGGTCAAATAAGAAAATAAGGTCATTTAGGATTAAAATTTAGGACATGAAATGATAAGTAAATAAAATGTGTATAAAACAATAATGTCCAAAGCAGTCAGCTAAAATTAAATTTTTTTTCCAAATGATGTGTTGTTTACAGAAAAAAATTGGTTTGGTTGTAAAATTAGTTTAAGTTTATCGCTTTTTATGTAGCATAAAATGTTTGTAATGTAATGTAATGGCTTAAAAATTCTTTACACATTTATTAACAAAAAGAAAAAAAAATTTTGTAGTTGGTTTCATTAATATATATATATATATTTTACAAAAGTATGTAAAATTAACAATTAATTAATTATTAACTCTCTAAGCTTTCAAAATGTAACCTCTTGGAAAGGAAAATATTCCCAGAGTAATATTTTCCTTTTCTATGGGGGTGAGGGATGTTAGGTAATTAAATTAAGAGACACTCGGCCATTAACCCCAACACCTCGATCGCGATTTACCCGAGTTTCGCAATAGTGCGGAAGTTCAATGAAAAATATCCCAAGGAAAGTATAAATGCAAAATGCAGCTTTGGACGTGCTTTCGCAACCATACAAGCATTATAAATACAAAACGCAGCTTTAAATGTTTCACGTGCTTTCGCAATCATATGGAATTTGCTTCACCAAAGTAGAACAAGTAAACAAGAACTTTACTTTGGGCAAGCTTTTCCGATGGCGAAAGCGCGTGAATGTGCTGAGGTAATTATTGGCACACGATCGATTTGAGGTCTTGGGGGTCGTGAAGTAAAGAGTCGAAGATCAACCGCGAAGTAGTTAAGTTTAAGTTTTGACATTTGTATGGATTGAAATAAAAAGTTTAAAGTTTTGCCGTTTGTATGGATTGAAATAAAAAGTTTAAAGTTGAAAGAGTGTCGATTTGTTTTACTGAAAAAAACTCCATTTACATTGCATTGATCCGGTCACGTTCGCAACACGAAATTTGAAAATATAGAGAAACAATTGGCAAAAGTAGAAATTTCTGCACAAACAAATATTAAACTGAAGAAAAATTTCGAGGAAATCAGGACTGTACTAGAGAATGTCCAGAAACGTCATTTGTGGACTTTGTCTACAGATATGACTGTGAACAAACTTTTTACGGCCAAACGCCCTGGCAAACAGAAAATGAACTATTGGAGTGACTAAGAAAAAGCTACAGCACTTATCTTGGCACTTGGAGGTGAAGCAGCAAAATTGTTACGGCGGCAGAGCAAAGGTATAGCTATACATCTCTAATACAAGGCGGGGCACTAGTTGGCTAGTAGAACCGACGCCTCCGGAATCATCGTCAACATTAAGAAATTGCATCGAAACGATAGCAGCTTAGTGATCAACGAGAGAGTTCAAGAACAAAAATGCACGATAACAGTAGCCACAGGTGCTTCCAGGTCTATTCTTCGGTGCGATTATGCTAAAGACATCTGGCTTAGCAAAAAAAACTCGATACATTTTGAGGACAGCTACAGGAGAATCCGTTGAAGTGTATGGGGAAATATTAATGACAATATCCCTCGGCGACAACCGATTTTCACACAGATTTCTTGTCGCAGATATAACGAATGAGTTCATAATTGGCCTCGATTTCATGAGAGCACATAACATTGAACTTGATAGTGGAAGACGAATAATGAAATACGACAACAGAGAGATTGCTATGGCCCTGGGATTCAAATTATTATTCGAAGCTGAACATCGTGGCATATGAAGACGTGGAACTTTATCCTTGTGCAGAAACCTTAGTGCGAACAAAAGTTCTTGGTGATCCCTGGACCTATCGATTCTATCTAGTAGAACCAGATCGACCACAACAAGTAAGAAATGTCGCCATTGGAAAAAGAAATGATACTTCCGTCTACTAAACTCAGCTAAGGGGAATATCGTAAAGCAAAGAAGTGACTTGAAGAATTTAGCGATATTTTTGCACTACGGGACGGAAGAAGTTTTGAAGAACATCTAGGAAATCTACGAGAAGTGTTCGAGAAACTGAAGTTAGCCAAACTTAAACTAAGCCCTAAAAAGTGAACGCTCTTTGCAAACAAGGTCAAATACCTTGGGCATTTGGTATCAACAGAAGGAGTTATCACCAATCCTGAGAAAACAACTTCAGTGGAGAACTGGCCCCCTCCGAAAGATAAACACAAGCTACGAAGCGTTCGTGGACTAGTCACTTATTACAGACGCTTTGTGAAGAATTTTGCTGATATAGCAAAGGAGTTTCATAAGCTAACGGAGAAGGATAAGGCATTCGTTTGGACAGGAAATGCAGAAAACAGCTTTAAAGCACTGAAGTGGGCGCCTTGCAATGCACATGTACTTACTTATCCAAAGACGGGTGAAACATTTGTCTTCTATACCGATGAAAGTAACGTTGGGATAGGCGCTGCGCTGTCACAAGAAGTAAACGGGCACGAAAAGGTAGTGGCAAAGCAGAGCTCTATCAAAACAAGAAAGAAATTACTGTGTTACGAGGAAAGAACTGCTGGCTATTGTTGATGCAACGAAGCATTTCCATAAATTCCTCTATGGACATAGATTCACTCTCCGAACTGATCATGCAGCTCTAAAGTGGTTGATGTAATTTAGAAACCCTGAAGGACAGGTGGCAAGATGGCTAGAAAGACTGGAATCCTATGATTTCGAAATTATCCATAGGAAGAAATGCAGATGCACTTTCACGACGACCAGTTAAGCCGTATTGTAAATACTGTTCCCGTCTGGAAGGGAAATGCGACCATTTTGTGAAAATAACAACTGTCGTACCCTTGACAGGATGGAACAAGGAAGAATTTCAAGCAGCTCAACGAGAAGATGAGAATATATCTCCAATTTTGACGTGGAAGGAGAACGACGAAAGGCCCCGATGGAAAGATATTTCAGACAGAAGTACAACATTGAGAAGCTACTGGGCGCAATGGAATTCCCTGTGTTCAAGATGGAATATTGAAACGGAAATGGGAAATACTGGACGAGTCATCATGCCGGATGCAGGTATTAGTTCCCAGGTACATGATAAAGGATTTGCTGGAAGAATTTCATAGCGGTGCTTCGGGAAGACATCTTGGCGTTAATAAGACTTTGGAGAAATTAAGAGAACGATTCTACTGGTTACAGATGCGTGAGGATGTGGAGGACTGGTGTCGAAAATGTACCGTTTGTGCCCGTAGCAAAGGATCTTACATCAAAGCAAGTGGAGCGATGCAGCAATACAACGTTGGAGCGCCTTTTGAAAAATTCGCGATTGACGTTGCGGGACCATTAACAGAGTTAGATCGGGGCAATCGGTACATTTTAATGGTAATGGATTACTTCAGGTAATGGCGAGAAGTACATACGATCCCGAATTAAGAAGCAAAGCTAGTGGCAGAGGAGTAAGTAACAAACTGGATATGCAGATTTGGCGTCCCCAATGAGCTTCATTCCGACCAAGGACGAAACTTTGAATCTCAAGTATTCCAGAAGGTTTGCGAGATTCTTGGAATAAGAAATACGCGGATAACACCACTTCATCCACAATCTGACGGGATGGTTGAGCGATTTAAGGGGTTAGGCCACTCTAGAGGGGCCTTACTCCTTAATAGAACAGTGGTCGAGCATCTCAGAAAAGTAGTAGATGAGCATCAACGGGATTGGGATGGCTACAATCTGATATTTCTACTAGCTTATCAAACAGCTGTCCATCACTCAATATAAAAATAAAAGAGTAATGTACATACCATGAAAAACTTATTTATGAATCTCCCTGTAACTCCTAAACGGGTGAAAGTGCCCCCCCCCCCCCATACAATCTTTTGTTTGCGGCGAGGTGAGATCTATCACCCCACTCATTTTGGCACGTCAGATCTGAAACACCCTGTATAATTATTAATATATTTCTATTTTCTAGTTTTATATGTTTTGTCTATTGCTAGTTTGATTATCATTCTTTCGAATGTTTCTAGTTCTCTAGTATAGGACGAATAAATTCTTTGAACAGTAGAATCTTTATTTTACTGCTAAGAGAATCATTATGGAATAAGAATTTTAATGAATAGATAGCTTTCCTATTTTTTTCAATAACTTTCCTGCCTAGTTTGCTGAATTTAAACAGTTTATTTAATAATTGTACACCAAGGTACCTCATTTCATTTTTCAATACTTACGAATTCTAGCAACTTTTATTTTACTTTTAATTACCATATCATTCCGATTCGTTTTCACCACTACTTTGAGTTTCCTGTTTATTAGGAAGTTCGATATCCAGAGGTCGTATGGAGTCCTTTGATCCATACCGAATCAAATGTTTTCTCGATGTTTAGTGCACATATTGTAACAACCATTGTAAAGGATTTCTTCCAGTTAACTGACGTTGAATACTTCTTCATGATTTTCTGGTCGCTGGGTTTTCCTGGCTGAATGTGGTAATTGTCGTTATAAGTTCTGTTTTCGTTCATGTGGTGGATAAGGGTTTCCTCGACATTCTTTGTGAGTTACTGAAAATGATTGGGCAATCTTTTCCTGTATAGATTGCTAAAGAATTTTGCGAACGTTTCGCACATTTTCTTTTTATGTGTTGTTTCTTAAGTCTGTGCAATAAGTTCCCATATAATTGATGTAACCGTTTCCCCTTTTTTCCTTCCGGTGATTCTGTTAATCTCTTGAAATTCGTTAGGTTCAGGACGAATCTTTTACAGATGTTTTCTAAGATTTTGGGCAAAATGCTGTTTCACTTCTCCTTCTAGTTTATTAATAATTATACCTAAGCGCTTCGTCAATCTTTTATAGTCTCTAGAGTGTTAATTATAAGTCCTGTCTAGGAATCGCTTACGCGTTCGCTGTAGTCTTCTCTTATGCCTTAGGTTGGCATTTACATATAGCCGAAGGTAGGTTACTGCTTATATTTTATATTTTGTTTAATATTTTTTTAAGCTTTTTCGTAGTTCACTTTGGAGATTTGATTGGTTTATTTAAGAATTTGGTGATCAATCCCCTCGTTTCCTAGATTCGTTTTTATCAATGTGGTATTCCAATAGTTGTGTGTCTAGTTTCCTCCTGAAATCCTCCCAGTCCACTTTATTGTATATAATTTTTTCGGTGTCTCGTTTATTTCAATTTATGTATTTTTTGTTTCTATACACCGTAGTGATCCGAAAATGAATTGGGTGTGTCACATTTGTGGATTGTAAAAAGGTTTTCTAATGTCATGCTGACCATGTAAAAATCAATTATGGACCAGCTCCTCGAGAATGTTGCTTTTTGTGGTGAGATAGTTAAGTGTCAATCCAGCAGTTATGTGTCAATCCAAGAGTTATGTCTTGCATTTTTTGTGTCAATCCAAGAGTTATGTCTTGCATTCCAATCTCCGCCAAGTATTATATTGTCGTATGTGTCTGTCAGGTTTGTGAGAATGTCTAGCAAGTCTGCTAGTGTTTCTATGGGGCAATTCCCTCATATGTAGAGGCAAATTATGAGAATTTTCTTGTTTGCTTTATTACAAGTCACGTAGAGTTCTATTGCTATGTTGATAGTATTTGTTGCAAGTTTAGTTATCTTATGTTTAAAGGAGCTTTTAAAAATTAGCATGACAGCTTGTTCTACGTCTTTTCTATTCACTTGATATAACCTATATATTGATTTTAACCTCGTTTGTCCTATGAGTGCAATGTTGATATTGTGTGTCTTGGTATAGTCGTCTCGCGTTTTTATTAGGCTGTTGACGTTTAGTTCAAGAATATTTAGTTTGAGCTTATTATTTGAATCCATGGTTTAGAGTTTTTTTTTTAGGCATTAGGTTAAATTCATTAAATAGTTCTGCTAATCTGCACATTGATATACTGAAAAGTGTTTCGGAAAGGTGCAAAAACTTATTAAGGGCATTTCCGACGCTGCCTTGATAATTGCTATGTGATAATTGCTGTGTTCTACATGTTATTGTAATCTATCTTTTTGTTCCTATTGGTTTTCCAGATATCCAGGTAAAAGGTGGGAAGTTTGCATTGTCCTGCACTTACGGATTCCTGAAATGTTCCGCGAATGAAATACCCGGTTTGATTATGTTATCTTCTTTGCTTCTTTTTGAATATCTGATGTAATATGGGCACCCTTTGTAGCTTACAGGGTTACTGTGGGAACCAAAATTCGCGCAAAGTAGATTATCTCCTTCCTTTAGTTGGCTGGGCCGTGGTCCAGTCTACATTTGACGTAGACAAATCTTCTTCTGCAAATATGTGGGATGGTTGCTGACATCTGTGGCACTGTACTGGTTCTTGACTTGGCTGGCTTTTCCCAGCTGACTTCTGTTATTTTGAACATGTTTAGATGATAATTGTTATAAGAGGCAATAGTTTTCCTCTTTGATATTTGGGTCTCGAATCTATGTACTGCTTGCAATATGATGTCTAGGAATAAGTGTTTGAGTTCTCGATCTATATCCTCTGGAGCTTATGAGTGATGGATTCCTTTGAGGAGTATTGTCGTTGGTTTTTCTTTCTTTGACATATAATGTTGAAAAGAAAAGTTAATTTTTTCTAGGACCGTTATTAGGTTGTCGTGATGATCCTTATTGAACACAAATATTTTTACTTTATTAGGACCATAAGCCCTAGCTTTGAAATTTACATTTTTGTTTCGAAGGGACTCCCATATTCCCTTATATTTTGTCGCTTCTACTACTATAGGTTATTGTTAAAAATGCTTAACACACCTGCATTTACCGACTTTTTTCCTTGGGGAATATTATATTATTGTTCATGTTGTTTTTTACTTTGGTTGCTATGCATTTAAGTCTTCTTCGTACGTTGGTTTACTTTTCTTATCAGGATTAGATTGAATCCTCCTGTTCCTTTTATACGTCTGCACCCTTTGCTGGTTCATTCGGAACTCACATGACAAGACACGCGACGAGAAACTTGACGGTTTGAATAACATGGCCATGTCTTTGAATATAAAACTAGAAGAATAGCTGCACTGTGTGAACTGGTTGTTCAATTAAAGAGACAAAAGCATACCACCAAAGATAGACAAATATGTTTCGTACTGTCAAAGGTTGTTTACTTTTATGTGAAAATTTTCCTCGAGTGAATTAAATTAAAATTAATTAAATTAATTTGTTAAGATAGCTTCTTAATTTCCGGAAAAAATGAAAGTTCGTAAGAATATTTGTGAGGTAAACATGAACTGATTTAATGTTCTGTGGGTGTTCGTTCTACTGGTGGCTCTAAAAAAATTCCATAGAAAATCTTAAAGAAGATTTAATCAACCAAAAACAAAACTGATGAATCGCTTGGGCTATAACATTACATGAACATAAATAAGCAGCTTAAGTATTTTATTCGGAGCAGTTAAAATCTAATTATACTTTAACGAGTTATCACGATTTTAAATTTACTTTTGGTGCCACCTCAAATCTGACTTAGATTACGCCTGTATTGTTGATATTACTACCTAGCCCGGAAATGTACTACTAAAAAAACTCTAAAGAACTCTTCCACTAGTTCTAGTGGCACCGACAGATGCCGCACGCACGTGTCGCATTCAATTTGTACCAACTAGTGCAAATCAATGCTGCGTGCAATCTATCTCAGCCTTAGATTATAAAATATACAGGATAGGCCATTACGTATGCGAACCGTGTACGTGACGTACTATAGAAATTTCTAAGTGGACTAAGAAGTATGTTAAGTTTAACCCTAAGCCCTAAGCATCTAACCCTAAATTAAATACTAGTACACCAAATCCCATTAACTATCCCAGAGGTAATTCCAAACAACCTTCTCCTTTACCGAAATTTAGGATTCAGCCTAATAGTAAGAACCACATCACTAGTAATAACAATATCTCTCATCACTTTTCCGCACGTCTCACCTTTAGCCCTAAAACTAGTGATGCAAACTCCAATTGGCAGTTCAAAATGGGTGCATTTCCAAACTTAAAACTAAGTTCCCCAGTCAAGTATCCCAGCTATATTTATTCTCGAACCCCTAACCCCTCTGTTCCACTTGCACCAAAGCTCTTGAAAACATCCAGCCCAGCCGACAACCTGTATATCCAGGGCATCCACCCAACCACGCACTGCCAACTTCTTCCGTGTGCCCACCTAACCACAACCCATCATCACCCGACACCCCACGACCTCTGCTTCGATTTCCGTCTCTCCCCCCCCCCCCTCCTCTGTATACACAAAACCTTGCACACGCTACTTCCTCCGCATGCCCACCTAATTGCAGGTCATCATCTTCTTATATCGATCCCCTAATCCTACCTGCAGTTAAATTGACTTTGCGCTCTGCGGATTCCAACGTACGTCTATTTCTAGCCTAGCTGCACGGCAAACCGAACTCCGTCTGTATTGACGGTAAAAACAGCACCAATGTCATGTTAAGTATACATCAAGAAGGCCTGCCCACAGACCCAACCGTCTTACACCAACTTTTCACTAATTACCATGAATCATTCAATATCACTTCCCATGAGTTTTCAGAAGATCTATCCACATATGCTGCATACGTCAGTTCTCGCCGCATTTATCATCACCAAAAAAGTAGCAACGACTCCTTAAACTACTTTCGTACCTTATCCCAGCAGCTTGTCATGCTTGTTTTACACAATCTATCCCTATTCTTTCTCGTAAAACCTGCACCTCCTCCCCCGTTTGGTACGACAAAGAATTACGCTCTCTCCACAACAGGATAAATTATCGTTCGCAAACTTTTCTTCTAACCCAGACTGAGTCTGACTATTCCTCCTTCTTGTCTGCTTACACCCTTTTTTCTGAACGGTGTGATACTTTCTACCATGAGTACCTCCAACGGATGGAAAGAAGCCTTATATCCGACCCTAAGCGTTTTTATAACTTTATTAATTCCAAGAAGAAATCCTATGGTTTCCCCTCCACTCTAAAGCTCGAGAATACCTCTTCGTCTGATCCGCAGGTTATCTCCAATCTCTTTGCACACTTCTTCAGTAAATCTTTCAACGACAATTCTCTACAACCTGACCTTAACTACTTTTCATTCTTGTACAAATGCTCTCAAACGTCGTTTACACCTTTCGACCCTAACGCCGAACTTATCGCCGCCAGTATTAACGGGCTTGAGGACGACTTTCACCCAGGTCTATTTGGCATTCCGGCCATCGTTCTGAAAAAGTGTATCATGCATCTAGTTCAACCCCTTACTTTGCTTTTCCATCTCTCGGTTACTCAAGGGGTTTTTCCTCAATTATGGAAAACTCGTATATTATCCCATCTTCAAAAAAGGCTGCAAGAACGATGTATCCAACTACAGACCCATTGATAAATTATCATCCATACCTAAACTATTCGAAAAATGTTTCTATGATTCCATTTTTTTCCACTGTAAGTCCATATTCTCCCTCTAACAGCATGGCTTCCTCAAAGGAAGATCTACAACCACCAACCTTACCGAATTCATCTTCAAAACACTATGTGCCCTGGAAAACGGTAATGATGTTGATGTTATCGCCACCGATTTAAGTCACGCTTTCGACGAGATCTTCCATAACGTTATCCTATTCAAACTTGATCGCCTAGGCTTCCCCCCTCGAATCATCTCCTGGATTCAACCCTACCACAACAACCGTCGGTACAATGTTCTTTTCAGCTCCGGCGTCCCTCAGGGCAGCCACCTCGGTCCATTAATTTTCATCCTTATAATTAATGATGTTGATTGTGTCATCAAACACTCAGAGCTGTCCATTTATGCTTATGCTAATTAAATATATCTCCTCAATAACCGACTCTCTTGTTCTGCAAAAAGACTTCGATTCGTTCACCACATGGTGCATGAAAAACTTTCAACGACTTTTCCTCCTTTGATTTCCATCTGAGTAAATCATCCCTTCCCTGTTTTTTTGTAGTTTGAATAATTATGTTATAGCTTGCATTAAGCATAAATAAATAAATAAATTTTACAATAAAGTGTTAATAAATAAAAGTTTTTGTTACAATTTCCAATTTGTTCACACTTGAAATATTTCCATTTTTAATCACCCCAATTGCGCCGTAGTTTTCTGAGCTTATTGATTGATTAAATTTGGAGGTGTGAGGTTCTCAAGCGCCGCGGCCACCGGATCCGGTCAGAATAATAATTCGTAATTTCGAAACAAAATGTCAATACCAATAAAAAATACTACACTAAGCAACTTGAAAGACTAAAACATATGAGAAAAAATTTCATAACAATGTAAACATAATACGTAACGATATATATGCAATCAAAGTTTTGGTAAAGAACTTACTTTTTGCAATTTTTTTGTATACAAATGTCATAGACTCACAACCGCTTTCCGTGCGTCGTTGTCGCGTACTACGTCGCATAGCGCTCCTCAAAGACAATAAACGCGCGCTGCTCCGAACTCGCTAACGGTCATAAGTTCCGAGATATCGACTATGTCACAACTCTCCTCTGTCACTACTCTCCTCGGTCACAACTCTCCTCGGTCTTCCCTACTGCAGGCAAAAGCCTGCACACAGACAAGATTTTCAGTTGCCAACTATAGTTGAAAACTGAAAGTTGAATTGACTTTAGTTTTTCTAAAGTCAAGTGAGTTTTATGAGCACATTAATCAGTTCTTGACATTGAAGATGAGATGGAATTATTTAGATCCTATTGTTTCATATTGGTTTTTGCAAAGAAGAACAAAGAAATAAAATAGTTAAAAAAAAACACGGAACTGAGTTCACAAAAAGAGCTAAAAAGCATAATATAATATTTGGTTTTAAAGCTATTACATGTTGATGTTGGTGCAAACTAAGAACAACTTACTTACTTACTTAGGTCATGTGCAAAAATTAAGGAACTGGTAGATCTACGCGAGAGATGAAGGGGTCTATCTACATTCCCCTCCAAGCTGAAGGAGTTTGGAATTTTTGAACGATGGAATTAACCAGTTTTGCATTTCAACGCACATTTTCTGCATTTTTCATGGTATAGACGTTACTAATATCTCAATTGACAGATAATATAATGGCGACAAAATACTACTTGTGTGAACAAAGCGATTGCAACAGTTACAGAGCTAGTGCACTCTATACAAAAGAAACAGAATCATCTAAATCCGGCCATACGTACACCGTAAGGCCAAAACTGTTGATAAAAATGGAGCAAGATACTCTATAGAAAAGTTAACGAATCATCCAAATCGCTCCTCACGTTACGAAATTATAATTATTATTAACAAACACATGGTTGTAACATTTTATGATACCATATATAAAAAGAAAAATACAAATTGGCGCTTACCACTTTCGATAGGAAAACCATTATTTAGGGGGAATTTTCTTTTATTTTGTAAAAAAACGTGAAAAGGTCTTTCTTAAGTTAAGTTTAAAGCTATTTTAATATATTAACTTTGAAACTTAACAAGTGGTTTGGAGATTGCTTATAAAAATGGTTTCAAAGTTATAGCAAGTGCTTTCAAATGACTTTTCCGTTTAATCAAATAATACTCAACTCAAACTCTGTGAGCGATTCCGACTATAACTGGAATATGCAGTTAACATATTTGAGCACTTGGCTTCCATACGTGTTGTTCGCCTCAAGTACAATCCGTCGCTCTTATACTCTTTAAAATAAGTAAATGTGCAACGATAGAGGAAATATCAACAATGAAAAAATATGGATTAGTATTAAGGATATTTCATGGATTATATTTATACAAACAAAGATGTTTTATAATGTTAGCATTTTATCTAACTATACTTACTTAGATCAGTTCTTGGAAGAGCTGAAAAAAAGAAATACAGAATTAAATAACTTTACATTGGAAATACATATGTAATGCAGGAAGATGTAAATTATAAAAATTATTTTAGTCTTTAAATCAGTGATGGCCAAAATCACACTACTTAATTGGAGGAATGCTTAAAAGCTTCAGAAGCATTTTGTACTATTTGTTTAATTTAGAACCTTAAAATGTTTGCAAAAGGTTGTATATCTTAAGATATTGTATAATTGCTTACAAAACCACTTAAATATGACAATTTCGTTTAACTTTTGCATGCTTTAACAATTAAAATGCAAAAATAGGAAATCGAATACATCCAAACAAGTGCATATACGAATTGAAAAGCTCAAAAGCTCACTTGCCCGCGGGCATAGGTTTGGACATCACTGCTTTAAATATAGTTTATTAGGTACAGGTCCGGCTCAGAAACATTTACCTTTATTTGACTTTCTCACAAGATCTTTGCAGCACTATGCATGTAGTAGTACAATCGTTAATCGGTAAATTTACTGCCAAGAAAAACTATTATATTTACAAAAAAATTCAGTTACGTCATAATAATACAGAACATTTAAATTAAATTTTTGGAAAAGTAGAGGTCATAATAGAAAACCAGGTGAAATTAGGAATAATTTTTACGGTAGCTGTATATCTTCAGCTTTGGAACTAGAGAACACAGCGTTTAGGAGTGTGCTAATATTACTTGGAAAAGCTTTGCAGAATACTGTAATATGCACTGTAGCCTGGCATAGGCTAAGTGATGAAAACGAAATGAAGTTGTGCAATGCGCATGTCCCGAGTTTCGGAAACCAGTAAAACGTCAGATGCCGTATGAAGTCAAGGCCGACTCGAACCTGTGGCGACTGGGTGTGGTGAAAATGGAATTAAGCTAGTTGTTGCAGACGGTGTTTTATCGATTGATTGAGCGGCACGACCACTATGCCATGATTCCGGGGTTCGAGACCAGTTCTCCCCGTGAGTTTTTATTATGAAATGAAAATAATCCACTCCGTTACTGGGCTGTTGTCTAGCTTGCAGCAATGCAAAACCAAGCCTCCCCTTCCCTTCCTTCCCTTACCTTAATTCCCTTCCGTCCAAGGCCATGCTAACGTATCAAAGGGTTGTTCCGTAGGCTTTGGTCACATCGTATAAAAAAAAATAGGGTTAGTCCTGATCTCACGATCTCCTTTTTGTCTTTCGGTCCCCGGTGCGTCCTGTCGACCACATCTCGCCAGATTGTGGGTGGAGTCCTGAAACGCGACAGTTCGACCTTTTTTATCTCCAAGCTTGTCGTAATTTTTTCTACCACAGATTAACCAATTCTTGCACACGAATTAAATTGCACACTCTCCTAGCCAAAACCAAGAAAAACTTCCGATGACATTGACTGCACTGACGCACTACAAGCTACGTCAACAAAACGAACCAAAGAGAGAGTTTTCCCATTAAAACACATGAAAATTATGGCGGAGAAACTATTTATCATGAACACATGTTTAGAAGATTTGTAGGTTCACCTGAAGTATTTTCCAAGTTGAAACTTTAATAAAATGATTCAAATCATTTAAAGCTTTACGAAGTTAGGCTACCCACCACCTCTACCCTGGGGCCAAATTTTTTTCATTATTAGCAATGGGGGGATCATACTCTATACAACAACAAAATAATTATCTATATCGGTCCCCGCATTACGAAGTAAAAATTCACCCCTGCCCCACTTCCACCCCGCACCCTCACCCTACCAAAAAAATTGTTGACATGGTACCAATCGGGGAACATACTTTACCCAACAATAAAAGAAACCAGAAGTACACAATGTACGAAATAAACACATGACCCGAGCAAATTTTCAAAAAAATTTAATAACTTGGAATTGCAAAAAATTTCGAACTAAACCGTTCAACTCGAGCGAAATAAGAAAATATTAAAATATTTCTTAACGCGATCGGCGTTTCTAATAAAGAAAAGCTTAATTCCTTTGGCTATAGTCCCACCCCTCCTCTGTTAACATCAAACCTTGCACCCGACACCTACTCCGCATGCCCACCTAATTACATGCCGTCATCCTCCTTCACTGTCGCCCCGTCTCAAACAACTAGTACTTCCGTTAACCCGCTTATTCCACAAATAAAAATTCCTTTATGCGAACATCATTCATATATCGATCCCCTAGTCCAACCTACAGTTAAATGGACTTTGCCTTCTGCTGATTCCAGCGATGGACGATACCTATCTGCACGACAAACCGAACTCCGTCTGTGTTGACTGTAAAACCAGCACCAACGTCATGTTAAGTATACAACAAGAAGGCCTGCCCACAGACCCAACAGTCTTACTCCAACTTTTCACTAAGTACCATGAATCATTCAATATACCTTCCCACAAAGTTTCAGAAGATTTATCCACCTATGCTGCGTACGTCAGTTTTTGCCGCATTTCCCATCTTCAAAAAAGTCGCAACGACTCCTTAAACTAATTTCACTCCTAACCCCCCTGCTTTCCCTATTTCTATTGCACCCGCGGTTTCCGATCAAGTATTAGAGATAGATATAGATGATTCGAATTTGTTTTTCCGATTGAAGATGATATAGTTGAAGAGAATGGACATGAATCAAGAATCGGATGATGTCACTCACGATAAATATACAGAAAATTTTGCATTATGGCGCAACTATATCTAAAATTCGGAATACATATCGACGCTGAAAAGCAATCTTGACGTTTCTTGAAAATGAGGGTTTACAGTAGAGCTCAATCTTAGAGTATATAACTATAAGGAGAGGCCCTAAAGCCAAAAAACATCGGCACTTTTCTTGATGTAGTTGAATCGTTGAGTTGTGTTTGTTTTCGTCATGGCAGTAGTAAAACAGGGACATTTCTAGAGGAGGGCCAAAATTAATTGGAAATTAGAGTGATACCGCATTTTGCAATTGCCTCAAGGTATTGCGAATGAATTTCTTTCCTTTTGGCGAATCTATATCACAAAATTAAATAACAACCGTTAAACACATTAATAACGAATTTAAGTTCTTAGTGTCCTTATAAAAGTTCAATCACGAGCCACTGGGTTAGCTAAGGAGAAGCAAAAAATCCAATCTTAGAAAATGTAAACAAACTAAGAACGCCAAGAAAACTTCACTTTTCTTTACGTTTCGTTACTGTTCTTAGCGTGTCAATGCAATTATATCAAGCTTTAGAACTAACAAAACATTATTTTAATCAAAAACTTCCCTGAAAAGCGATAGCCCACGTGTACAACGCCGATTGTTTGCACAACACAAAGCCGCGCCGTTTCAACAATTTCACTATTAAAGTACACTGTCTACACTTCAAAAAGTTGAAAGCTATTAGCTTTAAAGTTTTCTAATATATTGCACTAAAATAAAGAGTAAAAAACACCCGGAGCTTTATATGGAATTACAAAACAAAATTGTTAAACCATCGGACAATTTACGATAATAACTTTGATAGTTCGCAAACTAAGGAGAAGTCCGGCTAGCTTTACAGCACAATAGTAAGAGTAGCATAGTGACCACAGTACAGCTTTAATTCTGTGGAGTTTTAAAGGGGAATTTTCTCCCCATCCACCCGGTTATTAGGAAGAAGACAAAAGTGAGGTTAATTGCCCACAAAATTATAGAAAGGTGATTGCGACATTCATAGAACAGTCGCTATCACCACCTTTTTGTTGTACGCAGACGAAATTGCGGAAACCTCTTTGATAATTATTGCGGATATACAGCGACTAGAGAGCCAGGGGCCTTAGCGCGTAACTGGCTTTATGATTGGAAGTGTATCTGTGGCCTCCCCGTGGTGCTGCTGGTAATTGCATATATTTATGCAAGCTAACACAGAGCACGAGAGAAGTAAACCTCTTAAATAAATCCCCTAACTCTAAGGTTGCGGAGCCACGCTGAGGGAGGTCTGAGAGAGGAGCCATCTGAGGATGGGACTTCCCAAATCGGATTGGTGCCTCTCGCAGAATCTGGGGTCAAAGGTTAGCTAGTGGTACCACCTCAGGGGCAGCTCAATCTTGTTGTATTCTAGTTGAGTAGGGTTGGCATGGGGGGATCTCTGCCTTCTCGGTCTGTTTATTTCTCCCCCATTTCGTGGGTTCCAAAATGAATACTAATTTAAAAAAAGATGTTGTAGAGGAGAGCGGTAAGGTGGCGCAGGTGGAGGCAGACCGTTACTGGTCAGGTGAAACCAGCGCTCCTAGGCTGGTGCAACTGGAAGAGATGGAGTATTCCAAAGGATTTGAGGAAACGGGAGAGGCCGTTCACAAAACGGCTGACAACGTGGACAATAATCCGGCGGAATGCAACGCTAAATCATTCTCTGAGGCGGAGATGCGTAAGCATCTGAAGCGGAAGCGAAAGAGGGAGCGAAAGAAGCAGCAGATATCGTCAGATAAGGCTGCTAAGAAGGCAGGTGTGGACCAGGAGGTCAGGCAGTTGGCTGACAAACTGGAAACATCTGCCCTCACAGATTCAACAGCGGAAAAGGGGGTCCGGCCAAACGAAGCCGAGGTGAAGGCCAAGGTGCAGGGAGGCCAGGTAACCCCACGGATGGTGCTGAATCTTCGGCTGCCTCTGGAATAAAGGTAGTTGAGCGGTCGGCGACGGCTACTCCTACCTCTAGGGGACAGTCAGAAGAGGGAAACTCGCAGGAGCCCAGCAAAGAGAAGCAGAAGCGGATCCGAGCAAAGGCGCAGAGGCGGGCCCAGAAGATGATGGAAAGTGCCCATCAGGCACCGGCCTCTAAGCCAGGTATGAGTTCGGATCCCAGCAAGGGAAGGTGTGAGCCGACCCGAGCAAAGGAGAGAGCTTCGGACCATGGCAAGAGGAAGAGGGTTCACCAGGACGGAGATAGGGCTCAACCGGGAGGGGGCGTAAAAACCTACTCCGGGGCTTCGGCAAATGATCTCCGTTTCGGTGCCACCGACGCTGGCAGGGAGGAGGGTCTTGAGGACAAGCATTTGCAGGTCTTCAAAGCAGCACTTTTGAAGGCCATTGACTCCCGTCCTGGCAGGGTGGGTGCCATCGGGGTGAACAACGTGGCCTTGGAGGACGGGTTAATCACACTAAGGTGTGTGAACCAGAACTCCAAGGCCTGGCTGTGCGAAACCGTCAGGGGAATGTCCAACCTACGGGATGAAATGAACCTGAAGGTGGAACGGGTGGATGGCTTAAAAAACATGAAGAGGGCTATGATCTTTGTTCCGAGGCAACCCGAGGACAAGGACATTATCTTACAGAGGCTGTGGAAACAGAATCCCTGCATCGGAGATACCTCCAAATGGAAGGTGTCCCGAGTAGAGAAGTATGGCGACGCGGCCAAAGGCGGAACCGCCATGACGGTATGGTGTCCGGCTGAAGATGTAGAGCTGATGAGGAAAGCGGGGGGGAAACTCAACTGCGGACTCGAGTCGGCCTTCGTCAAATTTCAGTCGGCAAACAGAGGTCAGACGGAAAAACCGTCAGTCGGTAGGGCGACTGGCAGTCAACCCAAATATTTAGGGGAGACGCCAGTTGAGAGGTAGGTGGGCCCGTACCGAGGGAGGTGGGTGGGAACACCCTGAAAGTTTGGCAACTCAAACTGCATCACAGTAAGGCGGCATCAAGTATGCTGTGCCGATGTTTTGTGGAAGAGAATCTGGACATAGCGTTGCTGCAGGAGCCCTGGCTATTTAGAAAGAGTATAAAAGGGCTCCCGGAGAGAATTGCCAGTCTGTTCTGCGTAAGTTCAGATGGCAGAACGAGATCCTGCATTCAAGTCAGGCGGGGAGTTCATGCGGTTTTACTACCACAACTCAGCACGCCAGACCTTGCCGTGGTTCGTATGGGGTCCGGGACCGGGGCGTGGGTCGTAGCCTCGGGCTATCTACCATACGATTCGCCGACCTCACTCCCTTGGTAGGGAGGTGGAGGTTCTGGTGGAACACTGCAGGGATAGAAATGTGGGACTACTATTAGGTTGCGATGCGAACGCCCACAATACAGTGTGGGGCAGCACAGACGACAATCGGAGAGGCGAAAATTTGCTAGAATTCGCGGCAAGTAACAACCTGGCAATTCTAAACAGGGGGACAGAACCAACCTTCGTAGATGGAAGGCGTAAGGGGTTATTGACGTCACCTTTTGCAATACTAAGTTGTTGGATAGAGTGCTCAACTGGAGAGTGGCAGATGTGATGACGCTGTCAGATCATAGAGCCATAACTTTTGACATTCGATGCGGGGTACACAAGAGGCAGAGTAGGAGGCTTATCAGGATACCCAAGAACACCAATAGCCAAAAAAATATTGGAGGTGTTAAGGGAAAAACTGATAACGTGAACGCCAAGAGTACCCAAAAACACACTGCATGTAGAGGAGCAGCTGTACACTCTACAAAAGGCTGTACTGGAGGCGTATCGCAAATCCTGCACTCCAACTGAAGTAGTGGACCAGGACCCAACCCCTTGATGGGACAGGGAACTGGAAGCACGGAAGAAGGTGTGCAGGAAGGCGTTCAACCGAGCCATACGGACTCAGGATGGGGAAGCCTGGCGCAGATACAAATCGTTAAAGAAAGAGTTGAAGAAAGCTCTACGTAGAAAGAAGAGAGAATCGTGGAGAGACTTCTTCTCGAACACGAGAAATATATCCGAGGTCTGCCGACTTCAGAATATGGTCTCAACTGACCCGGTCTCCAGACTTGGACTGGTTCGGGACAGAACGGGTAGGATGTCGGAGACCTGGGACGAAACAAATGAAATCCTGCTGGAAACTCACTTTCCGGGAAGCTACAAATCGAGGCAGTAGGTTTAGATGGTATATTCCCAGCCCTGCTTTAGTGGGGCAGTGAAATCATAGCACCAATACTTTGGGGAATATACACAACATGCCTTGCAACAGGATATGTCCCGTTTTCGTGGAGAGAGGCTAAGGTCATATTTCTACCAAAACCGGGAAGAAAGGACTATACGGAGCCGAAGTCCTTTAGACCCGTGAGCCTGATGTCTTCTCAATTGAAGGCAATGGAGAGGACCGTGGCTTACCACATCGAGGGGACTTCACTCACTAGTTATCCACTAAGTAGGAACCAGCACGCCTATTGTCCTGGGAGATCTACCGAAACGGCACTCCATCAGGTGGACATTGAAGGAGCCTTTGACAATATAGACTTCGGAAGGCTGGAGAATGCTCTTGTTTAACGTGGAACCAATTCTACCGTTAGGAGATGGATTGGGAATATGTTAAGGACAAGAGCAGTAAACATCCAGAGAGGTGAATCGAGACTGCGGGGGAGGGTTGACAGAGGTTGTCCACAGGGAGGAGTGCTATTCCCCATTCTGTGGAACATTACTGTTGACTCATTACTTCGTAGACTTGAGGAAGAAGGCATACATAATGTTGGGTATGCTGACGACATAGTGATTATGGCAAGGGGCAAGTTCATACGCGCCGTAGCAGACACCATAAGAAGAGGTATGAGGGTGGTGGAGCAATGGTGTGTGGAACAAGGGCTCTTTATAAATGCAAAGAAGTCTGATCTAATCGTTTTCACTAGGAAAAGGAAGAATCTAGACTTCAGACCAATACAACTTTTTGGGAAAGAACTTACGGTCTCGGGCTCGGTCAAGTATCTGGGGGTATTCCTAGATTCAAGACTTACCTGACAAAGACATGTTGAGGAGAAAATCCAAAGAGCGAACAGGGCTCTACATCAATGTGGGAGGGTATGTGGGCGGAGGTGGGGCATCTCGCCAAAGGCCGCATACTGGATCTACAATATGATGGTGAGACCGATTATATCCTATGCCTCTGTGGTCTGGTGGCCAAGCGCTTCCAAGCCCTCAGTAAAAAGGCAATTGAATAAGGTTCAGAGGCTAGCGTGTGTGACTATAACAGGGGCCTTTCGAACCACGCCGACTATGGCGTTAGAGATTATACTGGGCTTGCTTCCTTTGGATACATATGTGAAGAGAACTGCTGCCTCAACGGCTCTTCGCATGGATCGGGGACATAGGAAAATACTGGAACTTGTCAAAGATGAGATACCGGAATTGGAAATGCCTGTTGATGGTTTAAGCAAAGTAAGGGTAATTGAAAGGCACCACGAAACGCTTATAAGGGATGGGTCACTCCCTGAAAACCATGTAAGCGACGTTACAGTATTCACGGATGGATCCAGAATTGATGGGAGAACGGGAGCAGGTATCTTCAGTGATGACCTGAACCTGAACACCCATTTTTGCCTGGGGATATACACCTCAGTATTTCAGGCAGAGATGCTGGCTCTGATCTATGCACTTGATCGTATACAAAAGAGTCGAGTGAGGGACAAGAAGATAGTAGTGGCACTTGATAATCAGGCGGTGATCAGGTGTGTGGATGGTACAGAGTTCAACACAGCGCTGTCATTGGAGTGTGTTCGCAAACTAAACGCGTGTGCCTCATCAAATGAGTTGACACTGGCGTGGGTACGAGGATACGTGGGGATCGAAGGAAATGAGAAAGCAGACGTACTGGCAAAGCTAGGGGCTGCTACGAGTTTCCAAGGTCCGGAGCCGTTCACTGCGCTAGGCAGGGGCACGACAGAGGACCTGTTAAGAAAGGGCCACGAGGGAGCACTGATAACGGTGGAACGTGGTGGACTCGCTCAGACAGGCTAAGATGGCAATTGTAGCGACCAGATGTGCAAAACAGAGGGAGGTCCTGGATTTGGATCGTAGGACCTTAAGTTGGCTGACGGCACTACTAACAGGGCATGGTAAGTTCAGATGTCATCTAAAAGGGATGAACATTCTCTAGGATGATATCTGCAGGCTGTGCCTGGAGGAGCAGGAGACGGCGGCACACATTGTGTGCCAGTGCCCTGCACTGGCAAGTAGAAGAAGGAAGCTGATGGGACACCACTGGATGGAAGAAGGAAGAATGGCAGAGGTGTCCTATAGGCAAATGCTTGCGCTGACCAGAGGAATCGAGGTGAGGGAAGAAAACTGGATTAGTCCGGATCTCTCTCGCTAAGATCACAGGGGGTAGGGACGAAAAGGGACCCGGATAAAGTGGTCTGTGTCGGCTAATCCCTAGAGGGGTGTTTTCAATGAGTAGAAATCTCACACTACCACAGACAATCGGGTCTCCTGGTGGCTTTGGAAGGTTTTCAACCCGCACGCAAAAAAAAACAAGAGGGAAAAAGACCAGAAATTCCGCCGGGGACAACCCTTTTTATTCTGGGGATTAAATTAGTCGCGGGTGAATCAGCATTACTAAAATTACTTCCCATAGCTCAGGGATTGTGTTTCGTATAACTTCATAGTAACGAAGAAATTAATTTCAATTTTAAGTTTAAGATTATAAAACGAAGATTAAAATTGCATTGTACCTCTCTTGCGTAATATACCTAAGGTCGGTTTAGGGAAGTTTTGTTGTTGGGCATACTCAGCCTAGTAAATTTTACATACTACTTCAACTGTTAAGATCCAGTATGTTGATAAAGTTGTTGTGGTTGATTTTAAGAATGTGCAAAGAAAAACGATCTGAAAGTCGGCCAACCTATTATCGGTTTTTAAATCACAGAATTCGATAGTACTGGGCACCATATCAACGAACAAGGTGCCATCGTCGAATTTATTTTAGTGCTGATGACGTCACTCTAATGACGTATCTGAAAATTTTCATTTTTTTTGGGAATATTATTAATGTTGTTTAGTACGAGATCAGTACGAGATCACGAATAAACATTTTTTTTCTCTTGCTTGTTACTTTGTGCACAAATTAATTAGGTGACCGAGATATTTAACTATTGTTGTATGTACATTACGAAGGTGTAGTCGCTGTGGGTGGCACATCTTGATCGCAAATTCGGGTTTACGATCTCTCTTGATATAATGAATATTTTACCCAAAGGTTATGATATGTAGATATTCGTTTTTTTGGTTACTGGTCATAATAAGTCGTTTTTCATTGATTTCGAAGTATATCATAGAATGGACATATTTCAGAAAGTCATGTGAATTTTTCTCATCAGAATGTCTATAAGCTTTATTAGAGTGTTTAGATTTGTTTTATTCTTTCTCAAACCGATATTTCTATAGGTCTAGAGAATAATCTTAAAATGTATTATTCTATTTGCATTTGTATAGTTCTATTTGCATTACCTTCGCATAATTTTATATATTGACGTAGATTTCAGAGCGAATATGATTAAGTAAATTATATTTCAATGTACTAATTAAGATTGATAAGCCGTTTTTTGTTGTTGTTATACTCCCACTGAATTTGCTTGGATTTAGGCCAGTTAGATTTTAACTATTATAGTGTATTAGGACTATGGCTCTTATTGAATATACCCTGTAATATTGTTGCTGATTGCATAATGTGAGTTTTTTTTCAGGACACCCCTAAAGCCTCTTCCCATGCTTGTCTCCCTTTTTCCTTCCACCTCCATCCTAATGCAATGTTTGTTTTCTATTTTTTTTTCAGCTTAGCTTTTTAGGTTGGACCTACACCCTAGCCAGGTGCAGGAATAGTGTTAGGTTAGTACCTGAACCATCGCATACGGGTGTAGTTTTTTTTCTTGCTTTTGCTAATTCCAAGATGGTTCAGTGCGGCTAAGGGTAACAGGTGACACCAAACCTGTTGCTCTTCCTTCTGTTTTATGTTTCTCGTTTTTTTTTATCTTTTTGTGGCAGACCTGAAGAAAGGATACCACAATCTTTCTTCGCCACAGGCACGCGAACTTCTGTTTGTGAATGTGTGATGATGTTTAAGAGCTCACACCACATACCGGCGAGCTAGGACGTGCTGCCAGCTAGCTTGAACATCCTGCGGCAACTTCACGTTGCTCTTCCGCACACACATACTTTAAAGCTAAGGAGACCGTTAATAACACTCTGGGATCATACTAATGATCTAAAACGATATAACGCGGAATGGTGCATTCTAAAACGCGTAATCAGTGCTCTTGCTCATTTCAAAACTTTATCCGACATTTTGTCAAAGGAGAAAAAATCCACTCTGCCGCAAGTCGTCGTTTCTGTAAATTTATTGTTCGATGCATTGGAAAAGAGTATGTTTGAGTTGGATATAGTCCGGTGACAATGGGGGGGGGGGGGGGGTGTATGCAGTATGCAATTTGGGGTCCCCTCAGTAACTTGTTGTTACCATGCTCAAAAATGGTTCCTTTTCGAGACATGGGCCGATTTTAGTCAAAATTGGTGGTTTTTCTGAATTTTTAAAAAAAATAAAAAAATTTAAAATTATTAACCAACTTTGTGTGAAAGATTTTTGATTTTAAACAATTTATGTCTCTGGCATATTTTTCCTAAAGTCCTTGGTTTAGTTGTACTTTGCAAAAAATGCCTCACATTTCTTATAGAGTATTTTAAATGGGATAACTTATATGGGCCAAAATTCCTGAAAAAATTCAATGTCTCCGACTTTATTCAAACTTCACCAAAATATTGTTACTGGTACTGATTTTAAAGCTAAGAGATGACACTTTCATTTGAAAAAATATGAAAAAAATTCAAGATCAAGTATTTTGTAAACAAACAAAAAATATGATAGCAATGAAGTTCTCATTGCCGTGTTGAAAGCTGGTCGTGATAAAATTATTAAGCATTATGATAAAACTAATTGGATATACTGCGTTTCGCTAATTTTAGATCCACACTTAAAATAAGAAACTCTTGACCTGACTGAGTGGGGCCGTCAACTTAAGAACAAAAGTCACGCGAAATTTTTACGATTATTCAATTCTGAGTATAAGCCTTGTAATGAAAATAGTGAGGATGTAAATGATATTTTAAATTCATCTTCTGAAGATTATGACGAAGTAGATTTTAATTGTTTATACAAAGTCAAAAAATGTTGAAAACGCGGCAGAATCAGAAATTAAAAATTATTTCAATTTGCTACGTGAGCATCGCAACACTGATATTTTGCAAATATGAAAATATCACGAGTCCTGTTTTCCGAATCTCGCTAAAATGGCCCGAGATATCTTGTGTATAATGGCCACTTCTGTACCAATAGAGCGGGTGTTTTCATCTGCATCGTTGATTATGACTAACTGAAGAGCGTCTCTAAGCGATTCATCTTTAAAATCATTGATTTGTATGCACGCGTGGATGAAATCTAGTCTCAAAGCTAAAATTTGTTAGTCATTAGAAATAAGGAAACTGTACGTAGATATGTATATATGTAAAATACTCAACTGGTATATCAATAGCTTGTAATAAACGAGAGAAATAAAACATGTTTCAACCCTTGATGGACCCTAGAATCTCCGATTGTCTTCCCCTTTTTGCTCAAAAATACCTTCCAATTTTTATGATTCATGGTTATAAAAAAAAAATATCGAAACCACTAGACTTTCTCGCGAGACTTAGTTCCAGTCGCGTATTGTCTCGAGACTTCGAGCGTTGATCTCGTCTCGTCTCGTCTCGTCTCGTCTCGAATTGGACTTTTCTCGATCTGGTGTCCAGCACTACTGATGTAGCAAATCAGTTTTTATGTGACACTGCAATATAGGCTCTTTTGCATTTATGTTCAAGAGGGCAAGAATTAAGGAGGTATTTATTTTTATACTTGGTTCTGCATGGACAGTAAACATAAACCACTTTTACCTGTAAAAATCTTCAATACCTATAAATATCGCTTTTCCAGTGGAACAATGACGCAAGTGCAAATGTTGGCATTTTTAAGTTAAATACTACAACAGTATCATTATTGTAAAACAAAAGCGTTATTCTCGAAATTGTAAGTTTCAACAGCGTGTACAAAAGAACAACGAATTAAAAGCCAATTGTTAAATCGCAATTTCTGAACAATTGCAAAATCTTCACTTACGTCATTGTTCCACCGAAGAAGTGGCAACAATAATTGTAGTCCCTCCCATTTTTGTCTACGTATATGTATGTGTATATGTATATTTGCACCGCCAAAGCGAAATTTAATACTCGGAATAAAGCATTAGGAATACTTCTTATTATTTTGTAGATCTTGTTGCCATGTGTCCACAAGGAATCACGCTAGAAATTTCGTTAGAACAACGGCCATGGAAATAACAATAGAAGAGTGAGGGACAACCGACATTCCGTCGATGCTCTAGAGAGTCAAGGCCCTCAGAGATTGAGGGATCGCCAATAAGTTTAATAGCTTTACGCTGGACTTTGTCTAACACGGACAGTGCGGTGTGACCGGCCCCTGCCCAAATATGGGAATTATATTCAAGTCTAGGCCTAATCTGGGACTTGTAGATCAACGCTAAGTCGGGTGGGGTGAAATATTTCTTACATCTCTGTAGAAAACCCAAACATTTCATCGCACTTTTAGCGATTGCAAATATATGATCAGTCCAGCTAAGATTGCTGGATATCTCAATACCCAAGATCTTTAGGGAGGGTGAATTGGGTATATTCACTCCGTCGATTGAAATGGGTTGGGGGTGAACCGGGCGTTTTCTAAAGGACATTAAACAGCATTGAGTTTTGGATGCATTAAACGTAACACGATTTGCTCTGCCCCAAGCAAGGACCATAGAAATGTCGTTGTTTAATGATGTAAACATGCGTTCCCGATTGACTTCTGTAGCATTTCCACGTGAATTCATTACAGTATCAAATGAGTACGCGAAATCATGGGTTCTGTCGTCGGCGAAACTATGAATAGGATTGAGAGTAAGGGATAATAGATCATTAATAAAAAGAAGAAATAAGGTTGGTGAGAGAACTGAACCCTGAGGTACACCGGCATTAATTTCGTAGGAATCAGATTTAACCCCGTCAATTACTACACGAATTGAACGGCCTGACAAAAAACTCTATACATTTAACGAGGGTAGGGTGCAGACCAAATGTTTAAAGTTTGGCTAAAAGGACAGCATTCCAGACTCTATCAAAAGCCTTTGAAATATCAAGACCGACGATTTCAGACTCACCAAAATTGTGAAGACAATGATTCCAACGTTCCGTTACAGCCGTTAGTAAGTCTCCGGTTGAGCGGCCAGTGCAGATAGATATTTCAATAACAGAGTGTTGATGAGAGATTCAAGAACTTTAGATATGATCGAGGTTAGTGCAATTGGTCTGTAGTTGGAGGGGTCGCATGCCTCTCCTTTTTTAAGTATCGGCTGGACATGAGCAAGTTTCCATACACTTGGAAACATTCCTGTTGAATATGACAGGTGAAAAAGTTTGCGCAGAGGTTTAGCCAAAGCAGAGGCGCAGCATTTAAAAACAAGGGGCGAGAAACCATCAGGCCCAGTAGCTTTGGACACGTCGAGTTTCGAAAGTACTCTAAAAACTTCGCGAGTGCGAAAGTGTAGCGTCCTTTGGCTACTAGTACATTGTGATGGAGATGGAAGTGGCTGCGATGAAGGTGGTAAGTATGAATTAGCAGCAAAATTAGCAGCAAACAGGTTGGCCTTGTCCAATGAGTCAGTAAAAACATTCCCATTATTAATGAGTGGTGGTGTTGACGAACAGGTGAAATTGTTCTTTACGGTTTTTACTAGATACCAGAAGCCCTCACTACCCTTTTGGGTAGAAAAAACCTTCCGTCCGATGTTCTGGTCGAAATTGAACTTTGCCCGACTAATTGCTGAATTGCAAATATTCCGCGCATCTCTATAGATACGTCTCAATTCCTCTGAAGGGCACAATTTATATGCCTGGAAGCTGCGAAACAGTCATTATTGAACCAATTGGTGTTAGTTGGTTTAATGTTCTTGAAGCTATGGGGAATAAAGCGGTGCATTCCAAACCAAAGGATGTTTAAGATATAATCGGTACATTTGTTAACGTCTCTCACAGAAAAGCAATCGGACCAATCCAGCTCTCTGACATACTTAGTAAGTCCCGCCCAATCAGCATTTTTATAATGCCACACTAATCTTTTATTGGAATTTAGGTTAGTGGTTGTCAGAGAGGAGATGGAGAATTGGTCGGAGATTAGACAATGGTCCTAATTACCCAAGGGAGCAGTTACCGAAACAGATTACTTTCTGGATGCGATGTTAGAAATAGATCCAAAAGATGCGCGTTGTGCCCCAAAGTATCAGGAACACGAGTCGGACACTCAACCAGTTGCTGTAAATTAAAAGACTCACTAAATAACTCGACGTGTCTTCCAGACGTACTTGTGGTAGAAGAATGCCTGAGCCACTGTGTGTCGTGGACGTTGAAATCGCCAGCAAGAAGGATTTCAGAAGAGTGGGATATTTCCATAATCTTATCAATATCGGAGGACAACTTATCAATGGATCACACAGTGTCAGTGTCAGACATATTCAGGCTGCGGTATAAAAAACAAAAATGAATGATGTGCCGATAGAGTTTAAATCTAATCCAGACATAATTCAATTCTGGATTAGTAGAAGAGAATTGTGGTAGAAAGGCACATCTTTTCTAATATAAAACGCGGTTCCCCTCTGAGGAGAGAAGAGCGGGAATGTGATACTGATTAATATCAGAATCGGAAACAACTTTGGTTTCGCTTAGTGCAAAAACAGCCGGATTTTCCGCGATCAAGTGGCAGTAAACCGAAAAATGGTTACTTTTCAAGCCACGAATGTTGCAAAAATTAAATAAAAATGTTTGCATACTCCCGGTCTTAATTTGCCCAAAACAAAACAAAACAAAAACGTACACAAACACAAGGACTGACGAACGGGATCCACAAATGCGAAGCAAAGCCGCCTCTGTGAGAACAATGCAGCAGTGTTATGCCTACTGTGCTGAACTTCGATCTCGACAAAGGCAGCCAAATGCTCAGCAGTGGAGACCCGTTAAACGCATTCAATGCAGCACGATTGTACTACATTGAATGTTAGATGGAAGAAAAGATATTTAAAAGGAACGGACTCACCAGACTGTGCTTTCAAATAGAGGATCTGGTAATTTAAAATTTCTTAAGACCTGTTCTTAATCTTTAAATAGTTGCGCAATTAGTATACAATAAAATAGTTTTTAAAAAAAAAGTTGAACCGACTTCACAAAAAGCGTTAAAAAGCATAAAATAATTTTTAATTTTATATCTAATACGACATTTTGAAGTCGGTGCAAATTAAACAAACCAAACAACTACAACAAAAGTATTTAATCGTCCTTCCTTTTGATCCCGTGAGCTGAAACGTTCAGGTAGAATTACGTAAATTTTCAATTGTGGTTCTGTAGTTGTTTTATTTGTTAAATTTGCACCGACTTCAAAATGTCGTAATAGATATAAAATTAAAAATTATTTTATGCTTTTTAGCGCTTTTTGTGAAGTCGGTTCAACTTTTTTTTTAAAAACTATTTTATTTTTCACTTTTTAGTGTCTTCGACCCTATACAACGAAAAGAACCATCCAAATCGGTCCACGCGTTAAAAGTTAGTTTTAACCCCCTACCCCACCCCCATTCCACTAAACCTTTTTTCTCATGGTATCAATCAAGGAACATACTCTACCGAACAGAAAAGGAATCATCGAAATCGGTCCACGCGTTACGTAGTTACTACCCCTCCCCCTCCCCCACCACCACCATAGGATCATATTATTCTCCTATTAGCATTGGGGGATCACACTCTATACAACAGCAAAGGAACCGTCCAAATCGGTCCGCGTGTTACAAAGTTAGGTACCACCCTCCCCCTCCACCCCACCCCAGCAACATTTGTTGTCTCGTAGTATCAACCAAGCATCATATTCTACACAATAGAAAAAGAATTATCCAAATCGGTCCACGCGTTACGAAGTAAGACAACCCCTCCCCCCACCCCCACCTTTCACCATAGGACCAAATTATTCTCCTATTAGCAATGGGGGATCATACTCTATACAACAGAAAAAGAACCATCGAAATCGGACCACGCGTCACATAGTTAGGTTCCACCCCCACTCCCCACCCCCACCCTACCATAAATTCCTGGTAGCAACCACGGAACATACTCTACCCAATAGAAAAAGAATTATGCAAATCGGTCCACGCGTTACAAAGTTAGCCTACCCCTCCCCCCCTCCCCCCACCCTAAATCAAATATTTTTCTCCTATTAGCAATGGGGGATCATACTCTGTACAACCAAAAAAGAACCATCCAAATCGGACTATGCGTTACAAAGTTAGGTTTCACCCCCACCTCCACCCCCACCCTACCAAAAATTTTTTTGACATGGTACCAATCGGTGAACATACTCTACCCAACAAAAAAAGAATCATCAAAATCGGTCGACGCGTTACGAAGTTATGCCCGGTCAGACATAAAAAAAAAAAATAAAAAAAAAAATACGCGTCGAACTTAGAACCTCTGTGTTTTTGGGAAGTCGGTTAAAAATAAGAGAATATATAAAAATAAAATATTTGTTAAAAAGACTTACTAAATCCTGGTATCATAGCATATTTCTCTTCGGGGAAGTGTGGATTTTTAGCTATACATCTTATGCTATTGGGCTTTGCTACAATAAATGCAAATATGTCAAAATGACTTGTTGCTGTCACAATTTCCTGTAAATAGATATCAACAAAAACTTACGAAATAATTATAAATGGTTAACTGTTTTTTACCTCTACATATTCAGTATAATAATCGTTCTCAGGAACTTTTTTATCATCTACAAACCAGGTAACTTCAGGAGCTGGATCCGAGCCGACCACAGTGCATTTTAATGGAGAAAGTTCGTGGTCAATGTCTACTTTTTCAACTCTAGTACCGTCTTTAATGAAACAACATTTTACAATGTTAACGTTTAAGTCATGTTACATTTTTTATATTTCGTTTTGTAATTCTCAAATTTATGAAAACTTTACTTCGTGTACGTACAGTGTTTTGAGAACGTCTACAATGTTCGAAATAAATAAAATTTAACTATATTTCTGGATTTATTTTCTATATATATATATTTTATACCAAATAATAGTACGACTGCTCACGCAAAAGTTTAGAAAAACTGCTAAGGAAGACAAATTGTCAAACGTTAGCAGCTAAGAACGATCTGTGCATTTTAAAATTGTAATGCCAATCAAATAAATATGCAAAATTTAAAAGTATATATTTCGTTTAACAAGGAAGTACACCCACATTTTCATCAAGTGATTTTAAAGGAATATTTAACATATTTACTATATTAAACCATTTATTTGCGAGCACTGTGAAACGAATTTGATACACAATAAGAAGTTGTTTTTACTAAATTCTTTATGTTTATATTTACTATATCTACTTTACCGATCCTGTTAAAGTTTTTAATTCTTTCATTTTTTTAGAAACTAATTTAGAATAATCTTTAAGACAATTTAACTGATCTGTTAAATGTTCGTACAATAACTGACTTCTCGGCGAACTTAATTAAGTCGCTTAGCTTGCTGCGTTTACAAATAAATTGCTTTTCTTGTAGGTGACTGAATGCAATTCTTAGAATTATGTCTGGATAAAATTATGAAACATGAACTTTCAGTAAAGCGTGTGAAATAAGAATTTAATGAACTTTTAAAATGTTAAATAATCAGATATTTCTTATGCTTTATGTTGGAGTAAATATGTAACTTGCACAGAAAATTTTCTCTAATGGAATCCACAACAGACCAAAATTCCAGCTTTCATTTAGGACCATTCGACAGATTTCGTCCATTACTATAGCTTTTCTTAAAGCAGATGCTTACTTTTTTTTAAATCGTTAAATCGTTATTCGGCATTTTTAGGAGGAACGAACGACAAGTTCTAAATCATCCGGACATAAATGTTTAATTGTTCATGATTGCCATATTTTTGGGCACTTGCTTGTATTATGAACAGCTGCTGGAAAATAGAGAGAAATAGAGAAAATAGAGTGATATAAAGTGTCCTACCCCTTACCCGCCATTGCGAACTGGACAAAGCCATAAATGAGAACGACGATCCCATTATTATGTTTTTCGTTTCATTGAAATCACTTTCCTTTAACACGAAAAGATCACTCTCTAAATATTTGAGATTTTCAGGAATATTAATTTCAGATAAACCTTGCGGATGCTTCATAACCTCATTGGTTTTTTCTGATTTCTGAGACTGTAAGCTTTTGTTTTTTTTTTATATATGATGATGCCAAAGCTCAGGGGATGCCCTATGATGCTTAAGCACAGCCTTGGCAGGAAAGGAATTAAGGATGAGGGAAATGGGTTAGGAGGTTGGATGAAGGAGGTTGGATGTAGGAGGTGTCGATTTACGCCCCGTTTGAATGTTTCAGGCTGATAAGACGAGGGAAAAACAGAAGATGGTAAACTGTTCCACATTCGTGTTGTTCTGCTTAGAAAAGATGCCCGAAATTTGACGGTACGTCCAAATTTGACCTGGAGAGTATAGTGGTGGAAGCGATTTGTAGATCTTGTATCACGCGTTGCCATGTGTCTACAAGGAATTCTAGCAATTTCGTTAGAACAACGGCCATGGAAATAACGAAAGAAGAGTGAGAGACAACCGACATTCCGTCGATGCTCCAGAGAGTCAAAGCCCTCAGAGATTGAGGGATCGCTAATAAGTTTAATAGCTTTACACTGGACTTTGTCTAACGCGAACAGTGCGGTGTGTCCGGCCCCTGCCCAAATATGGGAATTATATTCAAGTCTAGGCCTAATGTGGGACTTGTAGATCATGGCTAAGTCAGGTGGGGTGAAATATTTCTTACATCTCTGTAGAAAACCCAAACATTTCATCGCACTTTTAGCGATTGCAAATATATGATCAGTCCAGCTAAGATTGCTGAATATCTCGATACCCAAGATACTTAGAGAGGCCGAATTTGGTATATTCACTCCGTCGACTGTAATGGCTTGGGGGAGAACCGGGCGTTTTTTAAGGAACATTAAACAGCATTGAGTTTTCGATGCATTAAACGTAACACGATTTGCTCTGCCTAAAGCAAGGACCATAGAAATGTCGTGGTTTAATGATCTAAACATGCTTTCCCGATTGGCTTCTGTAGCATTTCCACGTGAATTCATTACAGAATCAAATGAGTACGCGAAATCATGGGTGCTGTCGTCGGCGAAACTATGAACAGGATTGAGAGTAAGGGATAAAAGATCATTAATAAAAAGAAGAAATAAGGTTGGTGAAAGAACTGAACTCTGAGGTACACCGGCATTTATTTCGTAGGAATCAATTACTACACGAATTGAATGACCTGACAAAAAACTCTCTATTCTTTTAACGTGGGTAGGGTGCAGACCAAATGTTTGAAGTTTGGCTAAAAGGGCAGCATGCCAGACTCTATCAAAAGCCTTTGAAATATCAAGAGCGACGATTTCGGACTCACCAAAATTATGAAGACAATGATTCCAACGTTCTGTTAGAGCCGTTAGTAAGTCTCCGGTTGAGCGGCCAGTGCGGAAACCGTACTGGCAATCGTTGATAAGATGGTTATTTTCTAGATATTTCAATAACTGAGAGTTGATGAGTGATTCAAAAACTTCGGATATGATCGAGGTTAGTGCAATTGGTCTGTAGTTAGAGGGGTCGCATGCCTCTCCTTTTTTAAGTATCGGCTGGACATCAGCAAGTTTCCAAATACTTGGAAACATTCCTGTTGAATATGACAGGGGAAAAAGTTTGCGCAGAGGTTTCGCCAAAGCAGAGGCGCAGCTTGGCGGGAAATAAACACGACAGTCCGGTTGGTAGCTAACAACGGTTTTCGAATGATTTCAGATGGTTGAAATGCAATTGAATAACCCATTTTCTGGACGCTGTTAAT